>JAHVAK010000235.1:3120000-3868704 GCA_019845155.1 Luehdorfia chinensis | reverse complement strand
TGCAAAAAGATAGTGTTGATGGATTTCTTTGTTGTATAATGCAATCGAAATATGGCAACGACGATGATGATGATGGAGAAGAACTTCATTTCTGACTTCCCTTCTCGATCGATCTTCATTTTTTAACTTTGAATAATTGTTAACCGTTCTAAAATGTTGCGTAATTCGTCTATTTTGAATACACTACAATTTCAACGTAATTGAAAACTGCCTACCCTAGGCAGACAGATCTTGGAGTTGTGCAAATTAGCTACATACTCTGTTTGATTGGTTTCCTTTGAAAGCACCTACGCTTCGCTACGCTGATTATTGCTAAGATAATTTAGGGCTAACGTTAAAAGCGTCTTGGTCGAAACGTTAGTAAGCGTTAAACGGATATTGTTTGTTCACAAACAGTAGTACAACTGCACTAGTTGATTCTGCAACTAGTTGACGTTACTCTACTGAACTATTTGATCGAAACTAGTTGACAGTGCAACATTATTTATTAGTCAAAAACTGATAGACATTGTTGTTGTTTTATGGACGTACAAAGGGAATTACAAAGTTTTCTAAAGCAAAAATTAATGTTAGTGTTTGTTTTACATTATAGTATAAGGGTTTTTTAAAAACAATAAAAACGAACGCGCGTAACTCAGTACACTTGACAGAAATAAAATTATTAATAAGAAATCACATCAGATTTTTTTAAAAATAAAAACATAATTACGAAATTACACTGCACAATATTTGCTCAGTATGTACACAATTAATAATTAATTAATAAATGTTTACGAAAATGGAAATCCAGAGCCCCAGAGAAATAAGAGTTTAGAAACGTATAAAGTACAAAAAAAAGTTTCACCTCAAAATATATTTTTATACTCACATACTCGTAATAACCAGCGTAACGTAGCTAAAATCTATGGGTTTTTCTAGCGCTGCTTGAAGAGAACTGAAGATTCTATTACTGGCAAAGAGACATTATCATAATAAAGTGAATTTCAAGAAATTACAAATTCAACAGACTACAAAGTTATTTGTCGTAGGATTTTTATGCAGGAATCCGGTTGGCACTATCGCAGGACCAGTTATTCTGCCGTGAAACAGTAGTATCTAAACAATACTGTGTTGCGGTCTGAAGGGCGCTGAGAGCTAGTGTAGTTACTGGGCATATGAGAAACTCTGCGCCCGACACAATTTAGCGGATCAGGAGGACGGACGCTACATAATAATGTTCTCGATGACACAGCTTTCCTGGTGCCATAACTTTCTTTTTTAAAAAAAAAAACATGTATTTGCATAAATGTTGTTTCCGACGTATTTGAACACAAGATCCGCGACGTAGTAGGCACCCCAAGAACAGGTGGCCGTAAATGTAAATATCTTAATCATTGGAAATGATAAAAAAAATCTTTTGTCTTTCATTTCCTTTATTTGTTCTCTGCCGAAGGAACCTTAGATACGAAGAGAGTTGAAAAAAAATGACATATGACAAACGAAATATTTCTTACGTCGAAAAATAAAGAATATTCATTACGTTAACCTTGTGCTGCATTCCCTCGTATCGGAAGTAGAACACCTGTGTCCCCATTTCCTACATATTGGTTTCCATATTTAATACTTAAAATAAAACAGGACGGCTTCTGTCTTTCGTGCTACTCTTTTTTAGCACATATATTGAAATTTGATTCAAAAGTTATTTGTAAGAATGAACATTTGCCTAGGCTGGACCAATATAATAACAGTAATAATAGAGTGCCTACAAAAATGTGTAAAGGCTTGTGAAATTCCATCTGCTTTATAGTTTCTGCGCAATTCAGTAAAATTGCATCGGAGGGACATGTACATGTGAATGTTTTCTTATGAAGGCTTTACTCAAATTTATATCCCATTCTCAGTTTTTAAAAAGTGTGTCTAGACAAAATTAAAAAAATATTTATTTGACTTAGTTCCAACATTTAGGTCCAACGAAACACCTGTTTTCCGCGGAACATAGTCTGTGAACCTCTGCTCTCGTAAACAAATACGTTATACTCTAGGTGGCTTTTAATTTAAACAAGGCCCTAAAATTGAAACGTTACGCCAGAAAGATCGAATTTTTTTTATGGATGAGGGGGCAAACGAGCAAGCAGCTCACCTGATGGTAAGTGATCACCGCCAACTATGAACATCTACAACACCAGAGGAATAGCAGATGTGTTGCACGCCTATGAGAAAGGAATAGGCTCTTTTCTTGAAGGGAATTTAAACGAAAACAAATGAAAAACATAGTCCATATTTGTTTTACGTTAATAAATAATACATTAATTTCTACTGGTGGTAGGATTTCTATGCAGAAATCCGTCTAGGTAGGTACCGCCTCAGTGGTGTGCAAACATTACTGTGTTTCGGTTTGAAGGGCACTGTGAGCTAGCGTAATCACAGGGCATATGAGTCTTAAGAAGTGATGTCTAACGGTGATGGGCACAGTGAGGTGTCACACAGAAATGTTCTGGGTGACATAGCATTTGTTACGGACAGACGTTGCCATTAACATCAGGTGAACGTTGTGCTCGTTGCATCACTTTATACAATAAAAAAAATACAAAAAATTTCAAATATAAAGTTGTACTTCTTAATTATGACTTCCCCGTACGAAAAATAATGAGTCATGTATTTTAATTAATTTTATACACGTATGTACGTATAGATATGTGTTGTATAAGTGTATTATACTCGTATATATTATCCATTTATATATTTTTATGTACGCGAATGTATTCTTGTGTACGTATATTTATATTATGTTATAATTGTGTGTATGTTTATGTTTTCATTAATTTTCGGCTTGTGATGATAAATTAAGTATTTTTTTTCACCACACACAATTTTTTTAACGCCCTCGGGTTGACTGGGAGAAAAATGCCAATAGGCAATGAGCTCGCTCTTTTGTTTCCCCTATAATCAAGGTATACAATTTTTTAATTTTTTTTAATACGTAGAGTGACGAAACAAGGAAAACGTTCACCTGCTGTAAAGTGCAACTCATAACAAAAGTACCCATAACAAAAGCTAGGTCACCTAGAACATTTCTGCTACACTACACTGCGCTCGTCACCCTGAGATATCAGTTCTTAGGTCTCGTATGCCCAGTGATTACGCTAGCTCACAGTGTCCTTCAAACCGAAACACAGTAATGTTTGCACACTGCTGCTTCACGGCAGAATAACTGGCCCTGGGGATCCTACCTAGTTCCTACGTAGGCGGATTCCTTCATAGGCATCTTACCACCAGTAAATTGTTTTAAGTAAATACAGTGACACTCAGTTAGCTGTCACTTCATTGCATTAGCATTGCGTCTGATATGATCTTGTCATCAGTGAGTGTCCCGAGCTTGGGCTATGTCTATGGGCACTTTAATCTTAATACAATAATAGAGCTGGAGAATCTGTATGTTTGAACGTCCTAATCTCAGGAAGAAAGATGTTATTGAGGAAGGTTCTAGACTATTAAACTTCTTGGTTCTTTCAGGAGCCGTAGGCTGTGAAACGAACAGAGAAGCGACGAACTGTAACTGAACTGTAAATGTTTAGTGAGTTACTCAAGTAAACGTACGCGGGGAACAACTAGTGTATCGTATGCAGTAAAAGTTTATAATTATTAACGAGAAATTGAACGTGTATATTCATTAAGCCGTGTGGTGGCTTAAGAGAATCTGCTACCCCACCTCATCCCGTGGGTGCCGTAAAAGTCGACAAAGGGAAAATAAAAACCAGGAGATAGGCAGCATCTTCCTGGAACATCAGAAAAGAACTGCGGCTGCGGGGAAACCCATGCCAAGCGTAGCGACTATGGCAAAATCACCCTTAACTTAGAACTACAAACTATTGTGGCAATCTGGAGGGGCTTATGTTCAGCAGTGGACTAGTGATAGGCTGAAATGATGATGATGATGATGATGATGATGAATAATTGGGAGTTTACGAATATAGTGTTAGTTCTCTTAAGATCGCGTAAGGGTTAACATTTGTTAATTGTATTAAAAAAGTTAAGGAACAGCCTATAAATTTCATACTGCTGAGCAAAGGCCTCCTCTCATTTCTGAGCCGGTTTTGGATCCTGAACGTCCGCCACGTCACTTCAGCGCGGGCAAACTTATAATGTACTGGAAATATTTTTATTCCTCAGTCATAGTTTTCGCACGACCTTTTCTTTTACCAGTGCATGGTGAAAATTGTTCTGTAATTTTAATAAATTTAAGGCGAACGCCCGACTCTCTGCAACCACGACTCTTTAATTAAATTTTTAAAACGTTTTTTTAAAAAAAATTATAACACTCTTGTGCTTTGTATGTAATTTGGTTAGTAGACTTGCGCACGTCCACAGATGTTCTTTTGTATTGGATAAAGTGACGAGACGAGCAAATCTGATGGTAAGTGCCACTTAGAACATTTCTGTGTTGCACCATATTGCGCCCATCACCCTGAGACATTAGTTCTTAAATCTCATATGCCCAGTGATTACACTAGGTCTCAGTGACTTGCAGACCGAAACACAGTAATCTTTGCTCACTACTGCTTCACGGAGAATAACTGGCCCTGGTGTGGTACCTACCTAGACGGATTTCTGCATAGAAATCCTACCACAAGTAATATAAGAAGGTTATAATAGGTGGACGCATACGACTTGCGTTGCAGATGATATTTCGTTTTCTATGCGTCCGTGCAACGTTCATCTGATTGAGTTGAAACTTTGTATAGTTGTAGGTCAGAGTTGCGCGAAATTAACAACACAGGCAAACTATTTTATACGTGTAAATGTGCCTGCTTTGTGTATTTGTAATTACTTCATAAAAGTGTGCCGGGTAGGGGCTTGTGTTTGAATAAAATTATTAACGGAGAGAAAATATGAATACTGTTATAATAATAGGAGACGGCGGTTTTAGTACATTTATAAATTACAATTTAATATTTATAAATTTACATACCCAAAATAACCCTAATTCAATCTGGTGGATTGTTTAAGAGAAACGGAACAGCGCTGTTTGGAACATTCGTAAAGATACTTCATTTCGTTTCGTTTTCATTTATTTTGTATTATTATTACACACAACTTTGTGTTAATATAGTATTTACATATATTATGTAACTTTTATTTAATAAATAATTTTACATTTAAACATTTCTTACCTACATTAGAAATTTCTGTAAGATAATAACTGACATCTTTAAGGATCTTATTTTGTACTATACTTATGTTACCCTTCTTACTAAATCATTTAAGATTATTAGTTAAATAATTAATTAATTAGTTAATTTCATTCTTCAAGATATCTGCTGGCGACTGGTTACCATTATTCTTTTTATTGCTTATAAACTTGATATTGAATTATTAAAGAAATAATAATCATTTAAAATTTAGTAAATTTTTAATTTCATTTAATTTCCCTTTAAAATGACTTGACGAGTGGTAGCGGCTTAAGAGAATCTATCAACCCACCCTCTCATCCCGTGGGTGTCGTACAAGTCGATAGAGGGAAAATTTAAACCAGGAGATGGGCAGCAGCATCTTCCTGGAACATCTGAATAAATAAACTGCGGTTGTCAACTCGATTGCCAAGCGTGGCAACTATGGAAAAATTCGCCTAGAATTAGAGCTACAAACTTTTGTAGCTATCTATGGGGAAAGCCTATGTTTAGCAGTGGACTAGTGATAGGCTGAAATGACGATGATAATGATGAATATGATTAAGGATAACTGCCACAGGCGATGGCTGCCACATTCCACATACTTGTGAGCAAGTGCTGCTTGAGTTTGCAAAACACGTATTAATCACGTAAACGTATTATTAAACCTATCTTGTTTAAAATATTGAGAAGACTGAAGAAGAATGAGACTATTCTTATTATGTGGTGGTAGGATTCCCATGCAGAATCCGTCTAGGTAGATATCACCTTGGGGCCAGTAATTTTTCCGTGAAGCAGTAGTCTGCAAACATTACTGTTTCGGCTTGAAGGGCACTGAGAGCTAGCGTAATCCTTGGGCATACGTTACTTAAGAACTGATGTCTCAGGGTGACGGACGCTGTGTGCTGTCACACAGAAATGTTCTGCATTTGTTATGGGCAGACGTTGCACTTACCATCAGGTAAACGTTTTGCTCGTTTCGTCACTTCATCCAATAAAAAAAAAAAGAATTTATAATTATTTTGAAAAAAAGTTACTAAAAATAAGATACGATAGAGGAACCTTATTACGAAACAGTGGTAGATTGTATAAATAAAAAAATGTCGTTTGGCAAACGAAATTCATATTTATAACGTTGAAAAATGAATTCTTTATTTTACTTTCATTTCTAATCAAAGGTTGTCAAATTTAGTTTGAAAACTGTATAGCTTGACAGTGTCAATCGCAACGAGAATCTGTGCAACATTTTAATTATTTTTTGAATCTGATCGAAGTGTGACTGTCGGGTTTCTCTGATTGCATTTCGTATACGAAAGGGTAGACAGAAAGATTTCGCCGTGATCAAAATTGGCCAGGAGGATATACTAAATATAGCTATATAAAATATATATTGCTATATTAAGTATAATAGCTATATTAAAAAAAGTTTAGTTATAGAAATGGTGTGCCACTCCTTTTTTTTATAATTTCTCTACTCCAAGTAAAATGGCTTACGAATAGAAACGAAGATGACGAAATTATACATACATACATACATACATAAGATCACGGCTGTATCCCATAAGGGGTAGTCAGAGACTGGGCACTCACTGCAAAAGCAGATGACTGCCACAATCCACGTTTCACCAAACAATATAATGCACTTGGTGTGATAGGTGGTGAGCCCATCACCACCATGCGCTAATAGGTGCACAGTGCAATTTTATTCCTTACTCGCCTTTTACGAGATCCATTGGATGAGATGGAGTGGTAGTATTCTTTTAACGAGCCGCTACCACACGGTGGTTATAAGGTATTCGTTTTTACTACGGAACTCCAAAAAAGACGTGCTGGACAGGTGAATACCGTTTAGAATCTCGCACCTTAGACGCAGATTTACGACGCAAGTTGGGCTGTATCTCGTATCTATGGTACTTATCCCGCCATATGTTGAGAGCTACGAAATTTTTTAGTAATTTCCGTGATAGTTTACGAAAGTCTCTTTTTTATTCGATAAAGTGGCCAGACGAACAATATGTTCATCTGATGGTAAGTGCAACGTCTGCCCATAACAAATGTTTGAAATTTTTTAGATGTGACGGCACCGGGGATCAAACTCAAGGCACCAGCGTCCTGTGAAATGTACGGTTGCTCGGCCTCTTAACTACCACGCCATTATGTACTCGTACAATAAAAAAATATTTTCTATTGCTACGCAGTCACGCCGTGTCGTCGTCATGTCATTGTGTAGCGTAATTGTAAATCAAACTTCACGTTTGTAATTATCTTCAACGTTATAAAAGAAGCTTGTCATTTCAAAATGAACGGCATCTTCGTTGAATTATAGCCGCGGTAAATTGACTTCGCATGCGACCTCGAAAATTTGGAAATATTTCTTATAATTATGATAAATTATGCATTTTCGTGAACGTACTTTGCACAAATTTAAACTTTATTTAAGTATAGCATTTTTTCAGATCACGATGAAGCTTGTCCTTTGTTAAGATTTTAATAAAATTTCAAAGTCTCGGTTGGTATAGGGGTTTTCTCCCTCCATGGGTTCTCGCCTAGTTGTGGGGGGGGGTCATATTCTCATTCTCTCCGGGTGGTCGCGAGTGAGCAAGACTACTCGGATAGGAATCGGACTCGAACTCTGGATGTCAGTAGCCAGGAGGCGTGTGTTGGGGCCGCTCACTCTGACCATCGCAGCCGAGGTGGACCCGCGGGGTAAGAGGTTTGTGGTATTGCGATGCGCCACTTTCCCTATCTTCTGCGACTTTGGCAAGGCTGCACTGTGGGGGCCGCGGAGTGAGAGGAGTATACGTTGAGTAGACGGTATTACGTTGTGCCGCTCTCTCTGTCATCCACGGCTACAGATCAGATTCGCGCCCGGGTCGGGAATGCTGGTGATTCCTGGTTTTCCTGGTCACCGTGGCCTCCGCGTAGCGGGCTCAGGGGGAAGGGAAGGTCCGCTGCGCACACAGGGATAGGCCGTGTACGTTCACCGAATACTGACTGTACAAGTCTGACATTACCCGTCCTAGCCCCTGCGACGGCGGGTATGCGTTAGGCATTTCCCCATGTAAATATAATAAGGACTTGCTTAGCCCTTTTTATATTTTTGTTTTGATTGGCTTTTCCGCACCTGATGGCAATGGCTCTTAACAGTTACGGTGTCACGAAGAACTTAGCATTGGGAAGTAATTAAAGTAACTTCAGTGCTCTTCAAACCGAAACAGTGATGTTTGCACTTTCTTTTTCAACTTAGGTAGTTGGTTTTTTCCGGCAGACAGATGAATGCACTGACGAAGACTTGCAGCCTTGGTTCTGCTTTATCGCTTCTTCAGTACGGGCTGAAATGTCGGGTACATTATATTCGGAGATCTGTCTGTTCAACTGTAGATGTGCTAAAGCTTCAACCGAAGACTGCAGATGAATAAAACTCCTAGCTTCCATGAGAATAATAGAGTGGTAGAAGAGCTTTCGGATTTTCAACCTGCGCGGGCCTTGCAAAACAATTTCACCGCTGTACGGACAGCTTTCATGAGCCTCTAGCTCAATGCAATAATCCAGGAACTGAAAGCGATGAAGCTATTCTACCTATAGGTTTCAGACAAGGGCACGATATAGACAAAGCGACTTCACTAGACGAGAAGAGCTGGAGACATCTCTGCCTTATGTTCAAGTTCAATGTGCCTCTTAACATCGGTGATCACAGCCGATTTTGATCCTAATGATCACAGATACATCTGCGAACAGCTGTCGCTTCTTATGAAGTTGATCATATTTTGTATTTAATTATAATTAATTTAATTTAATTATAATTCCTTCCAACAATATCATCTTGTTGAATCAAGTTGAAGTACAAGATTTTTTTAAACGTGACATTCAATGCAGATATACAAGAAAGTTGCTTGATTTGTTTTTAAATGAGGCTTGAGGTCAAAGGATTTTTTTTCTAGAGCAATGAAATGTTTTCTAATTTAGCCGACGGCAGCCTGTGACGAAGTGGACCTTAACAGTATGCAAATTCTTAAGGAAAAACAAATTTCATTCGAAAATGTAGCTCTTTATCCTTAGAACTCTTCGTTTTGCACTCAGAGTTAATTGAAACCATTTAAGATCTTTACTAAGAGCAAAGGGAAAAATCGCTTAATGATACTTTGAATTGATTTATCATTAATTATATTAGAAATAATTTCACAAGGGACTTTCCGTTAATCGAAAAGAATTTCACAAAAAGTCTTGAAAGAATAAAGACTTGGTTTCTCAAGAACGGAGCCTGTGTTGTTCTTAAAGGCCGCGAAACCGTCAACCCCTTGTGTTGGTATTGTACAGAGATGGAGGTGAGCACTTATCGTCAAGTGATCTTCAAGTTTCATAACAAATGGTTCTGCCGGGACGCCACGACTTACTTCTGCTACCATTTGAAAAATCATCACCATTATGGGTCTGTTACGGTGCACTGTGTGGCCGTGTTGTGGCGTCGATAGATACTCCAAAAACCCTATTTCATCCCTTTATTATGATGATTTTCCTGTACCTGAATTCACTGTGCAATTTTTTTTGGATATGAAGTACGCCGTTAGCCCGAAGGCTTTGGCAGCTTCGTCGGAAGAGACTCGCGAGCAGATAGCTTGCGTGTATCTTGTGCAAGTGCCGATAATAGGCTCATATAAATATATCCTTCTAAATGTAATATGCTATCTAATCTGTCTTTAATGCAGCGAAGTTTTTTTTAGATTGAGTTTCCGCTGTTCTGGCTCAAGTAATGGTCGGGTGTCGTGTTATATTAAATACGATTAAGTGTTACTTTCTTAAAAAATATTTTGTTGTAAAGTTAAGTATTAACAAACCTGAGAGCTCTTTTTTGTCACCCCGTTAATAGTCCACTACTGAACATAGGGCTGTCCCAAAAAAGGGGAGAATTTGCCATAATCACCACGCTTGGCAGGCGGATTGGTTATAGGAGTACCAGACGCCTCGCACCTTAGACGCTGCTGCTCGTCTATGTATTTTGAGACTGGCATTTTTCTAGATGGTTATTCCGCCACTTGTCAGAAGCCATGAGATTACCGTGGCAGTTCCCTTAGTCGACTCTGACGACACTCACGGGATGAAATGGGATGGCAGATATTCTTATGCCGCCACCACACGGCCGCCACTAGACTGATTCCTACAAAGGAATACTACCACGAGTAAAGTCGGAAGTTATCTATGTTATAAATATGGTATTAAGTTATAAATGCAGAAGGTCATATTACAGTGCCACAAGCACTCACTTGTTGACACCTACCCGCGCCCGATGTAAATCGAGTGATAAGATAGGAGATAGATTAGAACGCAGTGTCAGAGACACCGGAATATTGACATAAATCCGAAAATCAACAATTTGGGATTGACCGAACCTGATTACTGCGCTTTAGGTCTTAGTGGTAATACCCTCGCACTAGAAGTGGTGCTTCTTACCACCAGTTGGTGGGATTTTAGGATCGGCTTTTTCGGGCAGATTTTTCATCATCACGTATTGGCCAGACCCTCGTCCTTCAGTAAGAAGGTGTGAACTGCGTGAGTGAGGTTGATATTTGGAGAAAAAGTTGATATTATTATTTTATTAAATGTCAAGTCCTTTAAGTATAATTCATATTCTTGAATATATTATGATAATTTTTTTTGGTAGAACTTGCATATGTAATTTTATTATCAAATGAATCTAACAGAAACTTAAGTAATAATTATAGCTTTTTCTTAACTTGCTTATAAACAATATATAAATTACCTGTAAACTTTTAATTATGAAATATAGAACTATGGAAAAAACGTGTCATTTTATTTTTTAATTTCCTATGAGTTTTTTTTATTATGTGCTTCATTTTAATTCCAGTTGATTTCTTGTTTATAAAAATTTCTATTTAAAACATTGTTATTAAACTTTAGCCATGGTAGCTCAGAGGGTAGGCGCTCGTTTTAAATTTACCATTTTACTGTTTATTATTGTTAATTACAATTTAAAGTGTTGATTTTATACCTTCTCGCCGGTAATGGAAAAACGGTGAGGAAATTTGCTTGTGTGAAAAATAAAAAAATATTTCGCCATGGCCGCATTTGAGCAGCGTGGCGGACTCTTCCCGGCTCCAAAACTCTCTCAGAAATGAGAGGAGGCCTGTGCTCAGCAATGGGACATTTATAGGCTTTTCCTTTTTTTTAGCTATTGTAAATATAATTTTGATACTAATAATTTTAAATTAAATAAATTTATAGTCTTTGTCGTTATCTGAATATTACTTAATAAGATTTATGCTTAACGAGTACGCGTGATGAGATTATACATACAAGATCGTCTGTAGCGTAAATGGGTTTAGAGGCAATTAATCAGATTTGTGATTAATAAAGGCAACTAGAAAATGTTACGCATAATATTTGTCATGTGGCGCCTAGAAATGTTCTGGGTGACACAGCATTTGTTATGGGCAGACGTTGCACTAACTATCAGCTGAACGTTTTGCTCGTCTTGTCACTTTATCCAATAAAAAAGAGCGGAATGACGGTGTTTAGGTTTGTCATTACTTCTGACAGTTACACAGACCATAAACATATTTTAATGCAAATTGTTCACCTGTTGTTAAGTGCAACTTCTGCCCATTACAAATGTTGTGTCACCCGGAACATGTTATGTGTCACTCTACGATCGTCACCCTGAGACATCAGTTTAGTTTCGTATGCCCAGTCATTACACTAGCTCTCAGTGCCCTTTAGACCAAACAAAATAATGTTTGCGCACTATTGCTTCGCGGCAGAATAACTGACACTGCAGTGGTACACTACTCGCGTACTGTAAAATTTAAGCCGAGCGTCCGGCCCCTGAGCTAACACGGCATTTCTCCTGTGTCGTGGGTGCGTTTTTACAGACATAAATTCCACATGCACAAACACCCAGACCCGGAACAACTATATGTAGGCCATACAAATATGTGTCCCGTGCGGGAATCGAACCCGCGACCCGCGGCGCAGAAGCCAAGGGCTTAGCCACTGCGCCAATCGAGCCGACAAGAATGAATGCATACTGAGAATATCAGATAATTCATCGATACTTTTCTTGATGAATACAGGCATTTCCCGCTAGTTCTCCATAATCGAGAGGTTATATCAAAAAAAAACCATTCTTTCTCTGGATTATTACCAAAAAAAAATTCGTTAGGAAGGAAATTATGTAAGTTGGCACATTATGTAGCAGCTATTACCTCGTGTAAAATTAATTTCAATTGCTTTAGTAGTTAACTACTACTAATCTCGCCTTAAATTCTCCTGCGGTAAAAATGTGTAATGAGTACAACATACTAAACAGTAAAAGACATGATAAAGACATATTTCACAACTCATTACATATCTTTAAAAAAAAGGTACTGGAATCATTTGCATAATTTTTCTCACTAAGACTAAGTTATTTTAATATATAATTTGTAACGCTTATTTCTATTTTTTGTCGTTAATTTTGTACATTTTTGAAGTATTTATTAGTCACGTATTATTGAATGTTGAACGCGCCTATTATAGGTGCACATGTCAAGATAATGTACTGTATGTCTATGTTATGGTCTACTTTAGATATGTTCACTGTTGGTGTCTTTTTAAATAAATAAAAAAAAAATAGTAGTTCTCGAGTTTAACCCATTCGTGAAGTCCGACAAATTATAGGTACTTATGTATTGTATATACTCGTATGTGTGTACGCTTTTCATATCCATTTTTATTACATATCCGTTGACAGCAGTTGATGCATTACCGACCTTCAGCTATATTACATACATAAAATATGTTAATATTTTGTCTAATTCTTCAGTGTAAAGCCTGAACATTACACACTACAAGAAGAGTGTTATAATCAATAATTCTAAAGTAATGTCAATTAACTGAAACATCAAATATTTGTTGACGAATTATTATCATCACCAATTAAGTCTATCACTAGTCGATTGTTGAACCTATGCCTCCTCCATAGATTGCCACAAAACACGGTCCTGAGCCACCTGCATTCGTCGACCTCCAAAACCCTGCAGGTCGTCGCTCCATCTAGTGGGAGATAGCTCTATCTACTTTTGCCGTTATGGAGTTGCCACTCTAGAACCTTTCTTTCCCAACGTATAATATAAAAATAAAATTGTTTATTGTGGCTCACGGGCGGGGCGTTCGCCTAACATCGAGAGGAAATCTACATTTTTAAGAAATAATAAATATGTGAAGTTCGTTACCCCATTGGAGCAGTGAAGCGGCCACTGCTAGTTAAACCCACTTAAGAGTTACAGGAGACCTGTGCTGAACAGTTCGACATTTATATACAACTGTTACTTTACAATAATAAGTGCATAATTACCCTGCACAAGGATATACTTAATGTACCATGTCTAGGTTTTGTTTGGATCAAGTGATGAAACGAGCAAGACTTGTACCTGATAGTAAGTGCAACGTGTGCCCATGTGCAAATGCAGAACATTTCTGTGTGACACTACACTGCGCCCATCACCCTGTGACATCAGTTCTTACTCTCATATGCCCAGTGAATACACTAGCTCACAGTGCCCTTCAAACTAAGACACGGTTACGTTTGCACACTACTGCTTCACGGCAGAATAACTGGCCCTGGGGTACCTTCGTATGATGGCAATTGCTGCGTTAGTCATAAAAATATCAGCACGCTTTGAGTTGACTAGATGAGTATACAATCCAATAATAAATAAATAAGGATACGAAATGTAAATATATATACTTTACTGAGTACTACATTTTTAGTAGGTTGAATACAATTCGTTAGCAGAGTTTTTTCATTACATTTCTTATACAAATTTTATCAAAAACATTCTTACGGTTCATATTGAATTCAATCACTCAGAGTTCAAGACTTATGTATATTTGATCAAGCACTTCCATGTCTAAACTCACGCTGCATGTAAATACGTATATGTTACCGGCTAAACAAGATTCAAGCTTAACTTACAAACTAGTTGGTCCTACGACGCACTAATTTGTAATTGAAATCTTAGGGTCAACTAATTTGGCCTAGGCTGTGATTTTTAATTATTACTCTAATAAATTTATTTTCCCTCTGCCTTTGCGTAATAAAGAGCAAGCATCGCATTTCGCCTCCGCAGAATTGGCTGGTCACTGAAAGCCGCTCTGTCGCTCAGACTCGCGCTGTGTCTGCGCTTTGTTGAAGTGGGCAGGGACTGCCCTTTCTCTGCGCCTCCGGCTTTACAAAAACACTCTAGCGGTAGGAACAGACATGACTACGCGGAGTCGGGGTTGTCACTAACAACGATTCAAAATCAGTTCTCCCTAGGCTAAACTAGACAAAAATATATATTTAGACGTAACATTGTAACATTTTAGTATTCAAGTAATTAAGATTGCTGTGCAAATCTAAGAATTAATAATGTAACGCAGTAAAAATGAAATACTAATCTCTGTCGTCAAATAACGTAAGAGTGTCATCAGTTCAAAGGCTATTCTAGTCAACGTAAACTTGCCTTAAAACTATCTGTGAGACATGAACATCTACACAAATAAATAAAATTCAAGTGTCTGTTTGTAATAACGAAATAACTGCCTTTTACTCGACGCTCATAAAAGTATATTCGGTACTTATAAGAAAAAAAACAATTTTTAAAATGTTTGTGTGTCTGTCTGTTTGTTACGGCTAATCTCTCCGAAACGGCTCACTGAGAGATGGCTACTTAAATTTTAGAAAAATAATTAGGGTTCCGCGAAAAAATTTAAAACTTCAAAATCCGATTCAAATGTGGTCAGCCTTTTTACGTGGAACCGCGGGGCATAGCTAGTATGTCATAAAAGCGTAGTGAAGTTTCAGCCAATAAATGTCCCACTGCTGAGCACAGGCCTCCTCTCATTTCTGAGAGGGTTTTGGAGTTAGGAAGAATCCGCCACGCTGCTCCAATGCGGGTTGGCGGACTTCACATGTCTTCGAAATATTTTTTTATTTCACAGACATGCAGGTTGCCTCACGATGTTTTCCTTTACCGCCGAGCAAGTGGTAAATCAGCACTTATATAACAATTTTAGAGGTGCCGGCACCGGGGATCGAACCCAGGTCACTCGCGTACTATGAAATTTAAACCGAGCGCTTAGCCCCTGAGCTACCAATAGAAGCTACTAGTAGAATGTTTTAAATTGTTTCTACTGGTGGTAGGATTCTTTTGCAGGAATCCGTCTAGGTAGATACACCCCAGGCTCCGTTATTCTGCCGTGAAGCAGTAGTGTGCAAACATAACTGTGTTTCGATTTGAAGGGCACTGAGAGCTAGCGTAATCACTGGGCATATGAGACTTAAGAACTGATGTTTCAGGCTAACGGGCGCAGCGTGGTGTCACACAGAAATGTTCTGGGTGACACAGCATTTGTTATGGGAAGACGTTGCAATTACCATCAGGTGAACGTTTTGCTCGTTTCGTCACTTCATTGAAAAAATAAATAAAAAAAAACAATGTACATACAAACATTCTACGCTTTAATGACATACAAAATTTACTCAAATCAATACGAATTTAATAACACAGGGGTTGGTTACGAATTCTCATCTATTCTATCTGATAGAAAACGTACGCCTTTTTATGTAGCTACATATCACACATCGTAAATATTTTACTGTATATCACCGCGTGATTGAACATTTTATGGCGTGTGCATGAACATTATTGCAAATACAAGATAGTCTCATTCCTAAGAAGGCCTCGTTTATTTATTATTACAGACGTTTTGGAGACTTCGTTTTTCACAGGCCGCATGGGAAATATCTAAGCCGCTCAGCGAGCTATGAAACGTGCTTTGCTCAATGTTAAACTGCGAGATACAATGAAGTAACCGCCATAGCCCTAAGGATCAGCAAGGTGGACTTGCAATGGGCGATCTCGTTGAACCGAGATAACCGACCGAGAGAACCGAACCGTTTTACTGGTGGTAGGATTCCTATGCAGCACTGGTGGTAGGATTCCTATGCAGGAGTTCGTCTAGGTAGGTACCACTCCAGGGCCAGTTATTCTACCGTGAAGCAGTAGTGAGCAAACATTACTGTGTTTCGGTTTGAAGGGCACTGTGAGCTAGCGTAATCACTGGGCATATGAGACTTAAGAACCTATGTCTCAGGGTGATGGGCACAGTGTAGTGTCACACAGTAGTTTTCTGGGTGGCACAGCATTTGTTATGGGCAGATGTTGCACTTACCATCAGGTGAACGTTTTTCACGTTTCATCACTCAATGCATAAAAAAAAACGATGACCGTTGGTGGAGAAAGGTTCTCGAGTGGCAACCTGTACGGTTTTGTAGGAAGTCGAAGGATATAGTTGGCTCAGGTACGTGTTTTGTGCAAATCTATGGAGGATGCCTATGTTCAACTTTGGACTTGTAATAGACTGAAATGTCGATGTTGACGATGACAATAGTATTTTTAAGCAAACATATTTATTATTTATTGTGTCAGGTCAGCGTTGTAAACATAAACATAATGTGTACGTTACATTGCAATATCAATCAAAAACATTTGCATTTAAATGCGAATAGGTGTGCTAATTAAAAGTGAGCCAGTGCCGATAAGTTCTGATTTTCATTATTGTAGAAACAATATTTAAACAAAAGTAACTTTGACAACGACCCACAAAGTTTATATAAAATATTAGAAGGCATTCCAAGAAACATTAATCTCAATCGGAAGCAATTTTAGCAAGGTTGGAAAATATCAAACAGACAATCCGCGAAGTCTGTAATTTAATTATCAGTTTACATTAATATAATAAAAATATAGTTCTCAAATACGGTCACAGTAAATCTTCAAGAGATTTTTATTAGGAGTACAAATTATTTTAATAGCTATTAAATATTATTCTTTTCAGGATTTTTTACAGGTCGTGATATAATTTTTAGCGCCAAATTTCGGCTTTAGGCGTAATTTACAGGTGGGATTATTCCTATGCATCTGGGCAAGTACCGCCCCGGGGTCAGTTATTCTGCCGTGAAGCAGTAGTTTGTAAACATTACTGTTTCAGTTTAAAGGGCAGTCTGACCTGACTAATCACTGGGCATATGAGACTTAAGGTCGCAAAAATATTCTGGATGTGCTATGGGCAGACGTTGCACTTACCATCAGGAGAACGTTTTGCACGTTTCGTCACTTTATCCAATAAAAGAAAGTTCACTAGTTCACGTACGGAGTTCTACTAGTTGAGGAACAGTATATACAGACGTGCATACAGTAACGCCTTATAAAAAAAAAATAACTGGCCCTGGGGTGGTACCTACCAAGACGGATTCCTGCATAGGAATCCTACCACCAGTAAACGGGGGTGGCGAACCATGCCGCCGCCATTTTAGTGTGAGTCCAAAATATTCTTACTCCTCATCGCGTTCCCACGGGCGGTATAGTGGCGGCATTGCATATTATGGTGTTGTTCTGCACGAATAAAATCTGTCCGTATAATACCTTAGTCGTTCGTCGTCGTTTCAGCCTATCAACAGTCCACTGCTGAACATAGGCCTCCCCATAGATTGCCACAAAAGTTTGTAGCTCTCGTTTTGGGGGGATTTTGCCGTAGTTGCCACGCTTGGCAGACGGGTTGGCAACCGCAGTTTATTTATTTAGATGTTCGAGCAAGATGCTGCTGCCCATCTCCTGATTTTCATTTTCCGTCTGTCGACTTTTACGACACCCACGGGATGAGATGAGGTGGTAGATTCTCTTAGGCCGCTACCACACGGCCATACCTTAGTAGCCTCTTACAATACTCCGCTAGGGTACTTTTCCGCATATGGTATTTTTCCGCACTAGTAGACGCTATCTGTACAATACCTTCATCGCCTGTTGCTACATTTCGGTAGGAAAGAGGTAGGTGCTATTCTGCTCTGCTGGAAACCTATCGACTAAAGGAGAGGAGAAGTATGCAAACACTGTTGTGTTTCGGTCTGAAGGGCACTGATAGTTGCTGTAATTACAGGACACAAGAAGATGTGATTGATGTCTCAAGTTATAGGTGACACAGCATTTGTTATGGGCAGACGTGGCACTTTCCATTAGGTGGGCGATTTGAACGTCTCGTCACTTTTTTCATAAAAAGTTGTATTTCCTGAGTTGTCCGGTATTAAAAAGTTAATATGAGCAAGTGCTATTCGCGCGAGGACATTATTATGGCATCCGTCGCCTCTTTGAATAGATTTTCAAATCATATAAGTATTTCCTGAGATTAGCGCTTGCGAACATACAAACTCTTCGGTTTTATTATCGTAGTAATATTCTTGTAGATACAACGAACAGCCGTGATTTGATAAAAATAGAAACCAGACTGACCTTACCTGCTACTTTACGCCGTATATCAAGTTCCCTATACTGTGAAATATAATCTAAATGTTCTCTGTTCATATTACGTGGTTGTTAACAATAAATAAACACATAATGCGGGCAACATTTATACACACCGGTACAATTAGCGGAACGTTAAAAAAGGCAGAGTATAGAAATAATATCGAGTATATTAATACCAATAATAATCAGACATGAAGTAACAAACTGATAAACATCTTTTAACATCGACCTTGTTCCTATGGAGAAATCTAGATAAGTACAATCACTTTATAAATATGCTAATGTACTTTTAATTTCGCGCGCTACGTTTAATAGTAGCAAAACATGCTGATGTATGTATCGTGTGTAATATCTTTTATACCATGTTTTAAGGAAATAAAATATCATTGTTCATGGCACTATGAATTACTTTAATTTTCTAAGTCTTTAAAGTTTTTGAAAAGAATTTGTTTATTGGATGAAAGTGACGACACGATTTTTTTGGAATCCTTCTAGGTAGATATCACCCCAGGGCCAGTTATTCTGCCGTGAAGCAGTAGTGTGCAAACATTACTGTGTTTTGGTTTGAAGGGCACTGTGAGCTAGCGTAGGCTGGGCATATGAGACTTAAGAACTTATCTCTAAGGGTGATGGGTACAGTGTGGTGTCACACAGCAATTTTCTGGGTGACACAGCATTTGTAAGGGGTAGACGTTGCACTTACCATCAGGTGAACGTATTCGTCGTTTCATCACTTTATCGAAAAAAAAAATCAAAAGAGAATTGCAGACGATGGTTTCTGCTAGGCATTGTGATCTAAAAATCAAATGGATGAAAGTTAATGTAAATAAGACGAAAGTAATGATTTTTGAAAGAAAAGAAAGTATGATTGATTGCACAGTTCTGATTGAAGTAGAAATAGTGGAACAAGTGACAAATGTTGTATACTTGTGTTCAAAGTTTACGAAGATTGGGAAAGAGGCGTGACTAGTTGTTGTTGATTGTGACTACGCGTTGTTGATGCCAGCGACTGTGTGCACGTGGTATATGTTTTTTAAAAAGCCCGTGAAGACTTTTTGATTTTCTGGGATAAAGAGTATCCTATGTCCGTCTCCATGATGCAACCTATCTCAGTGACAAATTTAATTAAGATCCGGTTTAGCGGTTGAACCGTGAAAAGGTAACAAACAGTCAGAGGGACAGAGAGAATTACTTTTGTAAGTACGGATTGAGATACATATTTAAACGGACATGAACGTTAATAATGATGGCCAAATTGCAAATTAAAGCCGCACGTATATCCCATAATTTCTACAGCTTTTCAGGTTTCACGCATATATATTCCATTATAACGAATATAAAAAAATTATAGCAATATAGCAACTAATTAAGCCTGTTATAAATTGGACCAACTAATTAATATAATATGACGAAGATTGCTCTATGCTAAATTGCAATCAATCGATTCAGAATTCGACGGCTCGTCGACCACAATTTATACTGCTTCACTAATGTACTTTGAGTAAATTATTTTTTCATTTGATGTGTTTCAAGTTCAGGTATTAGTTTAATACTATAGAACCTTATTTTACATCTTTTATTACCATTTTTTTGATTTAAATATTGACTCATCGCCACCATTCAACAAATACTTACAACTTTTTAAGGGAATTTTTAATAAAACAAAGACTGAATGTTACTGGAAGATACTGACTGTACTACACTTGGTTGAGCAATGCTGCATCTCAGCCATACTGGCACTATTACATACAGACGGACGCGTAGCCTAGCGTTCAGAGCATCTGACTTCTACGCCGCTTGTCCTGGTATCGAATACCATTGTGCTAAAACACAAATCGTTTTCGGGCCTAATTATTTCGGGAACATTTGTAACTGTCTGAAAATTCACTCATGATACAGTAGAAATCTTTGCGTCTGACATTATTTTAACGAAGACAAAAAGAAATAACTTTTTCTTTAATTGCATGATGCTGGAGTAAGTTTTTTATGAAGTGTAGTTGAAATAATTAGCTAGAAAATGGTGCGACCACAAAAATTTATTTAGCTTTTACATTTTTTATCTGATCCTCGGCGCGTGACAAGATTACGTTCAAAAGTACTGTAGCGTAGATTAACTTGCTCGTTAGTTGTTGTCTCGGATTAATTTGAAATATTATTTTATTCTTTTCCCTAAAGATGACATATTTTTTCATTAAAACAACATTTCCATGAAACAACATTGAAGCCATGTTTTCGGTTTGTTTAACAATATATAATGGAGTTTTATTATTGTTAGTCGTGCCCGTAATATCTGTGTGTTAGCGTGGATCAGTGGAAAGTGTATCTGACTACTATGCTGAGGGTCCTGGGTTAGAATCCCAGCCGGAGTCAGCATTTGTGCAGAAAACCTCCACAATGTTGTCGCATGAGCTTTACATTGGGCGCGGGTAGGGAAGGACGAGCGAGTGCCTCTATGTTTGCCAGTACAATTTAGGCACTTTGATATCTCTTGCGCTTTTGATGTTCTTCGGCTGATCTATCTAGCTTCCGATAGTATTCGGAAGTCGTCGCAGTGTTTTTGAAAATCGGCCAGGAGGTTATCATTATATCGGATCCGCAGCGCTCCGAGGTAGCTTCCGATATGCAGCAGCGAAGTGTTGGAACAATATTCAACCGCCCGTTAGAGTCTTGCGAGTAAAATGCGCATTTAAAAACAAAATGAGATTATTTTTAATGAACACGCAGACTAATGATTAAAACGCCTGCTGTGTTTGAAATATATTGAATAATAATCGTAAATAAATATATTATCTTATCATATTATCTTATTATCTTGATTGTATAATTTCTTGTCCTAGTATTTAACTTTATTCCTTGCTTTCTACACATACTACGTATTATTTATTTTATCGTTATATTCCTTCGATAGGTGATTGCGTTATAAACTACATGTACAAGTAAATTCTGCTATTGACACACGGAAGGTCTAGGTACCTTCCGTGTGTCAATAGCAGAATTTACTTGTCAACGGACGGGTGTTGACAAAAGTTACGGTGTCAGCAGAATACCAGCGTTGGCTTTCTGGCTAACATAATGCTGAGCTGAAAACATATAGATCCAGCATCGCAATTTTTCTTTTTAAATTTACTATAGATTTAAGGTAATAATTTTTCTATTGTGTTACATTATTCTTTTGTGTTTTATGTACCATCTTTGCTGGATTGATTAAATTAGTTATTATTATTATTAAGATTATATCTATACTATCAATACCAACATTATAAATGCGAAAGTAACTCTCTCTATCCCTCTGTCTGTCTGTCAACTTTTCACAGTTCAACCGCTGAACCGATCTTGACGAAATTTGGCACAGAGATTAACTTTCATCTTGGAGACGGACATGGGATACTGCTTACTCCGGAAACTCCCACGGTATTCGAAAAAAACTTAAACGTAGTCGCGGGCATCGGCTAGTAGTTACATAAAAATCTTTATCGTTTCATTAATACATACATTCTTGTTAATGACGACCACGTGGTCCTGGGTCCGAATCCCGGCCGAACTCAACATTTGTGCTAAAACATAAATTGTTGGTATTCGGGTCTGGTTGTGTTGTGACTGTTCCCGTGTTTCCGACACTGCATCCTAGCCTACCTCCGATCTTATCGCATCAGCGTTACATCGGGCGCGGGTAGGTTGGGACGAGTGAGTGCATCTGTGTTTGCGCGTACACTTGTGGCACTATAATATCTCCTGCGCAGTTGATGGCTCTCGACAGTAGTCGGAGGTTGTCGCCGTGGTCGAAATCGGCTAGGAGAACATCATCATCATCATTATCTTGTTAATAGACGTTTCGGTAAATTTAAGATTACTAACAGTTTTTTTTATTTAATAAAAAGACTAGACGATTAAAACGTTCACCTGATGGAAACTGAAATGTTGCACCATCCAGAACATTTCTATATGGCACCACACTGCGCCCGACTCCCAGAGACATCAGTTCTTAAGTCTTATATGTCCAGTGATATACTAGCTCTCAGTGCCCTTAAAACCGAAACTCAGTAATGTTTGTACACTACTCCTTCACGGCACAATAACTGACCTGAGACTAAAGTAATTTATCTTAATGGATTCCTGCATAGCAATCCTACCACCAGCAAAGTTACTGCCGTCTCCTCACGTATGGTAAACTCCATATATTATATATACTACAAGTTTACATTGACAAGTTACGTATGCGTCGATATAGGTTTTTTAAATATTCCGCAGAAACTATTTGATTTTCTGGGATAAAAAGTATCGCATGTCTGTCCGAACGATGCAAGCTATCTCTGTGCCAAATTTCGGCTATATCGGTTCAGAGGTTAGCCGAGAAAAGGTAACAAACAGACTGAGGGACAGAAAGATTTACTTTCGCATTTAAAATATCTGTAAAGATAGTGTACACGCGTTACACATCGACTTCTATCAGTATTATTACCATCATTTCAGCTTGTCACGTAAGCAAGTCCACTGCTGTTCTTAGACATTCCCCACAAAACATGCCCCTGAGTCACCTGCATCCACCGACTTTCCGCATAACGATGCACGGCGTGGTTGCATTTAGTGGGACATCGCCCTATACTATGTTGCCGGTACAGTTTCGCTACTGGAAAACTTTATTTCCCAACGGTATATTGTATTTTTTTATTTCTAATCATTATATTCGAGCAGTTGCCTTTCGGGATTTTGGATGTAATGTGATCGTCCCTTTTGAGCGCTTCACCGATCTTTTTGAATAAGTATTGACTCTGACGATACGAGACGAGGAACAACGCGAAGACTTACGGAATTATATAATCGCAACTACATTTTTGTTGCTTGTTAAAAGATGTCGCTATTGTTAAAATAAATCAGGCGGACAATGACTTGATATAAAACTAGGATTTTGTAATCAGTAGTTATTATAAAAAAAGTTTCAGGCTATAAATGTCCCACTGCTGAGCACAGGCCTCCTCTCATTTCTGAGAGGGTTTATGAGTTATTATAATGCCTGGAAGTTTTCATTACCTTTTCGATCTAATTTAAATCTGGGAGGTGGTAGGATTCCTGTGCGGGAATCCATTTAGGTAGGTACCACCTCATAGCTAGTTATTCTGCCGAGAAGCAGTAGTGTGAAAACATTACTGCGTTTCGGTCATAAGGGCAGCTAGCGTAATCACTGGGCATATGAGACTTAAGAACTGATGTCTCAGAGTGTTGTGCGCAGTGTAGTGTCACACAGAAATGTTCTGGGTGACACAGCATTTGCTATGGGCAGAGGTTGCATTTACCATCAGGTGAACGTTTTTCTCGTTTCATCACTTGATCTAATATAAAAAAATAGAAAGTGTACGATATATTGTAATTGTATGTAGTATAACCACGCTAAACATGACTATGTCACGTAAACTAACCAGTTTACGTGACATAGTCATGTCGACCAGGGAAATCACGCACTTACGGAATTCTCATCATCATAGGTAGATAGATAGATAGATAACAAATAAACGAGTTATCTGTCTATCTATCTAATTCTCATCATCATCATAATTTCAGCTCGTTACAAGTCCACTGTTTAACATGGGCCTATCCCACAGGTTATCACAAACCGCGGTCCAGAGTCACCTGCATCCATCGACTTCCCCTCCCTCCCATTCCCGCAAAACCACGTAGGTCGTCGCTCCATATCGTCGATGGTTGCTCTATACTGCGTTTGCCGGTGCAGGGTTGCTACTCAGAATGTTTATTCCCCAAGAGTTATCGGTTCTAATAGCTATATATAGACCCATTGCCACTTCAGCTTGCTGATCATTATCAAATATAAACATAAAACAGCATTATAATCAAATCACTGGAAATAAGGTCTTCCATCACAGTTCTCAGGTTTTACGTATGCTGTCAAACCTGGGAATTGTGATCATGATTCATAATAAAGGGCGCAGCGCACCTGATAGAGAATAAATCTCATATTGACTGGACGCTCGTTTGTTAAACTCTTAAATAAAAAGTTCATAAAACGGTAAGTTATTGTAGGAAACTAATATTACGAATTATGAAAACGTATGCACTATAGCCTTAAGCTATTTTTCTCAAAATTTGTCCTCAACTTTTCTTACCAGGTGCTGTCTACTTCTTAATATTTCTGAATACTGTCTAGAACTACTGTAAATACATAAATTCTTCTTTCATTTTCACGATTATGTGGGATAACGTTCAGTACGCAAACCCGCCTGCTAAATAATTGAAACATGATATTTACGTCAATGTTGTCTTATTTATTGAATATGTTTTGTCTAATTGCGTACTACGCTTTTGTGTATTTTTTAATGTAAGTATGTCGACAAGTTAAGTACCTGATGGTAATTGCCTCGCTTGCCCATAACAGCGGAGGTGTCCGAAGGTTCTGTAAAGCAACAGCGCTCGTCATTTTGCTACAGCGGTTCTTAACTTTCATATGTGTAAATGTGGCGGCTCGATAAAAGAATACTACCACTCCATCTCATCCAATGGATCTCATAAAAGGCGAGTAAGGAATTAAACTGCACTGTGCACCCAACAGCGCATGGTGGCGATGGGCTCACCACCTATCACACCAAGTGCATTATATTGTTTTGGTGAAACGTGGATTGTGGCAGTCATCTGTTTTTGCAGTGAGTGCCCAGTCTCTGACTACCCCTTATGGGACAGAGTCGTGATCTTATGTATGTATGTATGTGTAAATGAAATAGTAATTTCATTGCTCATCAAACCCAAACACAGTGTTGCTAGTGATAAAACAAAAGAATTAATAATCGTCAAAGGGATGTATGTTGTGAAGTATTATAATAGAACAGCTTTATAGTTTTATTAAACCGCAAAAAATCTGATTGTTACAAAAATACGCTTACTTGGTGAACATTAAGGCGAGAAAACAACAATATCGTCTCAGTGTTCTGAATAAACATTGGAAAGAAAATGGCATTCGGTTTAACATTTGATACTATATTACACCTAATATATCGTGGAAATGTTTCGTTGAGCGATAAAGGGCAAACTACGGAATAGTACTGCAAATATTGTCCATATTTTTTTTTTATTTCATCAAAGTGACGGAACGAGCAAAACGTTCACCTGATGGTAAGTATAACGTCTGCCCATAACAAATGCTGTGTCACCCAGAAAATTACTGTGTGACACCACACTGCGCTCGTCGCCCTGAGACATCAGTTCTTAAGTCTCATATGCCCAGTGATAACGCTAGCTCTCAGTGCCCTTCAAACCAAACCACAGTAATGTCTGCACACCACTGCTTCACGGCAGAATAACTGGCCCAGGGGTGGTCCCTACCTAGACGGATTCCTGTATAGGAATCCTACCACCAGTTAATATATGTAGAAGAGGGGGCAAAAGAGCGGCGGCTCATCTGATAGTAAGTGATCAGCGTAAAACATGAACAACTGCAATAACAGAGGAGTCACACCCGTGACTCGTTGCTTGCTTTTTAGAAAGGAATAGGAATAATAATAAAATAACACACGCATACTGTGAAATTTGAGGCGAGCATCCAGCCCCTCAAATTTCATATCCTCACCTCACCTCAAATCTACCACGGAATTATGATGTAACGTGTCTTACAAAAGGCATAAGCAAATGACTAATTTATTTGCCTTTAAATTTTCAGAGTACAAAATGGTAACCACATAATATTTCGTAGCGATTCCCATGACATAGACGATTTGAATACGAACAAAGGCCCGATACCTCTACAGACACTAAGGGATTCCGGTCCGGCTCGTCTGTCAAAGGGTGCTTGTTTGGAATTTCGACACGGCATGCGTTCATATGGACTCAAGCGGGTTTCTTCGATATTACGACACACTTAAATAAGTGCCAATCACGCTTTGTTATTTTGGACGTGGTTAGAAATTAATTGTATTTTAACCGACTTCAAAACAGGAGGAGGTTCTCAAATCTTCCATATTTTAGAAATGTGTATAAAATAAATAAAGTAAAATTTCAGCCTATGAATGTCCTACTGCTGGGCACATGCTTCCTTTCATTTCTGAGAGGGTTTTTGGAGCTAGGAAGAACAACCACGCTGCTCCAATGCGGGTTGGCGAACTGCACAGTCTTCGAAATATTTTTTTTTTATTTCTCAGACATGCAGGTTACCTCACGATGTTTTACTTCACCGCCGAGCACGTGGTAAATCAGCAATTAACAATTTTAGTGGTGCCTGCACCGGGAATCGAACCTAGGTCACTCGCTTACTATGAAATTCAAAGCGAGCGCCTAGCCCCTGAGCTACCGCGGCTAACTTATTTGTTTGTTAACAGAATCGGTAGATTCTTTTTTTGGGGATCATAAGGGTGTTGCCTTATATTTACATTTTGGTCAAGTTTTGATGATGGGATCCATGAGAAAATCGTGAAAGTCTTATATTCGCATAAGAATGTTTGGAGCTGCAGCGTTGAAATAGGTTTTTAGATTAAATAATTATTGAATTCTTAGTTATATTGATTTTTCGTGTTCAGTTTTTTTGTCTCTATGTCTATGCCTCTTCACCATGTGTCTTTTGAAGAACGTGTGTCTGAATAAAATCATTATTTTATGTTCCAAAATTATTATGTTACAATTCATCATCTGTATATTTTTAAAATGTGTATATTTTGGAGTTAAAACGTCTACTGACGTGTTTATGGGATGGGTTAAAACTTATGAGTTTGCGTCACTGACATGCTTATCACAGTAAGTTGGTGAGTATCAAGGATTTAATACGATAATGCTTTCCGTTCAGTGAAAGATGAAATCGGTGCTATGAAAGATTTTTTTTTTAAAAAACGAAGTCCCACAGTAGGATTCCTCCTGTGTCGTGGGTGCGTTTAACAGACATAAATTCCACATGCACAAACACCCAGACCCGGAACAACTATATGTAGGCCATACTAATATTTGTCCCGTTCGGGAATCGAACCCGCGACCCGAGGCGCGGAAGCCAAGGGCTTATCCACTGCGCCAACCGAGTCGACAAGTCAAGCAGTCTATACTGTTGGCTTTGCAGGTTTTCGTACAAAAATGCGTATTGACTTGCGTAACCTGTGTTGCGCTTGGCCAGTTTTGGTTAATAAGTAAACTATAAAATTATAAATATAAATGTTGTTCGGAATGCCGATATATATTAAAACCAGACTAATGTTAATGATTTTTATTTAAAAATAATGAAATTTAAATTTTGATACGACAATTAATTTAAATATCTAAAAAAAACGCTTTTATTTCATAGTTTTAAGTTTTCCCTTTTGTCGACAGTCCTTGATGAATGCCTATTTTTTTAAGTTTAATTTGATTATATAAGTTTTATGCAATATGTACATATTATTTTTTTACAGTGAGTGCCCAGTCTCTGACTACCCCTTATGGGATACAGTCGTGATCTTATGTATGTATGTATGTATTTTTTTACTCTATCTACCACAAAAAGTAAAAGCAGCATGACTGAATTCGATCGTATTTCTTATAATTCCTTACTGATGTTATATAAGACAAAAAACACTGGGAATAAATACAAGCTAATGATGACGAGTCTAAAGACCACAGCCACGCGGTCACACGCAAAACTGTGTGTTCTAATAATCTATATTTAAGTCATGTTAAAACCTCTAAAATTTTGTTTCTTTTTGGGCAATCCTATCTAATTCACTTTTACAAACGGGTGACGAGAATACAAATAAAATAAATGAGTATATAAAAAATGAAGCGGCTCTTTTACGTTCCTTTTACGTATTTATATATATATATATATATATATATATATATATATATATATATATATATATATATATATATATATATATATATATATATATATATATATATATATATATATATATATATATATATATATATATATATATATATATATATATATATGTGTGTTGGCTACCGGACGTCAGTGTTCACAAGACACACTGATCCGTCCGGGAAATCCGTTCACACGGTGCTTTTCAGAGGGAAATCGTCCCATTCCAAGTTAAGTATTAAAATTACGTAAAAATAATTTTATTGCTATTTTGATACCCCATAGATAAATAATTAAAATTTTTATGTAACGAATTGCTAAATATTTTTTGTCAGGTTGATGGTTGTTACGGTTACGATAGCACGAATGTTACTAAGAAAAGTGGCGACACAGTCTAACTCACTTAGAATATACTGTCGAAGTCTATGGTCTAAGTCATAGACTTAGAATATACTGTGTCAAAGTTGATAGATGTCACAGACGAAAACGAGTGTCTAATGTAGTATACTCAGAATTTTGCTCGGCCAAATATATAAGTAAAAAAAGTAAAGTTTCAGCCTATAAATGTCACACTGCTGAGCACAGGCCTCCGCTCATTTCTGAGAGGGTTTTGGAGTTAGGAGGAATCCGCCACGCTGCTCCAATGCGGTTAAGCGGACTGCACGTCTTCGAAATATTTTTTATTTTTTCAGACATGCAGGTTTCCTCACGATGTTTTCCTTCACCGTCGAGCACGTGGTAAATCAGCACTTCAAATTGCAATTAAGAATTTTAGTAGTGCCGGCACCGGGATTCGAACCCAGGTCACTCGCGTACTATGAAATTCAAAGCGAGCGCCTAGCCCCTGAGCTACCATGGCTCAATATATTAGTGCTAGATGCAAATTGAAAGCAACTTGTCACGGACGTGTCAAGGCCGTGTGGTGGCGGCTCGTTTAAAGAATACTACCACTCCATCTCATCCAATGGATCTCGTAAAAGGCGAGTAAGGAATAAAACTGCACTGTACACCCAACAGCGCATGGTGGCGATGGGCTCACCACCTATCACACCAAGTGCATTATATTGTTTTGGTGAAACGTGGATTGTGGCAGTCATCTGTTTTTGCAGTGAGTGCCCAGTCTCTGACTACCCCTTATGGGATACAGTCGTGATCTTATGTATGTATGTATTGTCACGGACGTCACTACAGGATTTATGGTCAGCGAATAGTCTTTGTAGTTTTATGACCATGTTAATCTTACCATGCTCAATTTGAATTGCAATGAAACTCAAAAGTTTCAAGAAAAATTACAACTGTATTGTTACTAACTCTGCCCCGCGGTTTTACCTGCGTAAAATAAGCCGACTATGTTATTGCGCTGTACTGTGTGACACCACACTGCCTGTGTATCCAGTTATTACACTAGCTCCCAGTGCCTTTCAGATCGAAACACAGTAATCACACTACTGCTTCACGGCAGAATAACTGGCCCTGGGGTACCTCATTAGACGGATTCCTGCATAGGAATCCTATCACCACTTAAACTAGTCCAGCAATAGATGACTATCATCAATTCGTATAAAGAAAAAAGACTTTTCTGGCTAAAGAGTGGACACCATCATTATTTTGTGTATAAAGATATACTGTGGTTTTCATTCCGTCTATCAATGGTGAAGAAGCCTATGTTTTAGGTTTCTTGGCCACCTACGCGATCGCGTGGCCTAGTGGTTAACGTACCTGACTTTTACGCCACGGGTCCTGGGTTCGAATCCCAGCCACAGTCAACAATTGTGCAAAACACAAATTGTATGTTTTCAAAAATAAAAACAAAACTAATAAATCTACCGGAAATTAAATTATAACTTTAAACATTTTCAAATTATTGTTATTTTTTATTAAATTATACACAGTCTAGGCTTTTAATCAATTATTTTAATAACAGGTGTGCTATTTTACAATTTTTGAGAAAGAGTGAGAGAGATAGTTTTTTACTATCTCTTTCCTACAAGTATTGCTAACTTTAACAAACATATAAACACACTTTAAATGGTATTATTAAATAAAGTATTACATTGTATTTTAACACCCCCGCTTAATGTAATACATATATAACTTATTTAAAATTCATAAACTTAAAACCACAAAGGAAATCTACGTTAGACCACATCTAGTTACAAATTTAAACAATACTTCTCTGTTTAATGACTGACTGAACATATCAGCGGCTTGATCTTCAGTCTTCGCATACATTAAACAATCCTCCTTCAATTAAATCTATGACAAAATGATTTTTTTTATTGTATAAAGTGACGAAACGAGTAAAACGTTCACCCGATGGTAAGCGCAACGTCCGCCCACAACAAATGCTGTGTCACCCAGAATATTTCTGTGTGACACCACACTGCGCCCGTCACCCTGAGACATCAGTTCTTAAGTCTCAAATGCCCAGTGATTACACTAGCTCACAGTGCCCTTCAAACCGAAACATAGTAATGCTTGCACACTACTGCTTCACGGCAGAATAACAGGCCCTGGGGTGGTACTTAGACGGATTCCTGCATAGGAATCCTACCATCATCGTATATCAATATGTTTTAATCTTTTAATAGCCGCCATACTGACTGCAATATACTCAGCTTCAGTTGATAAGCTTACTGAGCACTGTTACTCGGAACACCACGATATGATACAGTTAGAAAACTTGAAACAATGGCCAGCGGTAGACTTTCGGTCTCTTAAGTCACCACTTATAAGCCCATCATCATTACATTTGTAAACCAACTCATAATATAATTTGTGTTTACATATTTTAATACTCTTTATTAAAGAGGGTGCAAAATATCACTTGTTATTTACTTTTTATACTATTATTAATATTTTTATTACTACACAAAGGTCTGGCGTAGTGCCTAACACTGCTTACATTAAACGTGTTTTTAATATTTTTGTCTCACTTACATTGTTTGATATCAATTATTTTGTTAGCACGATGTACTATTTTACAAGATTCGAGAGAGAGAGAGAGAGAGTGAGAGATATTTTTAGAAAAAGTATATCTCTTTCCCACAAGTATTTGCCGACTTAAAAAACAATATAAACCAACATTAAATGGAAGTATTAAGTATACATTATATTATTTAAACACGAATCAACATAAAATGTTCGTAACAATTAATATTGATTGATCATGGTTTATCATATTAAAATAATGTACTTAGCTGAAAAGATCCAAAATATTTAAAAATTATGTACGAGTATGTTATAAAAAAGTTGTAAACGGCTACAAAAGAGCGCGTGCAGCATAATACACGAAAAAAAGGGATTTTTTTTTTAATTTTTGAAATAAATTCTCCATGTAGAAAACAAATATTTTGCACCCAAATTGGACCTTGATATTTTACTCTAATCGCGCCCAAATAAGCACTTCAAAAAGTATAACAATATTAATAAACTATAAATCCTCATCATCATTTCAGCCCCCACCAGTCCACTGCTAGACATAAGCGAGTGTTTCTCACATTTCGTGCAAATTCAAGGCATTTGTGAGAAAATTAAAAAAAAAATCATCCATGCCACTGAAAAGCTAAATGAATACTCTGTTTTCATAAATAAATCTTGCAACATCACGAAATTTTTGGATACTTCTTTTAGTATTGTGTTTAATAAAAGGTGTATTAGTCCAATGCAGTCCTACATCAAAAAGCACTATGGCTTTGTTTTGTATTATTCCACTTAATGGAGCCTGCATGTTTGGTTTCACATCAACTGTCACTTTACACGGAAATTGTGAATGTGGGGTCTGATTTAGTTCACTACAGTGTTCCAGATCAGGTCTTAAAGAGTTGGCTACTTCTCTAAAAAAGCTTCCTGCGGTATTTTTATTTAGAAAGTCATCTAACTGCATGGACTCGTTTTCAGGAGCAGAAAGCAAATCAATAAAACCGAGATGGTATCCGTGAGAGCATGTTATACCATTCACACAAAACAAACAACTCAGTTTTCTAAAGGTATTTTCATCGCAATCGTGCTTCAACTAGCTTGTCTTCACGATTTTATTTAGTTTTTACTTGAGCCATGTTTTCATCTGCAAATAAAACAATATTTTGATTCGCAAGTTTTAAAAACTGAACTGAATATATCCATGCCCTGAGTACCAATAAGCCTCCAGCCAGTAAAGAAAATATTACGAGTCTGTTAATCATCACTGTTCCTTGTCATGCATTCGCGCTTTTGATTTTAGATTTGTTTTGTTACCGTATTATTTTTAACCGTTAACTCGAATTTCGGATTTAACAGCCTACTACAGCAAATACAGATTTGATAGACATCATTACCAAAATTTTGTGAACCGTTATAAATAAAATTATAAATTTTGTGATATATTATATTTTGTGATCCATACCATTTCTCTAATAGTGAGTAAATGGAATAGTGAAATGGTAATGAGATGAATGGTAATGATATTTTAGTACTTTTTTAGATTTTCTCCGTGGATAATTACTATACGTACGTATTAAACGTTCAGAAAGTATTCAAGCGTCATGATGATTATGTTAGCATTATTAATATTATGAAACATCTAGTACTTATCACTAAATAGCTGGAATGGTAATGAAAAAATACGTTCGAAGGTTAAATTCTCGTCTCTAATGATATTTTAAAAAATCTACAACGGGGTGAACCCGCTCGCTGTTCACTGGTCGACTGAGTGGGAAACGTACGCAGCACAAGAGGGCGGGGAACGTCTACTTGGTCTTGTATCCACAGGCTGATTTTGTTATTTGCAGTTGAATGAATTGTGATGAGATGTTTTTTTTTGACAAAATTATTTTATCACCGTGAACGTAAATAGCAATCGTAAACTACTTTATATTTTAACAGTTTTATTCCTTAATATGTACTTTAAACATATCATTTGAATAATACACAGTAAAGCCTAAGACTATTTTGTTATTTATTTACAATCTTCAAAACACATGAGTTTTTGGTTTATATATATATATATATGTCCATAAATATTTTCAAACCTAAATATCATTACCAACACCGGCACGGTGTTGGTAATGATACTTAGATTTAAAAATATTTTTTGAATGTACTGATTAGCCTTGTATATAATTAATTATAGGTGTCAGGTCTATTCAACTCAACTGAAATATAAACATTATTAGCTCTTATCTTTAGAGTGCATAGTTTTGATTATATTTTGATAAACATGAGATTTGCACTAAACGCGAGAAAGACTCAGGCCTCCCCCGTAGATTCCCACAAAACACATGAGCCACCTGCATCCATCAACTTCCTGCAAAACCGTAAAAAGTATAAAAAATTTATTTGAAATATTTATGTGTTACAGGTAAGCCTGTCGAAGAAGATCATTTTAAAAGTAAGTAAATATAATTCACTTCACCAGATAAAAACAGAAACAAAATGGCTTCGTTTGATATTCAGGTAACTAATATGATGTCTACTTATTTTTTTAAATGGTATGGTAGGAGTATTGCCCAACGTAAGAGAGAATTTATACTTCGAAAAAAAAAATATATTTTTTTAAGTTTTATTCATACATTACAGGAATGTTTTTTTTATTGTATAAAGTGACGAAACGAGCAAAACGTTCACCTGATGGTAAGTGCAACGTCCGCCCACAACAAATGCTGTGTCACCCAGAATATTTCTGTGTGACACCACACTGCGCCCGTTACCCTGAGACATCAGTTCTTAAGTCTCAAATGCCCAGTGATTGTGCTAGCTCACAGTGCCCTTCAAACCGAAACACAGTAATGCTTGCACACTACTGCTTCACGGCAGAATAACTGGCCCTGGGGTGGTACCTACCTAGACGGATTCCTGCATAGATTCCTTAAAAACTGTTGCCTAAAGGTGATTGGTGACAATTAACACAGTGTGAAGACACATAGAAATGTTCCGTGCTCAGCCTTTGTTAGGTGCGGACGTTTCACTTACCATCAGGTGAACGCCCATCTTGTTAATTTTATCATAAATATGTTTTTTATCAAACACATCGCTGCAGTTATATAGCCCAAGAAGGGAGGAATTGCTGCGATCGCTATGCTTAACAAGAGGATTGCAGTTTGGTGATCGCAGTACCAGACGCCATGCACAACAGACGTCACCTCAGCGGTCTATCTGGGCATATGAGACTTAAGAACTTACGTCTTAAGAGGACGGCCGCCGTGTGGTGCGACACAGAAATCCGCCAGTAGGAATAATTTTATCAGTACTTTATCTCATTTAAGTGGATTAAGTGTAAATACAAATTTGAAAAAAATAGTGATAAATACGATCTTTTGTTTATTATTATGTCAGCATTAATGATTATATGGTTAAAGCATAGATGTACGTGATATACGATAACAGTTGTAAACTTCCAAACAATAAAAAATATATTTAAATTTAGTTTTAAGTGGAAATACAAATTACTATTATCAAATCATACTATGTGTTCAAAGAGATTTTCAACAAAAATACTTATAATTATAGAATAAATAATTGAAAAACAACGAAAAATAAAAGAAACGGCAACTACCTTTTCAAATTTCTCTTACATCCATTTTTTGTCATTGTATTACTTGTACATTTTCCGTTCTTTCTTAGGTTTTTGTTGCAGCCATGTTCATTACTCAGCGAATCAAGTTGAAGAACAAATAATAAGATCAGCGGCACTCAAGTCTCGTTAATGTTGTCACGGCTACGTAAAATAAAAGGAATAAAGAAGCCTCTCTTTCATGTGCTTGAAACTGGCTTTTAGAGACAGTATATTCTAAAAGAGTCTATCTGCATTGGAGCTTTATTTTGATGAACTTTCTTTGCATGAAACATTTTGTCTTGACTGGCACGAGTATATAAAAGTTAAAGTTTCAGCCTATAAATGTCCCACTACTGAGCACAGTCAGCCTCATCTCTCATTTCTGAGAGGGTTTTGGAGCTAGGAAGAATCCGCCACGCTGCTCCAATGCGGGTTGGCGGACTTCACATGTCTTCGAAATATTTTTTATTCCTCAGACATGCAGGTTTCCTCACGATGTTTTCCTTCACCGCCGAGCACGTGGTAAAATCAGCACTTAAAATTGCAATTAACAATTTTAGTGGTGCCGGCACCGGGAACCGAACCCAGGTCACTCGCGTACTATGAAATTATTAAGTATATACGTCAATATAAAAACTCCACCAGCTAACCTCTTAAGTTTGGTGAAAGAAAACATTGTAAGAAAACCTATTTACCTAACCTACCAGCATGTCTAAGAAATAAAAATATTTGAGGACTCCAACTGACTTTAACTTTTGAAGTCGCCCAACCTGTGTTCAGCGAATTTTTCAATAATTAAAATTAAAAATAAGGGCGAATAATTATTGTATAGGCGGCTTAACACCACCCCGTCTCATCCCGCCGGTACTGTGAAAGTCGACAGAGAGAAAGTAAAAACCAGGATATGGACAGCAGCATCTTTGTGGAACATCTAAATATATATACTGCAGTTACCAACCCGCCGTGCGTGGCCACAATGGCTAAATCCCTCCAAAATGAGAGCTACAAGCTTTTGTGGCAACCTATGGGGGAGGCCTGTGTTCAGCAGTGGACTAGTGATAGGTTGAAATGATGATGATGATGATTGGTTTACATATCACTTAGACGATGTTTTTCTTTGTTTAGGTAAATTCTAATTGTATGATTTTGGTGGCTTAGAAAACTGTTATTTACACTGAACTCGCCTATTTTCGAACGTCAATAAGATACTTTTGTCGCAAGGTTTATAGATTTTTATCTTCATGTTGGAACTCAAGAAACTGCTAATTAAGATTTTATTTCACTGACAACTGAATAGCTCTGTGATCAAAATAATTTTCGATCTACGTTTTTTCTGAATTTTGTTTTCCAACCGAAACTAATGTTTGAATGAAATGAAAATTCCTTATTTTTCGACGTATGAAATATAAATATCGTTTGTCAGACGTCATTGTATTACAATCTTTTCGTAATGAAGGATTCCTCTGACGGGGAAGAAATAGGCGAAAGGAACTGCGCTCCGCTTTGTCATTGTAATTATTTTATTTATATCTCTGTCATAAAACATTATATATTTAGATTTACTAAGAATAATCTATATATATAAGAAAATAAATAAAGTAAATTTAGCGTCGCGCAGGGAAGTGTACTTGCCCAATCCTGTTCCTGTATCGTATATAAATTACATTATTAATATTCATCATCATCATCATTTCAGTCCTATCATTAGTCCACTGCTGATGAAATTACCAATCATAAACGTAAATTATATGCCGCCGACATTTTAATCACAGTGATCACCAATACAACACATAAACGACCACGAGACTGATATAAATAACACATTTGACAATTTAATAAAATTGCTTGACATGAATTATTTAAAAATTATACTCAATAAATTTATATATTAGATCGGGAAAAAGTCTTTTCGAATAATATAGTACGTATAAACTTGTGATAAAATCACTTTGACTGTTCTATTTGTATCTGGCTGGTTTTGATGACATACAAAAGGTATTTTTAGTTTCTTTTTTTTCTGTCAAAATGAGTGAATCTTATGAAGGAATTCGAAACATTTTAAATTTTTGTAACAAAGACGAAAAAATGGCAATGCAATCCGCGAAAAAAAATTGTGAGAATTATGAACTTAATGCAGTGTCAGTAAGAGTAGCACAGAGTTGGTTTAAGCGTATTCAATCGGGGAATTTTGACCATGACCATTATGCACCTCGCTCTGATCGCCCTGTTACGGATAAAATGAACGCCATTTTTGAAAAAGTGGAGCAAGATTTGCATATCAGTAGTTTGGACATAGCTGAAGAACTGGGAATTGACCACTAAACAGTTTTGACCCATTTAAAAAAATCTGGGTACACAAAAAAGCTCGATATTTGGGTGCCAGACGAGCTCACTGAAAGAAACTTAATGTATCGTGTACTCATTTTCGATTCTTTATTGAGATGTAATGAAACCGTACCGTTTTTGGAGAGATTGATACTCTAAACTATTGATGAAACGTGGATCACGTACGACAAGAACGTGCGAAAAAGGTCGTGGTCAAAGGTCGTTAAGGCTTCACAGACTGTGCCAAAACTCGCAATAAATGACGTGTGAATGACAATGACGCTGTGTGTATGGTGAGATTCGGAGAGCGTTGTTCATTATGAGTTTTTACCGCCGAGCAGAACTATCGATTCGGATATCTACTGCCAACGACTAATAAATAAAGCAAGAAGTTGAGAGAAAGCGGCTGGAATTGATCAATAGAAAGGGTGGTCTTTCATCACGACAACTAGACCACAACCACACATCACAAGAGGACTGCCAAAAGTACTCGTCGCGTTTTTTTGCTCAAAAGAACCAAAATTTTTACAGCAACGGGATCATGTCTCTAAATTCAAGATGGCAAAAATTCATCGAAAAAAATGACACATATATGAATGTAAATAACTTTTAAAAATAATCTTGAGTTTTCATATATAATGCAACGAAACTTTTTCCCCAACCTATCATATACAATTCAATAAATGTAATAATAATAAACATAACGCAAGCCTTAACCAAAAATAAAAGCACCAAGACGTACATTTTGAGTATTAATTATAGACTATTGCTTAAACTGGTGTATTGACGACCGGATGGCCTCGTGGTCAGAGTAGCTGACTCCTACGTCGCCGGTGCTGGGTTCGAAACCCAGCCGGAGCCAACATTTTATTTGCGCAAAAATACAAATTGTTGGTTTTCGGGTCTAGTGTTGGCGTGCGTGTGAAAGTATTTTAAACGAACCCACGATACAGGAGAAATACTACTGTGAGGCTTCGTTTAAAAAAAAACTAACAAAGTCGTCGAAGTCGGCGGGACCTATACAGGTTTCCGATAAACGACAGTCTAAGAATAAGTAAATATAATAAAAGCACAGAATTTCTTTCGCCTGTTTCTTGTTCGTCATAGAAACCTAATCGCAAAGTAGATTGTAAAAAAATGACGTTTGACAGACGAAATTTATATTTCTTACGACGAAAAGAAATTATTTTGATTTGCTGCTTGAGTTGTGTCTACGCTTGTGTAACAAGATCAATTGACCTCAAAATGTTAAACATTTTTTTTATAGTTAAGAACTTTATAATTATGCTAATGTACTTATAATTTCGCACGCTACGTTTATTCGTAGCAAAACATGCTGATCTATGTATCGTGTGTAATATCTTTTATACCATGTTTTAAACAAATGAAATATCATTATTCAGGGCACTATTAATTACTTTTATTTTCTGAGTCTTCAAAGTTTTTGAAACGAATTTGTTTATTGGATGAAAGTAACGACACGATTAATTCGTTTACCTGATCGTAAGCGCAACGCTGATCCACAGCAGTAGAAGTGTCTTTTGCCTGAGAAAATTGTGCGTATCACCGCACCGCGCTGGTCACCATCATGTATCGATCCTCAAGTCTCATATGCCCCATAATTACACTAGCTTTAGTGCCCTTCAAACCAAAACACGGTGATGTTTGCACGCTAATGCTTGACGGCAGAAGGACTTATGCGACGGTTGCGACGGTGGAACCTATCTATGCGAATACTCTTGAACGGAGATCCTACTACTGGTAAATATTACATTAACAGTAATTATTGGTTTTTGTTCCGGACGTACTCTCTGTCATATATGCTTAACTCTTCCTCCGAACCAGCCTCCGATCACACCTTCATTCATTGCATCTTTAATACACTACTAAAGCACGAGTATTATAATAAAATTAGAAATTTGAAAACAAACTATAATTTCAAAACCAAAAATCAAAATCTTTTAATGATTTCTTATATTTACGCGAACATTACATTTATAATTACATTTAATAAAACTAATTTTACGGACGCTCAGGGAAGTTTGCAATCAGATTTGATAGACCACGAATCCGTGCAAAAGAACACCAATTCCTACCAAGGATGATTCGCAAGGCAATTGAAATTTTAAAAAATCCTGATTTCTATATAGAAGATTGGTTTCAATATAGAAGAATGATTGGGTACTACTATTGGGTTGGGTTGGGTAGAGAAACTGGCCCTGCGGTGGTACTTACCTAGACGTATTCCTGCATAGGAATCCTACCACCAGTAAATTAATTGTGTGATTTTGACAACCGCTCATCCTAGATGTCATTGTACCTGACGTTAACGCCGCGGATGGACGCCTCTATATTTGCGACTCTTGTGGCACTACAATATCTTCTGCTCCGTTGATAGAATCCGTCAGTATTCGGAAGTTGTTACCTTGATCGAAAATCGTTCCGGTGGACATCATCATCATGTGACATTAAAACACGTTTAATAGAATGGATTTTAAAATCATTTTCACAATCGCATATCGACTAATAGAGTGATTAAGTATTATAAGCTTCTTTAAGTAAGACATTCATGCGATAGTTTTAAGTGCGGATACAGAGATTACGTTCTTAGCGGAATAAGCAATTTCAAATGAGTTTCGTTGAACACGCAAACTGTTTTCGCAAAGCAAACATTGCTCTGTGAAGTAATTATCTACATAGTTTCTGTTTGTGTTTTTTGTAAAGAAAGTAACTTAAGAGTAAGTTCTATAGCTTAGTAGGTCAGGCATGGCCTATTGGTCAGGGTAATTGACTTCTACCGAAACCAATATTTCTGCTACAACACAAATTGTTGGCTTACGAGTCGCAATGTGTTGTCATGTCCTTGTGGTTCTGGCACTGCATCATCTACCTCCGATTTTATCGCATAAACAGTACATCGTGCGGTAGGTTAGGATGAATTAGTGGGTCTGTGTCTGAGTGTACACTTGTGGCACTAGAATATCTCCTGCGTCGTTGACCGCTTCCGACGTTATTCACATCATATCATTATCAAGTGTGCCGTTTTCTGCCGAAGGACAGGAGGTTTTTTAGCAATTAAATCATTGGGGGTCCTCTTACACTGCATATTGGATATATAAACACTGTTAAGAGTTATGTAAAAGTAATCATTACATTTCTATTAAAGTTTTGAACTTATAGAGAGCCAAAGCCACTACCACAAGAGGCAAGCATATTGTTTGCCTGATGCAACGTGCATTGCCGTGTAGTGACGGCTTAAGAGAATCTACTACCTTATCTCACCCCGTAGTTGTCGTAAAAGGCGACAGAGGGAAAATGAAAACCAGAGGAAACGGAAACTCAAAACGAGAGTTACAAAATTATGTGGCAATATATGGGCGAGATCTATATTCAGAAGTGGACTAGTGATATACTGAAATGATGATGTAGATGAGTGCAACGTCTGCCCATAACAGACGCTATGTCACCCAGAACATGATTTATTTTTATTAGGATTTTTTTTTCTTGGGACGAAAAACGTGCAAAACGTTCACCTGTTGTAAAGTGCAACCTCTACCCACCCTGAGACAGCAGTTCTTAAATTTAATATGACCAGTGATTACACCAGCTCTCAGTGCCCTTCAACCCGAAACACAGTAATGTTAGCACACAACTGCTTCACGGCAGAGCTACTCGCACTGCGGTGTATCCACCTCGACGGATTCCAGCATAGGAATCCTACCATTAGTAAAAAAAGTTAAGTAAATTATTAAGAAATTACCGTTTACTATTATTATTACAAAAAAAATTGCCAAGATATTGTATTTATTCTAGCCATCTATATTTTAATACGTGAAGAGAAAACTATGTATTCCTTTTTTAGCATATTGCGTAGACGGAGCAGTGTGGAATTTGGTATAGTTAAAGTTTGTATGGAGAAGAAGTTTGTATTATAAAAAAGGGTTTTTAAATATCCTGTGGGATTTTACGGCATAAAAAGTACCCTATGTATATTTACTGCTGGTGTATATTTACTGGTAGTAGGATTCCTATGCAGGAATCCGCATAGGTAGGTACCACCCCACGCCAGTTATTCTGCCGTGAAGCAGTAGTGTGCAACATTACTGTGTTTCGGGTTGAAGGGCACTGAGAGCTAGTGTAATCACTGGTCATATTAAATTTAAGAACTGCTGTCTCAGGGAGACGGGCGCAGTACACGGAAATATTCTAGGTGTTGTTATGGGTAGAGGTTGCACTTTACAACAGGTGAACGTTTTGCACGTTTTTCGTCCCAAGAAAAAAAAATCCGTTTCTTAGATGCAAGCTATCCCTGTGCTAAATTTCGTCAAGATCGGTTCAGTGCTTGAGCTGTGAAAAGGTAACAAACTGGCAGAGGGACAGAAAGAGTTACTTTCGAATTTGTAATATTAGTATGGATTGTGTCAAAACATTAAATTGAATAAAATAAAAATTAATTTACGTTTACAATGACAATGTAAATTACGAAATAGTCTGTTCTTTGGTTATCTTCATAGTCTCTGAACGACAATAGCTTACACAGTACGTAATAACAGTCGAATTTCGACCACTGGCGGGCATCTACGAATAGTATTAAAAAACTTCATCATCATCACCATTTCAGCCTGTCACAAGTCCACTGAACATAGGCCTCCCCCATAGATTGCCACAAAAGTTTGTAGCTCTCATTTTGGGGGGATGTTGCCACAGTTGCCGCGCTTGGTAGAAGGGTTGGCAACCGCAGTTTATTTATTCAGACGTTCCAGGTAGATGCTGCTGCCCATCTCCTGGTCATTTTCCCTCTGTCTACTTTTACGACACCCACGGGATACGATGGGGTGGTAGATTCTCTTAAGCTGCCACCACACGGCTAATAAACTCACTAAACAGTTTTTTAGGTCAAAAAGAAACATTAGTCATTGTAAAAGCACAACGAAAAAGGCCTGAACTGACCTAGTTTATAAATGTCAACATAGTGCTGCGAAACAAACGCCTTATTCTTTGTACAAACTCCAGATGAATTCACCGTTCCTGCAATGAAAGATAGTCTTAAACAAGAAACTCTCACAGAATACTCGCTTTACTAAGTACTAAGCTTTCTTTTTTTTTTTTATTACATAAAAGTGACGGAACGAGCAAAACGTTCACCTGATGGTAAGTGCAACGTGTGCCCATAACAAATGCTGTGTCACCCAGAACAGTGTGACACCACAATGCGCCCGTCACCCTGAGAGATCAGTTCTTAAGTCTCATATGCCCAGTGATTACGCTAGCTCTCAGTGCCCTTCAAACCGAAACACAGTAATGTTTGCACACTACTGCTTCACGGCAGAATAACTGGCCCTGGGGTGGTACCTACCTAGACGGATTCCTGCATAGGAATCCTACCACCAGTAAAAAAGTTTCTGTTTACTTTTTGATTCACGTCCTTTAAAATTTATTGTTATGGGGTTTTGTTAAGTTGCACTTTTGAAATAGATGTTTTTAGTTGAATATTGTATCAACATGAATAAAAAAGTCTAATATATTGAAATGAAATGAAATGATAATTATTTATTCTTCAACGTAAGAAATCGTCATTTTTTTAATATCTACCACCATTTCGTAATGAGATTCCTCTGACGGAGAAGAAACAGGCGAAACTCCGTAGGTATCCTCTTTTTATCTTAGTAAAAAGTACAACAAAAATAAATTTACAAAGAACAGACATATAGAAAACTAAACCACGCTCCATGGCAAAATGTTAGACAAGATTTAATAGCAAATGAATAAATGCATTGCAAACTCGAACAGCGCAGCCTCCGCCAACAGCATCTGTTCACAGGTATGACACATATGGCAGCCATTGCCCTCCTCGACCGTATGCATATTAACACCAAGGTTCACTATACTAACACGCTGTCATAATATTTTTACAATCATTCTTTCAATTTTAAACAATCCTACGTTAGTGTATAGAACACGATGTCAAGGGATTCAATATTTAAGAGTTAAAGAACTAAGATAAGACTTAGTTCAAGTTCCTTACTTGTCTAGATAGTACAGTTTTCAGGTGAATACAAGGAGTTATCTCTGGGATCCAGCGTTGGCTGAAATTTCATAGTTCGTGAGTGAAGTGTAATGATATAGTATATATATTTATATACGTGTACTAAGATTAAAGCTGTGGAAATGAAAAGTTTAATAAGTATAGCTGGAGTGACTTTGATGGACAAAGTGAGGAACAGCGTGATAAGGGAATGTAGCGACATCTGTGTCGCCACATGAGAAGCTCAAGAAATATTTCATACATTCCATAATCGCACTATGAAAGTTTTCTGAGATGCGAACTATATATTACTGGTAGGAATATCTAAATATTGCTGGTAGGAGGAGACGTTCTCGCCAGATCAGCCCACCCGATCTGGCGGGTAGCTACCCTTTTCCTTGGCAATATGATCCGCTAAAATGACCTCGGTATGAACATCCGCAGCCAGCTTCTCCGAACCACAGTAACAACGTCATCTGCAGCCATCGCAGTCACAGTACCAGACTACCGTCGGCACAATCAACTGCGGCCCCTCTCTCCTCAGGCTGACTCATGCGGCATCAAAACTTTCTCCACACGTTTCATTCACCGCAACGCCAGACTGCACTTCATCGCCTTACGTCACAAATTCTCCACGCTAACCTACGACTTCCTGTCTCAGCGGGGAGTGATGTAGCGACATCTATGTCGCCACATGAGAAGCTCAAGAAATATTTTATACATTCCATAATCGCGCTATGAAAGTTTTCTGAGATGCGAACTATATATACAACATATATATTACTGGAAGTAGGAGACGTCCGGCGAGAGGATGGATGGAACAAGATTGACCGAACAGATTCAGAACAGAAACAGGCAAGCTGGTAAGGATACGTAGGAGAATGTATCACAATCAGATCTAAGTCTTATAAAGCAAGGCGACGTCAAAAGTACTCGTAACCGGCGAGCTTGTATGAAAATACTAAAAAAAGTAGAAGAAGCGAAAGATGTGTGTCGGGATTGTAGCAAGTGGAAAGATGTGGTTTCTAAGAACCCAACGAGAAAGGGGCGAGAGTGACTCGATATTTCTAGTTTCTTTAAGCTGATAAACAGAAAATAATTTTTAAATACACATACCATGTATATTAAAAACTCGTTGGAAAATTAAACAATGCTTATTTTAAATTGAATATGTATGTAAATGCAATATCTACGGGATCGCTAAGCATATTAATATCGATTAAATCATTCAGTGCTTGTAACTTCCTCTACTCGAAATAGTTTACGAGGGAAACTTTTAATGAGGATAAACAAGCAAAGTAAACTTAAACTTGTACCACATCTCGATGCATCAATAATTATATTGTTTCCATCAATGTTGTATTTATAACATAAACATCGAAGGAAACGCTACAGTTCCAAGCGTAAAATATTTCACCGATACATACGATCACGACTATATCCCATAAGGGGTAGTCAGAGACTGGGCACTCACTGCAAAAGCAGATGACTGTCACAATCCTCGTTTCACCAAAACAATATAATGCACTTGGCGTGATAGGTGGTGAGCCCATCGCCACCATGCGCTGTTCGGTGCACAGTGCATTTTAATTCCTTACTAGCCTTTTACGAGATCCATTGGATGAGATGGAGACCACTCCAAGTGGTCTTCTTTTAACGAGCCACCACCACACGGCTCTTCACCGATACACAAACAAGAAAATAATGATAATATTATTGTGGGAATGATAGCTTGATGCATGAAAAGGAATATGAAAGTGAAAGATCGAGACCGATAGCAGACCGAGCGAAAAGGCAGACGTGTGGCAATGTTTAAGACGGAAGACGTATAAAGTAGTAGTGTAATAGATTAAATTTAGTTGTTAGTTTTCAAAGTAGGAAATAAAGACATTATTTTGAAGATGAGTGTCCTTTAATTACCAAAATCGTTTACCCACACTAGCCACAATTGCTTGTAATTTTTATAAGCTTTGTATTTAGATGCCGATCGCGCGGCTCCGTGGCTCGTGGTTCTGTGTTCGAATCCCAGCTGGAGCCAATGTAGCGACATCTGTGTCACCACTTGAAAAGCTTAAGAATATTCATTTACGCTCTACATCGCGCTGTTGAAAATTCTTAGATGCTAACTTTATTCACAAGACTTAAACGAAAGGTTACTGCTAAGAGGAGAGGTTCTCCCCGAATCAGACTATCCGATCTAGCTACCCTTTTTCATTGGCACTTTCATCCGCTAAACGAACACTGATGCAAAAACACAGTTTTGAGTTCGAATTGATGTTGGATATTTGTAGGCGACGCCTTTGCCTTTTTTTAAAGAAGATATGTATCCACAGACCGCTTTATGAAGATGACGTTAGCAAAGTAAACTTTTATTGCGAATTAAAAAGTAAGTAACTAATCTATTAGAAGTTCTTTATTAAAGGAGAACAAGGTCTTTGTTTAAAGTTTTTAATGAGAATAAAGAAGCTTTACTCTTAAGTTACTTCACGCTAATCCTTACAAGTAAGTATATATACAAAGATTATAAAAAGTTGCTCAGATACTAACTTAGTCTTTGTTTTCTTGGTAATCAGCGTTGCTAGATCTTACTTTTAAGGTTTTTCTTTTATGAAATAAAGTATCGAGACTAGCTAATCGTTCACCTGATGGTAAGTGCAACGTCTTAAACGTAACAAATATAGGGTCACTCAGAACATTTTTGTATTGCACCACACTGCGCTTATCGCATTAGGACAGCAGCTCTTTATTATTATATGTCCAGTAATTAGATTTCATCTCAGTGACTTTCAGACCACAACACAACAGTACACTGCTGGTTGACGGCAGAATAGGTGGCACTGCGATGGTAACCCACTAGACGGATTTCTGCGTAGGAGTATACCACAATTATCGTTCGATTTGGCCGTTTGTTGTACCTTTTGCGTACGCTGATTGATATCTTAGTATTTTTTATTTTAATGGTTTAATCCCAAAGGACAAAAAAGGTTTTACTACTTAAATTGCTTATTTCAACCGCGTAGTAATATAAAACAAAAACGAATATATTGGCGCAAGTGTATGCGCAGAATGGGTTAAAATTTGTTAGACTGCAAAATCCTTGCTAAAGAAAAGCATTAATTATTTATTTCACGCCTTTAAGAGGGTTTGTTTGCAAAGATGTTAGCACCACATATTTTTTTTATGGGATAAAGTGACGAGACGAGCAAAACGTTCACCTGATGAAAAGATCAACGTCTGCCCATAACAAATGTTATGTCACATAGAACATTTCTGTGTGGCACCACACTGCACACATCACCCAGAGACATTAGTTCGTAAGTCTCATATGCCCAGTGATTTCACTAGCTACCAGTGTCTTTAGGACCGAAACACAGTAAGTTTTGGCACATTACTGCTTCGAGGCAGAATAATTGACCCTGCGGTGGTACCTATCTACCATCTTGGTAGGTACCGAAAAATTGATTGACATTATCTTTAATTGTTTGTAACATTTTGTGTACCATAGGTTGTTTTTCAATTTATATAAACGATGGGACGTCAAGTATTGCACCTGGTGGTAACTGCAACGCCTGACCATAACATTCACCCAGAACATTTTTGTGTGGCACCGCACTGCGCACATCACTCTGAAACATCAGTTCTTAAGTCCCACACATCCAATATTTCGCGAATACATAATCAAGTAAGTTCATTATACAAATCTGCCAAATCATTTTTTAGATTTTTATCCGAAACGCATACACCGCATTGCGTTTTATAAATGATAATTCCCGGTGCCGGCACCACTAAAATTGTTAATTGCAATTTTAAGTGTTGATTTACCACGTGAGCGGCGGTGAAGGAAACCATCGTGAGGTAACCTGCATGTCTGAGAAATAAAAAAAAAAAAAAAATATTTCGAAGACATATGCGGTCCGCTAACCCACATTGGAGCAGCGTGGCGGATTCTTCGTAGCTCCAAAACCCTCTCAGAAATGAGAGGGGGCCTGTGCTCAGCAGTGGGACATTTATAGGCTGAAACTTTACTTTAATTTACTTTTACATGTTGGTTAATTAGATAAAGTTTTATATTCCTAATTAAGGGTTGACTGGTAGAAAATGCCTATGTGTAGTAGTCTGCCCTTTGATACCTTTTTAAGTAAGGTTGACAATAAAGATTAAAACTACTAAAAGTCTGCTCGAGTTTACAATATACTTATAAATAAATTAAATGAACCTTGTCTAAAACTTGAACGAGGAGCGGGCTTTGGTTTACTTTGAGACTATTTTCTCTGTTTCTCTGTTTCTTCTCTGTCAGAAGAACCTCATTACGAAACGGTGGTAAATTGTAAAGAAATGACGTTTGACAAACGAATTTAATATTTCTTACATCGAAAAATAAAGGATTTTCATTTCATTTCACATGTGTATGTATCTATCCATGTAATATTATTATTACCATAATCATAGATTAGTTTCCTTTTTTAATGTTTAGTAATTTTTTTTGTAAATTTCTGTACTAACTTTTTTCTTCCCTAGCCTAGCTGCTTGACCCGAAAGCTGGCAGAGAATACCAGTAAGTCCGCCTTTTTGTTCATATTTTTTTTGTGTGCATAAAAATAAAAATCAAATAAATCATATTTGACATATTTTAAACCAAAGATCCGCGTAGATTCGTTTTGCATGCGGATATGGAAATAAAACATAGGGTTCTATAAGATGATGATCATTTAATTATTTTATAAAAGCTCACATACATTTCAACTTTGAGCGTTGCAATTTTCTATAATTTTCAGGAATCCTTATTAATTTACGTACTGACAGAATTGTCGTGAAATGGTGTGTCGGTCTCTCTCTAGCGAGACCATCCTCCGTTACAACCAGGATTTTATTTTGGCATTTGAACCTTATTATTGGTTAATCGCCATATCAAATGAAACTGATCCCTTAAGCTACCGAGTTACACAATGTACCTCTAGATTGCACAGAACAGGTTTTGTATTTACATTTGTAAGAAGAATTCTGCTCGGTAACTAATAAAACAATGCAATTAGGTTTTGGCAGCTCTCAAAGATTTTCAACTTTATATTTCATACGTGATGTAGGTTTCTTTCTAAGCACGTATAGAATATGGAAAAGCAGTTTGGCTTCACGCCAAACGTATTGTACTTACTGCGTTTAGGTTGATGCAATGTGACTTCTATTTTGTTATGTGATAAAATTTATTCCGACTGGCATTTTTGAAATTTTAACATGGACATCAGTTTATTATTTTTCGGAAGGACGGACTTCTACTTTCGGTAGGTAAAATCTTTTAAATATATGTATAATAAGAGAAATGACTATTTCTTTGTCTTAGAAATAAATATTTTACTTACAATTTTTCGTGCAAATAAATTGTTTTTAATTTAGTTCTTCAAAAATTAAATGTACAAAAGGCGACACAGAAAGTTTCGCGAAAAAAAGTTTTTTTGTATAAGAGACATCGGTCAGTTATAATTCATTTTGAAAATACGTTTATTTACAAGCCGTGTGGTGGCGGCTCGTTAAAAGAATACTACCACTCCATCTCATCCAATGGATCTCGTAAAAGGCGAGTAAGGAATTAAACTGCACTGGGCACCCAACAGCGCATGGTGGTGATTGGCTCACCATCTATCACACCAAGTGCAGTATATTGTTTTGGTGAAACGTGGATTGTGGCAGTCATCTGTTTTTGCAGTGAGTGCCCAGTCTCTGACTACCCCTTATAGGATACAGTCGTGATGTTATGTATGTATGTATGTATTATTTACAAGTAAAAAGACGAATGTTTCAATTTAAAATTTCTCTCTATATTTTTTTACGAAGTAAATTGGAATATAGTGTTTCATAGAAAAATTGATCCGCGTTGGGCACATTTTTGCGCGATGATTTTTTACGAAATGAAATGTCGCCTTAATCCGGACGAATCATATGATAGACTTCAAATAGCATTTATGGATTAAGACCCCTCTATAGGAACCGTGTTCTGCTAATATTACAAATAGGTCGGCACGTCGACTAAATTTCAGATATGAAGAGAAGAAGAAGACAATAAAAATGAAATTTAAATTTAAAATTTAAGAATGAATTCAAAAGTTTTCGCCGTTACCTAAAAATTAGCCATGAGGCTAGGGCTGCCCATATTAGTAAGTAAAGTGATCACTTAGATTAGGAATTACTGAGTCCAACACATAGAACGATTATTTCAAATACATCGGACACCATCCGGCAGAGTAGAATAGCACCTGCCTCTTTCCTACCAAGGTGTCATAAGAGGCGGCTAAGGTATTGTACGGATAGCATTTATTCGTGCAGAATAACACCATAAAATGCAATGCTGTCACTATACTGCTGGTGGTAACGCAATAGAGAGTAAGAACCTTTCGTAATCAGCTCAACTGGCTGCCTATTCGTCAACGTGCGTGTTATTAAATATTAAATAATTTCTTTTTTTATTAATATTAAATATTTAATATAAATTATTAAATATACAATACTAAACCATCCATGTGCTACTGAGTATTTGAAATCTAAGTTTCAATACATGGGAGATTCTCATGACTGTTTTCTCCGTTCCTCGGGTAATCTCAAATTGCTCACGCCATTACACCGCTCTAGTTACACGTCGCAATCTATCGCCTTAACGACTGTAAGACTCTGGAAGGATATACCGATAAACATTAAAAAGCTCCTAACAAGTTTGTGTTCAAAAATATAGTACGGGAATATTTTAAAAATTCGTTGCAAGTTTGAATTCTATTTTTCTCTCTTATTCGTGTGTATATGTGTTTGTTTATATATGTATGTATGTATGTGTATATTTACTTGTATCTGCATATATGTATGCATTGGTATAATTATATTCATCATCATCGTCATTCTTTCAGCCTATCACTAGTCCACTGCTGAACATATAACTCCCCCATAGATTGCCACAAAAGTATGTGGCTCTCATTTTGGGAGGATTTTGTCATAGTTGCCACGCTTGGCAGGCGAGTTGGCAACCGCAGTTTATTTATTCAGATGTTCCAGGAAGATGCTGCTGCCCATCTTCTGGGTTTAATTTTCCCTTCGTCGATTTTACGACACCCACGGGATGTGATGAGGTGGTAGATTCTCTTAAGCCGCTACCACACGGCTAATTTATGTATTTGGTCATTGTTGGTCATCATTATATATTTTTTATTCTCTTAATGTTCACTGCACCGTCTTTCATATTATGTTTATCTCTGCTTTGCCTTATGGTGACTGGGAAAGAATGCCTTTAGGCATTATCCGATATTAGTGTATAAAAGTTCAAATAAATGGATAAAATGGCGGCGCCGTTGTTTGCCACCTGACACGTTTTGTTTCCCGCGAGAGCGAAGAGTGGGCTATGTAGCGACATCTATGTCGCCACATGAGATGCTCAAGAAATATTCCCATACGTCCATAATGACGATATGAAAGTTTTCTGCGATGCGAACTATATATACAAGATCTAAATATTACTAGTAGGAGGAGACGTCCTCCCCAGATCAGACCAGTCGATCTGGCGGGTAGCTACCCTTTTCATTGGCAATATAATATGCTAAACTGGTGACCCCTGTATGAACATCACGCAGAACAGCTTCTCCGAACAAACAGCAATGACGTCATCGGCAGCCATCGCAGTCGCAGCATCAGACTACTGTCGGCACAACGCGTGCTTCCTAGTCTCTCAGCCACTGAGGATCATCAAGGGTGGGGGCCCCCTTCTCCTCAGGCTGACTCCTGCGGCATCAACACTTGTCTCCATACGTCTCGACGCACTGAAGACCTGGACACAGGTTCACCGCAACGCCAGACTGCACCTCAACGCCTGACGTCTCAAGTTCTCCACTAAAAACTACGACATCCAGTCTCAGCGGGGGAGTGATGTAGCGACATCTATGTCGCCACATGAGAAGCTCAAGAAATATTCCCATACGTCCATAATCACGATATGAAAGTTTTCTGCGATCCGAACTAGTAATATTTAGATGTTGTATATATAATACAACATCTAAATATTACTAGTAGACGTAGGAGACGTCCTCCCCAGATCAGACCAGGCGATCTGGCGGGTAGCTACCCTTTTCATTGGCAATATCATTCGCCAAAGGCTACTTGAGTACCCTCCGCCTACCCTTTATTAGGGAAAAAGGCGTGACTGTATGTATATATCAAATAAATGTATAAATACAAACATCATTAGTACAGAAACTTTTTGCGGTTTCAAAATATCCAATGTAATAATTTGTAAATAACCTAAAATACCATTCATCAAGCACGGAGACCCCGACAACACGCAATCAACGGACCCTAACGTTTCAAAGATACCTATCTCTGCCTTTGAATTTTCGTAGAATATTTTTTCTGTGATTGGGTCGTTGCGAATGAGCTTTATTCTCCGGATTTAATATTAGCCTAGCATTTTGTTACTATTGTTAACCTTACTTACTGTTGGTAGTAGTATGTTGGTTACTGGTGGTAGGATTCCTATGCAGGTATCCGTCTAGGTATGTACCGCCCCAGGGCCAGTTATTCTGCCGTGAAGCAGTAGTGTGCAAGCATTACTGTGTTTCGGTATGAAGGGCACTGTGAGCTAGATTATCACTGGGCATTTGAGACTTAAGAACTGATGTCTCAGGGTGACGGGCGCAGTGTGGTGTCACTCAGAAATATTCTGGGTGACACAACATTTCTTGTGGGCGGACGTTGCACTTACAATCAGGTAAACGTTTTGCTCGTTTCGTCACTTTATACAATAAAAAAACCTTGTAAATACAGCGTCGTTGCTACTTTTAATTACTTGGAATTTTCAGAAACATTCTTATTCAGCCTGTAAAAGGTCCCATGTTGAACATTTGCCTCTCCTAAGTGGGAAGGATTTCCCGCAGTCACCACGATTGGCGATCTCTGTACCAGACACTTAGCATTATACGACACCAACACTCGTTTAATGCTAAGTGACGACCCGTCAGAAAAATTATAGTCTGCCTGTGACTATGCTATAGTCGTCGTAGTATAGCGATGGAAGGACCGTGATTGTTTTCCGAACGGAGAACCCGCGAACCCTCCTTAACGCTGTTGGAATCCACCGTGGTTTTGGTCGGCATAATTTCGATATAACCCGGTTGCCCCACTGGCGATCATGAAGAATTTCCCCACGTATAAAAAAAAATCCACCAATCGGATGCCATGAGGTTTTCTTAGCATTTCCATTAGTCGACTTTTACGTCACTCACTGGACGGAATGGGACAGCATTTTCTAACACCGCCACACCTTGCATCAAAAAGTAGAAGAAAATTAACCTATGCATTTTTCCAGGAGAAAATCTAGTGTTTGAAAAAATAAATGAATATATCATAATTGATTATTGTGTGTATTCAGTTAATTTACTTCGCGTCTCAGAATAAACTGAGTTAACTACACTTCACGCTTCACTACTCTTCATTTCGAATGCGATAATGTCGTTATTAGAGCGCGTGCTCAAAATAATGGCCAAATTTATATTCAAAGAAAGTAAAGTAGCAGCCTATTAATGTCCTACTGCTGAGCACAGTCCTCCTCTCATTGCTGAGAGGGTTTAGGAGTAGGAAAGTAGCCGTTACGCTGCTCCAATGCGGGTTGGGTATTTCAAATAGCTAAAAAAATATATAGAAAATATTAAGACTTGAATAATTTGCCTGCATCAATCTTTCCGTCCGATTACAATGCAGGTGTCTTCGAGAGAAGAGGGAATAGGCTTTTTCTAAACTAGTGCGTTAACCATCAGAAATTACATCGCCACTTATCGTCTGGTGGGATCATGGTTAAGCACTAGCCTATAAAAAAAAATCTACTTTCACACCTGCTCTAATCTCAGACGAAACAACTATGTATGCAAAATACAATCAATTATTTTCTGTCTGTGTAGTATATCGTTTATAACTTTCATCACACATGGGATTCTGAAGATGAGTTATAGAATATGTAAGCAGGAAAATATTTATATTTCAATGTTACAATTCATTTATTTACATATTACTTATGAACATTAATTAAGTACACAATATTAAGTTAGGGAATTCTAACCTTTTTTTTTTGAAAATGTATCTGTTGTTCTTGGAATCGCTATTGATTCCCAGCTATAGTGGTACTATTAGAAGGATCAGACAGTTGATTGATCCGTCTAGATAGGTACCACCCCAGTGCCAGTTATTCAGCCGTGAAGCAGTAGTGTGCAAACATTAGTGTGTTTCGGTTTGAAGGGCACTGAGAGCTGGCGTAGTCACTGGGCATTTGAGACTTAAGAACTTATGTCTCAGGGTGATGGACACGGTGAGGTGTCACACAGAAATGTTCTGGGTGACACATCATTTGTTATGGGCAGGCGTTGCACTTATCTTAGGTGAACGTTTTGCTCGTTTCATCACTTGATCCAATAAAAAAAAAGCTGCAGCTAAATTAGTCTATTTTGCATACTTCCACAGTATTATGTTCTATGGCGTATTATTTTGGGAATTTACAATTATTTTTATGTTGATACTAGTAACGATACGGGTAAGTGTCACACCAGCTCTTAATAGTTACAGTGTCATCCAGATCTTTGCATTGAAAAGTCCTCTATAGATCTGCACTGTGTGTATCACCTTGGGACCAGTTAATAAGTATGACATGTCTAGTTATTTCATAAACTATCTTAAAATCGAAACATAGTAATGCTGGCACATCACTACTAGGCAGCAGAATTACTGGCACTATGGTGGTACCTATCTAGATTGTTTATAGGAGAAAGTGAGGAGACTAGAAAAACGTTCATCTCAAGGTAAGTGCAAAGTCTGTTTATAACAATGCTGAGTCAACCAGCACGGTTCTGTGTGGCACCACATTGCGCTCGCACCCTAAGACATACGTTCTTAAGTCTCATATGCGTAGTAATTATACTAGCTTTGAGTTCCCTTCAGACCGAAAAACAGTAATGTTTGCACACTACTGCACAACAGCAGAAAAACTGGCCTACCTACTAGACGGATTCCTGCATAGGAATCCCACCCCCAGTAACAGGTTATACTGAAACGAAGTTTCATTAACTTTCTATAATTTCCATTATCATTGCCGTGTGGTGGCGGCTCGTTAAAAGAATACTACCACTCCATCAGTAAGGAATTAAACTGCACTGTGCACCCAACAGCGCATGGTGGCGAAGGGCTCACCACCTATCACACCAATTGCATTATATTGTTTTGGTGAAACGTGGATTGTGGCAGTCATCTGTTTTTGCAGTGAGTGCCCAGTCTCTGACTACCCCTTATGGGATACAGTCGTGATCTTATGTATGTATGTATGTATGTACCATTGTCACTATTTCAACCCATCCAAGCCCACTGCTGGCCATAGGCTTCCCTCATAGTTTGCCACAAAATACGTGCCTCAATTGGCTACATAGAAGTTTACCGGCGACATTTTTTCTATCTTTAAATTAATGCAAAAAATAGAATTTTCGCTTGCCTTCTTTAAATATTCGTATTTCAATGAAAACGCAATGTTATACTTTTAATTTCCCTGTAGACCCTTGTTAACAGAATGTCATATACAATGCATAATACTCACCAGGCGGTGCCGGTTTAATTTATCATGATATTGTTGCCTCAACAAATGAAATACATTTCTAAAAGGCTGACTCAGTACCAGGCTCTGTTATATTAAAGGACAGAAATAACCACATGGAATATGTATTCTGACCTTACTGATTTTTAACTTTCGTTTTCTTTACATTCGCTTTCGTTTCTATGCAGGAATCCAGTTATTCTGCCGTGAAGCAGTAGTGTGCAAACATTACTGTGTTTAGGTTTGAAGGGTACTGAGAGCTAGCGTAATCACTGGGCATATGAGACTTAAGAACTGATGTCTCAGGGTGACGGGCGCATTGTGGTGTCACACTGTTCTGGGTGACACGGCATTTGATATGGGCACACGTTGCACTTACCATCAGGTGAACGTTTTGCTCGTTCCGTCACTTTCATGAAATAAAAAAATAAATATTAATGTTGCCCCGCACTAGAACTTCTCTTGTATAGAGATCATAAACTATCTTAAAATCGAAACATAGTAATGCTGGCACATCACTACTAGGCAGCAGAATTACTGGCACTATGGTGGTACCTATCTAGATTGTTTATAGGAGAAAGTGAGGAGACTAGAAAAACGTTCATCTCAAGGTAAGTGCAAAGTCTGTTTATAACAATGCTGAGTCAACCAGCACGGTTCTGTGTGGCACCACATTGCGCTCGCACCCTAAGACATACGTTCTTAAGTCTCATATGCGTAGTAATTATACTAGCTTTGAGTTCCCTTCAGACCGAAAAACAGTAATGTTTGCACACTACTGCACAACAGCAGAAAAACTGGCCTACCTACTAGACGGATTCCTGCATAGGAATCCCACCCCCAGTAACAGGTTATACTGAAACGAAGTTTCATTAACTTTCTATAATTTCCATTATCATTGCCGTGTGGTGGCGGCTCGTTAAAAGAATACTACCACTCCATCAGTAAGGAATTAAACTGCACTGTGCACCCAACAGCGCATGGTGGCGAAGGGCTCACCACCTATTTTATTGTATAAAGTTGGATCAAGTGATGAAACGAGCAAAACGTTCACCTAAGATAAGTGCAACGCCTGCCCATAACAAATGATGTGTCACCCAGAACATTTCTGTGTGACACCTCACCGTGTCCATCACCCTGAGACATCAGTTCTTAAGTCTCAAATGCCCAGTGATTATGCTAGCTTTCAGTGCTAAATTACGATAACACAAAAAATCAAATGATTTTTTTCTGGGTAATATTAAAGGAAAATTTAATTTAATAGCGGCAAGCAGATCGCTACAGTCCATTACCAGTCCCACTACAGTCCATCCCTATTTATCATTTTATTTATTTTGTATGTATTACACATACACTCATTTATATATTTTATATAGAGCATATATGCAGTAACTGTAACATTTATATTATCTTTTTTATTACTTAGCTGCTTCTTTACTAACTTATTTCTTGTTTATAATATTTAGCTCAGTAACCCTAAATAAATACTTTAACATGTTAATGGCTGTTGTAATTAATCATAGCTAGCTTGGGCCTAAGGGCATTAGCCATGTTATTTTTCCGACAAACGTCTGACTTGTGAGAATTTTCTTGGAAAGTCTTGTGAACACAACGCAAGATTATTTTTCAAACTTTATTAAATAATAACTTATTTTATGGAAAATGGCAGTAATATATCCTCAACCGCTGACTAAAAAACGTCGACCGCTTGGCCTAGTGTTCAGAGTCTTCTCATCGCGGGTCCTGGGTTCGAATCCCAGCCGAAGCAAACGTTTATTCAAAAACGCAAATCGCTTCAGTTTTAAGGTTTGTTTTTGTTACGTTTGTAACGCGCCCTCACAGTACCGAAGAAATCCTAGTACGGGGTACGTCGTAGTTCTTTTTTTAATAAAAATAAAGTATTTATTTAGGTCGTTGGAGTAGAGGCTAACTCTACGCCAACCGCGACAAGCGAGAAATTATTTGTATGGCCTTTACATATGTAGTTGCTCCGGGTTTCAGTATTTATGCATGTGGAATTTAGATCTATAAAACGCACACACTTTTAGAGACAAAAATTATATTATTAATTATATTATTTTAAATTTATTTATACATTTATTTCGGGCAACGAAGATGCATATATACACAATATTATATATTAATCCGGGCGCTATCCTTGAATTTTATAGTACGCGAGTTAACTGAGTTCGGTTCCCAGTGCCGGCACCACTAAATTGTTATGGAGTTTTCAGCGCTGAGCGTTCAGCGGGAAAGTCAAACATCGTGAGGAAACTGAGGACTAAAAATATTTCGAAGACATGTGAAGTCCGCCAACTTGCATTGGAACAGCGTGGTGTACTCATCCCGGTTACAATATACTCTCAGAAATAAGAGGAGGCATGTGCTCAGCAGAGGGACACTTATAGGCTGTTACTTTATATATTAAACTATTTTAGAAACTGAAATACACTACACTACACTATTTACCCTTTTTCCGACACCACAGTGACATGTCCTTCGCAGCAGTGACGAGTATAGTGACAGTCCAGCCTATCTGCTATAATCGCGAGTACGGAATTGCATCTGACTCGCGCTCTGCGCTCAAGTACGCGACTTCTTGTGCACATTTAATTAAATTAATATATGGAAAAAATCCAAAAATAAATGCTTTGGATTTATTTTACACTTTAGATACCAGAAGCCACTTGTGTGATTTGTTAAAATTGAAAAGTTGGAATTTCTATAATATGTAATATGTAAAATAATTTTTAAACTTGGTAACAACATTATAATAAACTACCTGCGCACCGCGGTTTCTCCTGCATGAAAAAGCCGACTCCGATCGATAATATACATATACATTTCCCTGATTGAATCGGATTTTTTTCGCGGAACCATAATTGGTTTTCTAAAATGAAAATAGCCTAAGTTACCCGCTGTAATATCAGCTATCTGTCAGTGAAAGTCCCATCAAAATCGGTCCAGTTGTTTCGGAGAATAGCCGGAACAAACTGACAGACAGACAAACAAAAATCTTAAAAATTTAATTTTTCATATATACTTTCATAAGCATTGAATAGAAAGCTGTTATTTTGCTATTACAAACAGATAAATCAATTTTATTTATTTATATAGATAAACCATACAATTATCCTACTCCTGATACTCTGCATTAGCTATGCCACTGCGCAATTGCAACTGAGCCGTTAATATCATATTTTTAAATAAATAAAAATAACTTATCATAAATAATTTAATATTTCAACATATCACGACTTCGCTGAAAACAACCTTAAAATACGTCTCGAAATCGGATTGCCAAGTATATATTTCTTTTTAATTAGTAAACCTCAAATACTTTAAGAAAATTCGGCCAGACAAGTGTTTCGTGTACTTTATTCATCGCTCCTTATTCTGAAATGTTTGACGATATCTCGAGTAGCATAATTTAATTAGAACTCGACCAGTTTCCCGAGGATTCAGAAACATTTCTAAGAGTAGTCATACTTAAGTCATATCATTCGAGAGCCAACAGAACCCAACGGGCATTAATCTAGGAGGATTTTTAAACCTAGGAATAGATATCGCCGAGATTTCTGACTGAGGTGTTGTACGGACAGCCTTGATTGATGCAGATTAACACCATAATATGCAATGTTGTCACTATACTGCTCGTGGGAACGCAACGGAGAGTCAGATTTTCTTTGACTCGAACCAAAATGGCGGCGACGTGGTTCGCCACCCGTCACGTCCTCTATTCTCGCGGGAGCGAAAAAAACTACATTTGTAGCCTCTGCCGACCCCCTATACTGGAAAAAGGTGTGACTATATCTGTGAATGTATGTAGGAATAGATAAAATAAATAACTAGCCGTGCAGTTGTTTATTTTAAAGCATATAAATGAGGGAATTACACTATAACTATATTATGGCTAATCGAGGTGCAATTATATCTATAATAGACCCACTGACTTCAACAGACTGTAAGAGAATCGCAGATCTATGGCTACCTAATAAATCTCTGGTTCTCTTACAATCAATAGTCTTAAAATGAAATAAAATATCGTGTGAATCTACCATATGAAATTCAAAATTCTTTTGTACAAGAAGTTACATTTTGTTTGAGTAATGTCACAGCGGCAGTAGGAGAATTTAATGAATTACAGGTAATGAACGTTTGTTAAAATTGTTATATAGTTATATTCATAGAGTTACAGCCTATGAGTGTCCCACTGCTGAACACAGCCCTCTTCTCATTTTTGAGAGTCCTCTGGAGATCGGAAGTCACGCCACACTGTTCCAATGCAGGTTGGTAGGCAGGTATTTTTTATTCCTAAGACTAGCAGGTTTCTTTTCATCATCATCATTATTGAAACCCACTGCTAGTTCACTGCTGAAAATAGGGCTTCCCAATAGATTATCACAAAAGTTTGTAGCTCTTCATTTGGGGGATTTTGCCATAGTTGTCCCGCTTAGCAAGCGGGTTGGTTACCGCAGTTTATTTATTCAGATGTTCCAGGAAGATGCTGCTGCGTATCTCCTGATTTTCATTTTCACTCTGTCGACTTTTAACGACTTTTAGAAATTCAAACTTATTAATAATTTATAGACATTGAGCTCCTTTCAATGATAACCGGAAGCTGTCGCCCACACAGAAAACAATATATCTTAGTGCTATCTTAAAACATAGCGGTACACTCTTCCCTTCTTCTTCCCGTATCAGATGTAACAATGACGTAACAGGATTAGAGGAAGTTAATCTTAATATACCAGATAATAAAAAAATATTACATTATGACAAAATTTCAGAGTCAAAGCATCAAATATGTGAAGTTAATTAAAGTGGATAACGGAGATTTCAGTATAATTATTAGTAATGCTAGTTCTTGTTACTTTTTTTTAATAAAGTGCAGCGCAGTTTGAATTACTACGCTGATTTAACCCAGTTATTTAGAGAGAGTAACTGAACCACAGAGTGCGCTGTTAGTTTTAACAGTGCAGCGTTCCTCTTATATATTGAAGCATAAAACATATCTGCACGCTTTTATGTAATCATGCCTGACGTACCGTGATGTGGAGCAGTCCCGTAGCACCTCTGCTGCGTTATTATTCTATACAACCTCAAAGCGCTATATTATGATAAAAATATACTTTAATCCATACTTATATTATAAATGTGAAAATAACTATCTCTGTCCTTCCTTGTCTGTTTGTTACCCTTTCACGGTTCAACCGCTAAACTTAAAGATTGAGGATAAAATTGTTTGTGGATTCTTTTTAAAAAATTCTATCGAACCATATCCTGTTACAATTACCTGTATTTCTGCATATGTATTTTTTTATATATTTTTTATTTGATAAAGTGACGAAACGAGAAAAACGTTCACCTGATGGTATGTGCAGCGTCTGCTCATAACAAATGCTGTCCACACAAAACCACGCTGCGCCCTGAGACATCAGTTCTTAAGTCTCATATGCCCATCAAACCGAAACGCAGTAATGTTTGCACACTACTGCTTCACGGCAGAATAACTGGCCCTGGGGTGGTAACCTACCTAGAGGGATTCCTGCATAGGAATCCTACCACCAGTAAAATGTATGTGTGTATGTTTCATTTATATGTATGTGCATATTTGTGTATCATTCATATATATTGTAATTATTTAATATGTATTTTGAGTATTTTTTATGATTGTATTTCATATTTATTAATAGCTTTTCAGACCTCCTCAATAGATTGCCACAAAAGCTTGTAGCTCTCAATTTAGAGGGATTTTGACATACATAGTTATAAATGTGGTGGCAGGCGGGTTGGCAACCGCAATTTATTTGCTCAGATGTTCCAGGAAGATGCTGCTGCCCATCTCCTAGTTTTTATTTTCCCTCTTTCGACTTTTACGACACCCACGGAAGAGATCAAGAGGTGAAGGACACATGTCTGCGGAATAACAAATAATTCTACACCATGTGAACTCTACAATACCGCATTGAAGCATCGTGACGGACAGTTCCTGGCTCCAAAACCCTCTCATAAATGAGAGGAGGCCTGTGCTCAAAAGTGGGCCAATTATAAACTATTACTGTCCTGTACAGGCTATTTGCAGCCTGATGTTAATAACTGATGATGATGTACATTGCTTCAACGATAAAGGTACAACTTTTGTCTACAAAAAAAAAGTTGCGGATCGAATTATTGCTCCCACAATTTTGGAGTTACCTTTTACAGTCAAGGACAATCGATCGAATCGAATTAAATTTCTATACAAAGTTCAACGCAAAGGCCAAAGTTTACAATATGGGTAAATTTATTGTAACAACTTTTTAATGAAAAGTTAATGTATATTGGATAAACTAGACATACGAGTATGTATGTAATCAATAAGACTTTTGTAAACGTCTATTTTTAATATCATGAATTCGTAATTACCTTTTAGAAGTCGTAGAGTTTATAGCGAAGTATAGTAGGAGCATAGGTAATATTATTATATTTCTTACATATAATTGTATGGATGTCGGATCATAAATAAATTGGACTACGTGCATTTTAAACATATTATTCAAAATTGTGTTGTGTATTTCTGCGTTGTCACCGAAAATATAATGTAAATATAATGTTGCGGCTATGGTGTGACGCGCTGAGGATATAGCGTAATTTCATTGGAACCACACAGTAACAGAATATATTAAATTAAGAAGTGATGTTAATTTTAACATTGTAACGACATTTTACGTCCTATTATTGTGCACAAGCGTGGCCTCGTTTTGGGTGGATTTTAGAGTCATGGAGAGGCCGTCACCAGGTGTGTACTTCATATTACCTCGACGTATTTCACAAACATAGAGATATATTTTAACTGGTGGTAGAATTTCTTTGAATCCGTCTCGGTAGGTACCACCTCAGAGCCAGTTATTCTGCCGTGAAGCAGTTGTGTGACACTACCGTGTTTCGGTTTGAAGGGCACTGAGGGCTAGTGTAATCACTGGGCAAATGAGACTTAAGATCTGATGTCTCAGGGTGACTGGCGTAGTGTGGGGTCACACAGAAGTTTTCCGGGTCACGTGAACTCTAGCTCGTTTCGTCACTTTAAATAATAACAAAAAAAATATTTTACTTTACCGCCGAGCATGTTGTAAATAAGTGGTTAAACTTTGAAATAACCTATTTACAGGTATCGGCGCCAGCGTTCGAAGTCAGGTTGCTCACGTACAATAAGCCAAATGAAAAATTAATATACACATTTATTCTGTAATAAGGCCGTGTGGTAGCGGCCTAAGAGAATCTACCACCCCATCCCATCCCGTGGGTGTCGTAAAAGTCGACCTAGGGAAATTAAAACCAGGAGATGGGCAGCGGCATCTTCCTGGAACATCTGAATAAATAAACTGCTGTTGCCAACCCGCCTGCCAAGCATGGCAACTATGGCAAAATCCCACCGATATGACAGCTACACACTTTTGTGGCTATCTATGGGGGAGGTTCTATGTTCAGTAGTGGACTTGTGATAGGCTGAAACGGCGACGATTCTGTAATATGTAGTGAATGAATACCGTAAGAGGAAATCGGCACTTACGGAGATTATATTATTTAAATTGATATTAACATATATCACACAAACAACCCTTCTCTAAATGTTGACAGTGTTTGCATACTTTAACACGCAGTGAGTGAGTTGGCGAACCACGTCGCCGCCATTTTGGTACGAGTCAAAAAAAATCTGTTTCTCCGTTGCGTTCCCATGAGCAGTATAGTGACAGCATTGCATATTATGGTATTAACCTACACGAATAAAGGCTGTCCGTACAATACGTTAGTCGCCTCTCACGACACCTCGGTTGGCTGTTTTGTCACGTCGAAATATAACAACTATTATCCAAACAATATTGTACACTATTACCAAAACTAACTAAATACAAATGCAAATAATAATAAATAAAATGATATATATTACAGATTTTTTGTTCAAAGGATACGATCATAAATAATATACATAAATTAATCAAGCATAACGAGTTCTAGTTTTTGACAAACTTTGTTCATACAATATTCGAAATATGACTTAGTTTTAGTAAGTAATATATATTTCGTAACAAAGGAAAATGATTGTATCATACTTATCGGAAATATGAATTTTAAATAATACTTTTACATTAAGAGCCTGGAATTTGGATACTTCCACAATGAAAACAATACAATTTTATTAATTTGAATATAGTAAATAGCTTTCACAGCTTTCCACTTCTCGACATTACATTATAGTACGGACAGTGATGTACCTCTCGTCCCTTTTTGACCACGGTGACAACTTTCAAATACTATGCAACCGAAAAGCATCTATTTGTATTTTTGCACAAAACTCAAATTATTGGTTTTCTGGTGTGGTTTTCTTGTGATTGTCCCTATGTCTGAGATACTGCATCGCAGGCTACCTCCGATATTATCGATATCGTTATATCGGGCGCGGGTGGTTTAGGAGTAAGTTACTAGTGATAGAATTCCTATGCAGGACTCCGTCTAGGTAGGTACCACCCTAGGCCTGTTATTCTGCCACGAAAGAGTAGTGTGCAAACATTACTGTGTTTCGGTCTGAAGGGCACTGAGAGCTAGTGTAGTCACTGAGCATTTGAGGTTTAACAACTGATGTTCTGGATGATACGACGTTGTTGTGACGAAGTTGTTCGGATGTTATTGCCTCGGTTGAAGATCATCCGGGAAGACATCGTCGTAAGTAAACTAACGAGGGGTTAAAATGGCGATGAATCTTTATTAAAAAAGCTGGAGAGTTTGAATTTTTGAACGCGCTACACCCAGAAAATTCTACACGGATTTGTAAAATTATTCTCGCATTTTTTTTATTAGATTACGCGACGAGACGATCAAAACGTTCACCTTATGGTAAGTGCAATGTCTGCCTATACCAAATGCTGTATCAACTAGAACATTTCTGTGTAGCACCACATTGCGCCCGTCACCCCGAGATATCAGTTCTTAAATCTGGTATGCCCAGTGACTACTCTGGCTCTCAGTGCCCTTAGATAACCCGTTTATAGATAAAGGTTCTAAGCTATAAAACTTTATGCTGCGGCCTTAAGAAGCTGTACACTGAGAAACGAACATTACCGAGAAAGTATCAGCGAGATGCAATGACGTAAGGCCCAGTTATTTGGTCGAGTTATTTTAAGCGGGTGATATCGCAGGACATAGAACTAGTCTGTGTCATTTTGATATTATATACTATTTTTTATTATTAATCCCCTGAAATGCTACCGTAATTCTAGAAAAGTAGACTTCTTCACTTTTAAGTTAAAGCGGCGTGATAGATTGTTTCCTCTTCGCTAAGAACGTATTTGTTTTGTATTAAAAATAAATAGAGAGATATTTTCTCCTTCTTAGTTACCGATCGATACAATGTTTTCAATGTAGCTTTATCACTACTATAATACCGCGAAAATAATTAATCGATTGTATACATGTATAGACGATAAGTACGTTAAAATAAACATGTATAGATGATTAGTACGTTTAAGTAATAAAATGGCGCCTTTATAATTTCTCCTGTGTCATGCGTTTTACATAATTTGGAACTGTATCCGTAGGTTAAACATATTTTGCAGTAGGGGAAAAGAACTCGGGCGAGTATGTGGATTCCGCGCTATGCTAACATATCAACAACAACAATATAGACTTACGATTAGACATAGTAAAAACTTCAAGCAGTTTTAAGCGACTTCAGTTTAAAGAAGCTTTTAATAGAGCCATTATCCTCGAAAGCTAGAAGCTAGAAGGCACGGAATTTCCCTCGCCTACTCGTTACTACTCCTACACTTTGGATAAGAAATGTGAGCAGTACAGGCTTTTTATATTTTTGTTTACGGAAGACAGTGAGAAGACGAGCGAATCTAGTGTATGGGCTGGGCATATGGTTCTTAACAACACCCTCGACACCCTGAGACACCAGGTCTCAGGGTGACGAGCGAAATTTAGTACCCATAATTTTTCTGGGTAATACAGCATTTTTTACGGGCAGATGTTGCACTTACCATCAAGTGAACGATTTCCTTGTCTGTTTTCCACAAAAAAAAATCTTAGCAATAAATTATGACCAATCCAGTATCATCATCATCATCATCGTCACTTAAGCCTATCACTAACTAGTCCACTGCTGAACATAGGCCTCTCCCTTAGATTGCCACAAAAGTTAGCAGCTCTCAATTTGGGGAGTTTTCGCCATAGTGGCCACGCTTAACAGGCGGGTTGGTAACTGCAGTTACTTTGTTCAGTTATTTCAGGAAGATGCTGCTGCCCATCTTCTGGATTTAATTGTCCCTCTGTCGATTTTTACGACACCCACGGGATGGGATGAGGTGGTAGATTCTTTAAGTCGCTAACAAACAGATAACAATTAAACAGAGAAATAGAAATCAACGTACATATTTAAAACTCTGAACATTATTAAAGGAAGCATACGTCGAACACTCAAAGGTTGCGTTAGCATTCATTTAAAAGCGTGCACGTCGAAGCTTAACGGGGGTTATTCATGTTGGCTCATTAGCAAAGCTTTGTGCCGTATAAACCCATTGGACTTAATTCGTTTGCAGAGAAGGTGAAAGAAAATGTTTACAATCTGTAATAAATGGACATTATATTATCAATTATCATTCAAATCTGTACTAATATTGTAAATGCGATAGTAGCTCTCTCTGTCTCTCTGTCTGTTTGTTACCTTTTCACGGCTCAACCGCTTAACCGATCTTGACGAAATTTAGCTCAGAGATAACTTGCACACCGGAAAAGGACATAGGATATAGATACTCTTTATCCCGGAAAATTAATAACAGGAAAATAAGCATTTGGCGAATGATGGTGCCAAGGAAAAGGGTAGCTACCCGCCAGATCGAGTGGTCTGATCTGGGGAGGACGTCTCCTCCTACTAGTAATATTTAGATGTTGTTTATATAGTGCGCATCTCAGAAAACTTTCATAGGGCGATTATGGACGTATCCGAATATTTCTTGAGCTTCTCATGTGGCGACATAGATGTCGCTACATCAGTCCCCCGTTGAGACTGGAAGCCGTAGTTTTAACGTGGAGAACTTGTGACGTCAGGCGATGAGGTGCAGTCTGGCGTTGCGGTGAACCTGTGCCCAGGTCTTCAGTGCGTCGAGACGTATGGAGACAAGTGTTGATGCCGCAGGAGTCAGCCTGAGGAAAGGGGGCCGCGGTTGATCCTCAGAGGCTGAGAGACTAGGCAGCACGCGTTCTGCCGACAGTAGTCGTGGTGCTGTGACTGCGATGGCTGCCGATGACGTTGTTGCTGTGCTTCGGAGAAGCTGGTTGCGATGTTCATAATGAGGTCATCATTTTGGCGGATGATATTGCCATAGAAAAGGGTAGCTACCCGCCAGATCGAGTGGTCTGATCTGGGGAGGACATCTTCTCCTACTAGTAATATTTAGATGTTGTATATATAGTGCGCATCTCAGAAAACTTTTATAGCGCGATTATGGACGTATGCGAATATTTCTTGAGCTTCTCATGTGGCGACATAGATGTCGCTACAAGCACATGAAGTCACGGGCATCACCTAGTATATTATAATTTCCTAATATTCGTTTTTTTCCCATTAGTTTTTTTTAATTAGATTTTGCACTTCGTTTTATACAGATTTCGACAGTTTGGCAGATAGTAGATCGGTATAAAAAGAAAAAAATATGTAATTCTTCGTACATTCTTTTTTTGTAGAAGAGGGGGCAAACGAGCAAGCGGCTCACCTGATGTTAAGTGATCACCGCCGGCCATGAACATCCGCAATACCAGAGGAATCGCGGGTGCGTTGCCGGCCTTTGAGAATGGAATAGGCTCTTTTCTTGAAGGTCCCTAAGTCGTATCGGTCCTTAAAAACCGCCGGCGGCAGCAGATTCCATAAAGTGGTCGTGCGTGGCAGAAAATCCCGCGAAAAACGCACTGTGGTGGAATGCCAACCATCAGAGTGGTGACGTTGGAATTTTGAGTTCTGCCGCAAAGTGCGATGGTGAAAACCAGCGGCTGGAATTAATCCGAACAATTCCTCGAAACCCTCGCTGTGTGTTATTATATTATATAACACACGTGGAGTATTAATCGTATAATAAGTTTCACTGCGAGACGTTTGAACTGATTTGTTTATCTGTTTTTTTTTTATTGCATAAAGTGATGAAACAAGCAAAACGTTCACCCGATGGTAAGTGCAACGTCTGCCCATAACAAATGCTGCGTCACCCAGAAAATTTCTGCGTGACACTACACTGTGCCCATCACCCCGAGACATAAGTTCTTAAGTCTCATATGCCCAGTGATTACGCTAGCTCACAGTGCCTTTCAAACTGAAACACAGTAATTTTTGCACACTACTGCTTCACGGTAGAATAACTGGCCCTGGTGTTGTACCTACCTAGACGAACTCCGGCATAGGAATCCTACCACCAGAAAGTGCTGTTGTTTGAAAAAAAATGACACATAAATGAATTTTATTTCTTTGTTTCTTATTTTCGCAACGTTATTATTTCGAACAACCTTGAAGATATGGTTATTCTTTTTCAATAGCCCTTACAGAGTCGACTAATGGACTCAGGCCCTTTCCTAGTTTTTTTCGGAGTAAGTGTGGAAACGAATAGAGGAATCCTACCACCGGTGAGAGAAGGAGAGAAGATTAAGATTTGAGGATGACGGGCGCAGTGTGGTGTCACCCAATAATATTCTGGGTGACAAAGCATCTGTTTTGGGTAGACGTTGCACTTACCATCATTTCAACGTTTTGCTTGTGTCGTCACTTTATTCAATAAAAAAAAGATTTACTAGAATTACCACACTTGTCACGCGACTTGGCGATCGCAGTACCACTTGCCCTTTTAAACTGTACTGCCAGTCACCGTTCTTCATTCATTTTATAATGTCTAGTAGACAGATGCGTAGTGATGTCAATTATTCTGAACTCAATATGCAGTTAATGCCTGTTTTACTAAATTAGAGCAGGTGCTGTAAATGCTGTAAAATATTCTGATAATTGAGTGGCTACTGGACAACTGGAGACAATTATTTAGGTATCATTATTTTCTCAAATTATTGTATTCTGATTGCTTTCAGCCTGGGATAAAAAAATAAGTTCTTTTCAAATAAGTTCGTTTTCTGCATAAATTACAAATAAAATACTAAGCGTTTGTAACGTCAAGAAGTTCTTCCATGTGGCAGAGAAAATAGTTAAAATTAAAGCCTAGCGAAAACCATTGCTGGCCGAAAGTTAATACTCTTTTATTTATAAATTATCATTAATTGTCATATAAATTTTTACGGATTTTATCGTGTTTAATTTTGAACTATTTCTATTCCGACGTTTCGAGTGCTTAGCAGCAATGTTGACCATGCAAATATTTGTCCAGTGCTGTAATCGAACCCGCGACCCGCGGCGCACAAGCCAAGGGCTTAGCCACTGCGCCAACCGAAAATTAAAATGTTTATTTATACACCATTAAATTATTTTATTATTTGTTCCGGGTCTGGGTGTTTGTGCATGTGGAATTTATCCTACTGTGGGGCTTCGTTTTTTTTTAAAAAATGTGTTTTTAATGAAACCTTTAGTCATTCTATTTTTTACCGTCCTGTGTTAGTACACAGAGTATTTTCAAAACGAAACAAACTTTCTGTAGTTAATTTGTTCTGCTACGACGAAGAAGTTTAACGTATGCGTACATAAGTACGAGTACACACACGGATTTTTTGTTCTGGCATTTTTATTCCGCCTTCAATCGGAGGTCATAGATTTTCTTGGCATTTCCTTGGCCGACTTTTACGACACCCATGGGATGGCAGATTATCTAACGCCGAAAGAACATGGCCTTATTGTTGTCGTAATGTAGTTCGGGATATATCTATTTACAAGAATTCGCCCAAATTATCGAATAAGAGGTATTGAAAGTAGACCAGCCCTATAGTATCATGGGACACCCGGTTCTGAAATAACGAAGTTTCTTACCTTATTCGAGAAATATTAATAGTAAAAAATTGTGGTCAGGTATTTGGTACGGCAGGGGGCTTGCCAGCAAATTCGTACGTGACACAAAAGCGTTAAATTGTCTCTCTTTCCCTCTAAAGTCACTGCTTGCAGAGAGATAGTAAATTTGAAAATACCATGTAATTTAATTATAATGAATTAAATTACATGGTACAGATCAGTAAAAATTACATGATCAGTAAAGATATATTTTTTTTAATTAATGTATTTATAAATCATTGTAAATTTTGCGAAAAAAATATCATTTTTCATCATCATTTCAGCCTATTACTAGTCCACTGCTGAACATAGGCCTCCTCTATAGATTGCCACAAAAGTTTGTAGCTCTCATTTTGGAGGGATTTTGCCAAAGTTGCCACGCTTGGCAGGCAGGTTGGCAACCGCAGTTTATTTATTCAGATATTCTGGAAAGATGCTGCTGCTCATCTTCTGGTTTTAATTTACCCTTCTGTCGACTTTTGTATGTAGAGATAATGTAGAGATAACAGCAAATATTTTCAATATGGTTATTTGTTCACCAAGAGACTTTTAATAGGATGCCGATAATTTGCCGAAAAGTCTACTACATTGTGCTTAAGAGAAAATAGAGGCCATTTTTTATTTAGTAGAGAATTAACACAGTTACATAATTTCAAACAACATTATAACGTATTAAAGTAATCGTTTGTCTATTTTCAAACTAAAACTACTAAAATAACAGCAGACTGTTGCAGACCATAAGTCGGAGTCGTAAGTAAAATATTAATAAAGGGCCGCAATGCGGTCCCGTCTTTGAAGGACGGCGAAATGTTTTAGCAGTCATGTGAAGCTAAAAGTTGTTTCAGATTACTGATTTTCTACTTTTGTTTTCAAAACAACACAAAATGAATTGCGTGTATCCTAATGGACATCCGCGTAGCCTAATGGTTAGAGTACCTGACTACAACGCCGCGGATTTGGGTTCGAATCCCAGTCGGAGCAAACATTTGTGCAAATACACAAATTGTTGGTTTCCGAGTCTGGTTGTGTTTTGCCGTGTGATAGCGGCTTAAGAGAATCTACCACCCCATCCCATCCCCTGGGTGTCGTAAAAGTCGACAGAGGGAGAATTTAAACCAGAAGATGGGTAGCGGCGCCTGCCAAGCGTGGCAACTATGGCGAATTCACCCCAAAATGAGAGCTACAATCTTATGTGGCCATCTATAAGGGCGTATGATCAGCAGTGGACTAGTAATAGGCTGAAGTTATGATGATGATGATGATGGTGATGTGTCTCCGCATCATAACCCACCTCCGATCTTATCGCCTGAGCTAACGTCGGGTAAGGATAGGTTGGGATGAGTGCCCCCCCGAATGGGTTCTCGCCTTGTCGTGGCGGGGGGGGGGGGGGGGCTTAGTAACTGTGGCTTGGTCACCCACGGTGAAGCTAAGAGGAACCCGGTCGGCCTGTTGCCTCAGGCTGACCCGAGGAGGTCGCTCCGAGTGGGCTGCGCAGGCCCTCTCTGGATGCGAACGGGCGGACTGCTGGGGGGAGCAGTACGCTGCCCTCGGAGTCGCGGGGGAAGAGGAGTGTAGGTGTATCGTTGCCTCTCTACCTGTCCTCCGCGACTCTGGCGGGGCCGTACCGCGGATGCGGTGTTGGTGGACTGCTGGGGGGAGGAGTGAGTCGGCACTGCTCACCCTGCCCTTCGCAGCCGAGGTGGAGTCGCGGGGGAAGAGGAGTGTAGGTGTTGCGTTGCCTCTCTCCCTGTCCCTCGCGACTTTGGCGGGGCCGCGCCGTAGTTGCGGCGGTGGTGGGGCCGCGGGGGAAGAGGAGTGTTGGTGTGTCGTTGCCTCTCTCCCTATCCTCCGCGGCCGTAACGTGGTTGGCGACGGAGACACAGACCAGATCCGTCGCATTTAATTTTTTTTTTTAATATATCTTAACCTGTAATGGTAACGCTTAAGTCTTGATAGTAAAGTTTCAGCCTATAAATGTCCCACCGCTGAGCAGAGACCTCCTCTCATTTCTGAGAGGGTTTTGGAGCCAGGAAGAATAATCCACGCTGCTCCAATGCGGGTTGGCGGACTGCACATGTCTTTGAAATATTTTTTATTTCTCAGACATGCAGGTTTCCACACGATGTTTTCCTTCACCGCCGAGTAAGTGGTAAATCAGCACTTAAAATTGCAATAACAATTTTAGTGGTGCCGGCACCGGGAATCGAACCCACGTCACTCTTGATAACAAATGGTCAATAGATGACGGTATTATCTATCATCCATCATCGGCCTGCGGCAGTCAACTGTTCCATTACTGAGCGCGTGCCTTTTTCAGTTCTAAAATTTCATATGTTCAGTAATTACACTAGCTCTTAGTGCTACGCAGATTGAAACACAGTAATGTTCTAAGCGGATTCGGATCCTACCACAAATAAAAGTTAAAAGGTATTCTTTAGTAACACACTAGGTGATGACCGCGACTTCGTCAGTGAGGATATAGTTTTTGTATTATCCCGTGGTAATAAATTTTTTTTCTCTTTTAAAACGTATCCTATCTCCGTCTCCAGGATGTAAACTATCTCTGTGCCGAATTTCATCAAGATCGGTTCAACGGTTGAGCTGTGAAAAGGTAACAGACAGACAGACGGGAAAGAGATAGTTAGTTTCGAATTTATATTATTACTGGCCGATGCCCGCGACTTTGTCCGCGTGGATATAGGTTTTTTAAATATCCCGTGGGAACTATTTGATTTTCCGGAATAAAAAAGATCTTTTGTCCGTCTCTATCTCTGTGCCGAATTTGTTCAAGATCGGTTCAACGTTTGAGTCGTGAAAAGTTAACAAACAAACAGAGGGAAAAAGATAGTTTATTTCGAAGTTATAATATTATTAGTATTAGTATGGAGTATGGATGAACTGGGTTATGGTGAATACGTGAACGGTGTATGGATAACAGCATTTATCAATTTTACTCCTACGTCTTGGTGATTATGTAGAGGTAAATTAAAATTTTTAGTTCGGGCTTCAGATTATTAGTTAAAAGCGTGTGTGCATGTAGATAAGTCTTAATAGGCGCTGTAGTTTTGATTGGCATGCCAGTAAATAATGTATAAAACTCTTTTATTACGTCGTGTTTTTATCAATTTAGGCCAGGGCCTTTATTAATTAATATTTTACCTTATTTTACCGACATTAATTTTATTGTCAGCAGGTAAAATTTTACCGTACAAACAGATATGGCTAAATTATACAACACGTGCTGAAACCCGCGACTATGTCCGCGCGGATGTAGGTTTTTTAATATATATCCCGTGGGAACTATTTGATTTTCCGTCCTCAGAATACAAGCTTGCTCTGTGCCAAATTTCATCAAGATCGGTTTAGCCGTTGAGCTGTGAAAGGGAAACAAACAGAGGGACAGAAAGAGTTAGTTTCGCATTTAAAATATTAGTATAGTTACTTTTCAAAATGTTAATGGATAATTTTTACTTAATCACCCTTTTTTATAGAAGAGACCTATCACATTATTTCTCCATGCACGTGGTTGACTGGAAGAGAATGCCAAAAGGCATTAGGTCCGCCATTTGTAATTCTTTTTCATAAAGGTGAATACACTAAAGAGTAAATAAATAAATAAATAAGAGAGAAAACCAACAAGCCGCTTGTCTGACGGTAAATGATCACCGACGCCCATTAAATTTTATTGAGGGTTTAGTAAGTAAAATTCAATAAAAGGTATATTTTACACATATAACAAATTGTCAGGCTCGGTTGCGGCCGCGGGTAGCGGATTCCATTCCCGCTCGGGGCAAATATATATATGGCCTACAGGTAGGTGTTCCGGGTCTGGGTGTTCGGGCATGTGGAATTTATGTCTGTAAAACGCACCCGCGACACAGGAGAAATCCAACTGTGGAGCATCGTTTTTTTTATATATAGATATTTCAACAGGTTTTATTTTTTCGTAATATGACCGACCACAGACAGGTCGGACTTAAAATTTTATTTTTAATACGATTACGGTTTTAAAAAGAGCGGTTTAGCAACAAGCGGACTAAAATAAATGTAAATAATTTGGTTTTAATTTAAGCTCATCTTAAAAACTCTGAGGTTTCTTTTTGATACTAGGATATTTGATTATTTATTTTTGGATATTTACCAAAAACATAGGAGTTAAGTATGGTACTTAAATGTGCTAAGTCCAGGAACATTATTATGCTCGCTTCTAATTAAAAAGTAACTAGATATCTAAAATAATAGTAATTTGTAGGTATAATTATTATCAACTTTTCAGTCCAAATCCACAGCTGAACAAAAAACACAAAAAACGATCCACAGCCTGGTCGTCGCTCTATCTAATGTTAGGTTTACGTTTTCGGATATAGCTACTGCAAGATTAGTTTACTTTCGCTATTTTCACAGCTTGATATCTTATGGAATTTTATTATGGGGACATGCGGCTGACGTGAATGTAATCTTCACTTTTCCGAAAATAGCAGTTCATGTGCTCTCGTGATTCGCTAAGGGGACTGTAAAGAAATTAATATTTTATCTTTTACATGCCAGTATAATTATGAAAACGTTATGCATGTACGTAAATTTGAAACACTATTCCCCAAGAACAGTGACAATCATGATTTAAAATTAAAAAATAATAATAAACTAAATAATCCAAAATTTAGACTTAATAAAGTAAAAAATTCTTTTATGGGTCGATGTACACGTATTTATAATAAAATTCCGGAACATATAGTGAATTTAACGAAAACAAAATTTAAAAGTTATATTAAAAAATGTTTGTGCTCTAAAGCATATTATAATATAAATGATTATTACAATGATAAAGAAGCTTGGAAAGTGTTCATCCAGGGAAACATCAAGTAACTAACCACACGATATAACTTATTTTGTAAGCAGCTACGTGACTTTTTTTTTATTGGTTATAGTGATGAAACGAGCAAGACGTTCACCTGATGGTAAGTGCAACGTCTCGTGCCCATAACAAATGCTGTGTCGCCCAGAAAATTTCTGTGTCGATCACCCTGAGACATAAGTTTTTAAGTCTCATATGCCCAGTGATTACGCTAGCTCACAGTGCCCTTCGAACCGAAATACAGCAATGTTATCACACTGCTGCTTCACGGCAGAATAACTGGCCCTGGGGTGGTACCTACCTAGACGGATACCAGTAAAATGTATTTTTATGAATGGATAGGTATTTAGAATGTTACATTTTTGCGAACAATAAATTGTAAATGGTCTTATGGAAGATTATAGGTGTGCTCTGTAGAATGAATTCTTTAAGTTCCAAACAGAAGACTTCAGTATGTCATGCTCGCTTAAATGCTTCTGCTTGCGGCGGCGTCGTGTGGCGGATCGCCCACTCCCCTTGAATATGGTCGAGGAGGGCGATGGCTGCCGCATGCGTCATACTTGTGAACAAGTGCTGTTGGTGGAGGCTGGTCTACTCGAGTTTGCAATGCATTTATTCATTTGTTATTGTATAATATTTTGTCATGGAGCGTGCTTTGGTTTTCTATGAGACAGTTCTTCGTAAATTTATTTTTAGTGTACTTTCGACAAAAAAAAAAAACAAAATAGAGGGTACCTACGGAGTTTCTTTCGCCTTTTTCTTCTCTGTCAGAGGAACCTCATTACGAAACGGTGGTAGATTGTAATAAATGACGTTTGACAAAGGAAATGTATATTTCTTACGTTGAAGAATATATAATTTTTATTTCATTTCATTTCATTTAATTTCAATGGGGGGGGGGGGGGGGTCACCCTTCACTGCGTTTGCTGGTAATATGTTGGTCATCGTTTCTACATACTATTGCCCATTGTAGGTAGCCCTTGTAAATTTTACTTATAGAAAACGGAGGATCACAATAAATCTATAATTTTTCATACAAAAATTCAAACCCCCTAAGCGTACGCGGTTAAATTCATAACTATGCAGCCTCACAAAATGCTGTATTTCATTTCTTATATATGGCATGTATGTACACAGAGTTGACAAGATATATGCAATAGGAAACTGGCCACGAGCCAAAAGAGGACCCAGCTTGAAATTTTCAACCCGTATGCTTTTTGATGTGAATCGTATTTCTAACAAAATAAAACTGGCTATCATCATCATCATCATCATCATTTCAGCCTACCGTAGTCCACTGTTGAACATAGGCCTCCCCCATAGATTGCCACAAAACACGGTCCTGAGCCACCTGCATCCATCGACTTCCTGCAAAACCGTGTAGGTCGTCGCTCCATCTAGTGGGGGGTCGCCCTACACTGCGTTTGCCGGTACGAGGCCCAAACTGGCTATGCGGATGCAAAAATTAACAATTAGACAGAAAAAAAGAAAACAATTTGCTAATTTGCATATGCAATTTTAAAATGGTATGTTTTTTGCATATCTGAAAGTACATACGTACATATATAGTCAAGCCTTTTTCCTAAATAATGAGTAGGCAGAGGCCATACGTAGCCCACTTATCACGTTCGTGGTTAACGGGACGTGACGGGCGAAACACGTCGCCGCCATTTTGATAAGAGTCAAAATAAATCCATACTCCCCAAAGGCTTAGCAATCTTTTGAAAGGCTAAACAATCTATCTAATAATTAAGTTTCTAACACTAACTTTATGTTCATAGATATTGTTACGTATACATTATATACTAGCAGCGTCCCGCGTATCCACGTGCGTTAAATAAGCCGACCACGTCATGATAATTAGATATATTTATATACATATATATTGAACTCTGTATAAATCGAAATAGAACACATAAAATTCCTTTCTTAACCCCTAAATATCCATTGAAATCTGTTGAGCCATTTTAAAGCCTATTCGAGACAAACTTTCAAACTGAAAGTATTTATATTTGTTTTCAGTTTGAAAGTTTGTCTCGAATAGGCTTTGAAATAAAACTGGCTATGCGGATAAAAAATTTAACAATTAGACAGAAAAAAAGAAAACATGTCAAACTTTCAAACTGAAAGGTAACAATTCTAAAAACGGAGATTTGTGATTAGGGCTTCGTATAACTAGCAAATTTCATATCAATTCCGCTTTTTATTTTGAAAATTTGCAGTGGTTAGGCCCATGATTTCTGTGCCGCGGGTCGCGGGTTCGTTTCCCGCACGGGACAAATATTTGTATGACCTACAGATAGTTGTTCCGGGTCTGGGTGTTTGTGTATGTGGAATTTATGTATGTGAAACGCACCCACGACACAGAAGAAATCCAACTGTGGGGCATCGTTTTTCAAAAACTAAATATATAGATATTTATATTCATGTCTTCTGAACACTGTAAAATATCGAAATGGAACAACAATTAAATTGAAATTCCTCTTTGAATCTCAATGATGCGGCGTGTAAATAGCTGCATTTTTATCAATGCCTATAAATAATTATTATGGATGATCACGATATTAGAAGACTCATTGATAAACTCTTTAAAAAAACTAGCATATCCACAATATGCAGGTGATAAACATACCCACGTACCTTCATGATCCAAGATCACTTGCGATGGGACTTACAGCAGATATCGTCTACAGGTATTCTGCTGCTCCTGGCTGCGGACCTGCTTCGGTGTAATCTGAGAATATCTCTTCAAGTTATTTTCAATATCCGATATCGAGTGTCGGCTCGGTTGGCGCAGTGGCTAAGCCCTTGGCTTCTACGCCGCGGATCGCGGGTTCGATTCCCGCACGGCACAAATATTTGTATGGCCTACAAATAGTTGTTCCGGGTCTGGGTGTTTGTGCATGTGGAATTTATGTCTGTAAAACGCACCCACGACGCAGGAGAAATTCTACTATGGGGCATCGTTTGTTTTAAAGAATTTTAAAGAATATGAGGCACGCGGAATTATTAACCACAATTAATAATGGGATGCTGTTACTTGTATTTTGTATGAGAAGTTATCGAGTTTTCAATTATTTCGTATATTTATGTTAGCGGAGCCAATCGACATTCTTGAACTCATCATCATCGTTTCAGCCTATCACAAGTCCACTGCTGAACAGGCCTCCCCCATAGATTGCGACAAAAGTTTCTCGAACTCGACCTTCAATAATTATTTTCTTTTTTATTAAACTTTTCTTTATTTTTATGAAAAGCGCCTGAAACTTTTCCCACATACATATGTGAAGAACGCGTACAAATCAATCTGCCAATAATATACCAGATGATTGTACTGCTAGCGACATCTTTACGACGTTTAGTGACACTCAGAAAGTTTCAGGATTATGGACACATAAACAAGAGTTACAGAGAGTTTATCATTTAAAAAAATATGTATTCGAGAGATACAGATTTGACCTAAATTCTTACTTTATTTACAATAAAGCACTGATGCTTCATCCACCACCACCAGAGAGCCAAAGCGACAGGTTAAGTCTTTCGAGTTTGCAGAATGAAGTGACCACTGGAGTAGGCGAATCCTAGAGTGGAGATCGCGTTTAAGCTACGGTTGTGTGGGGCGTCCCTTGGCTAGGTGGAGCAACGATTTGCGCAAGGCGTCTGGTAGCAACTGAATGCGTGAAGCCAAAGATAGAGATAATTCTGTCCAACAGCGAACTGCTGCCAGATGATAATGAATCTGGCCGCTGTGCTTCGCCGTTGTCAGTGTACTACTAAACCTATAAATTCACAAATATCATCATCATCATCATTTCAGTCTACCACTAGTAGACTGCTGAACATAGACCCATAGATTGCATAAAAGTTTGTAGCTCTCGATTTGGCCATGATTTTGCCATAGTTGCCACGCGAGTTGGTAATCGCAGTTTATTTATTCAGGTGTTGCAGGAAGATGCTGCTGCCCATCCTGGTTTTCATTTTCCCTCTGTCGGCTATTACGACACCCACGGGATGAAATGGGGTGGTAGATGCTCTTAAGCCGCTACCATACGGTGGTTTCACAAATATACTTATCAATTGTTTTTACTTGTGATAAGATTCCTATGGAGGTCTAGTAAAGGTTGGTGTTTCGCCCTTTGAGGGCACGGATAGCTAGTGTAATTATGGGGCAGATAAGACCTATGAAATGATGTCTCAGGGTGACGAGCGTAGTGTGGAGTAACACGTCTACAGTAGCAAACGTCGTGCTTACCATGAAAGTGAGCAAAATTACTTTACTGCAGCTATACGCCTAGTAAGCGTTTGTATCATCGGTCCATCACATCTTAATGAAGTTTAAAAATCACCAATATATTAATATCCAAATTATTTTTATTATATTTCTGCGGTTATTCGGAGCTATAGATAACCACCTACAATGTGCCGTAGACCCTTGTCATTATTTTTTTCTAAAACTTTTAAAGAAATTTTCTAAATCGCTAGAAGATTGCGATATGACGTTAGGAATGGCTTCTGTCCGAATGCTTTGGTTTGGGATCGGAGGGTTTTGATATTTATTGTACATGTACATAAATCGAGAGATTTTTTCTATATTTGGATCAAGGATTACTAAGTTACTTAAGGTGCAATAGTAACTTAAGGAGCAAAAAGTTCACCTGATGTGCAACGTCTGCCCATAACAAATGCTGTGTCACCCAGAAAATTTCTGTGTGACACCACACTGTGTCCATCACCCTGAGACATAACTTCTTAAGTCTGATATGCCCAGTGATTAAGCTAGCTCACAGTGTCCTACAAACCGAAACACCGTAATGTTTGCACACTACTGCTTCACGGCAGAATAATTGGCCCTGGGTTAATAGTAATATTTTGAGACCTGAATATTCAAAGTTTTTAATTTTCACTATTGTGTTATTTACAAGTCCCGATTCAAGAATGATTTTCTTTAATATGGCCCTTCCAAAACACATGTGAATTGAAATTAGCGTCAGTAAAACGCTTAATAGAAAACTTTCATAATATCATTCAGTCTCGATTATAGACCAAAGAATGGAAATAAAGGATGATTTACATACTGAAGTGTTTTAATGGCAGTTTTTGTTAGCGTGACTCCCGGTAGTTAGGGCGTTGTATTACTAGTTATTTACGTTTGTCGTATATAACGTGGTCGTTTATAACGTTACGCCTTTCGCATAGTAGCTACGCCCTAAACTACCCTATAGCCGATTATAATATTACAATATAAGTAGATAGTTTGCATATTACTATAATGTTACAATATTCGACAACCGCGTGGTCTACTGGTCAGCGTACGCTACTTCTACATTTTCTCGAATCACAGTCGAAGCCAACGTGTGTGCAAAAACATACATCGTTGGTTTTCGGGTCTGGATGTGTTGTGAATGCAATTTTTTGTCTATGGATTATTCTCACTATATAGGAATTCTAGTGTAGGGCATCCTTTCTTAAAAACTAAAAAAAATATAAGAAGATAATATATTAATGCAAATGAGCAAAAATTAGAGTGAGACATTAATACGGTGTTACAACGGGTGTTAATAATTATCGTAAGAAATCTCGTGGTTCTGAAACATTAAAAAAAAACGATGCCGCACATTACGTTCTCTGCAGCATCTTGTGTGTGATTACAGAGATAAACACATGGCATGTGCTACAAGTTTCGTGAAACCAACAGTTTGTATTTATTATGTATATTCTAGACTTAAATATTAGGGCAGTGATACTCGACTTAGTTGCTTAGTTGTACCGGGTACGCGACCCCAGCATTTCGACTACCTCGGTCTCCGCCTGCTCCTTCCAAAATAGTAGTCCCTCTCCCTACCTCTAGTCTATTTCCTTCCTAATCGTTTTCCCTTCCTCTTAAGTAAGGGGGAGCAAATTTTTCAACTCGTAACAAAATAGCAGCGGCGGGGTTCGCCACCCGTCACGCCTCGTTTCCTGCGGGGGCGAAAATTTAGCTACGGGTGTGATCTCTGCCTACACCGTATATGGGAAAAAGACGTGATTGTACCTAATGTATGCACGTAAATGATAAGGATATTTAAGAAATTACAACAGATCTAGTTCTAGGTAATAATTATATTGCCTTAAATTTACAGGCGTAGTTCCAAGAACTATAAACACACTTTTACAGTATAAGCGATCTAAGAATCAAAGTAATATTTTAAATTAAATAAATACTACTAAACACGCAAAGTAAATTGTGAGCAGTTCCATTCAACCATATCTGAATTAACAAGAAAAGGAATGCAGCGCAAATATGTGTTAATGAGCCAACATGAATAACCTCGCTATGTACCGACATGCCACGCTTTTAAATGACGCTGCCACAAGGTTTGAGTGTTCGACTCATACTTCCTTTAATCAAGAGCAGGGCTTAGGCTCTCACCGATTCCTGTTTATACAACATTCCGTTCTACTTAAGTAATTATTTGTGTTTGAACAATTTAGATTAAATGTTTGTGTAATGTGATCCTCTCAAAATAATTTAATGAACGGTTTCAATTATTCCTTCATTGATGTGAAACTGAAGGGCCTCGTAAATGTCTTAAAGGATAAGGGGTAATAACCTTTGTGGTTAGATACGTAATGGCTGTAAGTTTCAGTTTTTAGATTAGAAAGATACACTCGTGGAACGTGAATGTGGAGTTTTAATGGTGGTAGTTCACCGCTCACCTGATGGTAAGAGCAACGTCCGCCCACAACAAATGCTGTGTCACCCAGATTATTTCTGTGTGACACCACACTGCGCCCGCCACCCTGAGACATCAGTTATTATGTCTCAAATGCCTAGTGATTACGCTAGCTCTCAGTGCCCTTCAAACCGAAACTCAGCAATGTGTGCACGCTACTACTTCACGGCAGAATAACTGGCCCTGGTGTGGTACCTACCTAGACGGATTCCTGCATAGGAATCCTACCACCAGTAAAATATATACCAGATAGAACCAGTATATAGCAGATTCACCTCAAAACATCAAGATATTCTGGACCGCCTAAATGACTGCTCCCGGCGCATAAGTGTGAGTATGGAATTAAACAAGACGAAAGTCATTTCAACAGCCATGTCATAAAAAAAGAAAAAAAATGTCGCATCATATATATGGCCCACCGCTGAGAACCTTTTTCTCTCACTTTTTGGAGCCAAGCAGAGTACGCCACATATATTCGATTTTTTTTATTTTCCAGACATGTAGATTTTTAACGATGCTTTCCTTCACGGCCGTGCAGGTGGTAAATCAGAATTCAGAAATTCGTTAATTTAAAGCAATCTTAGCGGTAGGGATAGTAGACAGGTTACTCGCATATGACGTAACTAAAGAAGAGCGCTCAAAACCCTTAGCGTGTCTTGGAAGAAGCCAGTGTCAAATTATTAATTTTTTTTGTGTTAGAAATCCACGAGATGTGCAAAACGTTCGCCTGATAGTAAGTGCAACGAGTGCCCGTAACAAATGCTGTGTCACTCAGAACATTTCTGAGTAGCACCACACTGCGCTCGTTGCACTGAGATATCAGTGCTTAAGTCTCATATGCCCAGTAATACTAACTAATAGTAACATTAGCTGTCAGCGCCCTTCAGATCGAAACAGGAATATTTGCATACTACTCCATAGGAATCCTAGCACCGGCAAAACAGTGGCCCTGTCGAAACTGGGTTATGATGTTGATAACATGTAATTGAAATCATTTAATAAAACTGCTTTACGGATTTTATCGGTCGTGACCATTGGTGCTGTAAAGTAGGTACTCGAAAAGTCGGGTTATAAATAGTTTAAAAATTAAAAGCCATAAAATCCGTAAAAGTTGTTTTATTAAATGTGAAATATTCGCGTGAATATAAGAAATTATTAAAATCGTTTCAGCAATTTAAGCATCAACTATCACAATCTTCTGTTAATTATTGCAACGAGAAACCGCACTAGTAATATAAAATCAGTCAGTTTAGTAATACATAACGTAGAAAAGCAAATAACTGTAACCCATACGTCAGCTAATAAAGGCACTGAGGGAATAGGTAGGGCGGACGCGAAATCGAGGTCAGTCACCATGGACGCCGAATTGTGTCGCTCTAAATCCGCCGGGGTGTAATTTTGGGCACGTGTTGGCTAGAAATGTAATAGGTGAAAAAACAAAAGTTGAAAACGATGAAGTAGAATTTCGTAGCTTGAGTACCTGACTCTAAAGTGATACCGAAAATATGTAGTTTAAAGTGCAAATTAAAAAGAATACTTGTAAAGTACCTACCGTCAAAAGAATCAGGAATTACTTTGCGGAAATCCATTATAATGAACGAAATTAAGTTAATTCCATAAAACCCGCATGCACAATAACATGTTGAAGTGAATGCTGATTTAGTGGAGGCCTGTGCTCAGCAGTTGGACATTTACAGGCTGTTACTTTACTTTTTTTATTGCAACAGTCATACATTGACATATCACCTTCTCGCGCCCAACTTAGGCTAGCATGCAGTGTCAGAGACACACCGACAATTACAACACAACCGAAAAAATGTTGTCTCTGGCTGGAATTAGTAAGCGGGACCCGCAGCTTAGAAGTAGGATACTCTGACCACTACACGGTCGTCACTATTAATATTACGTACTGTAAAATTTCAATATAATAATTATGTTTTAAAATGTTACGGATAGAAAATAAACAAATGAAAATGTTTCAGCAGAGATTGTTTTTCCCTAAGTAGAAAAAATGTATCGCATATCAAACAATGTAGAACAACGCAGCTGTGGTTCAGCCTACGAAGGTATATAAAAACTTTCGTCGGCGTGGTACAAAAACATGTGTGATCCGTAGAAATAGAAAATATAACTTTGGCCTCAATATTAAAGATGGTTATTAAACCAATTTCGTAAATGAAACTAACGTATTTATCTGTATGTATTATGCGATAAGTATCCTATAACCTATTTTTATGTAGTATGTAGTGTTGATATATAATGTATACTATTTATAAAAGAGACGTCAAACGAGCTCACGGGATGGTAAATGATCGGCACCACCCATGGCCACTCGCAACACCAGAAGAATTGCGGGTAAGATGCCGATGTATACATACATACATACATAGAGTCACGCCTCTTTCCCATAGGGGTAGGCAGAGACCACATCTTTCCACTTGCTACGATCCTGACACACATCTTTAGCTTCCTCTACTTTCATTAGTGTTTTCATACAAGCTCGTCGGTTGCGGGTACTTAAAGAGTGATGAATGATACTGAAGAGAAGATATGGGATGTACAAGCGGGATTCAGGAGAGGAATGGGATGCATGAATCAGGTCTTTTCCTTACGAAGCATAGCCGAAAAATTCTTGGCTCAAAGTCAAAAGGTCTATTGCGCATTTGTAGACTTGGAAAAGGCTTATGACAGAGTGGTGAGGAATGAACTGTGGTCGACATTGTCTATATATGGGGTGAACGGCAGCTTGATACAAGCACTGAAATCACTGTACAAGGATTCCAGTGCTTGTGTCAGGGTAAACGGGGCGTACACAGACTGGTTTAACATCGAAAAAGGTGTTAGACAGGGATGTGTGGCTTCACCGTGGCTGTTTAACCTATTTATAGACAATTGCTTGAAAGATCTTAAAGAGAGTGCATTTGGATTAAGAATGAATGATCTGACCGTCAAATGCCTCCTATACGCCGATGATCAGGTTATATTAGCATCATCGGAGGAGGAGTTGCAGGCGATGGTTAATATTATGAATGATGCTCTACAAAGCAAAGGAATGAAAATTAATGTAGATAAGACGAAAGTAATGGTTTTTGAAAGAGAAGAAAGTATGTCGGATTGCAAAGTTCTGATTGAAGGAGAAAGAGTGGAACAAGTGAAAGAGTTTGTATATTTGGGTTCAAAATTTTCGAGAGACGGAAAGTACGACTGTGATATTGAACGAAGAGCATTGGCAGGAAATAAATTATATGGGACTCTGCATAACTTTATGTGCAGCCAGAATGTTTCTAAAAAGGGACGACTGGCTGTACATAGAGGAGTACTGGTCCCCACACTTATGTACGGTAGTGAATGTTGGGTCTGGCAGAAGAAGCATGAAAATAAGATTAATGCGGTTGAAATGAAAAGTTTGAGAAGTATAGCTGGAGTGACTTTGATGGACAAACTAAGAAACAACGTGATAAGAGAACGTTGCGGTGTGGTAGAAGATGTAGTGACAAAGATAGAGAAAGGGATGCTTAGATGGTTTGGACACGTAGAGAGGATGGATGAAAGAAGATTGACTAAACAGATTTATGAGGCGAGTGTGAATGGGCAAGCCGATGTATATAAAATTTTATACCAATGTTCGCAAATATATTGGTATTAGAAAAATATTTTCATGTTTAATTATTCTAATCATCTACAAACTTTTCGCCACAGTGTTTCACATTTTAAATAGTTAAACGAAACAGGTGTTTACTTTGCGGAATATTTATATTGTTTGTTGCATGGATTTAATAAGCCTATTTTCCAAAATGTAAAGTTAATTTATGGTTTTCATTGGTGGTATTCCTATGCAGGAATCAGAAAGTCGTGGATCAGTAGTGTGCGAACATTACTGTGTTTCGGTCTGAAGGTCACTGAGAGCTAGCGCAATTACTGGGTACACCAGACTCAGGGGACGGGCGTAATGTAGTGCCACACACTAATGTTCTGCGTGACATAGCACTTGTTACGGGCAGATGCTTCTCTTACTATCAGGTGAACCCTAGTCACTAACTACTATGAAAAATTATATTAAGTAACAAAAAGTCGTTCACCTAATTACATACACGGCCATGCCTGCCCCTAACAGTTATAGTGTAATCACTGGGCATATAAATATACGAGTATATAATAGACTTATGAACTCAAGTCTCAGGATGACGGGCGCAGTGTGGTGGCAGACAGGAATGTTCTGGGCCACACAGTATTTGTTATGGGCAACCTATGCACTTACCATCAATTGAACGTTTTGCTCGTCTCGTCACTTAATCCGGTAAATAGTGTCACTCGAAACTTTGGAATGCAAATCCTATGTGGCACTGCACTGAGCTCGGCACCTTAAGAAGTATGTTATTTTGTCTAACATAAATAGTAATTTCTCTACCTAAAGTGTACCACGAATGAAGGTTGCACAATATCTGACTCTGTGGTTGTACCTTTGTAGGCCCTCGTCGGCAATGAAATCTTTACACCAGTATTTGATTTTATAATATGATATAGTGACCAGCATCGCAACGCACGCGCACGATCAAAATGTTCACCTTATGGTAAATGCAACCATAAAAATGCTGTGTCACCCAGAACTTTTCGTGTGGCGCCACACTGCGCTCGTCACCACGACACATCAGTTATTACGTCTTTTATGCCCAATTACACTACCTATAATTTTTTTGCTAAAACTGCAGAACTTGGGTCTGCCCGATAGATTGCCACAAATGTTTGTAGCTCTCAGTTTTGAGGGGATTTCGCCATAGTTGCCACGCTTGGCAGCCGAAGTTTATATAATCAGATGTTCCAGGTAGACGCTACTACCCATCTCCTGGTTTTTATTTTCCGTCTATCAACTTTTACGACAACCACGGGATGAGATGGGGTGGTAGATTCTCTTTAGCCGCTACCTATCAGTACCATTCAAACCGAAACATACACGAAACTATAACTGGCAATGCGGAGGTAACTTCCTAGAGAGATTGCTTAATAGGAATCCCACCACCAGTAAATCTATTAGTAGCTTTATTACATTTACTATGTTTATTAATAAGTAATATGGATGTTTACGAAGGCATGATATGGATATGGATATTTACGATAGTATGAATTTAAATATTTATGTCTCAAAACATTTTTTAATCCTTTTATGTGGATAAGATTAAATTACCTGCTCAGCATAGATTAAAGATTTAAGAAACATTTTAGATTCGAAATCTTGATCTCTTTAATATTTTTTCGGTTTAGTTAAAGCAAAAAGGATTAAGAAATGCTTTAAATTGCATCTCAGCTTTGTCTATTTACGAGCAAGTATTTTCTTTAGGAAATAGCTTTCTTTTAATGTCTTTCTGAAGAGATGTTATTTTGTGTTACGTCTCGTAAGTTTTTTTAAAAAAATACAACTATTTAAATGAAACTAATTTTACAGATTTTATCGCGTAAATATAAGAAATCATTATAATTACGATTATATCTTAAATGGACGGATAGAGGTTCGATTACCGCGTAGAACTTGTATTTGTATGGCTTAAAGATACTTATTCTGGATTTAGGATACCGATCTACTAGAAACGCGACCGAACGCAAACGTCGCCCGTGCTAGATGACTCGGACGTCTCAGCTCTCCCTGACCACGATGCGGTCAGTCATGATCCAGGCTTCACTGTACACACAGTCAATAGCTTTAACATAACAGGCACCACTACGCGCAACCGCCGTAGAGAGCGGCGGAGAGCAGTCGACAATCACACCGCGTGCACAAGATACACCCGTGTTCCAGGGCGGTTCTCACCGCCCAGAGTTACCGACACACAAGTCGACAGTCCGAGTGGAGGACAGCAGCCTCCCTCGGACGGTCATTAGACGACTTAAAATTATTTTGAGATATTCGAAATCGCTCAAGCACGCAGCGGTCGCGACAGTTCGAATTTCGAAGTTTTTGTAGGAGTATTATTTATGTATTTATGTTTGGGTCAAACCTGGCACGCCCCTGGCCCGAGAGCACAGTATTTGACGAAGCTGTAAAAGCCAAAAAGGCTAACAGCAATTACGTCACCGAAATTATATATCTGGATTTAGGTATCTGTGCATACAAACTGTCTGTAAAATTGTCACTTGTGGTAGGGTTTATAAGCACGAATTCGCCTAGGTAGGTACCACCCTTGGGTCAGTTATTCTGCCGTGAAGCAGTAGTATGCAAACATTCTTGTGTTTCGGTTTGAAGGGCACTGTGAGCTAGTGTAATCACTACGGGCATATGAGTCTAACGAATGATGTCTCAGGGTGACGGCAGTAGTGTGGTGTCACACAAAAATGTTTTGGGGGACACAGCATTTGTTGTGGGCAGACGTTGCACTTACCATCAGGTGAACGATTTGCTCGTTTCGTCACTAAATCTAATAAAAAAAACATGATACAAGAGAAATCCTAGTTTGGGGCAAGGCATAAAAACATAAAATTTTCTCATAACATATTTTAAAGATCACACGGAACGGGAAATATCGCTTGGAAAATTGTATCACATCGGAGTCTATTACGTAACACTTCAGAAAGGGAAAAATGTTTGCTCTCTAGATATGCGAAATATTGAAATTGAGTTAAAAGGGTCGAATGAAGATAGTTTAAGCTGAAAACAAAAAAATTGACAGTATAGAAAGTTAAACAATATTTACTACACTGCCAACATTTTTGTTTTCATTTCAACTGTTGTGTATAAAATAAAATAAATAAAAGTATTTTTTTTTTGATGATTGTCAATGTACCTTAGTATGTATCCTTAGTATTCTAATGTAGAAATCCGTCAAGCAGTAGATAAGTATTACCGCAGGGTCAATTATTCTGCCGTGAAACATTAGTGTTTCGATCTGAAGGTCACTGAGAGCTAATGTAATTACGGGGCTTACGACTTACTACAGACTTAAGGACGTTTCAGGGGGACGGGCGCAGTGTGGTGCCACACAGAAATACAGCATTTGCTATAGGCAGACGTTGCACTTACCATCTGGCTGAACATTTTGCTAGTCTCGCCACTTTCTTCTATAAAAATGTTCATCATCATCATCATCATCATCATTTCAGCCTATCTTAGTCCACTGTTGAACATAGGCCACCCCCATAGATTGCCACAAAACACGGTCCTGAGCCACGTGCATCTATCGACTTCCCGCAAAATCGGGCAGGTCGTCGCTCCATCTAGTGGGGGAGCGCCCTACACTGCGTTTGCCGGTACGAGGTTGCCACTCTAGAACCTTTCTTCTTCAACGGTTATCGGTTCTACGGGCTATATGGCCGGCCCATTGCCACTTCAGCTTGCTAATCCTTAGGGCTATGTCGGTTATAAGTTAATTATAGTAAATTAGCAGTATCATTATTCCTGGCCCTTTTAGTTTACTATAAATTTGCTTCCCTCTAAAAGCAAGTCCTGCTACTTATGAAGGAATGAAGCATTTAATTTGGATTGGAGAAAGGGTCGGATGAGGAGTTGTAAATAGAAAATAGAAATAGAAAATAGTTTATTTGCTTAAAATCATACAAAAATACATAAATTGTTGCTGGGACTACCTTTTAAATAAATATATACTTGCGCCAGGATGCCCCGCTCTTCCATAACTAACAAATGTTATTTAACAAATAACGGTAGTGGTATTAACACTACGATTTTAACTTATAAATTATGTAATATGTTCCTGCTGTATATGCATATGTAAGTGTGTAGGTGTGCTTGTGTGTATATGTGTGTATGTGTGTGTATAGGTGTGTTTGTGTGTGTAGGTGTGTATATGTGTGCATTTGTATTTGTAAATAAGTATAGAATGAGGTCCGTCCAGATACAATTGAAGACAATATTCAACACGGTATACACGACAAACAATATTCGTTGCACAAATAATATCCTGCTACTATAATTTGAACCCAGAACTCTGGATCCAGCAAGAAAGTCTGATCGCTGAACAACGCGAGGATATCGTACAGAAAATACTAGTAACTATTCTACAGATTAAATTTCTATATTCATATCCTTAAACGCTTTCTAAGAAAGAAGTAATGGAAAGTAATGTAACAGTGCTATTACTCTGCTCTCTATTACTTGCCGTGGGCTTTCTTTGTTTTAAATGTAAGTGGGTGAGGTTCGAAGTGGTCTCAAGAGGTTCATATCGTGCATGAATGGGAAAAGGAATAGTGTTAACGCGTGCTCGGCTAAATGCAAATTTACTCCATCACTATTAAGTTCAGTTTCGTTTAGACTCGAGCTTTTCGTAATGAAATATTTAATCGCTTTTTTTGAAGTTTTTCTAGTGAAATATATATTTGACTGTTAAAATAACCGTACTTAATTGAAGTAGATTTTCAGTAACATTTAACAGAATCCCTAAGAATGTCTTATGTCTCAGGGTGATGGGCACAGTGTAGTGTCACACAGAAATTTTCTGGGTGGCACAGCATTTGTTATGGGCAGACCTTGCACTTACCATCAGGTGAACGTTTTGCTCGTTTCATCACTTTATGCAATAAAAAAAATAATAAGAAAAAAATAAACATGAAGTGTAAGTTAAGCACAGCAGAATATTTGTGAAAGGTTTGTTTTGTTAATAGAATCAGGCGTTACTTTGCGGAAATCCATTATAATGAAGAAAAGTAAGTTACTTTGCTAAGATCCGCATGCAAAATATAAAAATGGTGTATATTACCTAGTTTTTTGAAGTGCACCACCCGCCCTCCCTCAGTAGCGTGCACAAGCAAACTAACACCGCCACCAGGAACCGCCACCAGGTACCCTCCACCAACCACTACAATACTACCACTAGATAATATACACCACATCACTATGATTGGCAATTATACTCTAGTTTTTCGGTATGAATTATTTTTAATAAAAGTTTCATACTTACGTTACAGTTTAAAGTATTGAATATTATGAAAAAAAAAAAAAGTAAAGTTTCAGCCTATAAATATCCGACTACTGAGCACAGGCCTCCTCTCATTTCTGAGAGGATTTAGGAGCTAGCTAAGAATCCGACACGTGTCGTGTTCTCGACTTCAGTGGTGTATATTATCTAGTGGTGGTATTGTAGTGGTTGGTGGAGGGTACCTGGTGGCGGTTCCTGGTGGCGGTGTTAGTTTGCTTGTGCACGCTACTGAGGGAGGGCGGGTGGTGCACTTCAAAAAACTAGGTAATATACACCATTTTTATATTTTGCATGCGGATCTTAGCAAAGTAACTTACTTTTCTTCAAAGGTTTGTTTGTTCACGAAACACTTGTGTCGCCATTGATGATTTTTTTTTAATTAAAAGTTTGATTAGTTAACACATTGCATAATCAAAACCATTTCAGAGAAAATTAATAAATTGTTGAAAACAATTTTTTTTTGTTTTAACGTTGTCATCCCGCCTGCCAACTATGACAAAATCACCCCAAAATGATGATGCGGCCAAAATCATAATTTCAGCCTATCACTAGTCCACTGCTGAACATAGGCCTCCCCTATAGATGAACATAGTCCACTGCAAGTCCATTAATAGTCAATTTTCCGATTTTTTCATATAGTTTTAACTTGAAATACAAATGTTTTTACTACGTAAACAAAACAAAAAGAGCAAACGCAAACACGAAATCTAAGTAAATTATTGTACTACAAAATAATTTAAAAACAAATAACGCAGAAAATACAGGGCAACGGGAATCCTCTAAGTGGAATAAAATGTATCGTTTATCAAAACTTACTTCTAACAACGCAGCTGTGGTTACAGCCTGCAGAGGTTAATAAAAACTTGCGTAAATCGTGGTTAATGAATACATGGTGATAGATATGAAGAAACATACCTAAATCTATTGAAAAAAATATTTAAAATAAACTTAAGTTGCAAAGTTTTATATTTTTTTTACTTATTGTTTAATTTATTGTTAGAACAAAAAGTATTCCGAATAAAATAAAAACAATGTTTTTGGTTTCATATAGAATTAGAATTTAGCTTACAATGCATAATCTAAATAAATAATCGCGCAACTTATGAAATAGCAGCAAAGGTAAGGTTAAATAAAATTAAAGAAATAATTGAAAATGAATGAAAGCACCGTTGTCTTTTTATCAAATTACTTCATATCCATACTGATATTAGAAATGCGAAAGTAACTCTCTCCGTCCCTCTGTCTCGTCGTCGTCGTCGTTTCAGCCTATCACAAGTCCACTGCTGAACATAAGCCTTCTCCGTAGAAAGCCACAAAAGTTTGTAGGTCTCATTTTGGAGAGATTTTGCCATAGTTGCCACGCTTGGCAGGCGCGTTGGCAACCGCAGTTTATTTATTCAGATGTTCCAGAAAGATGCTGCCGCCCATTTCCTGGTTTTCATTTTCCCTCTGTCGACTTTTACGACACCCACGGGATGTGATGGGGTGGTAGATTTTCTAAGGCCGCCACCACACGGCAACGGCCACCCTCCCATCCCTCTGTCTGTTTGTTACCTTTTCACGGCTCATCCGTCGAACCGATCTAAATTCGGCACAGAGATAGCTTGCAACTTGGAGACGGACATAGGATTTATGCTCTGGAAAATAGTAAGAGTTCCCACGGTATTTTTTAAAACCTAACGTAACCGGGCGTTGTCGCGGACTTCAGCTAGTTTGTTATAAAACGTAACTTGGACCACACAAAGTACTCCTTATATGAAACGCCACAGACCGTGTGTTCCCAGTTTCTACTGTAGAACTTATGGAGATACGCCGCAATTTGCTGCGAATTTAATGTTTCTACTTGACCAAATGGGGTCATGTCTATTTGATTTTTTCGGTAGAAAACGCTGGATATAACAATAATTTTAACTTTTTTTTTTTCTTTTTTTTATTTCATAAAAGTGACGGAACGAGCAAAACGTTCACCTGATGGTAAGTGCAACGTCTGCCCATAACAAATGCTGTGTCACCCAGAAAATTACTTTGTGACACCACACTGCGCCCGTCACCCTGAGACATCAGTTCTTAAGTCTCATATGCCCAGTGATTACGCTAGCTCTCAGTGCCCTTCAAACCGAAACACAGTAATGTTTGCACACTACTGCTTCACGGCAGAATATCTGGCCCTGGGGTGGTACCTACCTAGACGGATTCCTGCATAGGAATCCTACCACCAGTAAACGTAGTAAATCAGCACTACCCCAGTGTACATATTATGTAAGAATATAAAATGGTACTGAATGTATTACGATGTACGCAGACTGTAAACTGAGTTTTTTTTATTAAAAGCAACAAGGACAACAACAATACAACAAAGACTTTTTGAAAGGGTGATATAATATTAAAGAACAAATAGTCAAGTAAAGTAACAGCGTATAGAAATTCCACTGCTCAGCACAAGGTTGTACTCATTTCTGAGGGGGTTTTGGAGCAGGGATGTGTTCACCACGCTACTCCAATGCGGGTGGCGGATTTCACATGTCGTTGAAATATTTTAGTTCTTCAGACATGACAGACATGAGACATGAGACATTTTTCTCCGCTGAGTGAGTAAATGCGAATGAATGCGGAATTGAACTTAAGTCACTTGCGTACTATAAAATTTTAAAGCGAGTGCCCGGTTTCTGAGCTACCACGGCTGCCTGAGCTACTACAGACAATGAAGCCTTGGGAATGATCTGATCGTTGCCAAGACATTTCTACATATTTATATTTATGAAACTACTTTTATTGTATGTTGTATTGTTTTTTAAAATGTCTAAAAAGAAAATAGTGTTTCTGACTGGTAGAATTCTCAGCACAGAAGCATTTTATGCGAACCAGTGTGAAAATGACATCTGATACGAATTATGTTAATAAATCATATTGAATAAAAACAATTCTATTCTATTCTTAATTATTAATTATTTAAGGACTGTCTTATAATAGTTATAGTAGTCATGTAGGAATTAATCAGGTATTAAAATAATAAAGTTATTTATAATTTATTGTAATTTTAAAGAACCTAATTATCATACTTAATACAAACAGAAACGCCCCTTTTCAAATGAGGTAGGCAGAGACTACATCTTTTCACTTACTATGATCCTGTATGTGATATGTCTTTCGCTTCTTTTACTTTCATTAGCGTTTATATACAAGCTGGTAGGTTGGGAGTACTTTAGGCGTGGCGTGTTCCTAAAAACGTCTTCTATGTGATCGCCTATCAGATCGGCTTGGCCATTCTCACTCGCCGCATAAAATTTATTTCTTCAATCTTCTTTTATTCATCCTCTTTACGTCTCCGAACCATCTGAGCATCCCTTTATGTATCTCTGTTACTACATCTTTTACCACACCGCAACGTTGCCTTATCACGCTGTTATTCACACTGTCCTTTAAAGTCACTCAAGTTATACTTCTTAAACTTATTTCCACATACTTAAGTATGTTTTCATGGTTTTTCTGCCAGACTCAACATTACAAATATGTAACCTGTTAATATTCTTAACTTAAGCAGCGATGAATGAAAAGATGATTGCCGAAGAATGTACGCCGTGTGGTAGCATACATTACATAATACATAAGATCACGACTGTATCCCATAAGGGGTAGTCAGAGACTGGGCACTTCCTGCAAAAACAGATGACTGCCACAATCCACGTTTCACCAAAACAATGTAATGCACTTGGAGTGATAGGTGGTGAGCCCATCGCCACCATGCGCTGTTAGGTGCACAGTGCAGTTCCTTACTCGCCTTTTACGAGATCCATTGGATGAGATGGAATGGTAGTATTCTTTTATCGAGCCGCCACCACACAGCTATAGCAGGTAGCGTGGTAAGAAAATCTGCCATTTCGTCTCATATCGTGCACATCGTCAAAGCCTAACTTGAAAATCTTATCGCTTGCGACTGGTGGCAGAAGTGGCAGGTTACGGGCAGCAGAAACTTTTGTGCGAGGCGCTGAGTACTGCGATCATCAATACGCCTGCCAAGCGTTCTCACTACGCCATATCGTCTTTTCTTGGGAGAGGTCCACGTACAGTGGATTATTAACGAACTTAAGAAGAAGACGAAGAGAAAGTAAGCCTTTTTAAATTAAATTAAAAAGAATTGTCGTGACATCTATGTCTCCCCATGAGAAACTAAAGAAATGACTAATACATGCATCGCGCTATTGAAGTTTTAGCGATATACAAAATCTGAAGATTCCTGGCTGAAGGAGACATCCTCCCCAGATCAAACCACCTGGTCTTTTTCTATTCTTTCTATTCTTATGTCACAACATTTCCCAAGGAATGGCTTTTTTCTTTGTTCTTTTGTAATGTTTGTTTTCATAAATCTTAACTTACTAAACTATCTTCGCCTGCGAAGAAAACTTTTTTTATGTTTAATAAAATTCAAAGGCAAATAAATAATGCAAAGTAACACTTGGAAGTATTAAATCTTACTTTATACAATAAGTCAATCCTCAAAGGGTTCGTAAAAGGAATAATATACGTGATTCGTCAAACGAGTCCATTACCTCGCTTTTTTTGCGACACGATATTTTTGTTATGCCAACACGCGGAATTGGAATTGAGCGGAACGGAAAGTGAATATATTTCATGTAAGAATTATTTTATTACTTCTGTTCGATTCTATGATCGATGATACGAGTATTTTAAACATAATGAGACGGAACATATTTGGATATTTGGATGCAGAAATCCGTCTAGGTAGTACCACCGCAGTGCCAGTTATTCTGCTGTGAAGCAGTAGTGTGCAAACATTACTGTAATTCGGCCTGGAGGGCACTGATAGTTAATGTTATTACTTGGCATAAGGTAGTTAACAAATGAAGTTTCAGAGGGACAGGCACAGTGTGGTACCACAGAAATGTTGTGAGTGACACAGCATTTGTTACAGGCAGATGTTGTCTTACCATCAGGTGACCATTTCACCCGACTTGTCACTTTCCCCAATAAAAATTAACATAATAGATATTCGTCGTCGTCGTTTCAGCCTATCAATAGTCCACTGCTGAACATAGGCCTACCCCATAGATTGCCACAAAAGTTTGTAGCTCTCGTTTTGGGGGGATTATGCCATAGTTGCCACGCTTGGCAGACGGGTTGGCAACCGCAGTTTATTTATTCAGATGTTACAGCAAGATGCTGCTGCTCCTGGTTTTCATTTTCCCTCTGTCGACTTTTACGACACCCACGGTATGAGATGGGGTGGTAGTTCTCTTAAGCCGCTACCACACGGCATGATTCGATTCGAATCCAGAACCCGCGGCTTAAATGTCAGGCACTCTGACCACTACGCCCTAATAATAATAGATATTATTTAAGTTGAATATTCCATAATATGTAGCGTATGACCAGAGCTCGCATATTTCTCTGAAAGCGTACTCATCTGAAGGCGTACTCGTTACCACAGAAAAACGAATACGACCTACCTCCACATTTATTGGATCCTGATATTATTAATTCACATTTTTCAAACATACCATGTTCCAATAGCGTAACTATATCAGATCTTACATATTTTGAATTTAATAGATTTACTTCAAAAACTTTTTTGCTGAAACCGGTATCTCAAGATATTACTTTGAATATAATTAAAAAACTAAAATCGAATGCACTAGGAGTTGATGGTATCACCCTGAATATGTTATTAATGACCCTTCCATAAAGTCTGGAAACTATTACCGCGTTGATTAATCTATCGATAACCACAAGTACATTCCCTGATATCTGGAAACGAGCCTTAATACGACCTCTTCCAAACATTGCCAATCCTGCTACTGTGACAGACTTACGGCCCATAAGTTTGCTACCCTGTATATCTAAAATATTAGAAAAAGTTGTGTGTCAACAATTAACATCATATCTGGAAAATAATGCTATACTGCCTGACCTCCAATCGGGTTTCAGAAAGGGACGAAGTTCTGCTACTGCCCTATCTGATGTAGTAGGTAATATATTGGAGGCCCAAGATACAGGTCAGGGGACTATACTCGTCTTATTAGATTATTCCAGGGCTTTTGATACCATAAATACGCCTTTGCTTCTGTCCAAAATGTCGTTTTACGACTAGTACTATAAAATGGTTTCACAGTTACCTCAGTGGACGTTCACAGCAAATTACAATTCAATTAAATGGTCAAAATTGTATGTCCTCTTCGCAGCGGATCACGCGTGGTGTTCCTCAAGGATCAATTTTGGGCCCCGTACTTTTCGCGTTATATACATCAGACATTAGTAATTGTTTCAAACATTGTAAATACCATTTATATGCGGATGACACACAGATTTATAAGTCTTTTAAACCTAGTCATACTGCAGAAGCGATTAATGGACTCCACGAGGATTTGAATAGAGTAGTAAAGTGGTCAGAAAGAAACTGTTTAGTGTTGAATCCATCAAAGACAAAGTTTTTAATTTGCGGAACGAAACAACAGATTCAAAAAATAAATAAATTGGTCCCAACACTGTATATAAAAGGCACGGTATTAGAAAGAGTCGATAAAGCCCGTAATTTAGGAATCATAATTATTCCTGATCTCAGATTTGAAGATTATATTAATAACATTGTTAGGAACTGCTTTTATAGGTTAAAAATCTTGTATAGAATGCATGAACACATAAGTATGGAATTACGAAAAAGACTATCGGACACCCTAGTACTATCAAAATTTAATTATGCTGATACGGTTTATGGACCTTGTTTGCTGTCACGTACCGCACACCTTATTCAACGGGTCCAAAATGCTTGTGCTAGGTTTTGCTTCGATATACCGCCAAGAGGTCACGTAAGCCCATTTCTTGACGACAATAATATTCTTAAAATGGCTGCTAGACGCAAACTTCACTTAGCTTGTGTACTTTTTGGCGTCATACAGACAACAAACCCAAAGTATCTTTTTAGTAAGCTAGACTGGTCTCGCGAGCATAGCAAGTATCTCACCCGCGCTTCATCTTATAATAGAATCCGTGTTCCGCAACATTATTCTTCAGCCTTTCGAGGTTGTTATAAGTATGCAGCCTCCCATTGCTGGAATAATTTACCTCCTCCACTGCGTGACCTAAACACATTAGGCACGTTTAAAAAACGCTTAAAATATCTTCTAATAAACAAACAGAAAGGCATAAATGCAAGTTAATAAATTACTTCTATTTATTTGTTAAAGAGGTATTAGCTATTGATTTTCCGTTTATATAATATTTATTATGCTATTACATATTATTATTTATAACAAAAAGCCTATTAAATGTATGTATGGGTAAATATAAATGTGTATGTATATCTATGTATATATATATATATATATAATATATAAATGTGTATGTATATGTATAAAACAAATTTGATATTATATTACAATTTTATAATATACACTGTTAAATTTATGACACTTACCAATATTCACGTCACGTCTCACATAGCGTTCAGCACAACTACACATTACATATCTTCCATTTTCATCATCATTTGTTATTCATCAGTATATTCATCAGTTGTTATTATAATAAGTATCTACTCGCTAATGCTAATGTCGACACTTACGGCACGGTCTCCTTAAGACCGTTTGGGGCCGACTGAAAATCAGCGTCGCTATCCCGCGGCTTATGCTGAGGCGGTCCTTTACGACACTTCATCTGCTTCGACTTTATATTAATTAATTGTTGTTAAACCCTTTATTTTCTCTTTATTTTATTTTTTTGTTCATTGATTTTCCTTTGTTTTTTTTTATTACTATTGTATTCCTATTCTTATTAATTTTGTTTATTCACCTGTATTGTATGTACCTGTATTATTCAACTGTGTTGTGTATTGTAATTTGTGAATGAAATTAAGTGTCGGACTAAATGTCTTAAATGTCTTAAATTTTGCTCTCGTTTCGATTTCTGTTTTAGAATTGATTGCGGACACGGACTGCAGTGTTGTGTTTGTACACAGATTTTTTGGTGGTGTATACCGCCATGTTATAACTTATAACTTCCGTAAGTCAAAATAAATTATGTTACGTTTAATTATTGCCGTGTGGTAGCGACTGCCAGACACCTATCGGCATACATATTCGCTTAGATAAATTTTCGGCAAGAACTCTTTTGATCTAGTCAAATGGCCGTGTGGTAGCGGCCTAAGAGAATCTACCACCCATCTCATCCCGTGAGTGTTGTACAAGTCGACAGAGGGAAAATAAAAACCAGGAGATCGGCAGCAGCTTCTTCCTGTAACATTTGAATAAATAAACTGCGGTTGCCAACCCGCCTGCCAAGCGTGGCAACTATGCCAAAATCCCCCCAAAATGTGAGCTATTAACTTTTGTGGCAATCTATGGAGGAGGCCTATGTTTATCAGTGGACTAGTGATAGGCTGAGATGATGATGATATTCATAGTATATCATTTTATATGACGTATCTAATGCGAACTAACACGCTTATACATCAATTCACGTGAGTTCCTATATATTTAAACAATGAAACATATTTAAATAAAACTACTTTTTTACGGATTTTATCGCGTTTAATTTTTGAACTATTTTTACCCGACGTTTCGGACGCTTTACAGCACCCATGGTCACGGGGGGACTGAGGTGACAGTTGTCCCGATGTCATAGTTAACCCGGAGTACCTTCAGCTTTTAATTATTATTTGTAGTCCGATCTACGCAGAAAGAGCTTACTGTGTCTTGAAGCCTTGCAGTGGTATGCTTGGTTTTTGATTTAATTTTATTAATAATAGGATCCCAAGCCGGTGGTAATACCCAACCATCTTCCCTATTGAAATTAGGATGTTTTTTAATTTCAATAGCCTCGCGAATCATCCTTGGTAGGAATCGGTGTTCTTTTGCAAGGATTTGTGGTCTATCAAATCTGATGTAATGGTTGGGATGATCCAGAACATGGTCACAGACTGCAGACTTCCTAGAGCGTCGATGCTTCACATCAGCTATGTGTTCTTTAACGCGGGTTTTAATGGATCTTTTAGTTTGCCCTATGTAAGAGAGACCACATTTACAATCCAGCTTGTATACTCCTGCATCTTGTAGAGGGATGTTACACTTGACAGATGGTAAAAACTGACTTATCTTCTTCGGCGGCTTGAAAAATGTTCTTATAGAAGCTCGCTTCAAGATATAGCCAATCTTGTCCGTGACTCCTCTGACATATGGAAGAACAGCAGGTACACGCTCGACTGTGGCCGGCTTCACTCGGTCACTGCGACGAAGGCGCGGAACCCGAAACTTGTTGTCTTGCAAAACTTGCTTGACATGCTGAAGCTCGGCGGCCAGGTGTTTACTGTCACAGATCCCTTGTGCTCTCTGAAACAAAGATTTACCCACGGTAGCTAACTGTGAAGGATGGTGGTGAGATTCACCATTTAAATACCTATTTGTATGGGTCTTTTTTCTATACACAGTATGACACAAGGTGTTATTAGGATTCCGAATTACTAACACATCCAGAAAAGCTAAAGAGTTATTTGCCTCTAACTCCATTGTAAATTGAATTTTAGAGTTTAGGGAGTTAAGGTGGTCTAGAAATGCAGTTACTTTATGCGATGGTAAAATTGTGAAAGTATCATCTACATACCGCTTGTAGAATCTTGGATTTACAGGAGAAGTACGGAGGGCTTTCTCCTCAAAGTCTTCCATGAAAATGTCGGCGACAATGGGAGATACTGGAGAGCCCATCGCCACACCATCTACTTGCTTGTAGTACTGTTCCTTCCACAATAGATAGCCAGATGTAAGGCAATGTCTAAGTAGTTCTGCATATTCTGCTGGCATGTTGTTCTCCGCTAGCTTCCTGGATACAATTGAGATGCAGTCTTCTACAGGTAGGCATATGAATAGCGACTGGACATCAAAACTGACCATAGTTTCATTGTCAGTAAGATGTAGGTCTTTAATCTCACTGACAAAATGGTATGAATCCTTTGTGTGTGCTCTTGTGTGTCCTCTGAGCGGTGAGAGTATTTTCGCTACATGCTGAGCCAATCTCATGCGAACAGAACGAAGAGAACAACATGCCAGCAGAATATGCAGAACTACTTAGACATTGCCTTACATCTGGCTATCTATTGTGGAAGGAACAGTACTACAAGCAAGTAAATGGTGTGGCGATGGGCTCTCCAGTATCTCCCATTGTCGCCGACATTTTCATGGAAGACTTTGAGGAGAAAGCCCTCCGTACTTCTCCTGTAAATCCAAGATTCTACAAGCGGTATGTAGATGATACTTTCACAATTTTACAATCGCATAAAGTAACTGCATTTCTAGACCACCTTAACTCCCTAAACTCTAAAATTCAATTTACAATGGAGTTAGAGGCAAATAACTCTTTAGCTTTTCTGGATGTGTTAGTAATTCGGAATCCTAATAACACCTTGTGTCATACTGTGTATAGAAAAAAGACCCATACAAATAGGTATTTAAATGGTGAATCTCACCACCATCCTTCACAGTTAGCTACCGTGGGTAAATCTTTGTTTCAGAGAGCACAATGGATCTGTGACAGTAAACACCTGGCCGCCGAGCTTCAGCATGTCTAGCAAGTTTTGCAAGACAACAAGCTTCGGGTTCCGCGCCTTCGTCGCAGTGACCGAGTGAAGCCGGCCACAGTCGAGCGTGTACCTGCTGTTCTTCCATATGTCAGAGGAGTCACGGACAAGATTGGCTATATCTTGAAGCGAGCTTCTATAAGAACATTTTTCAAGCCGCCGAAGAAGATAAGTCAGTTTTTACCATCTGTCAAGTGTAACATCCCTCTACAAGATGCAGGAGTATACAAGCTGGATTGTAAATGTGGTCTCTCTTACATAGGGCAAACTAAAAGATCCATTAAAACCCGCGTTAAAGAACACATAGCTGATGTGAAGCATCGACGCTCTAGGAAGTCTGCAGTCTGTGACCATGTTCTGGATCATCCCAACCATTACATCAGATTTGATAGACCACAAATCCTTGCAAAAGAACACCGATTCCTACCAAGGATGATTCGCGAGGCTATTGAAATTAAAAACATCCTAATTTCAATAGGGAAGATGGTTGGGTATTACCACCGGCTTGGGATCCTATTATTAATAAAATTAAATCAAAAACCAAGCATACCACTGCAAGGCTTCAAGACACAGTAAGCTCTTTCTGCGTAGATCGGACTACAAATAATAATTAAAAGCTGAAGGTACTCCGGGCTAACTATGACATCGGGACAACTGTCACCTCAGTCCCCCCGTGACCATGGGTGCTGTAAAGCGTCCGAAACGTCGGGTAAAAATAGTTCAAAAATTAAACGCGATAAAATCCGTAAAAAAGTAGTTTTATTTAAATGTGTAATATTCGCGTAAATAAAAGAAAACATTAAATGAAACATATTCCCAGAGTAACATCACCAATTAAATTATGTAAAAATTCAATGTTAATTTTATATAACATATCAAAAATTAATAGAATCAAAAAGAAACCGCAAAAACACGAATATCCTTCAACGAGGCGGCATCCCGAAGGCTCTATTACATAATAATGCTCCTCATAAAACACGCCTTTGTCTTTTATAAAGAAAAGGATATAAGGCATTCGTATGAAACATTGCTGGTTCTTTTGAACTGTATCATTTTCTGTAAGATTTTTTGTATAGATAAGTACGGTCCGCTGTTATGTTTGAACGTTCTAAGCTTACAAGTACTTGTGTTACAAGCATGCAAAGTCGTTTTACGAAGATAGGGCCAACAAACATCGCTTTGCATGAACTGAAGCGTGACTTTCGCTCTTTATACACATCACGCTTATATTTTAATAGTTATTTGATCTTTAGAACTTCGTAGAGTGAGTCATTTGAATATAGATTATCTAAATGAAAGATTCAAACATCATTTTAAAGGTTATGCTTCTTTCTATTGACGAAAAATAGAATAATAGATTTAAATTAAAGTTTTTGTTAAACAAAAATTACAAAAACTTGAATGTGGAAAGCGCCATCTGTTCAACTGACATGTACAACAGATGTCAATTGAAATTTGCACACAAATGCCTTGTGTCACCACGATCTGAATGGGCGATGACTACCTGATACAGGTATCTCCTTACTTACTAGGTAAAAAAAAAGTAAAGTTTCAGCTTATAAATGTCCCACTGCTGAGCACGGGCCTCCTCTCATTTCTGAGAGGGTTTTGGAGCTAGGAAGCCATCGCCACGCTGCTCCAATGCGGGTTGGCGGACTTCACATGTCTTCGAAATATTTTTTATTTCTCAGATATGCAGGTTTCCCCACGATGTTTTCCTTCACCGCCGAGCACGTGGTAAATCAGCACTTAAAATTGCAATTAACAATTTTAGTGGTGCCGGCACCGGGATTCGAACGCAGGTCACTCGCGTACTATGAAATTTAAAGCGCTTAGCCCCTGAGCTACCACGGCTCGGCACGGCACATACTAGGTATGTCACCACAATTATTGTAATCACTTCAGCCTATCACTTAGGCCCTTAGGCACTTAGACACTTAGGCCTCTCCAATAGATTGCCACAAAAGTTTGTATCTCACATTTTTGGGCGATTTTGCCATATTTGTCAGGCTTGGCAGGCAGGTTGGCAACCGCAGTTTATTTATTCACATGTTCCAGGAAGATGCTGCTGCCCATCTTCTGATTTTAATTTTGCCTTTGTCGACTATTACGACACCCATGGGATGAGATGGGGTGGTAGATTCTCTGGCCGCTACCACACGGCAGTATACAGACCGTAACCTAACTTTCATTTTTAAAAAAAATATTCGTTTATTGCCAATTGTTTTTTATTTATTTATTGTAAACAATTGGTTAATAAACGAATATTTTTTAAGAATGAAAGTTAGGTTACAGTCTGTATACTGTACAGGCCTCCTCTTATTTGCGTGGGTTTTAATACCTTTATATTTGGTTGGTTTAGATTTATATAATTTAAATTCAAAAAAATAGCACTCCGGGGTGTTTATGACAATAATAGAATTTAAATATTCTGTATACAAAAGTTATCGAAACAATATTAGAGATCTTTATGAGTTATTGTTAAGGTAAAACAATATCAGATATTTTGTAGTAAAATTATTGTTAAGCTGCAATACAATAATACCATTTTAGTGATTATTCAAAAAGATTTAACTAGATCAAAAGATTTCTTGCCGAAAACATATATAAGCGAATATGTATGCCGATAGGTGTCCGGCAGAGTCGAAAAGCAACTACCTCTTTCCTTCCAAAATGTCGTAAGGGGCAACTAAAGTAAAAAAAAAAATTGTACGGCAGCCTTTATTGGTGCAGAATAATTCTACAATATGCAAAGCTATCAGTATACTGCACGTTGGAACGCAATTGAGAGGAAGCATTTTTAATTTGTACTAAAATGGCAGGGACGTTTTTCGCCTGGTTTCACGCGAGGTCGGAAAGTGGGTTACGGGCATGGTTTTTGCCTACCCCATATACGGGACTGTATTTATGAATATATAATAGTTAACCATATGAGGTTACAGACATGCATGCTCGCCTAGCAATTAGGATACCCTTTTTATTTCACAAATGGGATTGGACCTTCATGCGAGTATGTTATTGTTGCTTTTGCAATAAGGTCTTTTACTTGCCCTCCTTTTGCAAGCAAAGCTTTGGATATGTCTTATAGAGCGATTTGTATTCAGCTTACAGCCTTTAGATGGTACATCGGAAAACAAAAGCGGTTAAAGGACGATTGAGACTATTATACGTTTACGTATTTGACGACCGAGTATCCTAGTGCCCTGAGCTCCCGATTATTATGCCGCTGATTCTGGATTCGAATCCCAGTCAGAGCGAATACACGAATCGTTCGTTTTGGGTTAGGTTATGTTGTGCTTTTGAAATTTACGTTTGTAAAACGCGTTTGTAAATCCCGATAATATTAATAGTAGTTAAATTGCTCTCCCGATAGAAGTAACTGACCGAGCCCAGTCTGGACCCCTTGCGCACCCTCGAGTCAGCTACTCTCGCGCACAGGATGACGGTCCAAGCCGCGGTTCTCGTTCGGGGACCCTTGCGCCAGTCATCAATATATAAACGTTCCGGCTAAGCGCCCTCAGCGCTCTGCCACCTTTCAATCTGGCGAAGCTGTGAAAGCCTCCGGGCTAATAATGACCATCAGTCCTAAAACATCTTGTTCAATGTACATATTCATGTATGTGGTGGCGGAAGCCGTGTGTTCGCGGTTTAGGATAATCTACCACCCCATCTCATCCCGTGGGTATCGTAAAAGTCGACAGAAGGAAAGTGAAAACCAGGAGATGGGCAGCAGCATCTTTCTAGAACAACAACAAATAAACGCCTGCCAAGCCTGACAAGCATGGTAAAATCCCCCCAAAATGAGAGCTTCAAACGTTTGTGGCAATCTTTTGAGGCCTACTCGTATGTTCAGTAGTAGACTAGTACATACATTCATAACATCACGACTGTATCCCATAAGGGGTAGTCAGAGACTGGGCACTCACTGCAAAAACAGATGACTGCCACAATCAACGTTTCACCAAAACAATATATTGCACTTGGTGTGACAGGTGCTGAGCCTATCGCCACTGTTGGGTGCACAGTGCAGTTTAATTCCTTACTCGCCTTTTACGAGATCCATTGGATGAGATGGTGTGGTAGTATTCTTTTAACGAGCCGCCACCACTAGTAGTAGTAGTAGTAGACTAGTGAGAGGTTGAAATGATGATAATGATAAATCAATAATAATTTATCATTAGTATTATATACAACTAAGCCCAAATGTGTACATGATGGACATAGAACAATTTATATCGATTATAACGACATCTGTAAATACACACATAAATGCAATAAATAAAGAGCAGATACTGCATCTTCAACGCTGCTGTCATCACCGTTATGTTTTTTGGATATTGGTACTTGGAACTGGCTAATCGAGATGATTTGTCAGCTATCCGTTATAAGCTATGTAAGTCATACATTTTTTCTCGGATAAAAACAAACAGCTCAAAATATAACTAATCGTAATCAAAATACAATTTTTTTATTGAATAAAGTGACGGAACGAGGAAAACGTTCACCTGAGTAGTGAGGTAAGTGCAACGTCTGCCCATAACAAATGCTGTGTCACCCAGAAAATTTCTGTGTGACACCACACTGTGCCCATCACCCTGAGACAAAGTTCTTAAGTCTCATATGCCCAGTGATTACGCCAGCTCACAGTGCCCTTCAAACCGAAACACAGTAATGTTTGCACACTATTAGGTAAGTAATTACTTAGCAGGTACATGTGAAGAGCGGGAACAGTTGCCCGAGTTGCGTTCAGGTGCTGGACTAGTGGTAGGATTCCTTTGTAGGAATCCGTCTAGGTAGTTACCACCGTAGGGCCAAATATTCTGCCGTGAAGCGGTTGTGTGCAAAAATACCCTGTTTCAATCCGAAGATCACTGATATTCATGACTAGTGTAAATCCTACATATGAGACTTACGAACTGATGTCTCAGGGATACGAGTGCAGTGCGGTGTTACACAGAAATGTTCTGGGTAACACAATTATTGCTGTGGGCAGATTGCAAGATAATTAGTATAATTTCGCTCTATAAAAAAAGATTTATAAAGCCCGTGCATTAACATTACAGTAAATTCCTTGAAATAGTGATAATGTCAGATAAATTCTACCTTTAGAAGGTCTGTGAGTAAGATTGCTTTATGTTAGTTCAAACAACGTTTACAATTTGGAATAGGGTAAAGAAATATTTTCAGAAAGCCGCGTTTAACAGGGCCTTAATTTTAATACACGAGTAAGTGACCGCGCGATAATCGAAATGTCTCCAAACACGAACAAACTTCGTTAAATTTTCTTCCAACGCACTTGTCTTGAGGCGCAGCGGTTTTAGATTTTTTATTTTCGTTTCATGTTCTGTATTTGAATATTAAAAGCTCAAGTGTTTTCCAAAATATAAAATTGCATTCCCACGAGCAGTATAGTGACAGCGTTGCATATTATTATGGTATTATTCTGCACGAATAAAGGTTGTCCGTGCAATACCTTAGTCGCCTCTCACGACACCTCGGTTTGAAAGAAGGAGGGTGCTATTCTATTCTATGTTTGATACATTAACGATGTTGGTAATATAAGCCGATAGGTGTCCGGCAGAGTAGAATAGCACTGTTTTCTACCGAGGTGTCGTAAGAGACGACTAAGGTATTGTACGGACAGTCAGACAGACTTTATTCGTGCAGAACATCACCATAATATGTGTGTTGTGGCACTATAATATCTCCTGCGCAGTTGATAGCTCTCGACATTCGGATTCAGAAGTTGTCGCCGTGGTCGAAATCGGCTAGGAGAACATCATCGAAAAATCTAGTGCGTATTCTGTACGAAGAACTCTTTAATATTTTCTTGGTCCCGAAATGAAAGCCATCCCCGCCGGGGGTATTATTTCGTCATATTTTTCATCTTGCGACGCCCACACCAATGCTCAAAAATTTATTTCTCTCATTTGAATTGCTAAAGCTCTACGAAAATTAATGGGACCTTAATATATCTCTCAATATCATGGATGCCAAAAAATGATTTCCGATTTAAGTTTATTTTTTATTTTTTAATATGTTAATTTAAAAAGTTATTTCTTGAATTGTAACATATTAACAAAATCATACCATTGTCATAAAAGTTTATGTTCATCGTTTCGTCACGCACCAAAGCTCCAGGTATGTTGATGCACGCTGCATAGTGACGGGACGAGCAAAACGTTCACCTGATGGTATGTGCAGCGTCGGCCTGTGACAAATGCTATGTGACCCAGAACATTTCTATGTTGCACCACAGTGTGCCATGAGACATCAGTTCTGAAATTTTTTTTTTATGGAAAAAGTGACGAAACGATCAAAACATTCACCAGATGGTAAGTGCAACGTCAACCCATAACAATAACTGGCCCTGGGGTACCACCCCTACCTAGACAGATTCCTGCATAGGAATCCTACCACCATCTTAGACGCTATTGCCTGTCAACGGTCTATTTAATTGAGGTTTAGGACGGGATGGTCTTAACATTTACGCTGAATTTTCCGCATAGATAAAATAATCCCCTTTTTTATGGAAGAAGGTAACGACGATCAAATCGTTTACCCGATGCTACTATTGTTAACAAATGCTGTGTAATCCAGAAGATTTCTGTGTGACACCACACTGCGTACGTCACCCAGTTCTTAAGTTTCATATTCTCAGTAAATACACTAGCTATCAGTGCCATTCAGAACGAAACAGGAAAGTTTGCACATTTACTGCTACCTAGATGGATTCCTACATAGGAATCCTACCACCCTTAAATTAATGTCGCAACCGTCGACATAAATTCAGCCTCTTATATTTCCAGGGCTTCTTCATATGTTTAATATTAAGATTAAATAAGTGGGCTTATAGATATATATAGATATTGATAAAAATAAAAATCTAAAATACGATATGTTAATCCATTAAAATTCAGCACAGACATGAGTGAATTTTTGCCAGATGTTAAGCAAATCCGAGCTTAGCGACGTGACAATGTAAGCCTTAGAACATTCGACAATGTACTAAATATAATTAACAAAGGAGATATTAATAAAGAACAAGAGGAAATTTTTGTAATGCATGAAAAAATTAAATTTTTACAATAATATTACCTGATTTTCAACTAGTTAAATCTTACTTAGGCTTAAACAAATATTATATAGACAAGCCATAGGCTATTATGCAGTAAAACATGATGTGATTGATATAAATTTTAATGTCTTTATTTGTTTTAAGGACGAGACGAACCAGAAGGAAGTCGTCCACCCGATGATGACTGCAACTGGTTACCCGTAATGGTAACGTCTGAAATTCGCATTGCAAAATTCTGTGTAGGACCTAGGCGATTTTCTGTGTAGGAATGTTACAACCTGGAAATAAAACCTAAACCAAAAAAACTTATTCAAACCAAATTAGCACGTATTCCGGATCGAAAAATAATACTTTCTCACAAAACAGGCAGTATCCTCTCATCATTATCATCATCATTATCATATCAGTCTATTTTAGTGCGTTTTTCTTGGGAGCGACCCAAAAAGGACCACGACGCTACTCCAAAGTGACGAGAGAGGAGAGACTTGAAATGTCCACGCATTATTTTTATCCTTCAATCATGCAGGTTTCTTCTTCACATATAAGATTTCCAAAGCAAACACAGGCCACTATCGTTATGTAAAATTTAGGGTAACTACCCGGTCCTTAAACAATATAATTGCAACATTCTTAATCTCAAAATAAAAAGAAAATATACCATATATTTACTCCCCATTACTTAACATAATTCTGATATGTAAATGCAGTTAACACGTTGACGTAGCGTAAACGTAGACAGGCGTAGAGGTCCTTAAAGTGATACGACAGTACGCCGGTCGACGTTGAAGCTTTTTTTTTGTATACTATCGGTACGGCAGGCAACGTCTTATTTTAAGTAATATCATAAGGAACGGAATATTTTACTGTCACCAGATGTAAAATTAAAACCTTCGTACAGCGTATGCGGCACAACGCAATGTTCGAAAACTTATCCAAACGAAACATGTCAACGCACACATTGAGATTTTTATAATTCCCTCCATACACACACTACTTCTGTTGACGTCGTATTAACACACTTCTCCGCCTGCTGATACTAATCATGATGACAATATTGAAGACTGTTCTGAATCATGAATATATTGCGATTATTCGAAAATGTGATGTCCCTGTTGTAGACCTAATACTATTACCTGTTCCATAGATAACTGGTGCATCTATAAATGAAGAAATACTTGTCCCAAAACTCGTCAGATCAGTCACATCCGTCTAGGTGGGGCGGTACCAGGGCCAGTTATTTTGCCGTGAAGCAGTAGTGTGCAAACATCACTGTGTTTCGGTTTGAAGGGCACTGAGAGCTAGTGTAATCACTAAGCATATGAGACTTAAGAACTGATGTCTCAAGGTGACGGGCGCTGTGGTGTCACGCAGAAATATTCTGGGTGACGCAGCATTTGTTATGGGCAAACTTTGCACTTACCATCAGGTGAACGTTTTGCTCGTCTCGTCACTTTTTCAAAAAAAAATTAGCCCTAAGAGATCATACACAAAGGGAGAAAATGATGTTGTATAATGTATTGATATACTGACGTTAAACTTTTGTATAATGTCATGAACTGTCACTGGATAAATCGCTTCTTTTGTTTTGGGTTCGTTTCCGCCAATATATTAAATCGAAAAAGTCCGCTATGACATAAAATTCTACGAACTCACGGCGCACACGATGGCTATGTGCTGAACGCCTACATCTGTTCCGTCATATCACACATTTTTTTTTAAATGCGTTGGGACACTATGCCCGTAGGCCATGTATAAAATTTAGTGATGTCTCAACAGCAACCAAGGAGACAGTGTGTTAAGAGCTAGAATAAATAATCTTACTCTTCGCCTCTAATAAGTTATTTATTCTTTGTTTCAGGTACTTGCGTGCAACTCTGCTGTGATCCAGAACATATAAAATCAGTCGTAACGCTGTTTTTATAAGTGACTACCGTCTACTGTTGGTTTAACAATATTTAAACAAAAGTGAAAAAAAAAGACGCTGCTGCGACCCATTGATAATAATCTGTGCTGCGACCGACCGGGTCTGATATATCGGAGACGGTTATGTTACTATCTGTTGGAGGCTACGAGAATTTCCTATTGGCTACGAGGCTTTCTCGATTCCCAAGGGGATGGCTTATTCTAATGTTGACACGGCACAGTGATAATACAACCTTGTATAGATCCACTATGACTGTTACTACTGTTAGCAGGATATCGTTATTATCGTAAACGACAACTAAAAGAACAACTAACTGGTGTTTTTTTTTATTTGATAATTTTGACGGAACGAGCAAAACTTTCACCTGATGGTAAGTGCAACGTCTGCCCATAACAAATGCTGTGTCACCCAGAACAGTGTGACACCACAATGCGCCTGTCACCCTGAGACATCAGTTCTTAAGTCTCATATGTCCAGTGATTTCGCTAGCTCTTAGTGCCCTTCAAACCGAAACACAGTAATGCACACTACTGCTTCACGGCAGAATAACTGGTCCTGGGGTGGTATCTATCTAGACGGATTCATGCATCTATGCATCTGTCTGTATGCAGGAATGCGTCTGTCCTAGACAGTTCCACCGCAGAACTAGTTATTCTGTCATTAAACGGTAATGTGCAAACATAACTGTGTTTCGGCCTGAAGGGTACTAATAGCATATAAATCTGTATCACATAATAAGATAAAACTGCTAGGGGAGTTTTGAATTCCTAAAGGTTTTAACTGTTTACTTTGATGACTGTAAATTATAATCTACTAGCTGAAGCCCACGACCACTTTCGTGTGGATTTAGGTTTTTTAAACATACCAACACTTTGATTTTACGGAATAAAAATATATTCTATATAAAAGTATCCCATGTCCATCTCTAGGAGGCAAACTATCTCTGTGCCGAATTTCGTCAAAATCAACAGACAAACAAACAGAAAGAGGGACTTAGTAAGGATATAAATTCCGTGTTATTATTTTTATACCACCATTTTCGTTATCCATATACTTCGTTATACTCGTATAAATACAATGTACAACAAGATGTGTGTAAAACGCATTTCATAGACAGGTTAGTAGCAGTATTTTATATTGTAAGTTACTTTGCCATCCATTATTATAAAAGTATTTTCGGCTGATAATGCGTGGTTATACTTCGTGCATTATCCAACGAAATTATACCCCTGAAATGAATTTATTGTCGTAAACAACAAATTGTAGCCTGTATCAAATTATGTATGTTTTTGAAACTATTACTTAGAGTTTTAACGGAAAGGAAAGTATACGTTGCTTTAGTCACGCCTTTTTCCCATATAACCACAGCCGTAAATGCACACATTACACTAGATGTTGCTTATGGGAGAGAACTTAGAAGATACTTGATTTTTAAGTGGACGAAATAATCTTGCGTTCAACATACAAAACTTTACGTACAAAATTTACTTTTCGGTAAATTTATTCCGGTTTTTGCCTTGTCTATCAAAATTAATTTGACGTAATATCTAAATCTTTTGTATGCTAAGCGCTAGCATTCTAAAACAACGGATTTGTTGTCAGATTTACATATCCAGCGAACGAAAAAAACCTACATAGCTGACAGGTTAATAAGGTATTTTAATTTACGTGTCGTGTATAACGGAAAACAGAAATTGCGATTCATTTCGGTGTTTTTTTTTAAATTTCAGAATCAATCGTTATGTTTACAGTTGCTGTTCAGTATCATACATGGCAAAAAAATATTTTCTGCTTTTAAATTAAAATTTAAAGGCAAAAAAAAACTTTTATTTTCCAACACTGTTAGTAGGATTCCTATGCAGGAATCCGTCTAATGACAGTTATTCTGCTGTCAAAGTACTGTTACACACTACTGTGTGTAAACATCAGTGTGTTTTGATCTAAAGGACATTGATAGTTAGGGTACAGTTACTAGGCATATGAGATTAAAGAACATACCTCAGGATGACGAACGCAGTATGTAGTGAGCACACAGAAATGTTCTGGGCGACACGTCATTTAGTATGTGCAAACGTTACGCATACCACCTGGTAATGATTAGCTCGTCACGCCATTATTTTCAATAAAAAAATTACAGTTCACATTCATCATAATCATCATGATTTCAGCCTATCACTAGTCCCCTGCTGAATATAGGCCTCGTCCATAGATTGCCATAAAAGTTTGTAGCTCTTATTTTAGGGGAGATGTTGCTATAGTTGCCACGCTTGGCAGGCGGGTTGGCAACCAGAGTGTTTTTATTCAGATATTCCAGGATGATGCTGTTGCCCATCTCCTGGTTTTAATTTTTCCTGTGTCGATTTTTACGACCCCCACGGGATGACATGGGGTGGTAGATTCCCTTAAGCCGCTATCACTAGGCCAATACAACTATTATTTCATACAATAAAAATAAAAGTCCCTTGGCTCATCAATAAACTTAAAGTTTTTTTTATTGTATAAAGTGATGAAACCAGCAAAATGTTCACCTGATGGTAAGTGCAACGTCTGCCCATAACAAATGCTATGTCACCCAGAACATTTCTGTGTGGCACCTCACTGTGCCCATCACCCTGAGACACCAGTTCTCAAGTCTCATATTCCCTGTGATTACACTAGCTCACAGTGCCCTTCAAACCGAAACACAGTAAAGTTTGCACACTACTGCTTCACGGCAGAATAACTGGCCCTGGAGTGGTACCTACCTAGACGAATTCCTGCATAGGAATGCTGCAGGGTGATATGCACAGTTTGGTGTCACACAGATATGTTTTGGGTGACACAGCATTTGTTATGGGCCAACATCGGAATTACCATCAGGTGAACGTTTTGCTCGTCTCGCCACTTTCTCCATTAAAAAAAATGTCTGAGTAATTAAAATAATTTCGAAGATATTTGAAGTCCGTCAACCCGCATTGGAGCAGTGTTTCGGACTCTTCCCGGCTCCAAAACCGTCTCAGAAATGTGACTGAGAAAGGACCAGTGCTTAGCACTAGGACATTTATATAGTAAATTTTCTTACGCGGCAACTATACGCCAAAACACTAAATCTAAAAAAAAATGATGCGGGAATTATTGTTCGTTATATATAACATATTTATAATAACAAAGCATAATAAAAGCAATGACTTCAGAGAAAATGCGAGATATGATTTAAAATGTATAACTCGTAAGCGTAAGCTGCTATTGCCTCGGAATAAAAAATTAAGGAAGTTCTGGTAGATGTTTTGTGGAAGGTATATTAAAGGAACTATCAATGCAATAGTAGCGCCCAACAATCTTGAATGTGTGTATATTTAGGTAATTATTTCAGATTTTATTATTCTAATATTGATTAAAAATTGTTATTTTATCAAATATTTTGGAGGAAAAGTTAGATGATTACAGATCTATCGATCCGCTGTCAGAAAGCTGTAATGATTATTGGAATAAACATCGTATCCGATAGATTAGATTGTGTTATATTTCCATTGGGGTGGAATTATAGGCGCCTCTTTAGCGTAAGTGTATCAAAAATATTAACTTTGGAAGGTACTTTAAACCACATGGCTTACAGTTGTATTTTATCGAATTCGTTTAATAAACCACGTGGCTCAAATAGGCTTGCCTTTTCAACTTTATTTTAGGTGTTTTATTATAAACATAGCCAAAAAATTAACCTTAAATACACACGCTATAATTTGCCACATTGAAACACAACATGGGCCTTTTTCGTTGCATAAAATTTTCGGTTCAATTTATACCTGGGTGTTGTAATTAGCAACGCATATGTGTGCGTTGTTGAGATAGGAATATGTTGAGATTTGGAGATCTTTAGGAACATTGTTCTGCTTTCATTAAGTTTTATTGCTTCATCAACCGTGACATTTATTATTGAGTAATGCTTGAGTAATAAGCGCTTTATTAAGACATCAATCTCTATCTTATAACATCAATCTCTACTCGATGTATGAAGGGGATACTTAATTCTTGCGATAATGAACTTTTGGCGGAACTTAATTTACGCTCACTAACAGCTCTTAAAGTAATATTAATTTGATGCTTAGTTAAAATATACATCGGCACTTCTGCATTCTATTAATGATAGATAATATTTATGACTTTTTTAGTAAAGAAAGGTTCCTTATTTTAATATATTATGTTTTTTGTCCAAACCTTAATTTTAGGTCTAATGTCAGGTCAATAATGTTAATGACCGTGTTTAATTTCAAAGTATTATTTGTGTTTTGTCGATAAAATGGAATGTATATACAACTTGTTAGCTACTACTTAAAGAATGAATTAACCTATTTTGTAAAATTACTAACATTGCTACTTTATTACTATATATATTTTTTCCAACTTAATAAACACTGTAATCATATACTTGTTGGTTATTACTAAACTTAGTTTCTTTTAAATAAATACGCTAGTTTTCGATTACAATCTTACCATCATCATTTCCATCCTTCACAAGTCGACTGATGAATCTACGATTCACACCAGCCGTGCTAATATTTCTCGGGAATACGTCGACGAGTGCCGGAACAAACTTGTGACTGAAGTCGAGATTTTGTAAGGCAAAATTTCAGATTGGGGCTGACTAAATTTAGTCTAGTTCAACCCTCATAAGATACAGGTTTGCACGTTTCCGCTAAAAGAAACCCTTTGTATCACCTCACCAGTCACTAGAAACGGTAGGCCAAATTGTCCTCTTAAAAGCTTAAAGAGCGCGACAGTCCATCATGCCCGTTCACCGCTTGCATCTTTATAAGGCGCAGGTTCGATTGCACGGGGAGTACTGTTCTCATCTCTAAGCGGGAGCACCCCAGTGCCAGCTCTTTCCATTTGACCTCATTCAACGAAGAGCGGCTCGAATCATCGACGACGATATTCTGTCTGATCGGCTTGATCCACTGGCTTCGCGAAGAGACGTTGCATCTCTTTGCATATATTACATGCTCTATGACGGGGAGCGTTCCAAGTAATTGTTCGGATTAATTCAAGCAGCTGAATTTCACCATCGCACCTTGCGTCACAACGCAATATTCAATAGTCAACACATTGATGGTTGGCATTCAAAGGCCGTCAACGCATCTGCTGTTCCTCTGGTTACTACCAGATGTTTATGGGCGGCCGTACCATCACGTAAGCCACCAGCTCGTTTGCCCCCTCTTATGTAAAAAGGGCCAGTTATTCTGCCGTGAAGCATTAGTGTTCAAGCATTACTGTGTTTCGGTTTGAAGGGCACTGTGAGCTAGCGTAATCACTAGACATTTGAGACTTAAGAACTGATGTCTCGGGGTCACGGGCGCAGTGTGGTATCACACAGTAATATTATGGGTGATACAGCGTTTGTTGTGGGCGGACGTTGCCCATACAAACAGGTGAACGCTTTGCTCGTTTCGTCACTTTATACAATAAAAAAAACTGCATTTACCGATTTCTCATAAAACCGTGCAAACCGTCGCTTCGTTGGAGAGGTTCTCCAGGGGTTATCTGTCTATCTTTCCCAACGGTTATCTGTTATACAATATAGCCATAACAACGATAGTTGCCTTAGGGATATGTCGATTACTGCTTCATTTGATGATAAATGGCTTATTCACTCTTCTCGAGTTCAAATTAATTTTTTTTTATTACTATTCTTAAGTCATGCGAACATTGACGCTATATTTTGAATGCACTTTAAAGTTATCTGAATATCGAGTGGCGCTCGACACCAGGCAACCAATTGACCAACTCGAATGAAACGTTCAATTGAACAAAATAAGATGAAACATGGATAAAAACGATCGGTGTCTGTATCCGCTAGCAGCAACAAATACCACATATTCAGAGTTTGTTGTGGCATTTTTAATTATTTAGACCTGTGCTTTCATAATATTCGAGCCGTGGTAGCTCAGGGGCTAGGCTCGCTTTAAATTTCATAGTACTCGAGTGACCTGGGCTCGATTCCCGGTGCCGGCACCACTAAAATTGCTAATTGCAATTTTAAGTGCTGATTTACTATGTGCTCGGCGGTGAAGGAAAACATCGTGAGGAAACCTGCATGTCTAAGGAATAAAAAAATATTTCGAAGACATGTGAAGTCCGCCAACCCGCATTGGAGCAGCGTGGCGGATTCTTAGCTAGCTCCTAAATCCTCTCAGAAATGAGAGGAGGCCTGTGCTCAGTAGTCGGATATTTATAGGCTGAAACTTTACTTTATTTTTTTTTCATAATATTCAATACTTTAAACTGTAACGTAAGTATGAAACTTTTATTAAAAATAATTCATACCGAAAAACTAGAGTATAATTGCCAATCATAGTGATGTGGTGGAGGGTATCTGGTGGCGGTTCCTGGTGGCGGTGTTAGTTTGCTTGTGCACGCTACTGGGGGAGGGCGGGCGGTGTTTTTCAAAAAACTAGGTAATATACACCATTATTATATTTTGCATGCGGATCTTAGCAAATTTACTTACTTTCCTTCATTATCTATATTAGGTTTGTTTTCGATCTTCGCAAGTATGATTATACATATATTTGAATATCGGTCTCACCTTAAATGGCTCACTGTCAAACAGAGGCGTAGAATTCTCCTTGTTCTCTACAATTCTCTCTTCCATCTTAAATGATCCCATTTCTCTCTCATATCTTCAAGACATATTTCAATATGTTTCTGTAACTGTTCTTCGATCTGCTTCAAATAGAAGGTTACACTTCACGACACTTCACGACACAATTTAATGGTTACTCCTCTATCGTTCAGGCTGCACTGCTTTGGAATTCCTTGCCCGATGACATCAGAAAAGCTCAAAATAAGACCGGCTTTAGGAAGTTGTTACGGGGACTTTTATTAAAGACTGCGGATAATGTTGTTTGTTGATTCCTTTTACTAAATTATATTATTCATTAACAGGTACCATCCCGTATTTATATATGTGTATATGTATGTGTGTCATTTCATTATCATTTCAACCTATTTTAGTCCACTGTTGAAGATAGGCCGCTCCCATAGATTGCTACAAAACACGGTCCTGTGCTACCTACATCCATCGACTTCCAGCAAAACCGCACCAAGTATTTATTTATACATAATTCTTATCTTGAGTATTTATTATAATTGTATAAATATTTTTGAATTTCAATACTTTTATATAATATATGTATATTAACAATTACAAAAACAAGTCAATTCAATTTTGAAAACATATAATTTTTGTGACGTACAAATATAAGCTTCTATACCAGTAGTTGTTTGGAAGTAAAATCCGTTATAAAACAGTTACAAAGCAAAAGATTAAATAAATAATAGTAGCGAAGCTCTTGATACGTATAAAGTCACCTGAAAGTGTTATTGAAGCTCTGATAATTTTCGAGAAATGTATAATATCCATTTTAAGGTCAACCTAGCTCTGAAACCGAAAACAATAGATGTTGATAGCACTCGTGCGGAAAGAGATGGTGAAAGGGTATTTTACCCCGCAGTCAACTGTACTTAATTGACAAAGTACAATGTCTCGATTCGATAAAAGTACCCCTCGATTTTAGATTTTATTACGAATGCCATTACCTTTGTTTTGTATTCAAATTTGTTATAATGAAATCGTTTTTCCACACCAAGGTCGAGTTTGGTATTGCGAAAGAAACTGATTAAATATTTTCAAATTTTAATTTTTTTCACATTATTTAGGAGACGGAAATATAGCTTCTATGTACTAAATATGTTAGGTTAGGTTATGAAAGCAGTCCTCAAAAAATTACTTTTGGAATTCCTCAGGGTTCGATTATCGGTCCATTACTGTTTTTAGTTTATATTAATAATATACCTAATATAGGACTTTCAGGAAACATTACACTGTACGCTGATGACACATGCCTTTTTTATTTTGGACACAAAATTCAAGAAATCATAACTCAAGCACAACAAGATCTTAACATTATTAATGCATGGTTCCAGAACAATCTTTTAACAACTAATATAAATAAAATATCATACATGATATTTGCCGCCAAAAACAAAAAAATTACTGGCTACCCAATGCTAACAATTAACAATGTACAAATAAGAAAATCTAAACAAGAAAAATACTTAGGTCTAATTTTGGATGATAAATTGACATGGAAAGCTCACATCGATTCTGTTAGAGCGTAGTGCATTACACAAAATAAACCACAGCAGTCCCTATAAAATGCTTTACTAAAATCAAATTTAGAATATCTCATCGAAATCTAGGGTGGTGCTGCAAAATCAAACCTCCAAAAGTTACAGACTACACAAAACAAACTTATAAAAATATTATGTAATTATTACTATTTAACACCCACAAACATTGTGTACAGTAAAACAAACTTGTTTAACCTAACCCAACTTTATACATACAAAATATGCCTATTGGTAAGAAAAATTAAAAAAAAGATATACATATTGAAATCACTCTAAATAAAAGAACATATAAACACAATTTGCGCAATAAAAACCAAATAGAACTTTACTGTCCAAGAACAACGTATGGCAAACGCAACATACTGTACGAAGGAGCACAACTGTTTAACAACCTCCCAAATTATATAAAAGATAGTGACACTTTTGGAATGTTCAAGAAAAAGCTTATGTTACACTTGAAAAAAACACTTGAATAGATATACGTAGCCTACCACATTGTCTTCTGAACTCTAGAAAAAAAAGCCATAGTAATTAAAAAATGTATTTTCTCTTTAAGAAAATTTTATATTTGTATGAGAAAATACAGATCTCTAAACCCAAATATATGTAGTTGAGAGAGGGAAACTGACGAGACGAGCAAAACGTTCACCTGATGGTAAGTGCAAAGTCTGCCCATAACAGAATATTTCTGTGTGGCACCACACTGCGCTCCTCACCCTGACACATCACTTACAAAGTCTCATATGCCCAGTAATTGCACTAGCTATCAGTACCCAGATCGAAACACAGCAATTTTTGCACATAATGATTTCTTATATTTACGCGAACACTACACATTTAAATGAAACTAAGTTTACGGATTTTATCGCGTTTAATTTTTTACTATTTATAACCCGACGTTTCGAGTGCTTTACAGCACCCATGATCACGGGAGGACTGAGGTGACAGATGTCTTGATGTCATAGTTCACCTGGGGTACCTTCAGCTTTTAATTATTATTTTTGGTCCGATCTACGCAGAAAGAGCTATCTGTGTCTTGAAGTCTTGCAGTGGTATGCTTGGTTTTTTAATTTAATTTAATTTATTATTGGATCCCAAGCTGGTGGTAATACCCAACCATCTTCTCTATGGAAATTAGGATGTTTTTTGATTTCAATGGCCTCGCGAATCATCCTTGGTAGGAATCGGTGTTCTTTTGCAAGGATCTGTGGTTTATCAAATCTGATGTAATGGTTGGGATGCTCCAGAACATGGTCACAGACTGCGGACTTCCTAGAACGACGATGTTTGAACTACTAAGACATTGCCTTACATCTGGCTATCTATTGTGGAAGGAACAGTACTACAAGCAAGTAGATGGTGTGGCAATGGGCTCCCCAGTATCTCCCATTGTCGCCGACATCTTCATGGAAGACTTCGAGGAGAGAGCCCTCCGTACTTCTCCAGTAAATCCAAGATTCTACAAGCGGTATGTAGATGATACTTTCACAATTTTACCATCAGATAAAGTAACTGCATTTCTAGACCACCTTAACTCCCTAAACTCTAAAATTCAATTTACAATGGAGTTAAAGGCAAATAACTCTTTAGCTTTTCTAGATGTTTTAGTAATTCGAAATCCTAATAACACCTTGTGTCACACTGTGTATAGAAAAAAGACCCATACTAACAGATATTTAAACGGTGAATCTCACCATCATCCATCACAGTTAGCTACCGTGGGTAAATGCTTGTTTCAGAGAGCACGAGGAATCTGTGACAGGAAACACCTGGTCGCCGAGCTTCAACATGTCAAGCAAGTTTTGCACGACAACAAGCTTCGGGTGCCGCGCCTACGTCGCAGTGACCGAGTGAAACCGGCCACAGTCGAGCGTGTGCCTGCTGTTCTACCTTATGTCAGAGGAGTCACGGATAAGATTGGCTATATCTTGAAGCGGGCTTCCATAAAAACATTATTCAAGCCGCCGAAGAAGATAAGTCAGTTTTTACCATCTGTCAAGTGTAACATCCCTCTACAGGACGCAGGAGTATACAAGCTAGATTGTGAATGTGGTCTTTCTTACATAGGCCAAACAAAAAGATCGATTAAAACCCGCGTAAAAGAACACATAGCTGACGTGAAGCATCGTCGTTCTAGGAAGTCCGCAGTCTGTGACCATGTTCTGGAGCATCCCAACCATTATATCAGATTTGATAAACCACAGATCCTTGCAAAAGAACACCGATTCCTACCAAGGATGATTCGCGAGGCTATTGAAATCAAAAAACATCCTAATTTCAATAGAGAAGATGGTTGGGTATTACCACCAGCTTGGGATAAAATAATAAATTAAATTAAATCAAAAACCAAGCATACCACTGCAAGACTTCAAGACACAGATAGCTCTTTCTGCGTAGATCGGACCAAAAATAATAATTAAAAGCTGAAGGTACCCCAGGTTAACTATGACATCAGGACATCTGTCACCTCAGTCCTCCCGTGACCATGGGTGCTGTAAAGCACTCGAAACGTCGGGTTATAAATAGTAAAAAATAAAAAAATTAAACGCGATAAAATTCGTAAACTTAGTTTCATTTAAATGTTTGCACACTTCACACTACTTCAGGGCAGAATAACAGGCCGTGCGGTGGTACGTAAAAAGGAGAAGTAAAGTTTCAGCCTATAAATGTCCCATTACTGAGCACAGGCCTCCTCTCATTTCTGAGAGGGTTTTGGAGCTAGGAAGAATCCGCCACGCTGCTCCAATGCGGGTTGGCGGACTTCACATGTCTTCGAAATATTTTGAATTTCTCAGACATGCAGGTTTCCTCACGATGTTTTCCTTCACCGCCGAGCACGAGGTAAGTCAACACTTAAAATTGCAAATAACAATTTGAGTGGTGCACCGGGAATCGAACCCAGGTCACTCGCGTACTATGAAAATTAAAGCGAGCGCCTAGCCCCTGAGCTACCACGGTACGTGTTTAGATGGAATTCTGTCCAGTAATCCTATCACCAGCATAAAATGTCATTAATATAAGATTTATTTACAAAGATAAGCGGGAGTACATTTCATAACAGCCACTGAATATACATTTAGTTTCCAAGCCCGAGTCTAGTCTGAATTCTAAACCTATTACGTGGAAGTGAGAAACGCTGACCGCAAAACTATGTGACTGTCGCATTTCAATTAACTGCGTTAGGCAAACAATTGCATCAACAAAATATGCACTAACTACGATATTAAATACCTGGCTCCGTTAGATCATTTATACAATAAAAAAGATTTTTGAGAGTAACGGAGCTGCGTAATAAAACGCAACGAAAATGCACTTTTTTGTTTTTTGGTAATACATAGAGAATTTCCTCAAAACGTTTACCATCGCCACAGATTACGTAATAAATTGCGATTATTAATATCCCTGGTGTTGTATCGTTTGTACTACTAAAAAAATTAATGTATCGTCGGAGTAGGATCTCCTACATAAATAAAATAAATTGAATAGGTTCCTTTTTTATATCAGAGATTCATCGTCAGCAGCGTACCCTAACTTGCGGTCCTTCTGCTCGCGAATCTCTTCCGACGAAGCTGTCAAAGCCGCCGGGCTAAGAGCATATCACACACACAAAAACACAATTTTAAGAGATTTCGAAAGTATATTTACGGATTTTAGCTGTCTTTTAATATTTGCCCCTTGTCAGAAAGACCTTTCACAATCCAGGTATAATACAGAGGAACTGGACAGATGGGGAAAACTATCTTACTTCTTCGGTGACTTCTAAACTTGTCAGTTACCTCTCTGGCATACGATAGTATAACGACTGCGTAGCCTAGGGGTAGTGCGTGACCTGACTATCACGCCGCGGGCCCTGAGTTCGAATCCCAGACAGAGTTTGTTGGTTTTCGGGTCTGGTCGTGTTGTGATTGTCCCTTTGTCTCTAACACTGCATCCTAGCCTAACCCCGATCTTATCACGTTAGCGTCGGGCACAGGTATGATGTAAGGTGGTAAATTCTCTTAAGCCGTCACCACACGTTTGCAACAGCAGTAGATGGGAATAAATTTTGCATCTATCATGAAAAAAATATTTTTTTAAGTGATGAAGGTTTTGGAATCGCTGTGGGGCATGTATTTATAAACTTTTGCATAACCAAAACACAGGAGGGAAAAGATAAGGTACAAATTAGTTACTGAAAGCCCAAACAATGTATTATAATGAGTTTCATAGAAACGTGTCTCGCTGAGACAGTCTAATGTAAAAAATGTAAACTTCTATGTCTCAGTTACATTTGATAAGTTTTGCAAAAACATATTAATGTTTTAAAACTGTACAAGGAGTCAGCGTATGTATCAGTTTCCGTAGGACATTAATTCAGCAGCATACTTAATATTTATTTTCTCCTAATTGGTAATGCAAGTGGTATGACATGAGAGCTTGGTTGTTTCAAAGGTATTCTGAAGCTTAACCTGCAAAGGAGATCTGGACAAAAGAGCAAATTCTAAAATATTTTAGAATTTGCTCGCTTTCTTTTCGCCGTGGATTTGAGTTTTTTTTATATATTGTTCCAAAAATAAGTACGTAACTACAGACACAATCTACCAAACTGTGAAACAATTTGTCGACAGTAGCTCCCGCGGACACAACATTTATGCATTTGTTCGTACTAAATATGTATAGTTATTATTTTAAACCAATCACAAACACTTTTGCTACTTGAAGTCAGACTAAAACACTGATATAATTCAACTTAATTAAAAACAATCATACATAAAACAAAACACTTAATGACAGCGGTCATAACGATAAGAAGTGTTTTCTGAGGATAAACTTAAATATAACATATATATTTTTGAGATCAATGAGTAAACACAGGTATCGTCCATCGCCTTTCACGCTTTCAATAATAATTTTTAACTTTGGGAACGATTAGTTTAGTTTTCTTAGCTAGGCGGGTTGGGTACGTATACTCTCTTTCTGGTTAGTATTCAGTAATGTTATATTGTCCAATTGTAATGCCTTTAAATCCACAGTTCCTCAGTAACATAATAGACTCAAAATCCAAATATATTTTTCTTAATATGTCACTTAAATTGAATAACACATCGCACTACAAAACTATAGTAACTCAAAACAAATCAAAGAATGAAATTATATTTTTTGTATATTATACGTGTATTATCTACGCGTCACCACAATAGGAAACTTTTTCCGAGTTAGAAATCTTAAACAGATAGATCATAATTAAATTCCCCTTATATTGCCACAAAAGTTTGTAGTTCTCATTTTGACTGGATTTTGTAACAGGTGCCACGCTTGACAGGCGGGTTGGCCATCGAATTTTTATATATTCAGATGTGCCAGGAAGATGCTGCTGCCCATCTCCTGGTTTTTATTTTCCCGGTTTTTACGGTTTGAAATTGGTATGTATGTTGGGATATTCGTATAGTAGATGAGTGGTAGATTCTCTTAAGCCGCCACATGTACGCAATAGATATATGGAAATCAGTTTTTCATCGATTCTGAAAAAAATAACTTTATAAGTGGCGAGGGTTTTGTAATAGCAGTGAGCCATGTATTTATAAACTTACGCATAACCAAAGTACAGACGGGAAAACATTAGGTACAAATTGTTACTGCAAGCTTTGAGCTATGTATTATAATTAGTTTCATAGAAATTGTCTCTCTGAGGTATTTTGTCTTTGGCAACTATGTTATCTCGAGAATTCAACTCCTTTGAATCAAAGTCTCTTAATTGCTCAGTAAGTTGTAAGCATCTTAATAATGTAAGTACAGCATAAGTTTAGTGCTGATATTTTTTATTAAAATACTGAGTTTTAAGTTGAGTTGAAACATTTACTGGTGGTAGGATTCCTATGCAGCAATCCGCCTAGGTAGGTACCACCCCAGGGCCAGTTATTCTGCCGTGAAGCAGTAGTGTGCAAACATTACTGTGTTTCGGTTTGAAGGACACTGTGAGCTAGCGTAATCACTGGGTCATTTGAGACTTAAGAACTGATGTCTCAGGATGACGAGCGCAGTGTAGTGTCACACGGAAATATTCTGGGTGACACAGCATTTGTTGTGGGCGGACGTTGCACTTAACATCAGGTGAACTTTTTGCTCGTTTCGTCACTTTAGACAATATTAAAAAAAAAACATTTTTTTTCGTCACTGAGATTAAAACATAGCGGAAAATTTAATAGCATATTATTAATAACCACTACAACGTGGACATAAATTGTACAAAGAACTGAAAGAATATTTCTACAGAAGATTTGACATGTTATATGTGTTGTTGTACATTTTTTTTATCAGTAATACGAGTAATTGAATAAGAAAATACGACATAAAATGAGGATATAAATGGAGGAGGATGTAAATAATGAAAATAAACATAGTTTCATATGAAGCAGAATCTTGTTTACAGCGTACATTAATATTTATGCGACTGTGTGACAGCAGAACTTGAAATCCAATCCACTAGACAGCGTCGACATGTTCTTTGTAAAACAAGACCTTTAGAAGTTTGTTTGTGTAAAGAATGGCTGCCGGCGTAAATGTTTATTATTAGTGAAACGTGTTTTCGCACGCTGATATTTTAAAACGCAATACTTTTTTTAAATATTTATGACGTAAGAAACTCAAATTTCGTTTGTGAAATATCATTTTTTTACAAAATACCAATCTTTGTGAGGTTCCTGTGAACGGAGAAGAAACACGCGAAAGAATCTCCGCACGTAACCTCTTTTTTAGTCATACTAGAACATTTTTTTATAAAAATAATTTACATACTAATATTTATTATTTTATACATTTGTTGTAAAATAAATAGTATATTAGTTATTACAATTTAGAAACAGCCTGGTAGCGATTACTAGTACTCTTTCCCAGGGGTCATATATTCATATCGTCCATATATTCTTTTATATTATAATAATTCTTTTTATAAAGTCTTTGTTTAATCAACTTTTTGAACCTATGGGCAGGAAAACTGCGCTCTTTCTGGGATTGTGTTGTAAAAACGAACACTGCCCCATAAATGAGTTAATGACTTTATTGAGTCCAGTAACCGGCGTTACAAGCTTGTTTTTGACCCTGGTATTAACATTATGTACATCACTTTTTTTTAAAGGTATCTACGAGTATATTCTGGTGTACGTACATACCTTTTTCATAGATATATCGAGAGGTCAATGTTAGGATACTTATTTCATTACTTTCATTTCTAAAGGATAGGGGAATAAAGGTTATAAATAGCTCTCATGACCCTCTTTTGCAATACAAAAACTGTTTCTACATCGGTCGCATTTCCCCGTAGCAAAATGCCATCCGACATTATGGTGTATACATAACTGAAATAAACTATTCATTCTGTTTAAACATTAGTTAGACTTCTTATATTTCTTACGGAATAAGCCGCAGAAATAAGTTTATTTTATACTTTAGATATATGGGAAGATTTGCGTCAACAGTTATTCCAAGAAAGACAGTGATATCTAGAAGGTACAATAATACTCAACTTTTCCCCATTTACAAACATATTCGCATCAAGTTGCTTAACGTTTGGTGTTGAAAATTTAAAACATTTTGTTTTATTGTCATATAAAAGCAAATTTTTGACGTTCAACCAATTTACAATATTTGAAATAGCATTATTCATTTCTTCATATAATAACACTTGAGGTTTTTTTTTTGAAAACCAAAGATGTGTCATCAGCGAATAATACTCTGTTATGATTATATAAAGCAAGTCATTTATGTAAATGAGAAATAAAAACGGATCGAGGATCGAGCCCTGGGACACCCATAGACACTACCGACCCGGAAGAGCTCCTAACATTAATAACTACATTTTGTATTATTTTACAAAAATAACATGTGATTAGTTTAAGTGCAGTATTTATTACACCATAATGATGTAGTTTCCTGACGAGTGTTTCATGAACACAACCAAAAGCCTCAAAAAGATCACAAAAAACTCTCTAAGGCATCCTGTGAATGCAGGCATCAAAAATATGCTTATCTAGCTCAACAACTGCATCGGTTGCAGAGCGACCTCTTTGTAAAACCAAACTGATTACTGTGGAGTAATTTATTTAAATAAAAATGCCGTAACATTTGATCTAGAATGATTTTTAAATAAAATTAATTTTTACGGATTTTATCGCGTTTAATTTGGAACTACTTCTAACCCACCGTTTCGAGTGCTTAACAGCACCCATGGTCACGGGAGGACTGAGGTGACAGATGTCCTGATGTCATTGTTAACTCGAGATACTTTTAAGCTGAAGGTACCTTAAGCTGATGGCGAAATGAGGTGCTATTGCATTTGTTATAGACGCAGTTACTTGAACGGGCGTCCCCCATAGATCAGCGGTTTTTTTAGCATTAATAGTCTAAATATTTTACAAAATCTTTGGAGTTTATTGTCTTAAATTTAAAAATATTATTACATGCACTAACATTTTCTTTGAGTTATGCCTCAGCGACAGTAGGAGAAGAATTTAAAGATTTTGTAGTTAAAAAAGGAATATTAGTAAAATAACTCTTAAAAGTGGGAGTGTCTTCATGATCAGTCTTTTTTAATTTATTGTTTATGTTTAATAGGTGGTCAGAGTTACGAGCCCTAATTTTTCCTGATTCAATATTGATAATAATTCAAGTTATTTTTATTTTATCAGTTACTAAATATTTATATCTCTGAAATATTTCCATAAATATAATGACTTGGCTATAAAATAATGTGTGTAGTTGTGGTTGACGCTAGTAGATGATGTAGTTAAAGAATAAAATATAAAATTTACTGCACAATACGTGGAGTGCTGTTCGGTTTCTACAGTGTTGATATTAAATTGATGTTACTCGCTTGTTCAGAATTTCACGACACTCCGAAAATACATGTATATTTCACTCAAATTAACGAAATCAATACTCTCACAATATCCGGAATTTGCAGCCAAAGCATACTGTCGTATTACGAGTAGTTGTCACTATTTTTATTTCACATGGTAGCCTGAAGTTCTTTATAAGCTATCGAATATTCTAGAATGCCGAGAAAATGATAAAATTATTAATACAAGACCATTGATCGCGATAAACAATCTTCGTCCGTTTTTTTTTTTTTTAACAATATTTTATATTCTTTTTTGGATGACTATTTTGTTGCCCACGATTTATTAAGGCTTAAGGTATGTAGCGGTCTATTCAATTATATGCTACACAAACTGAACGTTACGTCTGAATATTCATCTGTATTCCTTGAAATTAAGTTCTGCCATGTTTGCAATAAGAAAGATCGCTGACTGATGAAGCAGCTAAATTAGTATATATTGCATAATAAAATTCCTAAAAGTGTAAGGCAAAAATCGGAAATAGATTTAAAAAAAAATCTATATGACATTATTAGATGAAGCGTATTTTAAAGTAGATCATTATATAGAGGGCAAAGATGTGTGGAAATAATTCATACTCTGCATTTGCGAATCCTACTACTAAATTTTTGATGTAGTAATAAATTTTATATAATTTTTAAGTGACATTATGTAATGGCATTGAATAAAAAGACCCCAGAGTTTCTTGCTGTTTCTCCTCTGAGAAGGTCATTTTTGAACCGGTGTAGATTTTGACGTTCATAAAAACTTTAAACAAGCCTAAATTGAATAAAGAAATTTTGAGTTTACCGGTGGTCGGATTCGTATGCAGGAATCCGTCTAGGTAGGTTCCACCACAGTGCCAGTTATTGTCGTGAAGCAGTGTGTGCAATCATTACTGTGTTTCGGTCTGAAGGGCAATGAGAGACAGTGTAATGACTGTGCTCAGTCATATGAGACTTAGGAACTGATTTTGCAGGGGGACGGGGCAATGTGGTGCCACACAGAAATGTTCTGGATTACACAGCACTTGTATTTGGCAGACGATGCACTTACCATCAGGTGACCGTTTTGCTCATTTCGTCATATTCTATTAAAGAAAAAAACATAAGAACAAAGAAGCCATAGCCATAAGTATATTTTTAATCAAAAACAATGTTTTATTAAGGTATTTTCATAGTAATCATTAATAACACACATACGTACTCGTAATACGATAAATAAAGCATACAGTCTAACTCTATAGCGTTTTTTTATACTGGTGGTAGGATTCCTATGCAGGAATTCGTCTAGGTAGGTACCACCCCAGGGCCAGTTATTCTGCCGTGAAGCAGTAGTGTGCAAACATTACTGTGTTTCGATTTGAAGGGCACTGTGTAGCGTAATTACTGGGCATTTGAGACTTAAGATCTGATGTCTCAGGGTGACGGGCGCAGTGTGGTGTCACACAGAAATATTCTGGGTGACACAGCGTTTGTTGTGGACGGACGTTGCACTAACCATCAGGTGAACGTTTTGCTAGTTTCGTCACTTTATACAAAATTACACACTTTATAAAATTTTCATTATCACTAACTAAAATGTTCTTTTAAAATACGGGTTATTCTTTTACAAATATTGTTTGTGCCGTATTCCTTTACCTTTACTTCTTTCATTTCTACGAAGAAAACAATAAACTCTGCGGAAAGGAATCTTGCATGTGTTACTTTTCCTCGTCGACATTTTTATTGTTCATAAAAATACTTGATTAATATAACAATCTCACGCTGTGTTACATCATTCACCATTTTAATCTACATTTTTATGTTCCAGCAGCTACCACTTGGCGACTACCGGGCATGCATGCATTTCTTATTAATTTTGTATTTATTCCTATACGTTTACGTTTGTATACTATCTCATTATTCCCATGTTGGTTGACTTTTTCAGTGCGTAGCATAATACCCGTCCAATTTCTGGTGTTCATTATCCGTCACCTATCCGCTAGGTAGGTACCACCCCAGGGTCAGTTATTCTGCCGTGAAGCGGTGGTGTGCAAACATTACTGTGTTTCGGTTTGAAGGGCACTGTGAGCTAGCGTAATCACTGGGCATATGAGACTTAAGAACTGATGTCTCAGGGTGACGGGCGCAGTGTAGTGTCACACAGAAATGTGACATGTGACATAGCATTTGTTATGGGTAGACGTGTCACTTGACATCAGGTGAACGTTTTGCTCGTTTCGTCGCTCCATCAAATAAAAAAAAATCGGTACAGGATTGAATATTACCTACAATATTTATGTGTAACCTGCTCCCGGCCGATATTTGACTACTATTTACTTTCCAGGAGATATGCAAGGAATCCTGCTATCTGTAAAATTTCCACAACCATGTAACAATTTTTTTTTTACTTTTTACCAACACTTATTATTGTTTTCCGTTGAAATACATAATGGTTGTTTTCCACAAAGCTGACCCGCTTCGTGCTTAGTCGCTTAATATATTCATGAATTTGAAAATTTCTGAAGTTTCATCAAAAGAGTATATGACAGAAATGTTTCAAATGTGTTAGAAATTCGAAACTTTTCTGAGAACAACATTATCTACATATTTTTAAAAAGCATTAATGTACACAATTTTGTGTATAATTTATTACAATAATGGATATCCCATAATTGTAATAAATTAAACACAAAATTGATTTGATGATTCAAATAATAATAATTAGGTTATTAGGTACTTTACTTTTAAAACATGACTGGACGTTTATAAATTTTTCAGAAATGTTATTACTGTGTAATAATTTTAATTAAATGGTGTTGCAGTGTATTAAACTGTAAATTATCGTTATAAAAATTAAAATAAAATTCAAAAACAGTCACCATTAGTATGGGTAAGCTTCTGCTTAGGGCACTGTGCTGGTGTCATACATTTCAAACTAATCCACGTTTCGTTACACGCTATAATCAAGCAAAAATCCCTTTATTTATATGTCGATTCATGTTTATGAAATAAAAAATAACCTTCGACCCGTGTGTCTTTCTGCAGTCAATTCGTGGGGTCCCTTTTTTAAGATTTTTGATGTTTTCGGTTTGGCGAAATTGGCGCATGTTAGTATACATACAGTATTTAAGGTATGCATACATCAAATTATGCTGCGATTTCCCTTGTGGTTTCAGACAGATCGGCTTCCACTATCACTCGCAATTCCTTGCTAGCGATCCGATTGTCTGGTCATTCGCGTGGGTTACATTGCAGCAATTTTTCAGCTAATTTCATTTATGACTATTATTATTATATAAAATTAGTGATCTACGGTTGTTGAAAAATGACGTATAAATGGAATATTAACTCACATTATGCATAATGTATGACGGAGCAGAGGTTCCAAAATTATTTTTAAAAAAGCATGACTTCAATATGGCTGACGTCATGTTCTCCATTATCACTCACATTTGTTAGCAAATGATACAAATATGAATTGAAATAACTAAAAACCAACCAAAGGATAATTAATATAGATAGATAATTAATTAGAGTTAACTTTTATTTACTATTTGTAGTAAATCAAATATTTTAAAATCAGAGTGATAAAGGGGAAATCGAGATTCCGCTAACAGTTACAAATCAATTAACTTTAATCTTTAATGAACAATAAATACTTAAAATAGCACTTAACGTAATACAAATACGGACAGGTCAATAAAAGCAGTTTAATTAGAGTTAACTTTTATTTACTATTTGTAGTAAATCAAATATTTTAAAATCAGAGTGATAAAGGGGAAATCGAGATTCCGCTAACAGTTACAAATCAATTAACTTTAATCTTTAATGAACAATAAATACTTAAAATAGCACTTAACGTAATACAAATACGGATAGGTCCAGAACGCTAACCGTGGCTCTGTACAGGCGGCTTGAGAAATGCCTACCGACCGCCCTCTGGCGTCTCAGGTGAAATTACAGACAACACGGCTCTCAATTTCTTATTTAACTAATTAACATGAAAGTTACTCTTGTTAAAATACTCTTACAATGTTTACAAATGATTGATGTGTTATAATTTAGTTAATCTTATTAATTATTATTTAAAAGTTACAACTATTCTTATTTTAGTCAATAAAAGTTCACTTAAACAATAAATAGTTATCCAATTGTTGCTTAAAGTAAAAGTAAAGTTTCAGCCTATAAATGTCCCACTACTGAGCACAGGCCTCCTCTCATTTCTGACAGGGTTTTTGGAGCTAGGAAGAAACGCCACGCTGCTCCGATGCGGGTTGGCGGTCTTCACATGTCTTCGAAATATTTTTAATTTCTCAGACATGCAGGTTTCCTCACGATGTTTTCCTTCACCGCCAAGCACGTGGTAAAATCAGCACTTAAAATTGCAATTAACCATTTTAGTGGTACCGGCACCGGGAATCGAACCCAGGTCACTCGCGTACTATGAAATTTAAAGCGAGCGCCTAGCCCCTGAGCTACCACGGCTAGCTCAGTCGGTAGAGCATGAGACTCTTAATTGTTGCTTACATAAATCTTAATAACTTTGAAATGATTGTTAAGTTTACAACTCATAATTTTCTTATTTTTAAAAGTGGTGAACATACTTGAGCCGATATATATCAAATAACTGTTGATACACTCATGACGAGGTGTTATCAGAAGCTCATTGTCTGTTGTGAGCTTTTTAAACCAGTTGCTCAGTTACTAGCATCGTGAAAAATTATATTAGTAATGGTATTTGTACATCAACCGGGCACTATCCGACAGGCCAAGCTACATACAAACGTCTACCTGATACTCGTAGTAACAATTAATACTTTAACAACAGCAAATTACATTGAATTCAATAAATAAAAAGCTTATGAATTACGGCCGAATCGACCATTGGGCGACCATTGGTGGTATATAAGTACGTTATTTGGTAAATTTTTAAACTTTCATTTTTTAAAGTATGTCACATATAATAAATATGTGACTTACTTTAAAAATATAGAGCCGTGGTAGCTTAGAGGCCGGGTGCTCGCATTTAATTTCATAGTACGCGAGTAACCTGGGTTCGATCCCCGGTGCCAGCATCTCTAAAATTGTTCTACAATTTTAAGTGCTGATTTACCACGTGCTCAGCGGTGAAGGAAAACATCGTGAGGAAACCTGTATGTCCGAGGAATAGAAATATTTCGAGGACATGTGAAGTCTGCCAACTCGCATTGGAGTAGCGTGGCGGACTATTACCCGCTCCAAAACCCTCTCAGAAATGAGAGGAGGACTGTGCTCAGCAGTGGGACATTTATAGGCTGCTGCTGTTGCTTTACTTTACTTTTTTTTACATATAATAAAACAAAAATATTTTCTAAAGAACGTTTCGCGTGACACAGTTCTGAAATCAATCTGAAATAGGTCATGTTGACGTATATACGTAAGTGCATTTGATCGTGATGTTCAACGTATTGCCAAATGAGAGGCAGTCACGTGAAACCTTATACGTAGCGAAACTATTGAAAGTGATTAATTTAAAACATATACTGTTTGGTTTGTTGTTTTGTACAGTCTGTTCTTTCCATTCCAGATTCTAGTTCCCGTCACGAGAAGCTATAAATTAAATAGATCAACCAATTCATAGTGAGTTACGTAGCGACAATTGTGAGTTAACCAAATGCAATCATCTTAATTTAATAAACGGCGAATACGAAACTAACGAGCAACTTCAATTAGTCGGATTATATTTTAGTAATATAAAGGCGCTGCCGTTGAATGTTTTGAGGTACAGGAACGCGTTCGCCTACTTGAACATAAAAATTTGGTCTGCCATTTGTTTGCTACTCAGTAGAGCCGTGTGGTGGCGGCTCGTTAAATAAATACTACCACTCCATCTCATCCAATGGATCTTGTAAAAGGCGAGTAAGGAATAAAACTGCACTGTGCACCCAATAGCGCATGGTGGCGATGGGCTCACCACCTATTACACCAAGTGCATTATATTGTTTTGGTAAAACGTGGATTGTGGCAGTCATCTGCTTTTGCAGTGAGTTTCCAGTCTCTGACTACCCCTTATGGGATACAGTCGTAATCTTATGGACACACTTTCCCTGGATGTATCCAGAGAAACTTATTCGACACGAAAAAAACGTCACATAAATCATTAAACATTATTACATTACCATATAAAAATAAAAATTATCACATTAATAGGTACTTTTGTTCCAAATGTTGCGAACCCCTGAATGTTTGTTTACATAATTTATAGCTTCCCGTGACGGGTGTACTCTTATTTTGACTGCTTTATAATTGTGCGGCCATAAATACATACTATTTCGTGAGTTTACATTCCATTTTTTTTTTAATTTGTCAGTTGAGTATTTTTAATAATGGAGATACTTTACACACAATGACATTTTTAAATAAAGTAAATTTGTTACCATCTTTTTGTATACGTTCCTCTACTAGTTCTAGGTCTGCTTTGATTTCTCATTAATTTGTGGACACAGCGTCGTAGGCCACGCTCCTCCACTGCACGTTGGCGGACGCAGCTTTGGATGGCGCAGAGGCTTCCGCGCTATGGATCGCGGGTTCGATTCTTACACGATACAAATATTTGTATGGCCTGCAGATAGTTGTTGAACGATTACATACATTCATGGTCGTGTATGTAGATGAAGTCAACTAAAATTAGTTGCTACGGGACGAAGTATTTAAAGTGCAATTTATGTCTGAAGAACACACCCACGGTATAGCGGAAATTCGTAGCGGATATTCGAAAGTATGGGGTTACGTTAAAAATCATACATATCATATACACTTTTCACATTTTTGTTCTCTTGGTTTTGTTCTGTAGGTTTGCTAAGTCCTCAACAAATTTTTAGCAGTTGGGTGATATCCACCCTCGCTGTTTACTCACTGCCTTTAGGTTGAGACTGTGTATGCAGTACCAAGTCCATCCTGTGTACCATAACAAACACTATTAATAATGTGGTGGCCTAAGAATCTACCACCTATCTCATCCCGTGAGTGTCGTAAAAGTTAACAGTGGAAAAATTGGAGGCAGCAGCATGTTCCTGGAACATCTGAATAAAAAAACTGCAGTTGCCAACTATAGCAAACCCCCCCAAAAGTAATTAATACATTCCTTCATGATCACTTTCACCATCTAGAACTTTCTATGGATTGGGAAGATTTTGCTACAACCCAGTTTGCTGATTGGTGAAAGATGTCTTCCTGCTCGATTTTCAAAGATATTACCATTTCAGAGCTTGTTTCTTTTTGTGCAGTATAATTCTGCTTATTTTTAAAGGCGGATAAATGCTTTTTTTTACTAAATTGAATTAGAAAAGCAGTTATTTATGTAAATTTTTACCCCCTATCTAATGATAAAATCGAATAAACCTTACGACCAACGGTTGCAGAGATAATTTACTTGTAAAAGTTATAAGTATAATAATTTTGAAATAAATATTCCAATAAAATATCTTAAATCTTATTGTCTAATACTGTCAAAGTATATATAAGTAAATTATTATTATTTGGATAGGCAGTTTTTACATTAACAGTTTTAATGATTAGGATATTTTCGAATATAAAATAATACGTAAATGCATTCCCTTTGAACATGGGAGTTTGAACAGTATGAAAATTATGATATGTGTATATCAGGAAATTTAATATTTTTTTATTATATAGTTGCCGCGCTTGGCAGTAACGGGCTAGGTAGGTACCATTCCAGGGCCAGTTTTCTGCCGAGAAGCAGTAGTGTTCAAACATTATTCTGTGTCGGTTTGAAGAGCACTGAGAGCTAGCATAATCACTGGGCATATGAGACTTAAGAACTGTTGTCCCAGGGTGACGGGCGCAGTGTGGTGTCATGCAGAAATGTTCTGGATGACACAGCATTTGTTATTAGCAGACGTTGCACTTACCATCGTTTTGAACGTGTCGTCGACCTTAATCCAACAAAAAAAACACCATTATATGCAATGCTGTCACTATACTGCTCGTGGGAATATAATGTGGAGAAAGAATTTTTTGATTCTTTGAAAAATGGCGGCGACGTGGTTCGACAACCGTTACGTCTCGTTTTCCGTGGGGGCAAAAAGTGGGCACTTACGTAGCCCATTTTTTGCCTACTCCTCATATGGGAAAAAGGCGTGACTGTATGTACGTAAGTCTACATCAAGTTTATTTGGATGCTACTTTATCTATTACAAAATGGGATCAGCTTTATTAGGGAAAATGCTCAGACTCCTGAAATAACTTTTTTTATCGTTTTTATCGGTCCAAATAAAAAAGTGTTGGACACGTTTCAAATTAAAAAGTGGCAAGGATTACGACTAAAAAGTATAGATGAAATCAGATTTGAGGAACATTTTGCAAGGAAAGAGATATGAAAATCGAAAAAGATGAAAGACATGGAAAGTGCAGCTAAACCAATGAGTTTTGTTGTTTTGAGACACTCTGGATTATTTGGATGACCGAGGTTTGTCTTCTCGTGCGAGGGACAAAACTGAAATCCGTCTTTTGTTACCTGTTCAATATATTTCTCACTTTCAACACTAATTTCTGGAGGTATCTCTCAAAACACACGAGTTTATTCATCGTCTCAATAGCGAGAAAAGAAAACTCGGAAAACGGTGCAACACAGGTAAGGTCTTTATCCCCTTAAAACATCAATATCATAGCCCTTTGCCCATCAGTGAAGTTAACGGAAAAGATCTTCTCAAGTTGAGTCGTAAAAAACCATTCCTGAAGAATACCAGAGTTGGTACTCCGCTTTCCTAACTAATATTGAACCTCATCATTTACCCGAACCTTCAGTAGATGTAGGAGAATCTGATGATTGGAGAATTATTTACTTAAAATTTAATGAAATTCAACTGAATGATAAATTACATTGTCTTAAAACTATTAATTCTTCTTTGTTTTGTTTTTTTTTATTTGATAGAAGTGACTGAACGAGCAGAACGTTCACCTGATGGTAAATGCAACGTGTGCACATAACAAATGCTGTGTCACCCAGAACATTTCTGTGCGACACCACACTGCGCCCGTCACCCTGAGACATCAGTTCTTAAGTCTCATATGCCCAGTGATTACGCTAGCTCTCAGTGCCCTTCAAACTGAAACACAGTAATGCTTCACAGTACTGCTTCACGGCAGAATAACTGGCCTTGGGGCGGTTCCTACCTAGACGGATTACTATGAAAACTGAAGTTATTATCAATGAATCAACCATTTTCATGAGATTTTTTATTTACGATAAATCCTAAACAACATACTTTCAATAAAAGCTTATAGGTATCAGCATCCTAGCCTACCTCCGATCTTATCGCATCAGCGTTACATCGGGCGCGGGTAGGTTGGACGAGTGAGTGCCTCTGTGTTTGCGCGTACACTTGTGGCACTATAATATCTCCTGCGCAGTTGATGACGCTCGACAGTAGTCGGCAGTTGTCGCCGTGGTCGAAATCGGCTAGGAGAACATCATAGGTATCACACTATACAACTAAAACAAAAAAAACTTATTTCTTTATATTGTTTTCTACTATTGGTTAAATCACATGGTTAGCCTTAAAAGCAATAAACATTATCAAAAAAATTAAATCAACCGCTTATAGCGTTGAATACCAATTATAGAACATATTTACTTATTACAGGTAAACCCAGTAAAAACGGACCCTCGTGATTTAAATGTATTTTAAAAGAGGTTTCACTTTAACACCTTAAAAAAGGCATTTATTTAGAAAAAGAATGATCACTCTTAGCTTTTACATTAATCATGGAGTTTTTAATAGGTCAATTAAAGTCGTAAACTTTCAAATGACAATTACTCGAATTCGCATCAAATGCATTTATCTGACTTTACCCGATATCAGACGTTATTTTACAAGTAGTGTGGTGTCAAAGCAAACATATAGGCGATTTTGTGTCTCAACCTACCTATATCTAATGTAACGCTTAAGCGATATGGTAGGATTTCTATGCAGTATATATTTTTCTGTCGTAAATCAGTGGTACCCAAACACAACTGTGTTTCGGTTTGAAGGATACTGAAGCTTGTGTAGCATATGAGACTGAAGAACCGATGTATCCTGTTGAATTGTGAAGTGTGGTTTTATTCCAAAACTTTCTTATGAACATTACGGGTGAGATTGCAACTCTTATAGGCAGGCGTGGCACTTATCATCACAGTATTGCCAGTTCACTTGTATCTTATCATCACTTTCATCGCTTATTTCCATTAAGAAAAGAACTTAATATAAATTACAGTTGACAATCACAATGTGTCCCGATTTCAAAATCAACAGTTTATATTATCGTAGGAAGGTTTTGGACTCATAATTCGCTGAATTCTGATTTACGTGATGGTATATTAAATAACCTTGGCATATTCGCTCAGGCATAGTATTACGACTTAGTCAATTTAACTTAATTGAACTTAGTCAGCGCGAGTATGAAGTAATTAAGTCTTAAATGTAGATCCATTACCTTGACGTAGTTTCAATTTCAATTTCAATATTGTTTTTTTTTTATGAAACAATGTTCCGATTCGAGCATATTGTTCACCTGATCACCTAAAATCACCTAAAACATTGCGCTCGTGATCCTGAGACATCAGTTATTAATTCTCTTATGCCTTGTAATTAGAGTAGTGCCCTTCATACCGAAATATAGTCATTGTTGCATACTACTGCCTGATGGTAGAATATTTGACACTGCGGTGGTACCCACCTAGACAGATTCCTTCTAAGGAATGCTACCACCGGTAAACCTTTGTAAAGCGTTATCCATATTGAGAGAAAAAATAAATTGGTAATTCAATAAAACGTCAACAATGCGTAAGCGAATGGAATCATTTAATAGTTTGTACGTTCATATTTTGAACTATATGATCATACTTCGTCAAGTGCAAATGTTATCAGTAAGCCGAGCTAAAGTTTTGTAAGCTCTCACACTGCGGCGGGTATTGGATTATGCTGATAGCAATCTCGTACACCCAATGCCAGCAAATCTTAAAGGCAACTGTACACTGCCTAAAGGAACCCTCTTATCTCGTCTATAGACTATGTAACCTACGTATAACAGTCTTAATTTAGTGTCGGTAATCATTATTACATTAAAACTTGACGTGGCGTTTTCTGAGTGCACATAAATTTTAAGGATGTTTCATATGAGTTATAATGTTGTCTGTAAATGAACTGGCAGCTCTTCCTATGCAAGAATCCATCTAGGTAGGATAGGCTAGTGTGCAAATATTATTGTGTTTCGGTTTGAAGGGCACTGAGAGCTAGCGTAATCACTGGCCATATGAAATTTATGAACTGATGTCTCAGGGTGATCGGCGCAGTGTAGTGTCACGTTACGGGTAGACGTTGCACTTTACGTCAGGTTTTGCTTGTTTTGTAGCTCTATCCAATAAAAACAAAAAAAATAATTACATGCTGCATTATTGCTGTTAAATTCATTAAAAAGCGCCATTTACCAAATTCTGTAACTAAAGATAATGAGAATGAAAAACCAGTCATACAAAATATATACTCATGTTTTAGTGAAACTACGTAGAGCTGTGAAAATAAATTCAAAACTTTTTTTTGTTTTTTTTTTCATGAAACAATGACTCCTATTTTGTTAGTAATAAATTAATTAATCGCTATATTAGTAGGGGATAACAACAATTATTTATGTTCCACTGTTGGGGATAATTAATCCGGCATAGGGCATCATATAAGGAAAGTCCATCCAAGTCCATCCTGTTCGCTATCATTGGTAGGATGCCATTTGGGGCTGGCTAATCAGTAAATTGTGTAAGTATTTAAATAGAAAAAAGGAATAGTTACTATTTTCTATTAATGCACGTTTTTTTTAATTGTATCAAGTGATGAAACGAGCAAAACGTTCACCTGATGGTAAGTGCAACGTGTGCCCATAGCTAATGCTGTGTCACCCAGAACATTTCTGTGTGACTACACGGCACCTCTCATATCACTTACTAAGACTTATTAAGTCTCATATGATCAGTGATTACGCTAGCTCACAGTGCCCTTCTGACCCAAACAGTAATGTTTCCACACTACCGCTTCACGGCAGAATAACTGGGGTGGTACCTACCTAGACGGATTCCTGCATATGAATCCTACCAACAATACATCCATTAAAAAATTAGCAATCAATATATAAACATCTTCTGATGCGCTATAATTTTTAGAATGCTCAAGCTATTTCTCATAACCTCAATACGAACGACAGTAACACATTTTTTTAATGGATGAAAGTCCGTATAAGTTACATAGCTGATAGGTGTCCGGCAGAGTAGAATATCAACTACCTCCTTACTACCGAGGTGTGTCGTAAGAGGCGACTAAGCTCAGACAGCCTTTAATCATGCAAAAAACATCATAATATGCAATGCTGTCACTATACTGCTCGTGGGAACGCTATGGGGAGTAACAATTCTTTACAGGTACCGAAATGGCGGCGACGTGGTTTGCCACCCGTCACGTCTCATTTCCCACGGAAGCGAAAAGTGGACTACTTCCGTTGCTTCTGCCTACCCCTTTATATTGGAAAAAGGTGTGACTATATGTATGTATGTGAAACTAAGGAAATGAATAAATCACCCGAAGGTAACTGCAAGGTCTGCCCATAACAGTTTGGTGTCACCCTAAAAATTCAATCGCAAAGTTTGTTACGGCGTCATATATTATCAAAATGATACCATCTACAATGCTAGACCATTCCACTTTACTAAGATACTTTTACGTTACGTTTGTTCGTTGTATCGCTCATGACATTCTAGAAGTCAATACAAAAACCATGAAAACGAATTGAGCTTAAATTTACTTACAAAACTCACATAATATATGTCATTAATTGTCTAAACAATTAACAAAGTTCTGCATAGCACCGAACTGTAATACAGGCGGGCGAAGCCGCGGGTATCAGCCAGTTCTTATATAAATAAAATAAAAAATGTCATTGCTTAAGTTTTTCATAAATTTCGCTTTGTGGAAAAAAATTAGGAAGCCCATCAAAGATGAAATAAAAATAGATTGAAAAACTTTTCAACTTTCTTTCGGAGTACTTAAAACTTGGCCCACTTTTAAAGAACATTGATTAAGACAAAATATTATTAAAGATATTTTTAAATGCATTTTCATTGAAAAATATCTTTAATAATTATATTTAATAATTATTAAAGATATTTTTCAATGAAAATGCATTAAATATAATTATACTTTTATAATAATACAGCATTATAGAACAGGTTCACAAAACGTTCATCATGATAATGATATCTCGATTTTTGATTCGAAAATACGTGACGAAAAAACTTTCTAATCCTTTTTAAACAAATTGCGCTTATGGAGAAGTGTGAGATTAGGCATAGTGTATGTATAAAAAATTAATAGGCGGAATGCAAATAAACTACTGGTGACTACAAACGTACTACATAATTACTGGTGGTAGGATTCATAAGCAGGAATCTGAAAAGGTAGGTACCACTCCAGGACCAGTTATTTTGCCGTGAAGCAGTAGTGGGCAAACATTACTGTGTTTCGGTCTTGAGAGCTAGCGTAATCACTGGGCATATGATACTGCAGAACTGATGTCATGTTAGATGAAGACAGAAGACAGATGTTGAAAACTTCAGCTATCTGGAACGGATCTGTAATGATCGCCTTCATTTTCAATTGTTCCTATGTCCTTGTAATGTTGTTTAATGTCGATCTTATCCTTCATTACCTTTCATGTTGCTTTACCTTTACTTTTGGAGTTTAACATATAATTGCGATTCATTGGTGACCTTAATTTATTAATGCACTGCCATTAAAATGCAAAACCGTACAATATTTTCTGTAAGCAGCTTTAACTTGATACAGTTAAGTTTTGTAACATATTTGTATTTTTGTATTTTTAGTCGATTTCGTAATATCCTTTTTGTGTAAATTTTGGTGACGTAATATCATTGCTCTCTTTAGATTTTTGAATGGCAAAGATTGTATAAAAGTTTATAAAATTATGTAAAAGTCAAAATGTTTTTTGGAAAATATGAAATGGTTCGTTCAGGTTATGCTCTTGTAGAACATCTTATACATACTTCATATCTCAAACTTATACATCTTATACATACTGCTCAAATAAATAAGATTATTTATGACGAAGGGGTGAAACCCGTTATTTATTCATTTAACATTTTTTTTGGTAACTGAAACGCTTTTTAATATTCTTGTGAGTACGCTTATAGAAACGGAGGATACTAATTGTTTCCACAAATTAGATGTCGAAAAATGGAATACGTGGACCAGATCAACATGAGTGTACATAAACAGTATTTGTAAAGAACAAAACCTTAATATACATAAGGAAATCACTAATCAATGTCACAAGTACAAGATTCAAACAATGATCCTTTTGAATAAGTTTGGCTGATTTATTGTCTTTTAATGAGAATAAGTTTGTATATTGTAACGAAAGGGAAACAAAGACTTCTCTGGTATTATTACATTGAATTAAACTTTGTAAGGATCAGCTACCTGACGTGGAAACAGATCAGCCACATAGCTCGTTGAACCTATAACCGTCGGGGAAGAAAGATCCAGTGTGGGACCCCCTCCTACTGAATGTGGCAACGACTTCAACGGTTTTGCGAGGTTGATCGACGCACCTGAATAAGGGGCGTGTTTTGTGGCAACCCATAAGGGAGGCCTATGTTCAGTAGTGAACTTGTGATGGGCTAAAATGATAACGATGATGTTGAAACTTCTTTACATTTTTCATCGTCGAAGGTCCTTTTTTGTAATAGCATTAAAATTATTATATTTTAATGTTATTTAGTTACTAGACAAGCAAGTCGTTGACGTAATGGTAAGTGAGTGTCATGCCTGCCTGGGTAACAGTTGCAGTGTTACCGAGAACTATGAACAGCGAAGTATTCTGTAGCACTGCACTGCGCTCTTTATCTTTAGCAGTGAGTTTTTTATTATTCTCAGTAGTTTCACTTGTAAAGTAAAGTTTCAGCCTATAAATGTCCCACTGCTGAGCACAGGCCTCCTCTCATTCCTGAGAGGGTTTTGGAGCTAGGAAGAATCCGCCTCGCTGCTCCAATGCTGGTTGGCGGACTGCACATGTCTTCGAAATATTTTTTATTTCTCAGACATACAGGTTTCCTCACGATGTTTTCCTTCACCGCCGAGCATTGTTAATTGCAATTATAAATCAGCATTTTAAATTGCAATTAACAATTCTAGTGGTGCCGGCACCGGAAATCGAACCCCAGGTCACTCGCGTACTATGAGATTTAAATTGGAACACAACATTGCTTTCCCACTATTGTTTGGTGGTAAAGTAACTAGTACTGTCGTGGTACCTACCTAGAGCAGAATAGTAGAATACCTAGATTGACTGTGGACTATAAGCCGTATCATCGGACTTTTGACTTACATAAGATTATCACTACATCAAGACAACAAAAGCACGTTTTCAAGTAAACAACACTTTGATTTGGATTTATTGGTCGTCGTAACTGGTATTTCAGAAAAAAAACTTGGAAAGCGAAACTTGGGAGAGACGGGGATCCAGCAGTAAACAGCAGTGGACTAATTCTAATAATGTCTAAAGAAATTGTGCAATATTGAAATCGCAACGATGGTATCCGCAGCAGAACTAGAGTAACCGACATAGCCTTAAAGATAAGCAAAATGAAGCAGCAATGGGCCGTCCATGTAGCTCGTAGAACCGATAACTATTGGAGAAGAAAGGTTCTCGACGACCCCTCACTAGACGGAGCTACGATCTGCACGGTTTTGCTGGAAGTGGGTGGATGCAGGTGGCTCAGGTCCGTGGTTTGTAGCAATCTGCTAGGGAGGTTTATGCTTAGCATATTAGGAACATTTAGCACATTTGGCATTGGACTTATGATAGACTGAAGTGATGAAGATGACGATGAAATTGTCCAAAGACTGTTTGTCAGTTGAAACACGTAATTTTTAGTTTTTCTTCAAGTGCTTATATATAGTTAATATATTTAAGGTTAATGCATTATGATACGTGCAATATTTACTTTAAGAGGCAAAAGTTTTTAGATAAATAACAAAAGTGGGCCTTAACTTATCGTAGGCGAGCATCGAAGTTTTGGGTTTGCGGTAATACTTTTGTAGAATGTGTATTGAATGTGCATGTAAATTCACATGCACTTTAAAGTTAACAAATATGGGGAAAGGAATTGCATCTAGAATTTATAAGTAAATGAAGGAATAATGTGAAAAAGATTAATGTGAATTTTTCCTCTTAGAGTGTAGCAAACAGCTTTATTCATTATCTTGCCTTTTAGATGGTCAATTTTAAATGGTTGATAGTAACTAAACATTTTAACGATTTTTAATGAAAGTATGTTGTAAGTTATAAGAAAGATGAGCAAGACTTGCATTGGAAAGTTCTGCGAAAACACACATTGCACAATTCACAGCGCTCGTTACCATTACACATCGATTCTTAACCCTTATATTATGTGCCCTTTATGATGTCCTTCTGGCCGATTTCGACTACATCGATAACCTCGGAATATTGTTGGGAGCTATCAACTGCTCATATTTATAATGATATTATAATGAGTACGCGGAAACTCAGTCACTCGCTCGTCCCAATCTACCTGCGCCCGATGTAACGCTAATGCGTTAAGATCGGAGGTAGGCTAGGATACAGTGTCAAAAGCAAGGGGACAATCACCCGGACCCGAAATCAAAACATTTGTGTTTTAGCACAAATGTTGGCTCCGACTGGGTTTCGAACTCATGACCCGCGGCGCAGAAGTCAGATACTCTACGAGCTGTACAATAAAGTATATTCAATCTTTTCATTGAATATACAAAAAAAATCGAGTGTGACGGTCCGATGGAGATTTCCTAATTCCGTGATTTAGATTCTGGTAAGTCGCTGCCTCTCAGGAGTTGTCGGGTCTCTTCGGCTATACCTCCGAATGATGTTTTGAACCTACCTTGATTCCAGCATTCTACCACGAGTAAATATGTAATATTCATCAAAATTAATTTATGCCCCAATTCAAAACCTCGATTGATATTTTTTCTCAGATGTTAGAGAGAGAGAATTTCAGATTCCTACACAATCGTCGAGAATTCTTAAATTACGAACGAAAACTTTCATAATGCTCCAACGCGTTCAAAGTTTCGCTTACATTATCCTTAAGCACTTGAACTGCGGTTCATAGTCGAGTCGAAAAACTTACGGTAATGTGACAATTATGGTACGTCAGCAAGGTAATGTTACCATGTGAATACTTTTCTGCAATCAAGTTACACTTTACAGTAAAGTAAAAAAAGTAAAGTTTCAGCCTATAAATGTCCCACTACTGAACACAGGCCTCCTCTCATTTCTGAGAGGGTTTTGGAGCTAGGAAGAATCCGCCACGGTGCTCCAATGCGGGTTGGCGGACTTCACATGTCTTTGAAATATTTTTAATTTCTCAGACATGGAGGTTTCCTCTCGATGTTTTCCTTCACCGCCGAGCACGTGGCAAGTCAGCACTTAAAATTGCAATTAACAATTTTAGTGGTGCCGGCCCCGGGAATCGAACCCAGGTCACTCGCGTACTATGAAATTAAAAGCGAGCGCCTAGCCCCTTTACAGGCTATAATATATTTAACGCGCGCTGGCGTACATGTTTTAGCAACAATTTATTATTTTAACTATACAGGGAAAGTGTTGACATAGGAAGGCTGACTAATAAATTCAATTTAACAGTATAAAAACGTAGACACAAAAATAACAAACTAAGCAAATATTTTGATTCAGTAACGTATATTCTTAATAACCGATAATGCAAACGTTTCGCAGTCGCATTAGATATAATAACTTCCTAATGTTTATATTTTGACGCGCACATAATGAAGAATACGATGCGATGAAACAAAAATGGTTTGGTCTAAAATAAAGGAGAAAGTAGAAAGATACAATAACATTTTAAATTAGTTTCGTCTCTTGAATTAGATTCCTTCTTATTCTTCATTTATGCCATCATTTATGTAATTAAAATGCTTTTAAGTCGAAAGCGTTTCTGCTGAGTTCTTTTGTGGAGGTAAGTGATAAGATGAACAAATTGTTCATCTAATTTTAAGTGCAACATCTTACTTGACAAATGCTCTGTCATCACATTTTTCTGTGTCTGAATGTTCTACGCAGTAGCTATATTTATATGGAGCATCCGTAAAGGAAAATTTCCTTATAAACTCCAACTCATAAATTAATTAAAAACAGCCGACATTTTTATGGATACATAGATGGAGGTAATACGGGAAAATAATTCTGTTCTAGGTCGTTATAAAAATGTCGTTATAAAAATATTTACTAAAATACATCCACACTAATATTTATAGCAGTGCGAGTATTTTGTAGCTTGTAAATTACTTACGTGCATGCACAACGTCACGCCTTTTTCGCATTTAAGGGGCAGCCAGAGCCAGGCCAAACACGCAGCTCTTTTTTGCCACTTTTGTGGGAAACATGTCGTGACCGGTGCGGACTTCGTCGCCGCCATTTATGTTAAATAAATGGTTACTCCCCCCCTCTCCGTTGCGTTCCCACGAGCAGTATAGTGACAGAATTGCATATTATGGTCTTATTCTGCACGAGTAAAGGCTGTCCGTACAATACCTTAGTCGCCTCTTACGACATCTCGGTAGGAAAGAGGGAGGTGCTATTTTACTCTTCCGAAAACCTATCGGCATAAAGAAGCTAATAAATTTAAGGATGTTTATCGAACATTAATAACATTACATATATTCATCATCATCACCATAATTGTAATTTCATTACTTCCTTTTTAACATGTTTTTATTAACTCGCTTACGTGTAATTCTGTTTGGGTCAAATTTAGTAACTGAATTTAAAGTAACTTGCCGAGAAGTTTAGAACCGGATGACAGTCCATTATTTCTTGTCCGCCTGTTGGGTACAAATTTCGCAATTGATTATAAACAAACTTTAGTGATTTTCTTTTATTTACGCGAATATTACACATTTAAATAAAACTACTTTTTACGGATTTTATCGCGTTTAATCAAGGCTTCAAGACACAGTAAGCTCTTTCTGCGTAGATCGGACTAAAAATAATGATTAAAAGCTGAAAGTACTCCGGGTTAACTATGACATCAGGACAACTGTCACTTCAGTCCCCCCGTGACCATGGGTGCTGTAAAGCGCCCAAAAGGTCGGGTTAAAAATAGTTCTAGATTAAACGCGATAAAATCCGTAAAAAGTAGTTTTATTCAAACTTTAGTGAGTTTTAAAAAAGTATCTAAAAGTTTTTATACGATATTTGTTTGTTTAAAATATGAAAGATTGTCTCTTTAAATGAAATCAATTATATTACACATGTGCACAATTGAAATTTGTTAAAGAAATAATTAGTCCAATTTCAAATCCAATGAGTGGATATATGTGCTATTGAATTTTAATGGTGTTATTCTGTATGAATAAAGGATGTGTGGCAGAAATGATGATGATGCAAGGCTGTCCGTACAATACGTTAGCCGCCTTTTACGAAACCTCGCTAGGAAAGAAGTAGGTTCTTCTACACTGCCACTATCGGCTAGGCCTAACCCCGTTTAAGGGTCAACATGAAAAGTGTAAAATAGAAAAGAAAATTCAATAATTTTGTTCAGAGCTATTTAGCTTTATTCTTAAATTCTATGAACATAAAATTGACTACCCGTGTATATACATACCATATTGCATTTTTGTCATAATTGTAATTATGTCATAATTAGTATAGTACAAGCATACCAGTATATTACTTGCTGTTGCGCCCTAATAAGCGCTAGATGGCGTCATTAACCTCGTAGCACGCTGTTTATAGCAACTACTTTCCGCTACGCCGTCGCCGGTTACAGTTACGTAAACTATTTACCAGATTAATGTGGTTACTTCTGTTACTTTTTTAAATATTCATTCAGACTGAAATGAGCGTTGTTAGAAAGGACGTATTAATAAAGAAGGAAAGAAAGTTAATTTGCTTGGTGTGTATTGTAACGTGTGTATTAACTAGTTTTTGAAGAGCACCGCCCGCCCTTCCTCAGCAGCGTGCACAAACTAACACCGCCACCGGCAACCGCCACCAGATAACCTTCACCACTACATCACCACCACTAGGTAATACACATAGGTGTGTATTCACTAGTGATAGTGTGTGTGTATACCATTTTAAATTTTGCATGCGGTTCTTAGCAAAATTAACTTTCCTTCATTATTCTACGAGTATTAACTGTATTGGTATAGGTTGTCAGTGCCCTTCAAAGCGAAACACAGTAATGTGTATCAAGTAAAGTAGATTTTTCTACGTGGTAAAGGCATAACAAAACAAATGCTGTATCACCCAGAATATTTCTGTGTGTACTGATTTCATCACACTGCGCTCGACTCCCTGTGACATTAGTCTTAAATCACATGTGCCCAGTGACTTACACTGGCCTCTCAGTGCCCTTCAGACCGAAACACAGTAATGTTTACACACTTTTACGTCACGGCAGAATAACTGGCCCTGCGGTAGTGTCTATCTAACTCATTTGTGTAAAAGAAAAACAAATAGTTTGTGTAGCAGATAAGTGAATAGATCGTTACAGACCTTGTGCCTACTAATAAATCGTGATCCTTTCTTATGTAAATTTGTGGAACTAACAATGAATTAAAAAAAACGATGCTTCTGTCCGGTGAGTGTATTTTACAGGCATAAAGGGTCTGTCCGGTTAATGCTATGAAAATTGCCCTAGCGAATTTTTTTGTGAATTATGGGTGTATTTATTGTTCTTTTCTAATTCATAATGCTTTTAATACAAAAAATGATCCTGTAAATTAGGAAGCATTGGGAGTTTCGTGCGTACAACAGCTTTTAGCAAGCGTGTTTACTATACCAATAACATTCACTTTACCTTAGATAATCCTTCAATAATGGGTAACCGATAACCGTTAATTTTATAGCTTACGCGAACGTTAACTTAATTTTACTACTTGCTCTATTAATACTAGCTCATTGACACTAATTTGACGCATAATAATTATTGTGAACAGTGGCCTTTTGGAGATGCATGCCTCCTCCTCTATTAAAAAATATTTTAAGACTTACTTTAAATAATTTGCTTTCTGCGCAAAACAACCAACCTTTATTATTACTTCTGTCCGTATATTATGAAGGCGCAGTTACAATTCCTGTTATGTTGTAAATTTGGACAGAGTAGGGCGACCCTCGACTGGTCGAATGTCGATGGATGCTTCAGGACCGTGTTTTGTGGCAATCTATGGGGGAGGCCTATGTTCAACAGTGGACTATGATGGGCTGAAACGAAGATGATGGTGATGTAATTTTTTAAATGGTAACACTATAAGTTTTGAACTCTATTACATAACGTTTAGTACAGACACGTTATGTTTAGAGTTTTATTATATTTATAGCAGATAACTGTATAGAAGATAACTATATCACAAGGTACGTGAAAATTGGTACCTCCCTATAACACCAATTACCTTTGCTTACTAAGCTAATACGTGTTACAGTCATTCACATACAGTCATGTCTCTTTCCCATTGGGGTAGACAGATACTACATCTTTCCACTTGCTACGATCCTGACACATATCTTCAGCTTCTTCTACTTTCATTAGAGTTTTCACACACGTTCGTCGGTTGCGGGTACTTTTAACGTGACCTTTCCTCAAAAGTTCACCGATCTGATTGTGATATTTATAATACAACATATGATAATGTCCTCTATTACAATAAAATGTAACTATTACTGTTATAGTTATACATTTTTACTACGACCACTTTAATATTACCCACCACTACTATATGACTACCCGCCGCCGCCTTTCAAGCAACATTTGTTTGATTGCTCCGTAAATATCTAAAAGTTAAACTGGTTAATACTGCACTTACTATTGTGAAACTTACATAACCTTAAAAATACGCACCGTGCAGTTTGTTTGAAGTTATTTAGTGATAAAACAAGAAACTATTTAAAGTATATTTGCAACGGTAGCTTTCCTGACCTACGAAACCTCCCAGTGCTCCGGCATCGATTAGTCATCGCACCCTTAACGCTGTTACTTATTTCAAATAGCTCTTACATATAGTTGTTTTATTTTTGTTTTGTATATTATCATTATGAGTTGCTCTGCTTGTTACGGCGTCATACTTGAAAATTAAGATATAATACTTTGCACATTAGACGGGTGCAACAAAATGTATCATCTTCTTTGCACTGGTGGAAAAAAGCCGTCCAAATCAACAAGTACGTGGGCCTGCCCTAAATGCTGCTGTGCTACTAAGAGAGGCGGTGACAATAGCCTGACTCCTGTCGGCGTCTTAAAGAAATCTCGAGACCCGAATGTAACGTTCCGAAAAAGGATACCATCGGATAATGTGAAGGAGCAGAAAGATTTTGGTGATCTGTCGTGTGAGATTCGCAAACTGCGTGACGAAATGTCGACTCTCAAAGATTCTCTCAAAGATGCAATGCGGTCTCTCTTATATTGCGGTATGAAACTTACTTCGAGGGCAATGCGTTCCAGGTAGCGAAGCTTCACAGAAAATTAAGTCTTTTCAAAGTTCCTATTAAAGCAGTGGCCACTGCCGCGCCATGCGTCCCTGTAGCCAAAGTGTCCTCGCCTGAGCCGAGCTGGTGTGAAGCAACGCCCACAGAAGGGACTGATGGCCATGGAAAATACTCCAACAAACTTACTGCCACAGAAAACCACACAAGTAGTTACAAGGCACTCAAATATAGAATCTGAAGCTAAATATGTTGATGAAATTAGAATGCCATCTACCCCTGGTGAAACTGACTTAGATGCTCATTCGCAACAGTGGACCGAAGTGAGGAGGACTGTAAGGTCGCTAAAAGTCGTCGAGGCTCGCAAACACATACATCTTTGGAACATGGAGTCCAGTGCTGAGGAAATCCGAGATGATCTGCGCGAACCCTGCCCAAGCGGCTCATGCACGGAAGAGGAACAAATCTTATAAGATAGGCGTACCTGTCGCTTATTTTGATACTTGCTTGTCTATTGACATCGGGCCGGTTGATGCAAGATTAAAAACTTGGATAACCTACAGGAAGCGTGCCAATCACCCTCGGTCCTTTTGAGATCCAGCAACCACGCGAAATAACTAACAGCATCGCTTTCCAGCGACGACGCATTGAGGTTAGCAACATATATGTTTCCCTCTCCCAGAATGTCCGGGGCTTAAAAACCAAATTAAGATGATGACGTAATAACATAGTCGCATAATTTATTTTAATTGCGGCAAACGGAAAGTTTTCTTGATGACTCGATATAGGATTCAGAATTGATTTGCGGGGATTGTAACATTCTTCGTGGTGATAGGCCAACAGCTTGTGGTGGAGTTCTTCTTGCTGCACGTCCGCCCATCGCACTAAGACGACGGCGTGATCTCGAAACAAGCAACGGAGAAGATCAGTGGGCGAGTTTTTCTTGGCACGATTGCCCTATTTTTGTTTGTGTTATATATATCATACCTAGTGCCGCTGACAGTGATTACATGAACTGGTTCAAGAAAGTTAAAATTTTTATACATGTTCTGAATGATCATTCAGAACATGTATAAAAATTTTAAAAATATATAAAAAATAAATTTGTAATTCTAGGAGACTTAAATCTTAAAAGTGCGTCCGTAAATATTAATCATTATTATTGTTAATTTTTGTCTTTTTGTAGTTTGTGTGATAAGAATGTAGTTAATTCTCATGGATGTTTGTTAGATGTGGTTTTGGTCCAGGACAGTGACAGCATATCTCAGGTTACTGCCGCCACTGGCGCAGCCTCGATGGGGTTAGTCGCATATCCAGACGCATATCACCCACCTTTGGATATTGAGGTTGACACGGCGCGTTACTCTGATATTATCGACCCAAGTAATATTGATTCAGTAAAAGACTGGAATTTCAGAAAATGTGACTATCAAATTATGTCTCACTTACTTTAAGAACTGTCATTGGACGATGTTTTCGAAGCCCAAAATGTATATTACGCTAGTCAACGTTTCTATAACGCCATTTACAATATTTTTAATTTACGTATGTCAAAGAAACGACGGGAATCCGCTACAATCAGAAGATACCCCGTATTGTTTACAAGTGAAATTATCCAGGTTACGGAACTTCTGAAGAAGCTTATCGCTAATTCTCAGATCTCGGAGCTGACCTTAAATCTCGTATTAACTTAGCCTTTAGTAAGTACATGGAACAGATAGAGACAGATATAAAATAAATCCATGTAAATTTTCACAACACATTGCGAGTTTGCGGTCAAAAGGTGGTTTTAAGTCCAATATTGTCTACCAAAATACAACGTTCTCCGAGCCAAGAGCGGCACAGGCGTTCGCGAACTATTTCGCCACCGTTTTCCAACTTTACGCTTCTGAATTGAACGCGACTGACGGCTGACTGCTAAATGTAAACATCCTGGATCATGACAAGAACAGTAATATCGTCAATTTGATAGAGATTACTCCTACAGACGTTATTACTGCAATAAAAGAGTTGAAGCCAAATGTGCTATTGGCCCTGACAACTTAACACCTTTCATAATTAGAAGTGATAAGAAGATATTGTGTGGTCCTCTGTGTCATATATTCAACTTGACATTAAAAGTTGCAGTTTATTCTTCACAGTGGAAGGTCTCGAGCGTAACACCAATACCAGAAAGCCCAAACGCAGTGGTAGTTGATTCGAGTATCGTCCTATAGCAATTTTATCATCACCGGCGAAAAACTTTGAAAACATTTTGCATAGATATTTGTACGCGCAAGTAGACAAATATTTATGCAATGAGCAACACGCTTTCGGACCAAAAAGGTCTGTGGACACTAATCTTTTGTCTCTACTAGAGTACATTTCCGTGCGCCTCGACAAAGGGTATTTTATTTTGATTTTCGGAGGACGTTTGATAGAGTTAATTACGATATGCTTCTTGTTAAACTCACAGCCATTGGCATCGCCCCAGGTCTTCTTCGGCTACTTGCAGACTATCTTCGTGAACGCCAACAGTATGTTAGTCTCAGTTTATACGAGTCGCGACCCTATCACGCGCGTTCCGGAGTGGGCCAGGGATCGATTCTTGGTCCTCTGCTGTTCTTGCTTATGGTTAATGACCTCCCAACAGTCGTTGCACATTCTAAATGTTTACTTTACGCGGACGACTTAAAACTTTTAATAGAAATAAAGTCAGAAGCAGATTGTGTGGCACTGCAGACTGATGTGGATGCTATTTTCCAGAGGAGTATTGCGAATAAAATGTAGTTTAACCTGGACAAGTTTATACAATGTCCTTCGGTCGAAAGTTTCATCCTATCTGTTACAATTACAAAATCAACAATCACATTATGACTAGTACTAACGCATTTACGGACCTTGGGGTACCATTTGACCAAAGACTTACATTCCATGTTCACATAAGCAAGCTAAGGAATCATTTAGGCGCTTGGGATTTCTTCCTAGGAATTCTGGGGACTTTCGCAATGATACCGTAATTCGCTTAATATTTAATACACTGGTACGTTCGAAACTCGAAGCTAGTTCTTGTATATGGAATCCATACGAAAGCACGTACAAGCTCCTTTTGGAAAAGGTGCAAAAAGTTTTTTTAAGATACCTTTACAAGCGAATTCATGGATATTATCCATATTTATATCCCACCAAATTTCTCCTTGGCTCCCTCAGTTACAATTCATTGGAAACACGGCGAGCATATCAGTATATCATCATGGCGTGTAAAATAGTTCGTGGGAAGATAGACGCTTCCGATCTCAGTGCCGAGCTGTGTCGATAATTCGTGCCAAATAATCGTAATATATACACTCGTAATCGCAAACACAAACTGTTTGCCGTGCCGCGTCATCTGATCTCGTCGTGTTGGTATATAAAAAATCAACAGTTTGAAAACTTGTAACCAAGAGATGGGCAGCAGTATCTTTCTGGTACATCTAAATAATTAAGCTGCGGTAGCCAACTAGCTATATTTAACTAGCATGGCAATATTTAACTTGCTGTGCTCCGCAGGTTTCACACGAGTGGAATACGCCGACCACATAACTGCAGCTTACTGCATGTACGGTACGTCGCTGGCCTTTGCATTCACAGTACCGCTCGGTAATGTTTCGTTCTGCTTTGATTTTTAAGGTTGTTTGAATAAGGTTTTATAATTATAACTTTCCCGAATAAACGGGATATTTAATGCAAACAGGTTTTTGCAAATCAGATTAGTAATTCTTGAGATAAGCGTGCTCAAACATACAAACTCTCCAGCTCTCTACAAAGTAGCAACATTCATTTAGTAACAATGTACGAAATTTGTTTAAAACGAACAATAACGGTTCATTGATCTTTTACCTGACGGGACGTAAGATATTATAGCGAAGTTCAGTTGCACGTAATACAATCCGTGTGCTGTCATGTATAAAGACAGCTCACTCTATCTTATACTTGGCGCTTATTCTAGCAGCATTGTTCTTTTAAGTTACAGAATAATAATTTTATTCTTCTTTAAGAATGTTTTAATATAAATTGGCTTATTTTTTACCGAAAAAAAAGGGGTTCTCAATTCGTCTGTAAATATTTTTGATTTTTTTTATGTGATAAGAAAGTTTTTGTATTTTGTTGTTTTTATATATGATAAGAAAGCAGGTATATTAGGGTGGTCCTGTATAAATTTGGTCAAATTCTGATGATAGAATCCATGAGAAAATCATGAAACTTGCTTGTCTTTCTTTATAGAAGAGGGAGCAAACTGTCGGACCGCTCATCTGATGGTAAGTAATCACCGCCGCCCATCAACATGCGCAAAACCAGAGGAATTTCGGGTGCTTTGCCGGCCTTTGAGAAAGGAGTAGGTAGGTAGTAGTCATTTCTTGAAGGTTTTTCTTTTTGTCTTTAAAAAAAGATGCTCATGTAAGGATTTCTGCTGTACCATGGTTGCGTTTAACAGATAAAATGCATTATTTATATATATATATATACCATTTATTAAACTTTTACTTAATTTTTGGTCTGAAATTTGTTTTATATTTCTTTAAAGTAAGTTTTCTTCCTTTCTTTTCCTCTCAATTCTTCATTACAATTAATGGAGATAAGACGAAAGTAATGGTTTTTGAAACAGAAGAACGTATGACAGATTATTTATTTATTTAAACTTTAATGCACTAGTGGTACATATGGCGGACTCAATGCCTAAAGGCATTCTCTCCGAGTCAACCATGAGGCAAAGCAGAGATTAAATTAAAATAATATGATTATAAATACATAAACAGTAAAAAATTACATATATAACACTACAAATATATATGTGTAGTGTTATATACGTAAATTTTTACTGTATGTATTTGTAATTATTGTTTTTGTTTATTATTTATATTGAATATAAATACATAAACAGTAAAAATTTACATATATAACACTACATATTTATATAAATATGAACACACGAAACAGGAAAAATAAATCAAAACTGCAATGAATTTTTAAAATATTCCTGGATTTTATTTTTGGAAGCAATCTTGTTAGGAGCTTCTTTAATGTCAAGAGGTATATCGTTCACGAGTCTTATAGCAGTTTAGGTGAATGAGTGAGATATGTAACCAGAACGGTGTAAGGGCGTGAGCACCTTGAGATTAACCGAAGAACGGAGAAAACAGTGGTATAAACTGGTGGTAGGATTCCTATCCAGGAATCCGTCTAGGTAGGTACCACCCCATGGCCAGTTATTCTGTCGTGAAGCAGTAGTGTGCAAACATTTTTACATTATTAGAAGATTTCAATTTCAAGTTTAATTTTAAACTATTTATAACGCGACGTTTCGAGTGCTTTACAGCACCCATGGTCACGGGGGGACTGTGTTGCCTGATATCCCGATGTAATAGTTAATCCGGGGTACCGTCACCTTTAAATTATTATTTTTGGTCCGATCTACTCAAAATGAGCTTACAGTTTCGGTGGTAGTACCCAACATCCTCTACCACCGGCTTGGATCCTATAATTAATAAAATTAAATCATTAACCAAGCTGCAACTTGACTCCAACCAACCCCGTGACCATGAGTGCTGTAAATCACTAGAAACGTCGGGTTATAAATATTTTAAAATGAAACGTAATAAAATCCGCAAAATTAGTTTTATTAAATATGTTATTATTACAATCACCAAATCACCAAAAGCCCATCGTCCATGATATTTTTACAAGATTTTAAGATATTTTACAATTCTTAAGTCTCATATGTCCAATAATTACGCTTGCTGTCAGTGCCATTCAAACCGAAACACAGTAATGTTTGCACACTACTGCTTCACGGTAGAATAACTGGCCCTGGGGTGGTATCTAACTAGACGGATTCCAGTAGAGGATTCCTACCACCACGTTTGGGCTCATTTAATTTATTTCGACAAATGATTCCTTAAACAAAATCCTTAGCAACATTTGGAGACGTCTGCTGGACACAGACCTCACAAATAAATGTTTGTGACAATTTTTTTTGTTTAATATTATTATAAAATCTGGTGATCGAAAAATAACAGTTGTGAAATATGCTAAAGAAAATCTATCTTAGTTTTCACAAGTCGATTAACATTTATTTTTTGGAAAAAAGAAGTAAAAAAGATTTTTAATACTTAAGACCTATAAACTCCGTGTCGCATATTCAACAGTCCTTAATGTAGCACGTAATTCGCGAGTTCTTTGGATCGTTTACCTTATAACACAGTCATTTTGAATTCGTGATCATATTGTAATTTTTCTTCATTATTCTCTCAACGGAATTTAATTTTCAAATGATTATATATAATAAGTTTCATAGATTAGTTCTATAAAAGCGAATCGATGTCGATAATTTTAAACATGAAATTACGAGTACGTCAAAAGCAGTTTAATAAAAATGTAATGATATTATTTTTATTTAACATAATGAAGACGTCCTGCTGACCTAAATTTTAGACAAGGGTAACAACTATCGAATACAGTCGAAATCTATCACCTCACTCGTCCTTACCTACTCGCGCCCGATATAACGCTCTTGCAATAATATCGGAGGTATACTAGGGTGTAGTGTCAGAGATACGTGGTTTCACAACACAACTAACTCGAAAACTAAAAATTTATATTTTTGCACAATTGTTGGCTGACCGACCGAAGGGAGTCGACTGATTTGTTTTGCTCTTTCACAAGATCTCTTGTAAAGAGAATGTAAACACTACGTTTATCTCTTGCTTAAATATATATGTTAAACTTTTACTCTATGGTTAAAGTATTCTCGCGAGCGACGAAGTTGCGAGATTATTGGGTACAGTGGCGAGACGAGCAAAACGTTCACCTTATGGCAAGTGCAACGTTCGAACATAGATGATAATTTTAATAATATAATTAATATATAATAAATAATTAGATTTCTGTGTGGCGCCACACTGCATCATTCACCCTGAGATGTCAGTCTCATATGCCTAGTTATTACGCTTACTCTCAGTGCCCTTCAGACCGAAACATAGTAATGTTTGCAGACAACTGCTTCACGGCAGACTAACTGACCCTCGGGTGGTACCTACTTAGACGGATTTCTTAGGGATATTGAAGTTTTTTTTGTTGTCATATGTACCTCATGGACTGACCCGATATTTTATTGGTGCATGCTGCGAATTTACATTGTATCGATATATTGAGAGTTCGTTGTTGTTTCAGAGATAATATTTTTGTGTAGCAAAGCCACGAATAAAAAAACTAGCAAATCGTTCACCTTTGATAAGTGCAATGTCTACGCATTACAAATGCCGTAGCACTTCATTTCTGTCTGACATCATACTGCGCTCGTCACTCTGATACATCAGTTGTTAAGTCTTTTTTGCCCTGAAATATCACTGGGTAATAGTGCACATTAGAAACAGTAATATTTGCGTACTGTTGTTTGACGGTAGAGAAACTAAACTGCATAGAAATCCTATCACCAGTAAAAAAATTAAACTTATTATATAATATAGTTGACATATTTTTTGTATTCAATGATCAGTTCTAAAGTCTTTTTTTCAAAAGAATATGGTAAGAAGGAGAATTTAATGATTGTTTCATATATTTCACTTGAAAATATTTAGTATTAAAGTCTAAATTTAAATAGCTAACATAACTTAATTTTAATTTACATGCGTATCGTGTGCTTAAGAACAAATAAATTACTAAACTCGCGATGGTGTAGATGAGTTATCAAACTCCTGTATGCATAACGAATGAACTTTAACACAGCGCCGTCAGCAGTCTAATTATGATAATTGTCTCTTCGTTTATTAAAGTTAAATTTATTCTGCTAAGCCAGCTTCGTGGGTTAGGTTAGGAACCGAGCAAAATGTATACTTGTAAAATTCGATTATTATGTTACGGTAACAGTTGATGATCTAAAATTAAAATGGAAAATAGGTATACAGTACAACTCAGCTAAGATAACAATCAATACATTGCTTGCAACTCATGCTGCGGCGTTCGCTCGCTTCCGCCCTAACGACTTATGAAAGGCCATCGACAATGTCGCCATTAACCTCCATGCAACTCTGGTTTTCATTCGGTTGATTTTGCTTAGTCCAACGCTATGCGTAATTTGGGTTTAAAATTTTAGTTAATATGTGATAATAAAAAGAAGAAATAATTATTACGGTTGACTTTAATCAATATTTATTAACGCATGGTCTAGACTTTATTGAAAAAGGGACAAACATACATACATTATAAAAAAATAAAAATTTCGTCTTTTTTACAGTGTGGGAAAGTCCATTGAGGAATGTTATTCAGAATAATAAACGAAGTGTCTTACAAACGTTAACGGTTGGTTTAATCAAGCGGACCATTAAAGCAAAGAATAATCGTGGATTTGATAGGCGTCTGTACGTATACGTACGATACGTTGTGTTAAATACTTCTTTGTAATATACGTTTGAGATAAAAGTAAAGTACCAGTCGATGAATGTCCAATTGCTGAGCACAAGCCTGATGATCAAGAAATACAATGAAATACTTTCGTATCAATTCTTGGAAGTGGCACCGACAATCACTTTTATATTGTAGTATGCTTTTTTGTAAAATCATTAAAACTTACGGTTTTTCTATTTATTATACTAAGTCTGTAACTTCATCCATCTAAGTTACAATTAGAGAATATTGTCTAAAGTTACGAGATGTTATAAACGGCTTTTATCTGAATTTCTCCAAACTTCTTAGTACCTGCAGAATGAATCTGTAAATCCACTGCCATCGTGTTCTCCGTTACAATATTGCTTGTACTCATGTGCTAGTGTCGTGAGGATATAAAAGGCAAGTCTAGTGAATACACGCTTTGCATAGTTGCACGTCTAAACAGATAAATTCTGAAAGAAATAACACATTTAGTATTTTTAAGAAATTTAAGATTTTCAGTGTGAGTCATCATATATTGGAAATTATCATTTATTTATTTGGAAAACCAAGCTTATTTTATTTGATTAGATAATTAATAACATTCTTAAATTTATAAGCTAATCACAGAGTTCCATGACCAAATATGTGACTGGGTATTTACTTTATATGATTTACGGACGGACAGCTTTTATTCGTGCAGGATAACAACATAACATGCAAGACTGGCACTGTACTTCTCATCATTATCATTATCATTATCATTATCATTTCAGCCTATCATAAGTCCACTGTTGTACATAGGCCTCCCCCATAGATTGCCACAAAAGTTTGTAGTTCTAATTTTGTAAGGGATTATGCCATAACTGCGACGCTTGGCGGGTCGGCGAACCGCAGTTTATTTATTCATGGCGCTTAAATATTTGCTTCAAGAAGTAGAGGCCCTTGAAGAACCCCTGTTTTGCTTCGCATGTATGCAAGCCTTTCAATAATGACTAGGATTCCTATCCAGGAATTTGTCAAGTTGGGTACCCGTTATTCTGCAGTCAAGCAGTAGTATGCAAACGTTTCTGTATTTCAGTCAGGCACTGTGTAAGCTAGTGTAATTACTTGGAATATGAGACTTAAGAGCTAATATCTCAGTATGAGCGCAGTATGTTTTCATACAGAAATGTTCTAGTGATTGTATTTGTTGAGGCCGGACGTTGCATTTACCATCAGGTGAACTATTTTCTCGTTTCGTCATTGTCATAAATTAAAAAATTGCTCTATATGTCGAATTTTAAGTTTTGGTCAGTCCTCCTTACCCTGTCTCTCTATCTCACTTTCTCTCACTGCTGCCAAATTTACATACGTATATTCATGTACTAGTCGTGGGAGCGCAATGGGGGGTAAAAATATTTTCACTCGGACCAAAATGGCGGTGACGTAGTTCACCAGCCGTCACGTCACGTTTCTCTCTGAGGCCAAAAGTAGGCTATGGGTGTGTCTAGTTATCTTTGCGTAATTTAGAACTGAACCGAATAATACATATATTTATTTATTTATTTAATCTTTATTTGCACACATACAAAAAAATATGTACAAAAAGGCAGATTGAATGCTTCAAGGCAATCTCTGCCAGCGTACATTCGGGTCAAGCAGATAGGATGTAGTGAGTGATTAAATCAAAAAAAAAAAAAAATTAGGTCAGAAATTTACAAAAAAAACTACACCCCTGCGGGTGACAAATCAAAAAAAGAAAAAAAAATAGAAAAAGATCAGAAATTTACAAAAAAAAAACTACTAAAAAAGGAAACTATGAAAATGGTAAAAATAATAACTATATTACTAATAATTATACAATATATAAGCTTTAAGATACATACATATATATACATACATACATACACAAATAATTAATGTACAAACAATACTAATATTCATGGAAACATAGATAGATACACATACAATTATGTGGCCAGTTTCCGATTTCAAAGAAAATAGAGGTAATGCATTGAGTAACCAAAACATTAGTAGAAATTTATAATAAACACACATTATTTAATTAATTTGCGGAGTTTTCTATTAACATTCTTATTTAAAATGGTGACCAGTTCTTTATTATCCTTTAAGTCGAATTTAATTTCGTCATCATCGTTCAGTTAAAAACCAGATGTCGCCATCTTCGGAGTATATATTATAAAGCAATTTTAATGAATATATTTTAATATTTTAAAGCAATAAATAATAAAACATGAAACCCTTTGTTGACGTAGAAAGAACAGTTTCAAAAATATGACACAATCATAATACATAATGCCGAAATAAATAATAATTTGTTGCCAGATGTAAGTGCCTAGGGAAGGCTACCCGCAATGATACTTGATCCTGATCTGGTCTGATCTGGGAAGGATATCTCTGACCACTATTCTTTTACATCGTACAAACTATTTGTTGAGCATATTGTGGTAACGTAGAATTCGCTACACTGAATAAATATTGGTAACAACTGGAATTTGAAGTCAGATTTTTTGGCAGGAAGGAGCAGGACTTATGCGATTTAGTAAATAAATCAACTATCGCTTCAATTAGTTTTCCGGATAATGAAACTTAACACAAATCGGAGCAAAATCTGCATCCAATATGCCGCCGACCGCGCCGATAGTGTAATTCAAATTAATCCTCGCTTCGAATTTAAACCACTTTATTCACTAGCGTTTCGATTTCATTAAAAGCCATGAACTCCGGTGGTTTCGTTATTTAAATTAATATTTTAGTTTAATACTAGAATATTATACATGAGGTTATAATATTATAACGTCATTAATTAATACTGATACGTCTACTACGTTCGACAGACTATAAATTAACATTTATTTTATCAGCTTTCGTGACACGTAACTTAGACACTGACTCTATTGAGTCGAGTTACAGGCATTACCATGCTTGTGTTTGTCCTTGGTATTTACATTATGTACATCACTTTTCTACTAAAGCGATATATATTCTTATGTACGTACATAAAATCGTCATATATTATACATATATATATAATATATATCCCACATGCGAAATTATGCTGAGGAAAAAACTAAGAACTTACTTCTTCGTTATTTCCCCCCTTACTTAGTTCTTATTTCTTAACCCTATTACGACTATTTTTAAGACTGAGAGCATGGTGATGACTATATCAGTTCAGATTTTCTTTTACTGGTAAAACATTTTTAATAGGATATATTAAAAAAAATCTTGGGCACCAAATCATAGGCATATTGTTCTGAATATACATACTGCAATGAGAATTGTCATATCTGTGACAGAAGGACACGACCTAATGGAAGCAGCTTTTTGTTGAATTTTAAGCGATTTGTAAAACAACAAGATCTGTTTATTTTTCCGGTAGTGGGTGTATCAGAAAGTCTGTTATTTGTAACATTTTAGATATGTTTTATCTTATCGCATAAACTTACATCAACTTACAACTGATGAAATAAATAAATATGGAAACGAAACTAAAACCGAAACTTCATGGTATTAATAATAATATGGGAGGCTATAACGCTTGCAGAACGGATAACTATTGGAAAACAAGGTTTTCGAGTGGCAACCTCGTACTGTCAAATACAGTGTGGGGCGACCTATCACTAGATGGAGCGACGACTTGCACGGGTTGTGTTTTGTACCAGTCTTCGTGTAGGTTCAAATGATGATAAAACGTGAATTACATATTCGATAAGAATTTTATCAAATGAAAGCTTCATACTTTTGTGGCAATCTTTGGGGGAGTCCTATGTTCAGCAAAGGACTATGAAAGGCTGAAGTAATGATGAATATTTTTAATTATCTGTATCATCATCATTTCAGCATATCACTATTCCATTGCTGAACATAGGCCTTAACTCATAGGTTTCGACAAAAATTTGTAGCTCTCATTTTAGGCATACATACACATGTGACATAGTTGCCACGCTTGGCAACCGCAGTTTATTGATTCAGATGTTCCAGGAAGACGCTGCTGCTAATCTCCTAGTCTTCAATATCCCTCTGTCGATTTTACGACACCCACGGAATGAGATGAGGTGTTAGATCCTGTATGACTTTATGTTACATTAAACTATTTACTTATTTCCGAATGTATAATACTTCAACACAACACGATTCGAGGGCCGTCGGCATGAATGCTAATCCAATGTTCACTTAAAATTTTGTTAGATTAGTTCAGTTAAACTTTGTTGAACCGTATTTATATATAGATATATCTAATGAAAATTACACACAGTTAAATTTAAACTGTGTACAAAATGTAACGATTCGAATCGAAACTTTAATTATTATTATTTAGTTATGACATAAATCATTTTACATTTTTATTCTCTAAATATGCGCTAGTTTTGTTGAATGTACTCATTATAATTAATATTTTTATTACAATAGTGAAACTGGTAAATGTAACAGTGACAAATATGCATATGAATTGTGGGATTTTCTAACAACACTACACTTTGTGCCGAATGTGTGTCATACGTTTCTCTAATAAAAAGCAAGTTCATATTCATTTGGCTTGGAATGTAAAAAAATACTATTAATACAAACTGTCGTCAGTTTATATTATTAATATTTTTTTAACATTTATTAGATTAATGGTTCCTTTTAGTGTGTAATTGATTGGTTTTCAAAACGATCAGAATAAGGGAATTGTCACTGTCATCTATAAAGTACTTTTTTTAGTACCTTCTTTACTGTCGGTAGGATTCCCGCCGAAAATGTATGTTAGTTGATTAGGTGTTGGATTTAATCACGCTTGCGTGTATTTGTTTTTTTTTATTTTGATTTTTTCCGAGTATATTTCGATTATATGTAGATTGCGAGTATTCAGAAAATACATAACAGTTACGATAGACAAGATTATTATTGTTTGTTGATTTGGAATATAACAATCATGAGATTTCGTATTTCTTATTTTCCGAAGCAAATCTTAAGTGATATTTAGTGTATTTATTATCGTCGAAGGAAATTGACCGAGACCTCTCTCATTCCAATTTGCGATCGCTTTCTCATTTATTTGTCTCTTCAAAACCGTTATTAAAGCTCAGACAATTACGTCGATGATTGTCTGGAGTATTTGGTATTTCTGGGAGATAACTAAATAGATAATTTGTCATTTAGTGAGTATAAATCGATGCAAGGACAGAACAGTCTAAATACATTTATAATTTACTAATTGGACCCGAAACTTCATTCACGTGGACTTTTGGATTTCTTTAATCAGGTTATTACAAAATTCTAAGTGAAGATTAAACCTATAATTAAATAAAACCAGCGAAAATGGTTCATCTCATCCCGTGGGTGTCATAAAAGTCGACAGAGGGAAAATAAAAACCAGGAGATGGGCAGCAGCATCGTCCTGGAACATCGGAATAAATAAACTGCGGTTTCCAACCCGTCTGCCAAGCGTGGCAACTATGGCAAAATCCCCCAAATGAGAGCTACTAACTTTTATGGCAATCTATGCGGGGAGGCCTATGTTTAGCAGTGGACTAGTGATAGGCTGAGATGATGATGATGATGATGATCCAGCACCATCTGGATGACTGGTATTCAACCACTGTGCGATTTGCTAAAAATGTGAGATTTGACAAAAATAAAAAGAGATTGTTGCTGTAATATCTTAAAACTAACATAAATATGTTTTTGATGAGGCAAAAAATCCAAATAATTGTATTTAATATATACTACTAGCTGATGTCCGCGACTTCGTCCACGCGGATACACGGTTTTTAAATATTCTGGGGGAAATAATTGATTTTCAGGAATAAAAAATATCCTATGTCCGTCTTCAGGATGTAAGCTATCTCTATGCGAAATTTCGTAAAGATCAGTTCAGCGGTTGAACCGTGAAAAAGTAACAAAGCTACAGTGGGACAGAGAGAGTTCCTTTCGCATTTATAATATTAGTATTGATTAGATTGCTTGCCTAGTTTTCTATACCGAAAAATCAAATAGTTCGAGTAGGATTTAAAAAAAAAACTAAACCCACGCGAGCGGAATCGCGGGCATCAACTAGTTGATTATAAATTAAATTATGAGATTTGGAAGCGAAACTTCTTAGGGCGCGTCGAAAGTAAACATTTCAAGGTCAAATTGTCAAATTAATATATTACAGTATATATTTAGATAATTGAGTGCAACGATTCTATTATCCATACTAATATATAAATGCGAAAGCAATTGTCTCTGTCCCTCTGTCTGTTTGTTACCTTTTCACGGCTCAACCGCTGAACCGATCTTGACGAAATTTGGCACAGAGATAGCTTGCATACTGAGAACGGGATACTTTTTATCTAGGAAAATGATATAGTTCACACGGGATATTAAAAAAACCTATGTCCACGCGGACGAAGTCGCGGGCAAAAGCTAGTCTTCTATATATTAAAACGTGAAGAGAAAACTGTGTACCCCTTTTTAAGGTAATTGCGCATGCAGCAGCGTGAAATGGCCTTTATTTTTACATTTCACAACTAGCATCGTGAAATGTTAAAATAAGGCCATTTAAAAACTACATAAAACATTATGAACTATGACCATGGCTTTTTTATTGGTTATTCTAGCATGTTTTATCTTTATCAGGAAGTTATATACAAGAAAGAGCAGATTTGGCATAGTTAAAGTTTGTATGGAGATGAAGCGAGTAAGCTACATTTTATATATTATAAGTGTTAGAAATACATTAAATTGAATCAAATGAAACATTCATCATTTACGCTCATATTAACAATATCAATCATAATAGTATGTCGTCTATTTACGTTCATACTACCAATGTCATACATATAATTGTATGTGGTCACACATTGGCACAGAGTGGAGGTTATCGCCATAGAATTAAAAAAAATAAACAAATAATTACAGAAAAAAAAACTGAATTTTATGAATTACGGACGAAATTCGACCACAGGTTCTTAATGAATATTTATCGATTAATTAATAATTGTTTATGTACTTAGCACTTATTCTGCGGTGAGAAATATTTTTGTTAATTCACGTTTATTTATTTTTCTGGTTATGAATTTTTTCCTATATATAAGTATTACTTCTGTCATTTGTACTGAGTTTCACGCGCTCTTTTTATTGATCTTTTAAATCTAGAATGAACCTTCAAATTTTTTTTTATTGTATAAAGTGATGAAACGAGCAAAACGTTCACCTGATGGTAAGTGCAACGTCTGCCATAACAAATGCTGTCACCCAGAACATTTCTGTGTGACACCTCACTGTGCACATCACCCTGAGACATCAGTTCTTAAGTCTCATATGCCCAGTGATTAAGCTAGCTCACAGTGCCCTTCAAACCGAATCACAGTAATGTTTGCACCCTACTGATTCACGGCAGAATAACTGGCCGTGGGGTGGTACCTACCTAGACGGATTCCTGCATAGGAATCCTACCACCAGTGAATAACCGGATATTAGATTTTCGTGAATGACCTTTTTCTAGCGATGAATTCTTATCTCAACGTTAGTCTAACCATATTACACTTAAACGACTGGATAACTCATGCATTCACCCAGGCAATTGTTTTCTAAGCAAATCTGTATTGATGAACATATCTAATCAATTTATAATGTAATGTGTAAGATAGGTCAAAGGCCTTCGAAGCTGTCAATATTTGTAGTTATTGCTAAGTTAGGCAAACAGGTTTGCGATCGCAATGCTAATCGTATTTTAGATCTAATAACAGATACCGTTCCTCTGTCTGTCATTTCCATTCAGTCCAGACATTCTCTTTGCTGGACTATTCCATACTCGACTACTAACATATATAAATTTTATCACATTAGTTAAATCCCGGGAAGGTAAAGATTGGTTACATACATAAATCATTATACATATTACATATACATATATAAATCGCTGTATTTGTAGCTAAGCCTTACTCTTTTAGAATATGAGTATGTATTATTTGTTTAGCTTATTTTTTGTTGTATATTTCGCTGCAAAATTCAGATTCGATGTTGCACACAATTGAAAATCAGAATATTTTTTTCTGATACGACCGTAATGCAGTTGTAAGTTTTATTTATAGAGTAGACGACTGTCGCTTTTCGTGCGTTATGTTAATATGTTTAGATTTTGGAATTATCTCCAAAATGTAAAATTAGAATCGCGTTATTTCTAAACGACATTTAAGTATGTAACTTTACAGCCACGATCACAGCGCTACCTACCGGATCGGATTTTGTATGTTCTTTTATGGTTTTCCACTTAAATTTTAGAATTATATTAAGGATGTTACTGGTGGTAGGATTCCTATGCAGGAATCCGTCTACGTAGGCACTACACCAGCAGTAGTAAGCAAACATTACTGTGTTTCGGTCTGGAGGCCGGAATTTTTTACATTTGAAACAACGTTAAGACTGTAGCTATGGACTTACATTCGGTAACAGATTAATTAAACCAATTCAAGGTTTTCATGCAGTGCCATAGATACTACCAATATCACAAAACAGAGCTATGAAGAATATTCAGGGAGGATGCCGAGGGAGCCGATGACTGCGACTTTCGCTTTGTTTACGCATGTAGCGTTCCTCATTGGCAAGCAGCTAACTTAAAGCTTTATGCGTAAACAAATTGGTGGCCTCTCAACTCAAGGATACTTCTGTTCCTGAGGCAGTATCTGAAGCACCTAAATTGGGTATAATAGTAAGTGCCGCAAATATGGGCCTATAAATGAAGTTTACACGATCTTGCCATTTGCTATAGAGACGGCCGGTTCGTGAGTTATCGCGGTAAAGTTCCTAAAAGCACTATATTCAAGTCTGATTGTCATAAAATGATTTTTGCTTGTACAATGATAACTTGAAAGAATATAAACGTTGATTAAATTTATTATCGTCAACGTTCCAAGTTTAATATTCTTGGCTTATATAAAAGAACTTTTTTTACAGGAGAAATAGAAGAGACGAGCAAAACGTTCACCTGATAGTAAGTGCGTCTGCCCTTGACAAATTCTGTGTCAACCAGAACATATCTGTGAGGCTCCACACTGCACTCGGTCTCCTGAAATCAGTTCTTAATTCTCATATGCCTAGTAATTACACAAGGTCTTAGTGCCCTTTAGACAGAAACAGCAATGTTGGGATACTTTTGCTTTCAGGCAGAATTACTGGCCCTGCGGTGGTCCCTCCTTGGACGGTGTCCTGCATAGGAATGCTACCACCAAAATAGGTATCCATCAATCATGGTAGAAGCATTGGGCGGGAACATTGTTGTTACTAAGATAAGCCGGAAGTTTAAATAATCTAGCTCGATTCAATATTTCCTCTCAAGGAGCCTCCTATCGTGCACCCAAGTACAAATATAAATGCAATAAATAACTTGAAGTACTAGACTTCCCCTTTTAACTTTACCAGTTCATATCTAAAAATACAAACTAAGAGAATATCGACTATTCGCGTATTGGTTTAATCAATACACCATTATAATGTATAGTTTAATACCAAAAAATTAATATATAATTTGCGAGATGGCATTAAACGAAAAAACTTCTTAAATAAAAAAGTTGAAATGCAAATAAAAATCTATATTTTTGTGCATTTAATCATGGTTCGCTTGAAATCATATTCGTATTATCCACAGAAAAATGTCAAAATTTAATTTCTGTTCTTTAGTTGTATTTAAGTTTATTTATATTTACACATTTGAATCTTTTTTTTTATTTGATAAAGTGACGAGTCAAGCGAAACGTTCACCTGATGGTAAGTGCAACGTCTGCCCATAACAAATGCTGTGTCACCCAGAACATTTGTGTGCTCCCTGAGACATCAGCTCTTAACTCCCATACGCCCAGTAATTACACAACCCTAAGTGTCAGTGACGTTTGCAGACTAATGTTTCACGGCAGAATAACTGGCCCTGGGGTGGTACCTGCCTAGACGGCTTCCTGCATAGGAATCCTACCACCATTGTTTTTTTTTATTATTTAAATATTATCTAAAAAAGTAAAGTTTCAGCCTACAAATGTCCCACTACTGAGCACAGGCCTCCTCTCATTTCTGAGAGGGTTATGGAGCTAGGAAGAATCCGCCACGCAGCTCCAATGCGGGTTGGTGGACTTCACATGTCTTCGAAATATTTTTAATTTCTCAGATATGCAGGTTTCCTCACGATGTTTTCCTTCACCGCCGAGCACGTGGTAAGTCAGCACTTAAAATTGCAATTAACAATTTTAGTTAATTGGGATTTGGGATTCGGGAATCGAACCCAGGTCACTCGCGTACTATGAAATTAAAAGCGAGCGCCTAGCCCCTGAGCTACTATTTTTGCTTATTATCAAATTTAATCTAGCACTGATAACAGGCTTTCACTATCAGGGGCCATCTGTATTGACAGGCCATAAAACAAACCGAGAGTTAAGTGGCTGAATAATTTATATGATAATAGCAAGCTCGTAAATTTAGACGGGTCGTCGTAACAAATATCCGGGTATATGGAATGGACGTTTTGCCACTGTGAAGTGCCCTCTAAACGGATTTTTCTGACGGATCGGTGTACTGTGCAAATAATCACGTCCGGTCGCCAGTTTCTATCAAAACAGATAGCCCGGCAAAGAGGTACACGTCCATAACAGATGGTGTAAATCATTGACATTGTTTGTTGTGTTAGTCAGAATTGTACTTATATGATTAGGCGATAGGATTTGATTAATCTAGCCTAAAAGACATCAATCTATATCTATATGGCCGAAAAACTGTATTATGTCTAATTACTGCTAACAGATCATTACTTGAGTTTCATTGGTGATAATGAAAATTATAAAAAAAAACGAGACACAATTACCATTTTCTATGAAGTGGACGTCTTCCTGGAACATCTGAATAAATAAACTTCGGTTGCCAATCCGTCTGTCAAGCGTGGACACTATGGCAACACCGAACTTAAAAGCTACATAGTGAAATAGCGAGTGCGCCTGCAACGCTTTGTTTCGCCGTAAACCACTAGGATATTAGCGCATTTTTACATACTACATTTGATGTGATGTTCTCCTAGCCGATTTCGACCACGGCGACAACTTCCGAATACTGTCGAGAGCCATCAACTGCGCAGGAGATATTATAGTGCCACAAGTGTACGCGCAAACACAGAGACACTCACTCGTCCCAACCTACCCGCGCCCGATGTAACGCTGATGCGATAAGATCGGAGGTAGGCTAGGATGCAGTGTCAGAAAAACTGGGACAATCACAACACAACCAGACCCGAAAACCAACAATTTATGTTTTAGCACAAATGTTGGCTCCGGCTGGGATTCGAACCCAGGACCCGCGGCTTAGAAGTCAGGTACTCTGACCACTAGGCCACGCGGTCGTCATACTACATTTATTCGACGAATAAAGATTATCTATGTTGTTAATTGGAGATCGAAACATTAGCCCTAAAGGATGAAATACAAGGTGAGGTAAGCAATATTATTTTGTTGCAATTAACCTTTAACAACAGTAGCAGTAGTAGCTTTTAGTGGTCAAGCGTAAGAAGTATGACAATTACGATGTGAGCAATTCGATGTAGGTGGGTCTACATTTAGCGATCTACTAGTACTGATTATAATCTATCTAATCTTTATTGATTCATCTTCTGAATTAACACATATTCGATATTCGTCAAACTAAAAATAAAACAAAATTGTCCATGACAAATCAGACCGCGACAGCCATGTCGAATCTCAACCCGACGGTATGGTTGTGTCGTGCATTTCAAACTTATGTCTGTAAAAGTGTGTCTCAAAACACTGACATAGAATTCAATAAACTTGTCAAGAAGACATTATTAGAAAAAGCGTATTATAAAACAGATCATTACATAGAGGACAGATATGTGTAGAAATAACTTTTACTCTGCACTTGCGAAGCAGATAGAGCCGTGGTAGCTCAGGGGCTAGGCGCTCGCTTTTAATTTCATAGTACGCGAGTGACCTGAATTCGATTCCCGGTGCCGGCACCACTAAAATTGTTAATTGCAATTTTAAGTGCTGACTTACCACGTGCTTGGCGGTGAAGGAAAACATCGTGAGGAAACCTGCATGTCTAAGAAATTAAAAATATTTCGAAGACATGTGAAGTCCGCCAACCCGCATTGGAGCAGCGTGGCGGATTCTTCCTAGCTCCATAACCCTCGTGGGACATTTATAGGCTGAAACTTTACTTTTTTACTTTACTGCACTTGCAAACCCCCTGGCTACTAAAATTATCATGTAATTTTTATGTAACTTATAAATGACATGTTATCTGGCATTGAAAAAAAGAAAGATCTCAGAGTTTCTTCCCCGGTAGTTGCCGGTTCTTCCCTCAGAAGGTCTTATTTTTTGAACCGGTGTAGATTTTGACATTCATAAGAGCTTTATACAAGCGTAAACTGAATAAAGAAATTATAAACAGATATTATATACATATTTATACAAATAAAATATTATAAATGAATTAAGTTCATCTAGTTGTGTACATACCTAAATGGTATGGCCCCTGTGCGAGATGGGGATTTGAAGAATTGAGAGCGGCCTGCGTGAGAGTCGACATTGGTTGACCTGTAATGTTCTATGACAAGTTCACTCAATACTGAGCTAATTGCCGTGCTGCCTCTTACTACAGTTCTTAAAAGAATTTAAAACCTGCAACAAATTTCTTTATTTATTATTTTGATTGATTATTTTCACGGTTAAATATAGTTTTATTAGTTATTTTTATCTATTTTTTAATTGGCATTGTGGTGCTTGTAAAATGTTTTGGTTTATGTAACATACGAGTACCTTCGATATGTGAAGTGATAGGTCGTCTTTGCTAAAAATACTGCTTCTTTCTGCTCGTTGTTATATTCTTTCTGTCAATGAACCACATCCCCAAGTCTATTGTATTGTGTACATTTCTTAATAATTGCAATTCTTTGTTATAAAGATGCAAAAAACTATATATAAAAAGGCATCGATTTGAACATCTATTAGAATTTCAATTTATTGCTGCTTGCACGACATAAGATTCGCCATTATGAAATCTATTGTTAGGAATTAATATATCAGAAAGCTACGTATTTTTTTTCAAAATGTTATTACTGATTTATATATTATTACCGTAATATTGTAATTATTTATATATTTCATATTAATTAATTTTTTTATTTAAACGACATCGGAGTGCAAATGTGGGTTGACACTGAAAATCAGTGCTGTGACGGAATTCGCTTCCGCCGCAGTGTATGCTGAGTTGGTCAACCTCGTTTGCTAGGAGTACGGCGTACAATTTCCATTCTTTTATTTTAGTTATTATTTGTGTTTTTAGTTTCTTTTTTTTATATTTTTGTATTGCTATTTTTATATTATGTATTACTTTTGTGTACGTCTGCTTCGAGCAAATAAATGATTTTTCTTTCTTCTTTCTTTCAAATTTTGACTTTGATAAACGCATCCACGAAACAGGAGAAATCCGACCGAGGGGTGTAGTATTTATGAAATAAAAAAGGCCTTTGCGTCAGTGTTGTTGTTGTGTTGTGTATTTAAACTATTTTCTCTTTAATGTCGTTAAATTAACAATACTATGAAAATTGTTTATTCTCAAATGTCATATACACAAGACCGTAATTATATGAAGACCGCTTAGAGTAAAGAACCTTAGAGAACCGATAATAATTCATCCAATAGACGTCTGAAAATAATAGTGTATCATTTCTTCACAGAGAAGGGAATTTTGGATAAGGTAAGGTGATTGAACATCAACCGCATCCTAGTAATGTTTATGTTATATTGAGTTGTTGTATGGAGTTTGTATTATAAAAAAAATTGTTAAAGAGTGGTCAATGTACATATAATTTTCAATTTAGCAGCGCACTAACGAATTTTACTTGATGTGCTGATAACTTATACAGGTAATCTGTGGTTTTGCTACCTGAGAACGTGAGACATGTTGCATATATTGTCAAAAATTACGGAACTCGGTTGCAAACCATCCAAAAGGGATTAATTCTTTATCGATGAAGATACATATATTTATATAGTTCCAGGTGACCGCCGTAACGCCAAGGATTCCGATATTAGCTGGGGCAGCGAGGGGATACGACAAAGGGTTTCTTTTTAGCAAGTTTATTCCGGCGCTAGTAGTAACTTCTTTTAAAGTATTTGTTTAATAAGCAGTGAAGTATGCATGTATATTTTTTGATAAGTTGAGTTATAATTTATAAAAAAATTAGACAGGTTATAAGCTGCCGTGTTTCAGTGGTAGCTGAGAGGCAGGGCCATCGCATCCTATGATTTTTTAAGGCGTTCGCCTTAAAAAATCATAGGACGCGATTTCATAACCTGAGTTTGATATTCTGCAAATTAACATACATACAATCACGCCTTTTTGCCATATAATAGGTAGGCAGAGGCAACACACGTAGCCCAATTTTCACGCCCCCGCGTGAAAAGGGACGTGACGGATGGCGAACCAACTCGCCGCCGTTTTGTTAGGGATTTTTTTGTCATTCTTACTCCTCATTGCGTTCCCACGAGCAGTGTAGTGACAGCATTGTATAAAATTGTGTTTTTCTGCACGAATAAAGTCTGTCCGTACAATAACTTAGTCGCCTAATATGACTCGTCGATGGAAAAGAGGTAGGTGCTATTCTACTCTGCCGGACACCTAACGGCACCATTTTAAGTGTTGATTTACCACTTAAAAAAAAGTAAACTTTCAACCTATATAAAGGTCCCACTGCTGAGCACAGGCCTCCTCTCATTTCTGAAAGGGTTTGGAGCTAGGAAGAATCCGCCACGCTGCTCCAATGCGGGTTGGCGGACTACACATGTCTTCGAAATATTTTTTATTTCTCAGACATGCAGGTTTCCTCAAGATGTTTTCCTTCACCGCCGAGCACGTGGTAAATCAGCACTTAAAATTGCAATTAACAATTTTATTGGTGCCGTCACCGGGAATCGAACCCAGGTCACTCGCGTACTATGAAGTTTAAAGCGAGCGCCTAGCCCCTGAGCTACCACGGCTTTACCACGTGCTCAGCGGTAAAAGAAAACAACGTGAAGGAAACTGCATATCTGAGGAAAAAAAATATTTCGATGACATATGAATTCCGCCGCATTGAAGCAGAGTGACGGACTCTTGTGTGGGAGCGGGCTCAGAGAATCTACCACCCCATCTCACCCCGTGGGTGACGTAAAAGTCGACAAAGGGAAAATAAAAACCAGGAGATGGGCAGCAGCATCTTCTTGGACCATCTGAATAAATAAACTTCGGTAGCCAACCCGCCTGCCAAGCGTGGCAACTATGGCAAAATCCTCCAAAATGAGAGCTTCAAACTTTTGTGGCACTCTATGGAGGAGGCTTATGTTTAACAGTGGATATACTTGGTATAGGTTGAAATGATGATGATAATGATGATGACGGACTCTTTGTGGCTCCAAAAACCTCTCACAAATATGAATAGAGGAGGCCTGTGCTCAGTCTACATTTATTACAGGGACATTTTATAAGCTGTTATTTAACAGGTTATATGTCTATTTTTTATCAAAAGTTTTATCAAAACTGTCGAGGACATTAATTTATATAATTTTAGCATTAAGAAGTTTAGTATTTAATTCACGTCCCTCGTGTGCTCGACCCTATGACCGCGTCGCCTAGTGGTCAGAGTACCTGACTTCTACGCCGCGGGTCTTGGGTTCGAATCCATGACGAAGTCAAGATTTCGTTGTCCCATTGTCTCTGACACTGCAAACCTATCCTAGTTCTGATTTTATCGCATGAGCGTTATTAGCTGCTGGTAAATTAGGGCGAGTGAGTGCCTTTGTCTTGTGGCACTATAATATCTCCTACGCAGCATTCGGGCGTTGCCGTCGTGTTCGAAAATCGGCCAAGAAAATATCATCGTTACGCCTCTCTGAAAATAGATCTTGATAGCGTTAAACGTAATGTAACTGGAAACGATATAAAATGCTAACAATTTTGGACCATTAACTACCACTGAAAAATTTTAGTTTGTCAGAAGAACACACAATAATCGACGTAAAATAGTCGATTTATTAAAATCGACGACGTCTGCAAAATAAACAAACTGGTGGTAGGATGTTACTCCGATAGCCTGTTAATCTGCCGTCAAGTGGTAGTGTGCAAACATTACTTTGTTTCGGTTTGAAGGGCACTGAGAGCTAGTGTAGTAGTAGCTAGTGTAACCACACCAGGGCATCGGATTTTTTTTCGGAAATCTTGACTATCGTCCGGAATTTTTTGCGTAACAGTTAGCTAGCAAACGTGTACCCGCGTATTTACTTTCCAAATTGTCGCGGAACACCTATTCAGATTCAACGTAACTTTCGTTCGTGTTCCACTTTTCAACTTTCGAAAGAAGTCGAAAGTACTAATTTACTTAACGAAAACAGTGTGGTTTTAGACGACGGCAGGGTGAAAGGTCACTCTACTACTACTACTACTACTACTACTAAAATCGAAACAAGAACAGTTTTTTGTAATAATTGTTGTTGCCTGCATATCCAAGTACCATTATTTCAAAGTAAAGTAAGAGCCTAAGCTAGAATATCGTCTAAAACTTAGTACTATATTTATTTAAAGGATGGTGGTAGGATCCCTATGCAGGAATCCGTCTAGGTAGGTACTACCCCCGGGATAGTTATTCTGCCGTGAAGTAGTAGTATGCAAACATAACTGTATTTCGGTCTGAAGAAGGCCCTTGAGAACACAAGTACAACCCTTCGAAACACAGTAATGTTTGCACACTGGTGAACAAGTGTAATCACTGAGCATATGAGACTTAAGAACTGACGTCTCAGGGTGATGGGCGCAGCGTAGTGTCACACAGAAATGTTCTGGGTGACACAGCATTCGCTTTGGGCAGACGTTGTACTTACCATTAGGTGAACGTTTTGCTGGTTTCATCACTTGATCCAATAAAAAAAAAGTTATCACAAATATGCAAGAAACACAATTAAAACTAATTTGAGTATTAGTCTCCTGTGGTAGAATAGCCTGTTTTTCAGGAGAATTAAATACTATATTTTTATGTTTATTATGGGATCAAAATATTACATAAAAAAGAAATATTAAAAAAAAATCTACTTTTACTCTTTTTTACATCATTACAATTTATGATATTTTTCTATTAACCACTCGTAAAACAAGAGTATTATGCCCTGCTTGAAATGACCGTATAATGGCACCAAAGTTCCGCACAAAATCATTTATATTAAAACAAGCCTAGCACGCTTTACCCCTTTAATGTCGGTTGTGACCCAAAAGTAAATTGAACTCCTAATTAATGTTCTGCGTGACGAACTACGACCAGGGACTACGTGTGCAAACGTACACATACGAAAACCTGTCAACACGTGCTTGGTTACGTTAAGATACTAGCTCAGCCCGCGGTTTCACCCGGGTCAAATAAGCGGACCACGTGATTGCGCCGAAGGGTAACGTTCATTTCTTAGCGTGCCTATAATCTTTTTTAATAAACGGCTTATCCAATGGGAAAAAATCAAAATATTTTGTGCGATTAGCGCGTTAAAACATACAAACTCTCTATCTTTATTATAGATTAATAACTAGGCGTCTAGGCGGCATATCAAGATGAAACATGCACCAGATTTTAAGTTATAACGCCAGCAATGCAATAGTGAAAACCGAATCTATCAGTTTTATTTTTATTTTATTTATGTATAGATTTAGTACTTGAGATATTGTTTTAAATGTGTTTACTTAAATATACTTAAACATTCTTCTTAATATTTAAATTCTGTCAAATTTATATGCTGCGAAAATGGGAGAAGAATAAGACGATTTTATTACAATAGGAATATCAGAAAAAAATGTTAAAAGATTCTGCAACCGCAGACTTAGCAGATTTTTTGGCAGATTTTAAAAATTTTAAAATCTCGTCAGACATACATATTTATTTTTCCGTAATTTAAACATACAATAGTTTCTTTAATTACAATATTACATATATTCTTATAGTCACGCTTTCCATGTAAGAGGTAGGCAGAGGCCACTAACATAGACCACTTTTCGACATGTTTTAAACATGTTTAATTAAATATACTTGAACATATATAAATACTATAGATGTACATACTACATATATATATTACTTCATTCTACATATTACATGTAGCTATTAAATTCATGATATTATTAAATATAATTCTAATGAAGATATTAATTATGATGTCCTTGACGACCTGTAGCGACATTTTTAAAAAATAACTACAACTGTCATTTACCTTGTATATGTTGTGTGCCCAATTTACAAAGACTGGGCGCGAAAAATTAATAAACTCCAATTGAAAAAAAAAAACATATATAGGATTAGTCAGCTGAAGTGGCAATGGGCCGGTCATATAGCTCGCAAAACGGATAACCTTTGGAGAAGAAAGGCTCTCAAGTGGCAGCTTCTTAACGACAAACGCACTGATAGAGTAGTGCACGGTTTCGCGGGTAGTTGATGGATGCAGGTGGCTCAGGACCGTGTTTTGTGGCAATAATTGGGGGAGGCCTATGTTCAGCAGTGGACTGGTGTGGGCTGAAATGATGATGATGATGATTTGAAAAATGCATGTTCAAAGGTTTTACATTAATTTTCGCTTTATGGCTAGGAACTACTTTCAAGTATGAAAGATATTCTATCCTCCAACAAGCAAAATTGAACATAGGCATGTTCTATACTCTACGTTGTGTAGGCAAAATTTCAAATTAAACTTATTCTTCGCAGCCGCTTATACTTTTACTTTATTTTGCACATAAGTTGCTCCGGCAGGAAATAGACTCCAGGATCCGCGGCGTAGAAATCAGGTACGCTAACCACTAACCCCCGCCGTGTGGAAGCGGCTTAAGAGCATCTACCACCCCATCTCATCCCGTGGGTGTCGTAAAAGTCGTCAGAAGGAAAATAAAAACCTGGAGATGGGTAGCAGCATCTTCCTGCAATATCTGAATAATTAAACTGCGGTTGCCAACACGCCTGCCATAAGTAGCAACTATGGCAAAATGAGAGCTAATAACTTTTGGAGCAATCTATGGAGGAGGCCTATGTTCAGTAACTAGTGATAGGCTGAGATGACGACGATGAACCACTAGACCACGCGGTTGTCAACCTTATTTTGAAAGCTACGATATGTATTTTAAGTTCTTTTAAAAAATTGTTTGTTGTATAACCATAAAAGATCAGAAAGAGAATATTAAATCGCTATTCTAAAACCTATCGGAAGTCATTTGATTTTCCAGGTATATCCTTTTTCGGATGTGGTACGCGTGTGACCTGAATTCGATTCCCGATGCCGGCACGTACCCTTTTTACCACGAATAAATTTCTACATTACTTGAATACAATTAAAATTAGCACAAGCGTTAGCTTACCTCATACAGTATATAAGTCATTTGGTACATTATTTTTATTGGATAAAATGATGAAACGAGTAAAACGTTCACCTGATGGTAAGTGCAACGTCTGCCCATAACAAATGCTGTGTCACCCTGAAAATTTCTGTTCCTCACTGTGCCCATCACTCTTAGATATAAGTTCTTAATTCTCATATGCCCAGTGATTACGCTAGCTCACATTGCCCTTCAAACAGAAACACAGTAATGTTTGCACACTACTGCTTTACGACGGATTTCTGCATAGGAATCCTACCACCAATAAAACATTATTCCGCGACTATTTATTAACCTATATGTAATTGTTCTACTAATAAAAGTAGTGCTAACATTATTAGAAATTAAATGAAATTTATATTTATTCTCTGACGTAAGAAATTCAAATCTCGTTTTTCGAATGTCATTCTTTTACAATCTACCACCGTTTCTATATGAGGTTTCTCTGTACAGACAAGAAACAGCCGAAAGAAACTTTGTAGGTATCCTTTACGTTCAAACAACTGAATGTACACAAGTTGGTACTGGTGGTAGGATTCCTACGCAGAAATCCGTCTGGGTAGATACCAACCCAGGGCTAGTTATTCTGCCGTGAAGCAGTAGTGGGCAAACATTACTGTGTTTCTTTCTGAAGGGCACCGAGAGCTAGTGTAATCACTGGGCATATGATACTTATGAACTGATGTCACAGGATGACGGGCGCAGTGTGGTTATACTCAGAAATGTTCTGAGTGACACAATATCTGTTATGGGCAGACGTTGCAATTACCATCAGGTGAACTTTTTGCTCGTCTCATCACTTTAAACAACAAAAAAAAGTTATAACATTTATGGTAGGCGATAGTTTGCAACAAAATTCGAAAAGCGGTTGACCCATGGAAACTAAAATTTGTGACCCATGCTTTCGAAATTCAACCGTGATTTCAATTTTTTTTAAGTTTGAGTAATTATATTTTAAATAAATAAATATATTTTTTTCTTTTAAAAAAAACGAAGCCCCACAGTAGGATTTTCTCCTGTATCGTGGGTGCGTTTTACAAACATACATTTCACATGCACAACACAACCAGACCCGAAAAGCAACAATTTGTGTTTTTTGCACAAATGTTGCCTCCGGCTGGTAATCGAACCCAGGACCGGTGGCGCAGACTATTTGACCACAGACCATTACGTGATTGACATTGTCAGTATGAAGATAAATAATTATTTTATAAATAGTTTTAATTTATTCAATTTAATGTATTTGTAAAACATACTATGTATTCATTTAACCTTTTTCCAATTTAACTATGTTAAATCTCAGCCCGCGCAGAATGTGTAAAAAGGGATACAAAATGTACTATGTGTACATAATTTAAAAAGAAATTGAGATTTCTGTGAATAAAAAAATGTAACAAAGCTAAATTTGTGGCATTTCCCTAATACAATTGTTACGACACCCACGGGACTTTTTGGGTTTGTAGATATCTAAACACTGCTACCACACGCACATCAACTAATTAAAGTCCTTTTTCAGACCTTTTTTTATGAAGATAAATAGTGCAATAACTGCCTTTTGTAACTTTAAGAACAAGTATTTCCTTTAAATTTCAAGGTTGTGCATACGACAGTCTCTCAATAAATAATCAAGTCAGTATACTGGTGGTAGAATTTCTGTGCTGGAATCCGTCTGGGTAGGTACCACCCCAGGGCCAGTTATCCTGCCTTGAAGCAGTAGTGTACAAACATTACTGTATTTCGGTTTGAAGGGCATTGAGAGCAAGCGTAATCACTGGGCATACGGGGCTTAAGAACTGAAGTCTTTGAGTGACGAGCGTAGTGTGTGGCAATCTATGAGGAAGACCTATGTTCAGCAGTGGACTAGCGATAGTCTGTAATGATGATGAATGATGACGAGCATAAGTATATAGATATGTAAAAGTCAATCTAAATAAAACCGGATAAAGTGACTAAGCTATTAGCATGTGCGCTATGGTCGCGGGTTCGATATTCGCAGGAAACTAAAATTTGTGTACCCTACAGATATTTGATTCGGGTCTGAGTATTTGTGATGGTGCAATGTATGTCTGGAAATTGTCCCCACTGACAATGGTACAGGAGAAATCATAGTTTATCGCTTATATTAAAGAAATAAGGACGTGCTTTTATATTTTTTAACCAATAAATGTTTGCTTACAGGAACCATTGGAAAATCTAGACAAGCAAGCGGAACATTAAAGAGATACTGAAGTAGAAGTAGTCAAGTGGAATTATCAAGTACATCCGACTAATAGGTAAGCAAAAAAAGGTCACTGAATTCTTTTTTTTTTGTGAAAGAAAGTGACAATATTTGCAAATCGTTCACCTGAGTGAAATATCTGCCTATAAAAAAATATCACAACACATTTCTGTGTAGCACCGCATCGCTCGTCACCATGAGACAAGTCTCGCATACCTAGTAATTACAATAGCTCCACGCCGAGCCATCAGACCGAAACACAGTAATGTTTGCACACTACTGTTTGACGACCGCACAACTGGAACTGCGGTGCTACCTTTACCGGTACACGCATTCCTGCATAGGAGTCCTTTCTCCGGTATGTAAGGTTTATGTTGTATATTTAGTACATTTTTTTATCTTAGTCGACGCCTACGCGATGAATGTCTTAAAGCAAACTCTATGTACTGGGTGTAAAATCAGGACCAGGAGCCTGTTGAGTCTCAGGGGCATGTTTTCCAACATATTAGAAAAATATGTACAAAAGGGTAAAAACGAAACAAAATTGATACACGGTACCATTGTATATTTATCGTCCCATGTATAATTATCGTTACATGATGGTCACATCCAGAACGTTATTTTCCAAAATCTACTCCGGAGCTTCTACAGTATCTGCTTATTTACTTGTGCGTATATTATGTAAAAAAACTCGTACGGTTCTATCATCAACCTTAATAACGCAGTAATTCTATTACTCTAATAAACTACCTGGTATATTTAGTAGGTATATTTAGTGCGTAAAGACGCGATAGAGTTATAGCCATTTTTTATGACTGATGGTCACTGTTAGCCCGAAGGCTTTCACAGCTTCGCCGGATAGATTAATATGTTTTAGCCAGTATGCTGTGTATTAGATGACCTACATACAATACACATCATAATGGCTAAAGCACATACATTGCTCAGCGTTACTGGAGAAAGGTTTAGCTCTCGACGTTATATGAGACACGAGTAGGTTAAGAGGAGTGGGGGCATCTGTGTTTGCGCGTATATTTGTGACACTATAATATCTTCTGTGCAGATGATTCCCCCACAGTATTCGAAAGTTGTCGTCGTGTTGGAAAATCGGCCAGGGGGACATCGTCATTTAAACATAAAATATTCAACGTATTCTTAGTAACATGACATAGGTGTAACCTTCGTGAAAGAAACTCCGTTTTAGTAAAGGTCGACTGAAATACACCTCAACCTACACTCGAGGTTACATAAATCAAGAATTATTGCGACATACTTTACGGTTTTTATCAGACGACGCGTGGGATTCTTATTAGTAGCATAAATTTCCGCGTGTAGACAGAAGCTCTGTGTAAATGGAGTAACCTCCTTCAGTTTCTGAGCTATATGGCCATCACAATACATTCAAATTCGATGATTTATTTGTGTAATCAACAAATATTGGCATCGGTTGGGATTCGAATGCCAAACGTTATGTTATAAGTTGTGTATATACAGATACGAGTAGATTAAGGTAGTCGATTAGTATTTGCAATCGCTTTTTATTAATAAATACTCATAAATACATTTCATCCGTCTACATGACGGATGAAATGCCTTCATAGTTTTTAGGAAGAATGACGTTATCATTGCTGATGTCACAGTGTCCAGTATCGCCCTTCATTTGCAATTAAACTCCAACTTAACAAACTTCACGTTATTTGTTATGGTACACAGTAACGATAAGTCCTGTAGATACGTTAAGGTGAGTAAGGTTGTTGACCATCGATAATGTAACAACTGCAAAGTATTTCATTTCACAACTCAAACATTTCTCAGTCTGACTCTTTACAGTGTTGAGATTATTTTTTAACAAAAACGCAAAACAAGCAAAAGCAAATTGTTAGTTATTAAGTTAATAGAACAATTTTTTTTCAGTTGTTTTATCTTAAAAAAACAAAATTTCAAATTACTTAGTTCGACAATCCTATTAAAAACGTTGTTTATATTTAAAACTATGGAAAACTTAAGTTACAGGAACAAAATATTATTACTAAATATTCCGGCAAAAACAAAACATTTAACATAATATAAGTTAACGTAACTAATGCTAGATTTATAAAACTATCACTATTCTAAATTACAGTAAAGAACAATGTAAGTTAAAGCGCAATGTGAACTTATTAAAGAATTTTAAAGGAAAAATTAAAATAAAGTAGTACTGTGGGTCACGGGTTTAATTCCTGCACGGGCTCAATATTTGTATGGCCTGCAGAAAGTCGGAATTTGATGTTTGTGTTTCTGAATTTGTGTCTTTTAAACGCACCCGTGACACAGGACATCTCTGTTCTTCTCTGCTGCGGAAAATATTGCTTGTTACTTCCAGTTCCGGATAAGTAAACTCGTCATTATATCAGATTTCGACACAGCTCTTCGACCTTTTTATATCCTGCGTCTTAAGTTTAAAACTACCACAAACACATGATCATGTTCATCATAATAATTTAAATTTACATTTATATGTTAGGATAACTTAAAATTTTAGAGTATTCAATAAATATAGAGTATTATAATACAATACACACAGGACAGGCTATTGATGTCCGGCAAACTAGAATAGCACCTGTCTCTTTCCGACTGAGGTGTCGTAAGAGGCGACTAAGGTATTTTACGGCCAGCCTTTATTCGTGCAGAATAACACCATAATATGCAATGCTGTCACTATACTACACGTGGGAACGCAATAGGGAGTCATGTCTCGTTTCCCACGGGGGTGAAAAGTAGGATAGAGATTAGAAAGTTGACCATATCTCCGAAACTACTACACCTACAATTTTGAAAACTACATTTACCGCAGTTTATTTATTCAGATGTTCCAGGCAGATGCTGCTGCCCATCTCCCGGTTTTTATTTTCCCTCTGTCGACTTTTACGACACCCACGCGATGAGATGAAGTGGTAGGTTCTCTTACGCCACTACCGATTTTTTTTATGTATACATTTTATTTATATATAAAAATGAACACTTCACCTATTCAATATTGGCAAGTCATGTTGCGTTCTTTGTTTCAGATTACATATGTATCAGGACAAGAGTAGCAAACAGGAATGCCCTGTTACGAAGAAATGACCAACATCGTAGCAAAATGGCTCATAAATGTTGGAAGACATGGATGAGAATTGCCATTGTGCCTCTTGCATTCCTATTGTCCTCTACGATTGCTGATTTTACAACAGAATGTCAAAGACCATGTGACTGTAGATGGCAATCAGGAAACAAAGCCGCAATTTGCTCAAACTCAAGCCTAAAAATCATTCCCGCAAACCTTAGTAATGATATACAAATCCTTGATCTGTCTAATAATAATTTCAGACAGTTACATCAGGAAGCGTTTAAAAGAGTAGGCCTAAGTAATTTAAAAAAGTTATTTTTAAGAGAGTGTAACATAGAAGTTGTACATAGAGCAGCGTTTATTACTCTAGCAATTATGATTGAGTTGGATTTGTCTAAGAATTTGATACGATATTTACACTCCGACACTTTCAAAGGAACAGAGAAACTAAGATTAATAAACTTAAACAACAACTTTATCGATAAGTTAGAGGACGGAACATTCCGCAACTTGAAGTTCCTTCAGAAAGTCGAAGTAAGCAATAACAGGATATATCGCATTGGTACTAAAGCGTTTGTTAACTTACCACAACTAAAGATTCTACGATTTGATGGTAATAACTTAAATCACATGAAACCGGAAACTTTGAGTGCACTAAGAAACTTATCGGGATTGGATCTTCACAACAATCCGTGGCGATGCGACTGCAATCTGCAATCATTCAGAGATTGGGTAATAAGTCACAACTTGTACACCCCTCCAACTTCATGTGCAGAGCCCGCTTCGATTCGTGATAAACTTTGGAACGAATTAGATTCATCAAACTTTGCCTGCAGGCCTACGATTCTCGAACCTCTACCTGACTCGACAATCAAAAGTTATGATTATAATGTAACACTTACTTGCAAAATTGTCGGAAACCCTCCACCAGATGTAAATTGGCGTGTTAACGGAAAACTTATAGAAATAAAGTCTTTTGGTGAAATAAGATATACTGTGACAGAAAATTCAATGGATTTAATAAAATGGGTTAACTTAACAATCATACACGCTCGTTACGGCGACAGAGGTAACTACACATGTGTTGCTGAAAATCCTGGTGGCCGGGATGAGAAAACAATAATTCTTGTGTTGTCAAAATACGCAGGAACTGGTACTATAGCGGGTATGGATACAGATTCGTTTGCAATATTAGTTGGTTGTCTGATAGCTATTTTTATTATATTAGGCGCAGTATTAGCCGTATGTTTCTTAACTTCTCAAAAGACCGAAATGAAAAGATTAATAAAAACGGACACACGTTCCTCTAACGGAGAAGCTCTTATTGAAGGATCAGTTGCTTCTGAGACGGAAAAAGGGATTAAGTCTGAAGTTAACCCCGTTACCAAGCCTCCCAGAAAATATGAAGCGCCGCTGCCCCTTACTAGTGAAACAACAGAGATGTCTGAACTTAACAAGACTTTACTAGAAAATGAGTCTATATTAGGTGAATATAATTTATTTAACTGTCTTATCACTTTGTGCTTACGACGTCTATCGACTATCATAAATAATCATTATTATAGTTCAACAGATGTTAAGGACTGCAAAACATACGTTCACCCTATATATTATTAATTTAATTCATGTTACATTTAAAATTCCTCTTACTACATTATAAGTTTTAAAAAATATTAAGAATTGAGAAACAATTTTAGATTACTACTGATTTTACTGCTTGAAGATTAATTAAAAACTGTTTCTTACAAATTAAAATCACTTTTATTTCGTTTAAATTTTTTCGACATTATCATCGCCTTTTATTTAAAAAACGTGTATTCACACCAAAGTTTTTAAAATATGATTAATAATTAGATTATTTACAAACTGTTTCTTTCAATTGAAAATCATTTTTATTCCTTTTCAATTTCTTCGACATTATCATCGCATTTCATTTAAAAAACGAGTATTCACACAAAAGTACTTAAAATATTTTTATTTTACCCAAGTAATTGTGCCTAACGGTTTGTTTGATGGTAAGTGGTCATAGTGCCGTTATCATTCTTAAGAATTAAGAAAGAATATCTATGATCCTATAGTCCATAGTATCCTACATTATTATCTTTTAATATAATTTTATAATCATAGAATGAACATCTGTTATAAATATAATCAGTGTTAAAATTTGTTTTTTTTTCAACAGCCTCCTATGAAGAAAATATTGCTAATCGTCGCCAGGAAGTGCTCGTACCCAAAATTTCAAAAGAAATTTTACTCGATCGTCTAGCACAGGAGCATCAAGCGTATCCTCCAGACCTTCTTTCTTTTCCTCTAAGAAATAGTAATCATGTTTCACCATCAAGTGGCATTTCTCCTGCCCAAGACTCTCCTCAATTGAATCAAAAACATGTAGAGAGTTCAATCAAATCTCCTAATTATGAATCAACGGCCATCAACCCAATTATGTACGATAGGTTCCAAAGTACTAATACGTATCAAGGGACGATACCACTAATTAACCCAAAAGGGTATATAACTTTACCTAGAAGACCAAAAATAAGTTACCCTGATAGCATACGTCCGCAAGTATTTTCAACCCTTAATGGAGTTATACCTTACTATGACAGCTTTAACATGAAGCTTTTTGGACACGGAGGTAATTACTACAGCCTTAATAAGAGTGAAATGGATTTAGGTCCTATCAATAAGTACTGTGTGCAAGACGATGCGGAGGAAATTGAACCAGCGCCATCCCCAGCTCCGGGAACTCCTCACGCAACCATTCCTAGAAATAGTCTAAGCTCTCCTAATATTCATAATCAATTGCTAACTTTACAAGCTATGTCAATGAATGCTGCACAAGGACGAAAAATGTCACAACAAAGACCATTAAGAGTGACGTTAGCGGAAAATGACAGCTTACTCAAGAATCCTATAAAAGATCAACGCGCGACTTACAGTGTAAATGTTGTCAGTGGAACTTTAGGTAGAACAAAAACCTTTCCAAATCAACTCACTCAAAATAAAAAAAGACATTCTGGAGAAATAAAAGAACCTTATTTAAATACAATAGAAAACGCTACACAAGTTTAAGTTACTAATAATACAAAAAAAATATGTAACATTGAAATTGAATGAGTAAGGCGCAGTAATGTTTCTATAACTGTTTAATTTTTTTGTAGATTTATTTGTAATCTTCCATAAACAACTTTTCTATACTAAAGTCATAACTATTTTTGTAACAGAAGATTGTTTTATGTTTCAAGTGTTTTTAATAATTTTAATGTTGCATTAATTTATAGTTCAATTTATAAAAAAATCCTTCACATTACTTTTTTGTTAGCAAATATATTACACACGGGTTATGTTGAATATAATATGTGGCGTTGTCACAATTAGAAGCAAATCAAGAAATTTACTTTCAACCAAGGAAGTGTTTCGCTTCAATTTGTTATAAATTACTATCATAAATAAATAAACTATATTTATTATGCTTATCCCTAAAATGCACTATATTATAACTTTGTAATTATGATTGCTAAGTAACCATAGGTCAAAGTAACGTTTCCCATATTGGTGCTTACAAGAATAATAAATGAATCGCATTAAAACTAAAAGGATACTTCCAGTTCATGCCTTGCATAGTAATGAAAAATACTAGAAGAAGTGATAATTTATTCAATATTCAGATGCATAAAATAAATTTCATTACTTAATTTAAAGCGATAAAATCTATATGCATATTTGATTAGTAACAAATCAACTAAACCATATTTCAGTGATATATTTTACCCGGTACTGAAGCATTTGTAGACTAAATATGTAAATAAATTTTCAAATTTTCTATCAAGAAGCGTGTAATATGCAGAAAATATTTTAAAATAACTATGTAATAATTTTACAGCATTAGTAAAAAAAAGTCCGCTTTTTGACATGTTAAAACTTTTTAAAAATATAACGATTCATTGTAAAAATGTAAATATTAATGTAACTAAAGTGTATAGTAAATGTAAGTGAATGTTTTGAAAATGTTATAAGAATGCTAGAAGGACCAATTGATTGAGCATGAGTGTTGGATGACGACGGTTGTACACAATTGAAGTAAATAAAGTTTAAAACTTTGGTTGCATTTATTTATAAAATATCCTTGACCTTAATATTTCACATGAACATAAAAAAAATCTTTCAAGCGACACACATCAATGACCACGAACCCATACATACGTCTATCTATTCATGTTATCAGAGCAGATTTTGAGACAGATTCAAACGTTCCTAATACCACAACGCAATATCTGTTTAAGTAGGCACATCTCCTAATTGGCTTTTACGACACTATCACGCTTTAATATACAGCGGTAAAGTTATAAACGTAGTTCCATATTTTTTATACGGAAGAATGTGACGAGACTAGGAAATCAGCCAGCTGATGGTAAGTGCAACAGTTACTGTGTGACCAAGAAAATTCGACTGAAAATTTCTGCTTCTGCGCTCGTCCCCTCGAGAAATTAGTTCTCAAGTCTCATGTGCCTCGTAATAACACTACCTTACAGTGCCCATTGGAGTGAAATATAATGTTTGCATGCAACTGCTTGACGGCAGAAAAACTGGCTCTGGGATAATACCGATCAAGACGGATTCCTGCACAGGAATCCCACCAACCAGTAAAACGTTCTATGAGGTGTACGTTACAGTTGTATGTGATAACAATTTTATTACGCTGTGTGGTGGCATCGCTAAAGAATCTCCGAATTATGAAACATAATAATGTAAAAAAAATATCCAGACTAATAATAGCTGTAGTTGTCATACCAATGATGATGAACATGTTTATTATTCATTTAATAAAACTACTTTTACGGATTTTATCGCGTTTAAAAATTAAACGCGATAAAATCCGTAAAAGTAGTTTTATTAAATGTGTAATATTCGCGTAAATATAAGAAATCATTATGTTTATTATTATTATTTTACAGCAATGAAAAATTAATATGTAGGTAACTTACCAACTAGTCAATTTTATTACATAGCTTGAGATCGGTGAATACTTATGGTACATCAAAGCATTGGAGGGACTTATTTACGAATAGTTTTTCCTTTAAATCGTAGGCTCACTATATTCATCAAAAGCTTCATCAATAGGGTTACATCAAATTGTATTGGTACAATAAAAATTACTTATTTCGTAACCCAAATTCAGACAACTTGTGAATAAAGTTACCCTCTGCCTAAGATGTGTTACAGTGGTACGAATTTAAGCAATCTTTTTCATGTTAATGAAGCACTAATTAGTCTTGACTTTCCCGAATCCGATGTAAATCACGATTCTCGTGGTAGGATTCCTAAGCAGGAATCCGTCTAGGTAGGTACCACCCCAGGGCCAGTTATTCTGCCGTGAAGCAGTAGAGTGCAAACATTACTGTGTTTCAGTTTGAATGGCACTGGGAACTAGCATAATCACTGGGCATATGAGATTTAAGAACTGATGTCTCAGGGTGACAGGCGCATTGTGGTGTCACACTGTTCCAGGTGCACAGCATTTGTTATAGGCAGACGTTGCACTTACCATCATGTGAACGTTTTGCTCGTTCCGTCACTTTTATCAAATAAAAAAAATGTAAAATTTATTTATTATCTTCATCATCAATTCAGACTTACAACCAATGTATGTATAACCGCTGTGCACGGACTTTTAATATAACATTATAATATAACTAATATTTAGAGTCATTATACTTTTCTTTTCAGATCAGATCTAAAATCGCCTTCTACTGTATTTTTTTTAAGTTCATAATCATCGCATATGGCATCATCATCGTCATCGGCCTATCAAAAGTCTTCTCCAAAACAGATTATTTGCCGTTACATACAAATACCGTTCTGTTACGAGGTTCTTTTGATTCAGAAGGAACGGCGAAAGAAATTACAATGGTTTCCTCATTTTTGTTAAATTACATCCAACTTATTTTAAATAATACAGGCTAACAGGTAACAAATAATGGGTATATAATAATTAATAACAAGAACTAAGCCCTTTGATGAAATAAAAATAAAAATAAAGAGAGTTAACACCTGCCACCAGCCTGGTGGATTCCTATGCAGGAATTCGTCTAGGTACGTACCACCACAGGGCCAGTAATCAGTAGTAATAAGTAGCTTGCAAACATTACTGTGTTTCGGTTTAAAGGGGACTGAGAGCTTGTGTAATCACTGCGCATATGAGACTTAAGAACTGATGTCTCAGGATGACGAAAACAGTGTGGTGTCACACAGAACTATTCTGGGTGACACAGCATTTGTTATGGGCAGACGTTGTACTTACCATCAGGTGAACGTTTTCCTAGTTTCGTCACTATCCAATAAAAACACGTGCAGCCAGCGTTAGTGAAAAAAATAAATTTGACCAATCTACTTGTGGTTGAATTTCTAGGCAGGAATCTGTTTTGGTAGATACCATTCCAGGGTCAGTTCTGTCGTGAAGCAGTAGTGTGCAAACATTAGTATGTTTCGTCTGAAGGGCACTGAGTGTTAGTGCAATCACTTGGTATATGAGACTTAAGAACAGATATCTCAGGATGATGGGCGTAGTGTGATGCCACTCAGAAATGTTTTGGGTGACTTGTGAAACGTTTTGCTCGTCCTGTCACTTTATCCAAAAAATAAATCTCCATTACATGTTTACCAGTATAAATTATAAAACAGACATCATCTTCGTTAATTGTCAGTGAACGACCTCATCACAACGTCACAACGTCGCCACAAGAAGTGAAGAGAGCAGCACAGTAGCAGTAAAACAGAAGAAAACTTGACATACACAGTTACATACAAATTATGATTTCCTAATTAATTATTATCAATACAAACTATATTTTCCGCGTGGTGACAGCATAAGAGAATCTACTATCCCATCTCGTCCCGTGGGTGTCGTAAAAGACGACAGATGGAAAAATAAAAATCAGAAGATGGGCAGCGGCATCTTTCTGGAACATAAAAATAAATTAAATAAACTATGGGAAAGGCCTGGGCCTTCATGAACATAGTTCAGCAGTGGACTATAACTGAAATGATGATGATGAAAGTATTGTCACATTTTTTCTTTCTTAACATAGAAATGACCAATGATAACATAGCCCGCCAATTCTTCACTTACCATATGAAACGCAGCATTGTCATACAACCACATTACGCATTTTTGCTTTGTGGGAGCGTAGTCCTCTCAGGCCGAGCCGAGCCATATATTTACCACGGTTATATTTTTTAATATTAATAATTCAGCCTATCACTAGTCCACTGCTGAACATGGGCCTCCCCCACAGATTGCAACAAAAACTTGTAGCTTTTACCATAGTTGCCACGCTTGGCAGGCGGGTCGGCAACCGCAGTTTATTTATTCAGATGTTCCAGGAAGTTGCTGCTGCCCATCTCCTGGTTTTCAATTTCTCTCTGTCGACTTTTACGACACCCATGGGCTGAGATGGGGTGGTAGATTCTCTTCAGCCGCTACCACGGCACGTTATATTTGCGGTGTTTTGGGTCATTTTTTTAAATGATTTATATTTTTTTTCCCTAGAACTTATAGTGTAAACACATAAAAAATGTGAATCTACGAATCGGGAAATAGTAGCGCGAGCGACAAATAATGTTAAAAAAACGCAAAAAAACGCGATATTCCATCACAAAATTAATATTATTACCAGACTACTCGGATAACGTAAATGTTGTTTTGCATACAAATGCGTAAATAGTAGTATTACTTGATAGAGGAAACTAAAACCATCGGTTTGTGTCTGCAGTTTATATTCGCAAAACACTTATTTAATATTTCATGACTCTAAATCATATACATATTCTTGGACTTATACTGCAGATTGCGACTTTATGACCATCAACTATCTAAAAATAAGTTTGCATAGCTGAAACCACCGTAGTTGTCAGAATGCCTGACCTCTCCGTTACGGATGCCGGGTACGAATTCCAACCCAAGACAACATCTGTGGAAAAATACAAATTGTGGTTTATCGGGTATACTAGGTCCCTGATACTAAATTCACAAATTAATAACCGAAGTCAGGCGTAAAAAAGGGAAAATCTTACGTGAATTCAAACACATGTTACATGAATAAAAACACTTGACTACAAACGCGGGAATGTAACGAACTGCTACGAGTAAATACAATTACAATTATACTACTCTTACTATCACCACAGAAGTGAACTGATTCATTTTCTTATTTTAATTATATTATTACTTTTGTGCCGTGTGGTGGCGGCTCGTTAAAAGAATACTACCACTCCATCTCATCCAATGGATTTCGTAAAAGGCGAGTAAGGAATTAAACTGCACTGTGCTTCCAACAGCGCATGGTGGCGATGGGCTCACCACCTATCACACCAAGTGCATTATATTGTTTTGGTGAAACGTGGATTGTGGCAGTCATCTGTTTATGCAGGTAGTGCCCAGTCTCTGACTACCCCTTATGGGATACAGTCGTGATCTTATGTATGTATGTATTACTTTTTAAATAGTGTTACGCAGTCAAAACTTTTAAAATTAGTTATTATTACCATGCTCGCGTAGCTCATGTTTACAGTATGAATAGTCAGAGAGACCAGATAAAATAAATCTTAGCCTTAGTATATCAGAAAAATCCCCAAACTTTTCCATTACTTTTAACAGAATTGTGTGCGGATTATACTAATAATAACAAGAATTTTATAATACAAAGTAATAAAATTGTTATAACATCGTATTATGATCCCCAAGAAAAATTGTTCGCGAGTTAAGCGACAAACCATTATTATCACTCCGGATAAGTAATGTGTTACGGGTTGTGGATCATTTTATTTGATCACGGGTTGATACTTTCACGCACGGTTTTCTGTCCGCAAACAAATTTGGAAAGATGACTGTAATAATTTTATTGCCATAAAAACTGGTTTTATATGTTACATTATTTCTCACAACCACACATAGAAATTAGCCAAAAGAAAGACAAAAGACTTTAGAATTACAAAACTGTGACCGTTAAACATGAAAAAGTAAAAAACCTTAAAAAGAAAAGAACTATAGTTGTATGAATAAGAAAAGAAACTTATACATACTCACATAAACACAAACAATTTACTCTGCAAAAAAATTCTATCGCGTCACTTTAATTATTTTTTGTTTACTTTAATAATTTTAAGTATTTCGTCACTTTGTTTGTAGACTCTCATCATCATCATCATCATTTCAGCCTATCACAGTCCACTATTGAACATAGGCCTCCCCCACAGATTGCCACAAAACTCGGTCCTGAGCCACCTGCATCCATCGACTTCCTGCAAAACCGTAAAGGTCGTCGCTCCATCTAGTAGGGGGTCGCCATACACTGCGTTTGCCGGTACGAGGTTGCCACTCGAGAACCTTTCTTCCCCAACGGTTATCGGTTCTCCGAGCTATATGGCCGGCCCATTGCCACTTCAGCTTGCTAATCCTTAGGGCTATGTCGGTTACTCTAGTTCTGCTGCGGATAATATCGTTACGGATTTTATTTCCATAGCTCGCTGCGCGATTCTGAGATTCCTCATGCGGCCTGCGGTGAAGGACCACGTCTCGGTTCCATATGTCATCACTGGCAACACGTACTGGTTGTACACTAAAGTGTTGTGTCTGTGGGGGAGGCCTATGTTCAACAGTGGACTATGATAGGCTGAAATGATGATGATGATGATGAGAGTCTACAAACAAAGTGACGAAATACTTAAAATGATTAAAGTAAACAAAAAATAATTAAAGTGACGCGATAGAATTTTATTGCAGAGTAAATTGCAAAACTAAAGTTTTGAGTGATTGAGGTATACTCGACGAGAATATGTGACGCAGTTTCCCGAACGCTGCCCAGCCGATTTGGATCCGTCGATTGACCTCTTGGTCGAAGTTGAACCTACCTAGTCGGACAATCTGTCCTAGGTATAAATATTCGTCGACAACTTCGATCGTAGTGTTCCCAACAATAACCGGTATAGGTGTGACATGGACGTTAGACATGATCTTCGTCTTGTCCATATTCATCTTAAGACCTACCCGTTGGGAGACACTATTGAGGTCATTGAGCATAGCGCTAAGGCCTCTGCCATTATGACTATGTCGTCGTCAAAGCGAACGTGAGTGATGTATTCGCTATTGATGTTGATACCGTATCCTTTCCAGTCCAGTTGCTTGAAAACATCTTCCAATGCAGCGGTGAAAAGTTTCGGGGATATTACATCACCCTGTCTTACACCTTTCTGCAATTGGATCGGTTTCGTACTCTGGTTCTGTACTCGGATAGCCATCGTAGCATTGGTATACAATAACTGCAACACATCGATAAACCGACAGTCAATTCGGCAACGCTGAAGCGACTGTAGCACCGCCCAATAGAAGCGATATCGGTCTATACTTCTTCAAGAAGGCATTATCACCCTTCTTGAAGAACAGGACAACCACGCTTTTAGTCCACGCTTCCGGCGTAGTGCCGCCCCGGATGACGGAATTAAAGAGCTTCTGAAGGACTATTAGTATCCGTTTTCCACCCGCTTTCAGAAGCTCTGCTGTGATTCCATCCTCACCCGGCGCTTTGCCATTCTTAAGCTGTTTGAGAGCCATACTAATCTCGCTCAGACTGACGTCCGGGATATCATCGGAATAGTGTCGGACGAGATTTGCTCTTGGGTCGTTACTCACACTTGTGTGTGGCTCCAACAACGATGTCCATAAAATCTCTCGATCTCACTCAAAATCTCTGCTCTAGCGGAAATGACGCCACCGCTGTCGGTCCTCAACTTAGTCAGTTGGCTCTTTCCGGCAGACAGATCCCTGGCAAAAACCTTGGAGCCTTGGTTTCGCTCTATCGCTTCCTCAATACGAGCTGTATTGAATTTGCGAAGGTCTCGCCGCATACATTTGGAGATCTGTCTGTTCAGTTGCCGATATGCTGACGCCTCAGTTGAGGACTGCAGCCTCATTTCTCGCCTAGCCTCCATGAGATTTAGAGTGTGGTCAGAGAGTTTCTGAATCTTTTTTGTGTGGTGGGTCTTGCAAAACTTTGCTCCCACCGCATGGACAGTTTCCACGAGCCTCTTGTTCATATCGTTCATTGTAATGCAATCATTCAGGCACTGAAAACGATTTTGCAATTCGAGCTGGAAGCTTTCGGGGTTTTGGATAAGGGCACGAGATGGTCGGAGCTTGGACTTCACCAGACGCGACCTCTCCAGCTTAATGTTCAAGTTCAATGTGCCTCTTACCATTCGGTGATCACTGCCGGTTTTCACCCTAGCGATCACAAAGACATCATTGAACAGCTGTCGTTCGGTCGTCATGATGAAGTCGATCTAATTTTTAATGGAACCGTCCGGGCTCATCCAGGCCTACTTTCTGTGGGGCCGCTTTTGAAAGAAGGAGTTCATCATAAAGAGTCCCTCCTTCTCCATAAAGTCGGCCAGCTGTTCGCCCCTTTGGTTCCGTTGCCCTATTCCAAATTGCTCCACTACCAGCTCATCGACTCTTTTCAGCTTTGCGTTAAAGTCTCCCATCAACACCGTGTAGTGAGTTTTGGAGGAATGTATGGCTCTTGATATGTCCTCATACATTACGTCCACCTGGTCATCAGGATGTGCCGAGGTAGGTGCGTATATCTGTATGACCTTCAGCGAATACCGTTTGGTTATTCTGAGTATAAGGTACGCAACCCTAGTCGACACACTTCCGATCTTGACAACGTTGTTAATGAGAGACTTGTGGACGATAAACCCGACACCTCCTTGGGATTGATGGTCGCCCTCCCGGTGGTAGAACAAGTTACCGGATTCAAGGATTACCGTGTCCTCCCCCTGTCTTCGGACTTCAGATAATCCTATAATATCCCAACGTAACTTGCTCACCTCCTCTTCCAGCTCCAAGATCTTCTCGTCAGTCCTCAGCGTGCGTGCGTTGAATGTTGCCAGGTCCAGTCGTCGGTGGTGGTAGCAAGATCTCCTCCTCCGGAGATTCTTCGCACCCCCTGCCCCGCCGTTACCATGACCGCTACCGTAGCCAGGACTAGCGGGGGCCGCCGGAGACTAGGGGCCGTTGTGTTGCAACTCTCGTTTTGGGGGGATTTGCTATAGTTGCCATGCTTGGCAGGCGGGTTGGCAACCGCAGTTTGCTTATTTTGATGTTCCAGGAAGACGTTGCCCATCACCTGGTTTTGATTTTCCCTCTGTCGACTTTTACGACACCCACGGGATGAAATGGGGTGGTAGATTCACTTAAGCTGCTACCACACGGTCTAGCCGCTAAGACTCTAGTAGTTATGAAAATTAAACGTACGAAATATTAATTGCGACTTGTATTCATTTAAATTCGCCTTCTAAATATCTAACCTGACAGATATCTGAGTCATATTTTGCATTTACATTTTCTTTATTATTGACTGGATTTCTATTTTACTAAGATTCAATAAGTGGAGATTATCTATTTAAATATATATGATTATATCATATAATAAACCAATTATGTGGGACGTGTTGTAAGCTATGTGATATTCCGAATCTCTTTAATTTTTCACGGATACACAGTGACACAACGTTCCTATATTTCCTTTGAGCATGATTTAGTATTACGCTTAACAACATAAGCGGAACAAGCAATTTGTAGAACCGATCCTGAGAGAGGCATTAAAAATTCCTCGCAGCGCCTATAACACATATAATTTTGTATGAAGAAAAGAAGGGAAATAAAGAAATTTATCGTTGGAGTTTCTTCTACACACGAGTAATTTATGCAGGATATTTTTGGGACCTGCATTAAAGTGTAATATTTTCAGGTTATGTTAAATATTTGATCATATTTATCAACAACTTCTCATGTAATAGTCAAAGAAGTATCGACGGTCTTTGATATCTTTTTATCTTCCTCCTTTTATTAAAAAAAAACGATGCTCCATAGTAGGATTTCTCCTATATCGTGGATGCGTTTTACAGACATACATTTCACTTGCACAACACAACCAGTCCCGAAAACCAACAATTTGTGTTTTGCACAAATGTTGGCTCCGGCTGGAAATCGAACCCAGGACCCGCAACGTAGAAGTCAGCCACCCTAACCATTAGGCGACGCGGTCGTCAACGGGAATCAGGGTCGGAAATTTTAAGTTTTCAGTAAGTTCGCACTTATTTATACACTTATCATGAAATCATAATTCCAATGTCAAACACTCATTTCAAGAAAAAATATGATTCAAAAAGGCGAACATGAAATTAAGAGAATCTGCATACCGAAAAGGTCGTAAAGGTCAGGCCATTTCACTGCATTTAACGAATAGCGTCTCGAATCTTCGACGACTAGATTCTTTCGGATCACTTTGTTTACGTTTGTCAGCCTTGGGAAGTAAAATGCAAATAGATAAAACGTCTCTTACGTTGCATCTCTTTTCGATTTTGTCGTATTTACCGAGACAGTTTACAAGCCGTCAAATGTCACTATCGCATATTGAGTCATAAGAATACAAACTCAATCAATCAACTCAATACAATTCTTCCAAATCACTTTAATCATCCGGGTAAAGTCCATCATCCGGGTAAAGCAAATTCAAGTGGCCAGTTCTGTTAAGCTGTCCAGAAGCTAGCTGTCTGTTCACGCGAACATGATAATGATGAGAACTTTGCTTAAGCTAAATATAAATAAATTGCATCAAGTGCATTAATTTGAAATATATTTTGTTACACGTCGCCTACATTATGGCTGAAATTGAAAGCTTCTTAAGTTAAAAGCGAAAAAATATAATAGATGTAAGTTCAGTAACTTTTAGAAGCAGTTGTCTAGAAATTGCGAAATAATACGTTGTATGCCAAACTGGATAATGTTCCTTAGAAAGTCATCATAAGTAATACCAAAGTCGCAAATCTGGGCCATCAATCGACGCCGACGCAAACAGAAACCTTTTTTCGCTTTAAGTCTAGAACGGCGACAGAATAAATAAAGGCTGGAATGACTAGAATAATTAATAATTTCATAACAAACCGTGTGCACCTGACATATTTATTACACGTACGGTAACATACAGTAATCGTCTTTAAGCAGTAATCAACCATATAAATCAGCACAATAATCTGCAGTATCCCATAGACTGTAATTATGTTTTATCAGTTGGCTAATTGGGAAACGTTTTTGATGTAGCACTTTATTATATTGAACTGAAATATTTTTAAAACAATTTACTAGCTTTGGAAATTGTAAAACTAAAAAAAAATACTGACGATTTTCTTTTATTTACGCGAATATTACACATTTAAATAAAACTATTTTTACGGATTTTATCGCGTTTAATTTATAACTATTTTTAACCCGACGTTTCGGGCGCTTTACAGCACCCATGGTCACGGGGGGACTGAGGTGACAGTTGTCCCGATGTCATAGTTAACCCGGAGTACCTTCAGCTTTTAATTATTATTTTTAGTCCGATCTACGCAGAAAGAGCTTATTGTGTCTTGAAGCCTTGCAGTGGTATGCTTGGTTTTTGATTTAATTTTATTAATACTCGTAATAGGATCCCAAGCCGGTGGTAAAAATAGTTATAAAATAAACGCGATATAATCCGTAAAAATAGTTTTATTTAAACAAATACTGACGAATTCATAACAATAGGATATTGTACCATCCTGGAAAAACTTCAAAACTGAACAATAGCGACTATGGGATGACAGGAAATGCTACGTCATAAAGAGATGTATATTACTGTAACAACTGTGAGACTATGAATGATGCCTTAAATTTTGAAAATTATGTTTTACTATGTGATGTTCTCCTAGCCGATTTCGACCACGGCGACAACTGCCGACTACTGTCGAGAGCCATCAACTGCGCAGGAGTTATTATAGTGCCACAAGTGTACGCGCAAACACAGAGGCACTCACTCGTCCCAACCTACCCGCGCCCGATGTAACGCTGATGCGATAAGATCGGAGGTAGGCTAGGATGCAGTGTCAGAAACACGGGAACAAACACAACACAACCAGACCCGAAAACAAACAATTTATGTTTTAGCACAAATGTTGGCTCCGGCTGGGATTCGAACCCAGGACCCGAGGCTTAGAAGTCAGGTACTTCAGAGTACTACACTAGGCCACGCGGTCGTCGGTTTACTATATAAAAGAAAGGAGACAGTAAAGAAACTAAGAAGTATAAAAATAATGTTGCTGATCTTAATCAGATTAAAAATCTAATCAATATCAGTAAACTAAATTAATCATAATCAATATTTATGTAATGTGATAATTTATTAAGAAATCACTCCTATCATTATTATTCATGAAATGTTATGCAATTACATATCGGCACGTGATGTGTCCGCTGTGTTAATGAACTTTTCCTTTGATGTACGCTGTGGTAAGTTTATCTTTACTTACTGTTAGTACACTATTCAAATGATGAAATGAAAAGAGATGATCAAACAACTAAAATAAAAATCAATGAGTTTTTTTTAAATAATGGGGCATAGTAGTACTAAGCCATTAAGACACGAGTTCTGCTGCATTTCACCACCTTTTAAACTTAACTACTTTACAGTTTGAGAAAAATGCAATTTTTTTTATTCTTTTTTATTTCATTTGATTTTATTTATTAGAGAAAGTGACAAAACGAGTAAAACGTTCACCTGGTTCCGATGGTAAGTGCAACGTTTGCCCATAACAAATGCTGTGTCACCTAGAACATTTCTGTGTTACGACACTGCACCCGTCACCCTGACACATCAGTTCTTAAGTCTCATATGCCCAGTGATTACACTAGCTCACAGTGACCTTCAAGCCGCAACACAGAAATGTTAGCACACCTACCTAGACGGATTCTTGCACAGGAATCCTACTAAAAATGGATGGACACCTTTTTCTTGTAACGTATAGACAAGAAGAAGGTGTCCATACATTTGTTTAAAAAACCGGTGACTCAAAGTAGGATTTCTCCCGTATCTTGGGTGCGTCTTACAGACATACATTTCACGCGCACAACACAACCAGACCCGAAAACCAACATATTTGTGTTTTTTGGTGTTTTGCACAAATGTTGTATTCCGTCTGGGATTCGAACCCAGGACCCATCATCAGGTACGATAACCACTGGGCCACGCGGTCGTAAAGAACAGGTATTCTCTGTAGCATGTGTAATAGCTAGCCATGAAAATGAGATCTCGTCGAGATAACGCTGTTCTGAATGAATGGACAGCTTCACAGCTTTAGAAACTTACACTTCTTACTCTGACAAAGACTGAAGAGCGATATTAATAGCAATGCTACTGGCGTTTCATATGATGGCGTAAAAATATGATTTTATATTTAGTCAATGTTGCTGTATTGTTATGTAAGTAAGGCACACTGTGTACCTATAACTAACATCTTGTCCAATTGTTTTGTTGTAATTTAGCGACATGCCGTTGCCGTGTGGTAGCGACTTAAGAGATTTAACCTCCCTGTCTCGGTGTCGTAAAAGTCGACAGAGGGAAAGTAAAAACTAGGATATAGGATGCAGTAACTTCCTGGAAAATCTGAATAAATAAACTGCGGTTGCCAACCCACCTGTCAAGCGGGGCAACTAGGCGAAATCCCCCAAAATGAAAGCGACATATTTGTGGCAATCTATGGGGGAAGCCTATGTTCAGCAGTGGACTAGTGATAGCCTCAAATAATGATGATGATGAATTTAGTGACGAACAAGTTTTTTACCTGATGGTAAGTGTGAGGTCATCTCATAACAGTGCCGTATAATAGCCCCCATGAGACAACAGTTCTTGTCTCATATAACCTGCAAATACAATGACTTCAGTGGCCTTGAAAGGAAAGTGCCATTAACGTTTCCAGTTATTATACAGCACTGCAGACATAAGTTCTTAAGTCTCATAAGTCTAGTAATTACACGAGCTCCCTTCAGACTGAAATATAGTAATGTTTGCACATACTGCTTGGAGGCAGAAAAACTCGCACTTCGGTGCTACCTACGTAGACGGAATTTTGCATTCTCTACTGTACTGTATTGTGCTATTTTATGATAGTATAGTAGATTTCTGAACATTTCTCGTTATTTACGTATACTGACTGCAACGTATCTGTAAAATTATAGAATTTACTTTACGAAAGTAAAATCCAAAAAGACAATTTCCATCTCATTAATGCTACAAGAAAACGTTATAAAAGTAATACTCAACAAAGTGATACGAATCATTAGAAGATGAAAATACATCTCATGTGCTCTTTTTTACTGTCTTCTGTAATAATTTAAAACATGATAAGGGCACAAAGAAATCACGGTTCAACTTTGAACTTTATATCGAAACCACTTCTGTTACGCTCGGTAATGATTTGAAAATTGATATGGAATTTAAGAGAAGAGTCTAAAGTGATAAAGAAGAAATAATTTTTCTCATTATATAAATTCTATTATTGACTAAGACGGGTCGGTTTATGTTTTAATTGTGATCATCCGTTATAGAACGCGATGTTGAATAAGTGAGATTTATAATATCCATTACACAAACAAGTTTTCAAGATGATTTTAAGCTTTAAATTGAATAATTTCTCCTGGAACCCTAAAAAAACTTAATGGTTTATTTCAACAACGTTACATAATTAATACAAGTTTTCAAAACTTTCAATCACCGGGTTACAAATTCTTATTACAATAATATATTGTATTATTGTAATAAGTATTTGTATTCTAATTATTGATAAATTGAAAAAAAATTTGTAATATAAATTATACATTTAATTAACGTGATTTAAAAAAAATCAACCTGATGTCGTAGTTATAGTAGTTGTATAGTTATAGTTATTTATGGTTTGTTTTTGTTTTGTTAGGTAAGTAGATGATGTGTTTTGTTTGGTTGTAGGTAAGTAGTAAGTTTGTAAAAGGTGCACCCTCAGCTTTTTAAACAGAGATTAGCAAATTAATTACAAATATTTCAATACAAACAGTTTTTGTAACAACATAATTAGGAAGTATTTACATATTTCTTACATAAGCAGAGCATGTTCGTGTAACGCATAAATCATTTCAAAATTTTCTGTTCCATCCGTGTGATAGTCCCATAGATGCTTGCTGATATATGCAGTATTGTGTCTTGTGGCAGTTATATGGGTGAACTGCGTCTAAGTCGATGCGACTTATGGTTCTGGTTGACGGAGGTTTTGTAGGTGTTGATGTCTGCTGGGATTGTATGGAGACCCTTGTGATGAAGTATGCCTGGCGATAGTCGTATTAATTGCTTGGACATTTCGACAGCCACAATTGTTGCGTCCTGCGTCTTGGTTTGGCTCACGCCTTATTAGTTTTGCCAAGTCTCTTCATGACGGGGCTGCAGGCTGCCCACCAACGTTTTATATAACGACAATATTAAATAACACTGTCAGTAACTTTCCCACCTCTGAATGATTAATGGAAACTCGTTGGTTGGTGAGACAAACTCGATCGAAGTACACAATACTCAACGCCAGTAACTCATATCCTACCTGATGGCTATTATACAAACCTGCCTGATGGCCAATTTATAATTATTAAAAGGGCTGTATAAATCATTGTGATGGTTTGTGGAACATTATACTTCAATCTCTTAAAGGAGGTAGCTGGCGGGCGGAGACTCACAAAGTTGCGATATAAACCAAACAAAGCTTAACCCCATTCTCTTGAGGGAGCTGTGTACGCATGACATTTTTTTTGCCTAAGTCTGCAGTTTGTGACCATGTTCTGGATCATGCCAACAATTATATCAGATTTGATAGATCACAAATCCTTGCAAAAGAACACCGGTTCCTACCAAAGACTTTTCGCGAGGATATAAAAATTAAAAGAAAACACCCCCAATTCAACAGAGGAGATGCTTGAGTACTAGGGCCGGATTGCGTGCTCGTGTTTAACAATATTAATCAAAAACGGAGCATACCACTGTAAGTCTTCACGACACCAAAATAATTATTAAAAAGCTGAAGGTAACCCGGATTAACAATTACACCTCAGTTTTACAGTAATCATGAGTCCTGTAAAGTGCGCGTAATGTCGGGTTGCAAATAGTTCAATCTCTCAAATCGGGTGGCAAAAAATCCCTTAAATTAGTTTAATTAAACTATAAATATATTGTTTTTAATTTAAAAATATGAATAATCATTTAATGTGTGCTTTAAATTTCATAGTACGCGAGTGACCTGGGTTCGATTCCCGGTGCCGGCACCATTAAAATTGTTAATTGCAATTTTAAGTGCTGATTTACCACGTGCTCGGCGGTGAAGGAAAATATCGTAAGGAAACCTGCATGTCCGAGGAATTTTAATATTTCTAGGACATGTGAAGTCCGCCAACCCGCATTGGAGCAGCGTGGCGGATTCTTCCTAGCTCCAAAACCCTCTCAGAAATGAGAGGAGGCCTGTGCTCAGTAGTGGGACATTTATTGGCTGAAACTTTATTTAATGTGTGAAAAAAGTGCGGCATTAAGGCGATGCATCAGTTACTTTTTCTACTTTGTTTATCAACGGTCCACAAACTATACATCTATCTGTTGACAATAGAGTCATTCTTTGATAATCTGTTTCATCGTTATTGTTATGCTAATTGTTAGTACGTACTTTCATTAATATATTTAAAATCTTTGCTTTCCTTATTGAACTTCCTAAAAAAACTAGCACAAATTAAATATTAATTTAATTTGTGTTAGTTTTATTAGAATGTTCATTAATGAATTGAACTGATTAATTACAGAAAGTTTTTGATTTTATTACCCGAACATAAAACTACTGTGTTTCGGGATAGTTTTAGATTTGCAGAGTATAAATGTTAGAACTTCCATCACCACTCAGAAATTTGAAAACTGTAAAAACGTTTAGTAGACTTATGAAATTGCACCTGCTAAGATCTCAAAAATTCCAATGTTATTTATACATAACACAATATCGTATAATTTCATATGTACGATATCTTTTTGCAGGTTTAATTTTTGTGTGTTTTATTCTTCGTGATGCGTATGCTAATATATATATTTTTTTTAATTGCTACCCAATAATTTATAAAATTACTAGTTGATGCCCGCGACTGCATCGGCGTGGATATTAAATATGCCGTGAAAACGATTGGATTTTGTGGAATAAAAAGTATCATATGTCCGTTTCCAGGATGCAAACTATCTCTGTGCGAAATTTCGTCAAGATCCGTTAAGCGGTTGAGCCGTGAAAAGGTAACAAACAGACAGAGGGACAGAGAGAGTTACTTTCGCATTTATAATATTAGTGTCTTGTTTACTTTTTTTTAATTTGTACTTATATATAAAAAAAATTGTAATTTTAATCTTTTATTTATTCTATTTTTTGTATTCATGTAATTATCCATACGTTACGTTATTTTTTTATGTTTAATATTTTTTTTTGTTAATTGTCCGGTTGTTCGTGTGGTCAATAAAGGTCCCGACTGTTAACCAGTGCTGTGGGGTACCACAGATTATCACTGAGGCAGGCTTTTTGACACCGCTCTAAAACAATATTCTTTTTACACTATTTTTGTCTTTTATTTCTTTCTTCCTAGCATTATTGCACAAAAATATTTTTTAATAATGCCTTTTGGCCCAATACGGTGACAACGTTAACAAAATTCTTAGCGACATCGATTTATGAAATGTTATTCATCGAAATGAGCAAGACAATGCTTTTGACAATGCTTACAGACGTTTTTCTGGCTCTTAAAATACTTCAGCCCAGTCTCTGACTACCCTTTATGGGATACAGTCGTGATCTTATGTATGTATGTATGTATAATGAATTAAATGATTTGTGTATCATACGGTCGTACGGATATTTTGTTAATTTTACAGCTTAAAAGTAAAAATAAAAGTAAAGTATTACAAGTAATAATGTATTATTTGCACGTATGTACAATTATAATGTAAATCTTCATCTAAAGTAAAGCAAAGTAACAGCGCATAAATGTCTCACTGGTGAGCATAGACTTCCTCTCATTTTTGAAAGGGCTTTGAAGCGGACAAGAATTTGCTACCCTGCTCCATTGCGTGTTGGCGCACGTTTAAGCACGCTAAGCCCGTGGTAAATGAACTCTAAAAAAGCAGAATAATTTTAGAGGTACCGCGAAGAAGCGAACACGCGGTCCCTGAGCCGCCACGTCTTTACACCTTACAAATAAATAGTCAATTCAATTAATTAATAAGTTTTTTTTAAAGTATTCATGTTTTTACACGTATAATATTTATTAAAATAACGAACTACTACAACAAACGAACATCACTCGCTAATTTTATTTTTATGCGTGAGGTCTATGTCGCCATAAAGTAATTAAACTTTAACGGCCCAGAAATACAGCACAATCTGAGAATTAATCGTTTTATTCACTGTGGTTAGGTAAATAAAGGACCAAAAATGAAGCCAAACAAATCTTAAACTGTATATATTGAATATTCGATTATGATCTTCAATATGTTCACTGCTATTAAGATTTCTGAGGATCTGTCGTTATCGCCACGGTGGCAATCGATGTGGCTCTGCTTCTGCGGTGTGGATATTTTATATTGTAGTGAGATTGTTTTAAAGTATTTTTTATTTCACTATAGACAAATCTACATCGTTATCTGGTAATAATCAGTGATGACGATCAAAACAGTTTGTAACATAATCAAGTGATTGGACCTTATGGAAGATAGCGACGAGATGAGATAATCGCTTATCTTGTGGTACGTGCAATGTGCACCACACAGTGCTTGCAACCCCTGGGTCGTCCGTTTTTAAGTATCATATGCCTAGTAATTACACTGGTTAGTAGGTTACTAGGTTACTGCGCCCTGCAGACCGAAACATTTCAAATGAGATAGAGAGCGTAATTGTTGTAAATATAATTAATAACAAATATAATAAAATCCATCCGGTCGACTATACACATAATAAAATTGTAACTAGCCGATGTCTGTACATAGGCGATATTAAGAAAATTAAATAGAAGGGGTTTATAAGAGCAATATAATAGGCTATAAAATTTCATGCCACAACTTTAAGGTACCGCACGCTATGAACAGAACGTTACCGAGAAGGTCCGAACTGTGAATGCTCTGGTCATAAGGTACCTTGCCGTTTGGTGCATTCATGTAGTCGGCATATTTTACGCGACACTCAGCTGTTTTTTTTTATTGGATAGAGTGACGAAACGAGCAAAACGTTCACGTGATGTAAAGTGCAACATCTACCCATAACAAATGCTATGTCACCCAGAACATTTCTGTGTGACACTCCACTGCGCCCGTCACCCTGTGACATCAGTTCCTAAGTCTCATATGCCCAGTGATTATGCTAGCTCACAATGCCCTTCAAACCGAAACACAGTAATGTTGGCACACTACCGTTTCACGGCAGTATAACTGGCCCTGGGGTTGTACTGGGCCTAGATGGATTCCGGCTTTTTATTTTTTTTATTTTTTATTGGATAGAGTGACGAAACGAGCAAAACGTTCACCTGATGTAAAGTGCAACGTCTACCCATTACAAATGTTATGTCACCCAGAACATTTCTGTGTGACACTACACTGCGGCTGTCACACTGAGACATCAGTTCTTAAGTCTCATATGCCCAGTGATTACGCTAGCTCACAGTGCCCTTCAAACCGAAACACAGTAATGTTTGCACACTACTGCATCACGGCAGAATAACTGGCTCTGGGGTGGTACCTACCTAGATGAATTTCTGCATAGGTTACTTATACGAGTATAACAAAATTACCGAAACAAATAAGAAGTTGTGACATTCAGTTTCAAACGTTGGAAAATATAAGAGCGTAAGAAAATTGTTCACAAATAGCGGGTGGTCTGTAGTAGAATAGCAAGATTAGCGTACAATGCTTTATAGCTCCCATTAAAGGCATTAATGAACCTCTTTATAACCATTTAAGTCCGCATTTGATAGTGTGTACAAGCACTAATAATAATAATTTTATTTTTGTACACAGTATTTAATTTCTGTTATTCCACCACAGTACTTTTTTTACGGAATTTTCTGCCACGCACGACCACTTTATGGAATCTGCTGCCGCCGGGGATTTTCCCGGACCGATACGACTTAGGAACTTTCAAGAAAAGAGCCTATTCCTTTGTCAAAGGCCGGCAACGCACCCGAGATTTTTCTGGTATTGCAGATGTTCATGGGCGGCGGTGATCACCTCATCGGATCATCAGGTGAGCCACTTGCTCGTTTGCCCCCGCACCTATTAAAAAAAATCCTTGTTGCTTGGGGAAGGATTGGCCGTAAACACTACATCTTATTTACCAGCTCAGCAAGAGGAAATCTGCATGTCTGAAAAATAAAAATATTTCGAGGACATGCGAAATCAACCCGTATTGGAGCAGCGTCTCTTTCCAGCTCCAAAGCCCTCTCAAAATTGAGAATAGGCCTGTGTACACGGGTGGGTCATTTGTAGACTGTTATTTTATTACACTAGGCAAGCGGATTGCCAATTGCAGTATCAGACGCTGTTACCCCTCACAAGTCTGTTTATTTTCGGTCTGATATTTTTCAACGCAGTTATCTATAGTTTGAAAACATTATTGTGTTTCGTTTAGCTAGTGTAATCACTTTGCATTTGATACTTAAGAACTGATGTCTCAGGGAGAGGGGCGTCGTGTGATCGCGAAAATAATTCATACCGAATATTCGGGAGATTATTACAGTGTTTTACAGATCTTGTTTGTTTCTTTTTATTAATCTACTGGATTTTTTTTATTTGCATTCTCTGTGTGGTTTCTGTTGTGTACGTCGAATAAAGTCTATGTCTATGTTTATGTCTAATGGCAGTAGTTATTAATTCCAGGAGGTATTTAGTCGCTCCTCGACTAGCTGCGTGCATAATGTTATGCATTTGCCTTTGCTCAAAATTTGTTAACGTTTCCACGTTGTTGCATTAAACAAGATCTACGGTATTTCACCCGTAGTTCATATTTATTTTTTTCCTTCGTGATAACTACCTTTGTCACGTGGTGCCTTTATTGTACCACAGAGTACCACATTGTACCACAGTCTTTCGATAAGAAAGCAAAAGAATAAAGAACGGAAGTACAGAAGTGTCGCCTTATTCTACGAGTACCAGTCTTTTTATGTGGTTAATTGACCTATAAAGTATGGTACTTACTGCGGTTCCTCTCTTTGAAGGGAGATTTAATTTTTGAAACTTTAGTTCATGGCATGACAGAAACATTTTCAAGCTAAAAATATAATATATATTTTAATTACGTATTAAGCCCTAAAGTGAGGTGAGATTGTGAATAAAATTTTACATTATTTTACACAATGTATTTTATTTAAATAGGTTCTATTGTTTATAAGTTAAACGTGATTAGACCTCTGAAAATAATCGCTAACAATGAAAATAATTCTATGATAAACTCGACTTTGATTAAGGGCACATGAAATAATAAGTGAAAATATTTATTTAACTTTATATTTATTTAATTTTAAATTTGGCGTACTATTGTTAATTTTTATTTACGAAACAAAAGTTATAATTTATTACAAACTCGTTTTAATTTATTACAAACTCGTTGTCTTCGTCGCTGACTTCTGCGCCACTGGTCCTGGGTTCGATGCCCAGCCGGAAGTAACATTTGTGCAAAAACACAAATTGTTTTTTTTTTCGGGTCTAGTTGTGTTGTGCATGTGAAATGTATGTTTGTAAAACGCACCCACCATACAGAAGAACATCCTACTGTGGGGCTTCGTTGTTTAAAAAAGAAAAGAAAGAAGAAATAAAATTTATTACTTCATTCACGTTCAGCTGATGGTAAGTCCAACGTCTGCTATAATAAAAACTGTGTCACCCAGAAGGGTTTCATGTGGTACCACACTGCGCCCGTCACCCTGAGAAATTAGTTCTTAAGTCTCTTATGTCAAGTTATTACACTAGTTGTCAGTGCTCTTCAGATCGAAGCACAGTATTGTTTGCAGTGTGCAAACAATACTGTGCTTACTTATCACGTCAGAATAGCTGACCTTGGGGTGGTACCTACGAAGACGGATTTCTGGATAGGAGTCCTACCACCAGTAAAATCTCTTGCGAATACACATACACAGTCACGATTTTTTCCCATATAAGGGCGTACTCGCGCTCGCTTTTCTTCGCGGGAAACGGGACGTGCCGGGTGGCGAATCACGTCGGCGCCATTTTGGTACGAGTCAAAAATTTCTTACTCTCCATTGCGTTCCCACGAGCAGTATAGTAACAACATTGCATATAATGGTGTTATTCTGCACGACGAAGCCGTGGTAGCACAGGAACTAGGCGCTCGCTTTATATTTCATAGTATGCGAGTGACCTTTAAAATTGTTATTTTAAGTGCTGATTTACGACGTGCTCGGCGGTGAAGGACAACATCGTGAGGAAACTTGCATGTCTGAGAAATAAAAAATATTTCGAAGACACGTGAAGTCCGCCAACCCGCATTGGAGCAGCGTGGCGGATTCTCCCTAGCTCCAAAACCCTCTCAGAAATGAGAGGAGGCCTGTGCTCAGCAGTGGGACATTTATAGGCTGAAACTTTACTTTACTGCACGATTAAAGGCTGTCCATACATCGTCGTCTTGCGAATATACAGCAAAAAAAAACACAATGATTTCTTTTATTTACACAAACATCACATATTTAATAAAACTAAATATAATACGGATTTCATCGCGTTTTTTTTAAGAGACAAACCATAAATAACACCGATTTCTACCAAGGTTGCTTCGCAAAGTTATTGATATTAAAAAAAACATTCCAATTCAAATGTAGAAGATGGTTGGGTGCTACTTGATATTAGTAATATTAAATCAAAAACCAAGTTTAGCGACATCTATGTCGCCAAAATGGTGACCCCGGTATGAACATCCCGCAGCCAGCTTCTCCGAACCACAGCTATAAAGTCATCGGCAGCCATCGCAGTCACATCAACCACAGACTACTGTCGGCACAACGCGTGCTTCCTAGTCTCTCAGCCACTGAGGATCAATGGCGGCCCCTTCTCCTCAGGCTGACTCCTGCGGCATCAACACTTGTCTTCATACGTCTCGACGCACTGAAGACCTGCACACAGGTTCACCGCAACGCCAGACTGCACCTTATCGCCTGACGTCTCAAGTTCTCCACGCTAAAAAACTACGACTTCCAGTCTCAGCGGGGGAGTGATGTAGCGACATCTATGTCGCCACTTGAGAAGCTCAAGAAATATTCCCATACGTCCATAATCACGCTATGAAAGTTTTCTGAGATGCCAACTATATATACAACATTTAAATATTACTAGTTGGAGGAGACGTCCTCCCCAGGTCAGACCATCCGATCTGGCGGGTAGCTACCCTTTTCATTGGCAATATCATCCGCCAAACCAAGCATACCACTTAAGACACAATAAGCTCATTCTGCGTAGATCGGACCAAAAATAATAATTAAAAGCTGAAGGTACTCCGGGTTAACGAAGACATCAGGACGTCTGTCACCTCAGTTCCCCCGTGACCATGAGGGTCGAAACGTCGGAAAGTAATAGTTGAATAATAGTTAAAATAAAAAATAAGTTTTATTAAAAATAAACAACAAATTCTGTACTGATATTTTAGTCTTATCGACTTTTAGGTAAGCTGTCCCTCTTCTAATTTGTTTTTTATTCGAGGCTGGGATGAGTCATGCGGACTGTTCCAGTGCATATTAGCGGTCTTCACACACGTTGTTCTAATATTATTTTTATTTCTGGTTTTCCCACCAATATTTTTTTGGACGCAAAACACTCCAAGACTTTTAGTAATGATTTAATTCAGTTCATGCGCGTACTACCCTCACATGTTTAAATATGCCAAGCTTTTTTTATTGTTAAATCTTACTTAAAATAGACAGCCATTTTATCTGAACAAAAAGGATTTCCCTTATTCTAACAAAGAGGCGTTAAAATTTGCTATCAGTAATAGCCTACCTGTCTGTAATTACCGTGATTGGGTTGCATGTGATTGTTTCCAGAAACCATTAGCTGTAATTAAGGGGTTGGGACGAAGTTTAGCGGTCGTCTAGCGTGCCGTTCGAGTGTAATATAAAGCATAGTTTTAAGTTCGCAATTAACATGGAATACTCATCAATTCTCAGACTCAATGCTAATCGATAAGAAAACCCTTATTTTGTTTACAAGATCGCTTTTTACTCACTGTCTTAAAGTTGACTGGCAGATAATTTTTTATCCCTAGGTAAGTTTTTTTGCTCCTTGACTTATAGTGAAGTTCAATAAATTATACATAAACAAATTGTCTTAATAAACGACATAATAGTGATATTAGGAATCAGAATTAACTCGTCAAAATTGTTTACTATAATAACTACAAGATGAAAGTGACGGTACGAGCAAATCGTTCACCTGATGGACAGTGCAACGTCTGCTCATAACCAATGTGGTGTAGCCTAGAATATTCCTGTGTGACGCTACACTGCGCCCGTCACCCTGACACATCAGTTCTCAGTGCCCTTCAAACCGAAACACAGTAATGTTTGCACGCTACTGCAGAATAACTGGCCCAGGGGTGGTACCTACCTAGACGGATTCCTGCATAGGAATCCTACCACCAGTGATATATAATCTACATCTACATTATCATTTAAGGGGATGGGTAATGTAAATAATGTTATAAATAAATAGATGCAATTGGATTAACGCGCCACACTACGCTCGTCACCTTGAGACATCAGTTCTTCAGTGTACATATATTATGCTTTATAAAATATGTTCAGTAATAGCTAGTGTTTGGTATATGAGACTTAAGAACTTAAGAACTGAACTTTAGAACTTGTGTAACACAAAATCGGACATAGATTTTAAAAGACTTGTCAAGAAGACATTATCAAATAATACGTATTATAAAATAGATCATTATATAGAGGACAAAGATGTGTGGAAATAACTCATACTCTGCACTTGCGAACCACCTGGCTGCTAAATTTATGACGTAGTAATACATTTTATGTAATATGGTATTGAAAAAAAAGACCCTACATTTTCTTGGCGGTTCTTATCTGAGAAAGTAATTTTTTGCACCGGTTTAGATTTTGACATTCATAAAACCTTTAAACAAGCCTAAATTGAATAAAAAAAATTTGACTTTGACTTTGACTTTGATGTCTCTAAGTGACGAGTAATGTGTGGAACACAGAAATGTTCTCAGTGACACAGCATTTACTATGCCAGATGTTGTAATAATCATAGGTTAACAATTTGCTGGTTGCGTCTTTTCGAATGTTTAATTCGAATTTAGGTCGAATCTTTAGTGAAAAATAAAAATAATATCATAAAGCCTATATATATATATATATATGCTAAGCTAGCAAAATGTTCACCTGATGGTAAGTGCAAAATCTCCCAAAACAAACGCTGTGTTACCCAGAAAATTTCTGTTTGTCACCACACTGTTGAGACATAAGTTCTTAAGTCTCATATGTCCCTAAGATTACCTTCCAGTTTTTCAGGATCAGGTCATACTTGTTTCTCTGTTAGCTCGAAGGCTTTCACAAGAAGGCTTCTCCGGATCGAAAGGTGTCAGAGCGCTGAGGGCGCTTAGCCGAAACCTTTATGACCAGCGCAAGGGCCCCTCGAGAGGGGACCTCGGCTTGGACCGTCATCCGATGTGCAAGAGTAACTAACTCGAAGGTGCCCATGGGTGCCGAATAGAAACGCAGCACAGCAGGACTAAGAAGAGAATAATTTGAAAATTTTAGACTTAGTTTTTGAATAATGTTAAATTAATCTGTAGTTTTATACGTGTTGATACAAAGAACGTGGCTTGGAGCTTTTTGTAATTTACTTCCCCAGATATGCCACAGTAATTTTATATTTATAAAAAGCGATTCAAAGCTATTTATTCTCAAATATTATTATAACTATAGAATATTGTCAAAAACTAAACTTGCACTAAAATGTTACAATGCTATCTACTTGTGACCTTAAGTAACATAAACCAAAAACTGAAGATGTCACTTTCAAAATATGATCTCAATTTTAAATTTAAATATCTCAAAACATACTATGTGGTTTGAATTGTTTTTGCTTCGTCCAATTATCAAATACTGTTGGAAGAATAGAAATAGAATAGAACAAAACTATATATATTCATATTCCTATAGCTAAAAACAAAATTTATTTTTTTATTTTTATTTTCTTATTTGATAAAAGTGACGGAACGAGCACAACGTTCACCTGATGGTAAGTGCAACGTCTGCCCATAGCAAATGCTGTTTCACTCAGAACAGTGCGACACCACAATGCGCCCGTTACCCTGAGACATCAGTTCTTAAGTCACATATGCCCAGTGATTACGCTAGATCTCAGTGCCTTTCAAACCGAAACACAGTAATGTTAGCACACTACTGCTTCACGGCAGAATAAATGGCCCTGGGGTGGTACCTACTTAGACGGATTCCTGCATAGGAATCCTAGTACCAGATATTTTGACTAACGGATTAGACTAGATTGTTTATTTATAAGCATTTTACATGTGATGTTACATGTAAATGTATTAAAATACAATGTTGAAGAATAACATACATTATTGTATTTCAATCTGGGGTGGGGCATCAAGAATGAAATTTCTTGAGTTAGAAGAGCTCAAAGATCGCTATTGAAAGATAAAAAATTTAACAATTATTTTGCTTAGACTGTAATTTTAAATTAGTTCTAGTATCTTTAGTAAGTCATGCTGCACGCATGGTCAGATCCGACTGAAAGAAGACCAAAAGATCGCCCAATAGTACGCTGGGCTGATGAAATTTGAACCAAATATTGTTGGACAGAACTGGCTCACTAACGCTAAAATTAAAATATGTGTGTATATTAGTAAAGACCAAAAAATACTTATTATTATTATTTAGTATCTCTAGCAACGAAAGTTATTTAATTCTAAAGGGTCTTGGAAAATTTAATTTAAACTTAAAAGGGTAATTCAAATGATATTCTTATTTTAGAACTCCTAAAAGTTTACGAGATCAAACTTTTAGATTTTAATAAACATTAACCAAAAACAAAAGTATGCTATAAATCTTATTTTGACTTTGTAATTATGTTACGTTATTTTTAATTTTTTTATATTATTCGAGATAACTAATGGTCGCTCTGTGGTCGAAATTCGACTGTAATCCATATTTTTGAAACGTTATTTAAGTTTGAGTAGTTATTTGTTGGCATCATTTTAAAAATCTGTACTTTGTGCAACTGTTGACATTGGCAATATGAACGTAAACAGACGACAAACTATTATGTGATTGACATTGTTAGTATGGACGTAAATAATCAATGTTTTATTTTATTCTTGTATTTGTAACACATATTATAATATAAATATTAGATTACTACTTCTCCATACAATCTTTAACTATGCGAAATGCCACATACGAGTACCTCCGTGCGCACGTATACTTAAAATGGGTACAAAGTTTTCTCTTCACATATTAATGTATAGATAGATTCAAGCCATTCAGATTTATTTTAAAATGACCAAAATAGTCAGCAAAACAAGCAATAAAACAGGCATCAATCTACAAAAAAAAACATAAATTTATAAAAAAAAACACTGGACCTCAAAGAAAAAGGATCGGTTAGAAAATCTTCAATATCTTCAAAAATACCTGACCTAGCTTCATGCAATGAAGAATAAATTAAAGAATATTTTAATGGGCTCAAAAAAAAAATAAAAAAATTAAATCAAGTTTTTTTTAATAAATGTAAAATAAATAAAAATGCGTAGTTTTTCAAGTATTTTCGTAAATGTAGATTGGTTAAAAATGTGCCGTTTTCACGCATTTTAATACTTTGTGTTACCTCTGCGAGCTCGCAATACCGCTATTATGCGATTTGGCATACATTGTACTAGGTTTTTGAGGCGATGCTGCGGAATATTCTGCCATTCCTCTATTAGAGCTTTTTCGGCATTCTAGCCCTTGTCCACTAAAAATGGACCAACGTAGTCATTGAGAAAATCAGTGACATATCTTTCTGCAGTTCGAGTTCCATTTTCTATCACCCCTAGCTCAGTGCGGCTTTCGGAAGAAATCCCAGTCTACAGTACACAACGGCCTCCGCCGGATGGTACTTTTTCTTCTATACAGGTTTGGTTATATCGCTCTCCCGGTCTTCTGTACACTCTTCTCCTACCTGTCGTGCTTGTATAAACACTTGACACTTGACCAGTCATTGAGAGTCCAATTTTCGTGTACTCTACCATAACTCAACCTTGAGTTTATATGGTGTCTTTCTAGTTTTGGGCCATGTGCAGGTATCAATGATATTTGGTTCAACCAGACGCCGCCTTACCGTATTCGTACTTAGATTGTTTCCTCCAGCTCGTAAATGATGATTCGTTACTTGAACAGCCGTAAGAAAACAATTTCTTAAAATTGTTGACACCATATAGCAATCTTCCCACGCCGTCGTGCATCTTGCTTGGCTTGTTCCTGGTCTACGAAGATTGGATCATCATTGGAGTATTCGCTGAACTGTAGAAAGAGTCACACCAACAGTTCTCGGTGTATTTTACTGACTGTGCCTATCTTGAAGCATTGTCAGGATTTTGGTACATTCTTCAGGGTTAACGACATGACTTCAGCGTAATACAATTTATAAGGCAGAGACATCATATTTATAACTTTTTATTGCAAAACTAAAACAAACGAGAAAGAATTGATTTTAATTTTTGGGACTAAATTAAAAAATGACTATTATTTACATTTTCAGTTTTTATACAATTATCAAAAATAAATAAAAAGGTTTCATATATTATTTTATGAGGTATTAAATATTATTTAATTTGGTCTTTGTTTCATAATGCTAGGTCATGTACTTTTGAAGATATTGAAGATTTTCTAACCGACCCTTTTTCTTTGTGGTCCAGCGTATTTGGGTATAACATTTTAATCGTTGCGTATTTCTGTAATCAATGGTTTACTACCAATAATTTCTGTTTACTATTTACTGTTGATATAAGTTGATGTCTACCCCGGTACGATAATAATTAAAGTGTGAAACCCATCTAGTTTAAAATCCAGTGAAATACCTAGTGATATTATAATAGTAATCTGAAACTAGTCTCACGGCGTTAGAAGACTTTTTACAGCTACTGGACTGTAATGGATACGATAAGATAAAGACACATTTTTTGCAAAAATATGTTTTTTTTCAATTCATCAAGAGTATCAAATTTAATAGCGAATATATTACTTTTCTGGTAGGCACCGCTTCAGATATATTGGGCTTCGCAGTCCCCTTCTAGATGCGAATTGGAGAACTACCGTGGGAAGAAAAATGGCGAGGAGTACAGATACTGTGATTCGCCACTCTCCCTATTCTCTGTGACTTTGTTCGGGCCGTTGTTAACCACAATAGTGGGGGCTGCGGAGGGAGAAGAGTGACTGAATAATGATGCACCGATATTCTTATACTCAACGGTATAAGTGTGTTCGACTATAGAGTCACAGAACAGATTTGCTGTTTTGCATAAAATCCAGTACATCATCATCATCATCGTTTCAGTCTATCACTAGTTCCTCCTAGGGCCTTCCCTATAGATAGCGACAAAAAATGAAGCTCTAATTTTAGAGGGATTTTGCCAAAGTTTCCATGCTTGGTAGGCGTGTTGGCAACCGGAGTTTATTTAATCAAAAATAATGTTCTAGGAAGATGCTGATGCCGGTTTCAATTTTCCCTCTGTCGACTTTTAATACACCCACGGGATGAGATGGGTGGTAGATTCTCTTAAGCCGCCGCCACACTAAGTTATTACCAATCCAGTTATTTACATGCTATTGGATGATCGTCAATATGCTGCGGTTGCTATTTCACGTTTCACGAGTGGAAGCTGTCACAGTTGACTTCAGCAATTCACTGTATAGAGCTGAAAAGATGATACCGAATAATTGGATTGATATTTTAATACTCATTATAAGATAAGTATACTGTGTTATAGAATCACAATTTTAATACAAACCTATATCCATACGGGAGTAGAAACGATGTATAGAAAGAATATGTAAGAGCGGGGGATGCTTGTACCGCTGAGAATTAGCGCTCGACGTAATAGACCTGTCGTCGCATAGAGCTCGAGCGGCTCTAGCTACACAATTACTATTGTTTGACTAGTTTTATTATCACCTGACGTTGCTCGAATAAAATTAGTTTTCATTCAACTTTATAACATATGACGATGAATGATCTTTGGCAAATTTTTGGCGACAGCGCCAATTTTCGAAATCTTCGAAATTATCAACTGCGCAGATATTATATTATATTATATTATAGTGCCACGGATGTACGCCCAAAAACAGAGAAACTCACTCCTTCTCACCTATCCATCTGCTAACGCGCAACGGCCATGCGACAAGTTGGAGGTAGGCTAAAACGCAGTTTCTGGGCTCTGACCGGGATTAGAACCGAGGCTCCGTGGGTAGTGGTCGGGAATTTGGCGTGGCCACGCGGTCGTCTAATTCTATTCTGTGCTCTATACTGCACCGTATACGAATTTACAGTAAATCCCAGAGTGTATACATATTTCTATCAGCAATTTCATTTTTATATCGAGCTTTTATTAAAAGGGATATTATAATATTCATTTATTTATTTAAGCTTCCCCAACACTGGACACATTATGTATTTTATTAAGTATTTACAAATGTCATTGTAAATGTTCCAATAAATCAATTAGCATTACAACTAGGTCATACTTTATACATACTCTAATCAGTCAGTGGTTACAACACTTACGAGAAATAAAGTAATAATTCATATACAAATAAAATTTATAAAAGTCTCATCTTAATAACTTACAAATCTAAAACAAGTCTTTAAACAAAAACAAAAAATTTAAAAATAAACAATAAATTATTAATTTTAAAACAAACCTTTTAAAGTAACAAAATTCAAAAGTATTTATTGTAATAATTATTAAAAAAATTAAAAAGTTCAAAACCGAATTTAGTATAAGCTTTTCGAAGCCAGTACAAATCAGTACTTTTAGACAATCGTTCAGGGTCTTAGTATTATTGAATTATATTCGAGGTTATTCCTAAATGATGGCGGAAAAAATAAGTTTAATGATTTTCTTCTGGGCAATCTGCTAGGAGCATTCAACCTAACTGCGATAAACAGGTTGTGGCATTCTTAGCGCCCCTTAACAAAATACAAAAAATAAATATCTTTCTCATGTTTATTGATTTATACATTACTTAGTATTGGTCAGGTGATTTCTAAAAGACAGGTGGTAAAGAAAACGCCTCTGGAAACTTTCCAAACATTTAGAGTAAACGTCATAAAAGTGATTCCATATTATACTCTAAGTTTGATCCAAACAACCAACAAAGGATTCTTAAAATCGAGGTGTATTTGTCGAAACAAAAACCAGCATCTTAAAAGCTTTTGTTAGAATCGAGTTTATATGTTTGTCAAATCTTAGCTTTTGATCGTAAACTAAGCCTAAAACACGTGTGTTTGTGTCTTTTATTGAGCAAAATCTGCGTATTCAATTGGGAATTATGAACATTAAGTGACATTTCATTATTTTGACACCAAGCAACCGATTTATCGAGGTCCTCTTATATGTGAGTTACATCTAAGTTAGTGTTGATTAGTTTGACGATTTTTAAATCATCCGTGAATAAATAGAACTTAGAGTTAAAAAAATATTCCGAAATATCATAAATAAACACGTTGAATAAAATTGGACCTTCGGCACACCAAAAACAGTTTTAAATGATGTAGAATGAAATCCTTTCAAAACAACTCTTGAGCTTATTTTACTGAGATAGGAACGGAACCAATTGCCAAATCCCATTAGAGACAATTGCTGCATAAACAATTTGCGATCGACTCTATCAAATACTTTACTGAGGTCTGATCCCCGTTACAAGCAGTTGAATCCTCTAATTTATGGAGAAAAATAACATCGGGAATAAAATAATCCTTGCCAAGATTACTGTTTCTGTGAAGTGTGTAAAATTGTAAAATAGCTATTATTATTATAAGTTGTAAAATAGTCTGTTTCTTACTAGTTATTAATAGAAGGTGTATTTTTCTGAATCTATGCAGTAGAAAATAACTTCCGCTATGAAAATAATTTAAATAGAATCAAAAATATATTGTATTATGTCTTAATAAATCCATTCAACTTATTTTTTCAATGTAATAAAATATATTTTAAGTAATATGACAGCAAACGGCGTGACTTTGAACGCTCTGGACGGGGGGAATGTCCAATAGTTTCTAAGTGAAGAATGTGTAGAGACGGAATCCGTGGAGTTTACTCGCGGTAAAGTTTATTAACTACCTGTACTAAGTACATTTTACCTGCGTTATTTCTCATTGACAGGTATAGTGAGTAAATGAACCCGCGATATATTCATTTTAGTTATTAGATTCAGTTAATTATGAACAATGGTTTTCAAATATTGTTCATAAAAGGAAACAGCAATCATAATGCAGAAATATTGTAGGTTACACGGTATTTGTTATGGGCAGACGTATCACTTATCATCACGTGAACGTTTAGGTCGCTTCGTCAATTTCTCCTATGCCGAAAAGAAAAACAGGCGGCTGACTCAAAGTTTCCGTAAGTCTATAAGTTATTCCTGTCAGGATTGACTTATCTATTCTATCTAATTGCGAGTTTCGAATAATCAGTTTAGGCTTGTTTAAATCTGATATAAATGTCAAAATCTACACTGGTTTGGTCTTACCGTGTTTAATCTCAAAATGTGTAAAAGCGGACGAATGCTACAGGCCACGCCGAAAATTTTCGAAAAAAAGTTTTTTTACGTGAGACATTGGCCAGTTATTTTAAAAATACGATTATTCTGGCGTAAAAATACGAATCATCATCATCATCATCATTTCAGACTATCACTGCTGAACAAAGCCCCCCCTATAAATTGCTACAAAAAATAGTAGCTCTCATTTTGGGGGGACTTTCCCATAGTTGCTAGTGCACGGCGAGTTTGCAACCGCAGTTTATTTATTCAGATGTTCCAGGAAGATGCTGCTGCCCATCACCTGGTTTTATTTTCTCTCTGTCGACTTTTGCGACACCCATGGGATAAGATGGGTGGTAGATTACCTTAAGGCGCCACTACACGACACAAAAAAAAATTCCAATTTTATTATTATTATGATACTAAAATTCAAATGAGCTAAATTGAAATATCGTGTATGATTGTAAAAAGGATTTGCTTCCAGAAGATTTTAGCGCGATGATTTTTCACAATTTTAAATGTCGCCAAAAACTGAACAAAACATTTAATAGACTTCAAAAGAAATATAGGGATTCTCTACCAGCCAACCCATAAACACATAGTTTGCAGCATAAAAGATTAAAATTGTAAAAAGAAAAAAAAATATTTTAACAAAAATAAACATTACTCTTACTTACATAGTACACATACATTAGTACATGTACGTATACGTATTTATATAAATATATATACATACACATACATATACTAATAATGCTAATGATAACAAATTACTCATGAAGTAATAACCAATTTCATGAAATGCTTAAGAATCAACCTTTTGAAGGAACATTTACTCACGCACTTTATGTCGACTGTGTTGAAAGTATTCGAATTTTTTTTCTTATTGGAGAAAGGGAAGAGACGAGCAAAACGTTAACCTGATGGTAAGCGCTACGTCCGCCCATAGCAATGCAGTGTCGCACAGATTGTTTCTATGTGGCAATACAGTGCGCCCGCCACCTGAGACATCAGTTCTTAAGTCTCATTTGCCCAGTCATTACACTAGCTCTCAGTGCCCTACAGAACGAAACACAGCAATGTCTGCACACTACTGCTTCACGGCAGAATAACTAGTACTAGTACTTCCACCAGTGAATCCACAAGCGCCAGCACTGTTATCTTTTACTCTTTCATGCCATGCCTAATATCACCAACGTTGATTAGAACAGTAGTGATGCTGTGGCCGCAGCGAAACTAGGCGAAATAGATGCAGGGCGAAAATGATTAAGTAGACTAAGATTTGGAACTTTGGGTAGAGGTCGCACAAAATATTTCTTCCAAAGGGTCGAATACTGACTAGAATCGGGAGAGAAATTAAAGACTTGAGCGATGTCAGGAAGAAGTTGATGCAATAGAATATATAGTTTGAGATCTAATTGTAGGACGCATTGTAGGGCTAGAAGCAAAAAAAAGGTTAGTGACACCAAGTAAGGGAGAAGGACCACAAACATGCCAACAGATTTAAAAATTTTATACATCAGCGGGTGAATAATTTTTTTTACGGAGATATCGGCGTTTAGCAGCTCGTGCCATCTGATTGGATCCGTTCCTGGCCGTCTTGATAATAGACCAGTCCTCTTCAGTGCGATGTCTCTTAAATAGAACAAATGCCTGATTACGCCTAGCCATTGCCAACTTTACATTCTCAGTCATGCAGGGGGAATTTTGAGAATTTTGATTGGTTGTTTAGAATAACGCCTTTATCGTAGATGCTGCTAGCACTGAGTTAAGTTTAAATTGAAAGCATCAAGCTCAAGCTTTTCGAAATTTATTTTGGAGAAGCTGCGTAAATGCAGTTATAAAGGAATGTGTTTAAAAGGTTTAAGCTTCTATGAAGCATAGATCATGACGCGAGACCCCCGAAGCGGAGATTTGACCATATGTTTCTATAACAAGTGGTTATAATTAGGTCAAGGAGTCATCGCTGTCAAGATTGCGATGAGTTGTCCGTAATTGTAGAATGGAGAAATTGACCGACTCGACGATTGACTGAAGTTTATTAGAACGGGGACATTTTTTTAAAAGGTCAGTATTGAAGTCACCCATGATCATGCAGTGGGGTACAACGTTGACGGAAAGGGTGGCTTGATCCAACTTTCGGATATTAATATTGCATGAATATAGTCAGGTGAAAATGACGCTTAAAGTTCAGAGGAGTTGTTTGGGATACTTTACGATAAGAACTTTTTGATACTCGGAAAAGCTCCGTCCAGTTGTAAATGAGATAAGCTACAATTTATAGAATTATAACATGAATTCAATGAAAGGTCATTATCAGTGTCATCATTAGCGGAATAATATGATTCTATATCAGACATAATTAATATATATACGATATTATCATCATCATCATCATCATCATTTCAGACTATAACTAGTCCACTGCTGAACATAGGCTTCCCCCATAGATTGCCCCAAAAGTTTGTAGCTCTCATTTTGGGGGGATTTTGCCATAGTTGCCAAGCTTGGCAGGCGGGTCGGCAACCGCAGTTTATTTATTCCGACGTTCCAGGAAAATGCTGCTGCCCATCTCCTGGTATATTATATCTATCTATATATACGATATTGAAATATACATAAAGATATTTAATAAATAAATAAGAACGAGTAACTTTACGTATAACTATAAATAAATAAATGATTTTAAAAAAATACTACATCATCCGTCAGTTGACTGTTAGATTACACAGCTAATTTAATTAGTTAAAAACATACAATGTAATCAAAAAACATAAAAAACTATCGTTTTACAAAACAAATCATAACAAAAACCATATTTAAAAGTAAACATCGAAATATAGCCATCGTACCTGAAGCCAGTGAAAACTTTAAGACAACTGTTTCCCGATCGCTAAGAAATAACATTGAATTGGCAAATTGTTTACAACTATTGCCAACGATGAGTTAAAAAAAAACAATTCATTGATTATTATTAGGCACTTTCAGTGTCAGTATATTGTAAATAGACATGCGTAAAACTTTGCACCTAGAGTAATGTAATCTCAACATATCATATTTATATAATATCACTTTCCCGTACAGGTAACATCAACCCGGCAACATTACACATCCACCGAAACATTACTCGAGTGATATTTTTACAACATTACGGGCGTGATTATATGACTTTGATCCGTACGAACATTACTCGATTAATCATATCACTATAATATGTAGGTACGGATTTAAGAATTTCACTTGCGTAATGTAATGAAATGTATGTAATAAAATACACGAATTGTTATGTGATAGATATTTTATTTCATTATATTACACGTTTGAATTTCTAAAATATTTACAATTGATTACAAAAATAGATAAAGATGAGCAAATTCAAGTTTTTCACAAAATTAAACGAACTCATAAATCCCAAATTATTTTTAATTACCATTTGGCGCGAAACTATAAAATATCCAGAGAATAATAGCCTTTAAGTCTTTGTGATACATTAATATAGAAAACAACAATAAACAACTGCGAAACACCAGGCTTGCTCATACTCGTAAGTAATATCAGAACAAATGAATTGCGTGATGTTTAGGGCGGTACTGTGATGAAATGTAAAACATTACACAGCCGCGTGATATTAGTTGGTAATATTACAAGAATTACCTACCCATCTCTGGTTGTAAAGATGTGTTTCAAATAAACAAGCTTCAAGTACATCTAAATAATATAAATAGAAAATTGGCAAAATTGTTACAATATTTAAATAAAAACAAAAATTCAGTTTACCAGTTATAAATCTACTATAAAATATAAATTTATAGTATAGTAGATTTATAATAAGAAGATATAATAACTGTCGAACAGAAGCTCAATATAGTTATGAAGTATTTAAGCAAAATGAAATGAATAGAACAGTCTATGTTCAAAACGTAAAGTAAGTGTATCATATTGTGTAGTTTTCTATTGAACAAAATTCGGAAGTAAGATGACAGATTGGCAATATAAATTAATTTTTTCATAACATAATATTGAGAAACTATTAAGCAACAACATAAGCGTGTGGTGGCGGCACAAAAGAATCTACCACCCTTTCGCGTCCCGCGTGTGTACTAAAAGTCGACAGAGGTATGATGAAAACCAAGAAAATGGGCAGTAGCATTCTCTTGGAACATCTAAATAAATAACTGCGGTTTCTAGCCCGCCTGCCAAGCGTAGCAACTATGGCAAAACTCAGCAGCTAGAGCTATAGGAGATAGGACTAATTTAATGCTTGTACATTGAATTGTATTATTTACATTAAGCTTCCTTCAAGTGGTCGGGTGAAGATTTCCACGGAGGAGGAATATGTTTCACTCATTGCTAAGTTTCCAATATAAAGCTCTCCATCGTGCACCTGTGTTGCTTCCAAATGCGTTAACGTTTAGAGCGCTTTACATCACCCATGGTCGCGGGAGGCCTGAGGTGACAGACGTCCTAATGTCATTGTTAAGCCGGGGTACCTTCAGATTTTAATTATTTTTAGAGTTTGTTTGCTTGGTTTCTTATTTAATTTTATTAATAATAGGATCCCAAGCCGGTGGTAGTACTCAACCATCTTCCCTATTAAAATTAGGATGTTTTTTTATTTTAATAGCCTCGCGAATCATCCTTGGTAGGAATCGGTGTTCTTTTGCAAGGATTTATTGTCTATCAAATCTGATGTAATGGTTGGAGCGATCCAAAACATGGTTACAGACTGCAGACAGCAAATAGACTAAAGACACGTAGGATTATAAATAGTTTAAATTAAACGCGATAAAATCCGTAATAATAGTTTTATTTAAATCAAAATTTATTTATTTGTTTATTTAAGGTTCACCAACAGTTGTTACACTGATACAATTTACATAAACATTGTTGTAAACAAATATAAGTAAGAGCACAACTAATTGTAGGTAAACACCAAATGCACTTTAAAACCAGAAACAAAATTCTATTACAACTAAAATAAATAATCGTAAATTAAAAAAAATCTTGGACTTAATACGATGATTATGAAATTGAACAAGAACTGGCCGTGTTTTATCACTTTGCTGACTACCAATGGGATGGCAGCGCTTAATAGAAGCATCACTAAATTTAAATTACCAATCTTGTGTATGACTACAAATATATCCTGCTCCACATTAACTCCAGGTCCCTCAAATATACCTTTAAAAAGTAGAACCTTCTGCCGTATATCAATTGAATCAATGGTCTTGAAGTCCTTTACTTGTTGTTGCAGAAGGTTGAGCATTGAGCCTACAAGCTTTTAAAGGCATAAAATTCTCCTTGAAGTTGTTGTAATGAGCAATTGATTGATCTGGATGCAGCTCTTAGTCTACACTCAAAATCGGCCATCTTCTGGGTCCAGCTAGCCTCTAGCTCCTTCTGTATGTTTTCCACATCAGATATAAACACTATTATATGCGCAATGATATCCAAGGGATACATAAGTAAAGTGGTTAAATGCAAATTTCTTATATAGGTGTTGTCAAACTATAAGGAGGTGTATATAAGTTAATAAAACTTATTTATATAAACATACATTTATAAAATATAAAGAGTTATTACAAACGAATTTAATTTAAATAAAATTTACGAGCTTGTTAATCAGCTGTTACTTACTTATGTCTCAAGGTGACGAGCGCATTGTGATGTCACACATAAATGTTCTGGGTGACCCTCCATTTGTTATAGGCAGACGTTGCACTAACCTTGAACGATGTGCTTGTCTTGTGCCTTGTTTCCATAAAAAAACCGCTCATAATATTTTCAAAATAAATTACAGTCGACGGTGTGGTAGCGGCCTAAGAGAATCTACCACCCCATCTCATCCCGTGGGTGTCGTAAAAGTCGACAGAGGGAAAATGAAAACCAGGAGATGGGCAGCAGCATCTTGCTGGAACATCTGAATAAATAAATTGCGGTTGCCAACCCGTCTGCCAAGCGTGGCAACTGTGGCAAAATCCCCCAAAACGAGAGCTACAAACTTTTGTGGCAATCTATGAGGGAGGCCTATGTTCAGCAGTGGACTATTGATAGGCTGAAACGACGACGACGAAATTACAGTCATTCGTAATAATTAACATAATCTGCTGGGGCTTATGTCCGCGAAGGATAAATTACAATGTTCAGCATCCACTAACTCTTATTTGCTTCCGTAATAATCATCCAAACAACTCACAAAATAAAACAGTAAATACAAGATCCAAAAATATTATGTTTAATTAATTGTATTAAAAAAGGTGAAGGTTCGAACCCTCAACTTATTAACTGTTAACAAATTATTTAATGAAAACATATATTTTACTGTCTGTCGCTTTTATGAAATGTATTCATCTCATTATCATTTAGATGGTCTAAGTTGAGCATTGCGGCGAATAAAGTGATTGTGACTTGCTAATCGTTTTTACCATTACCTTTATTATAGTAAATTACTCTACACAACATTTACCTGGACAACTAATTATGTTGTTAATATTTTTTCAAAATTATCCAATAATAACTTGTGAAATTTTTATTTTTGATTCTACAATATAAATAATAAATAAGAATAATCGAAGCCAGTTCAGTTTCGTTGAATTAATTTTATTTCATCATTTTAATCTATCATTCAAATTAAATATTAAAATATCATCCAGTGAGAGAATTCTTTCAGATGAATAGACTACATTTTGACTAGGATAGTGAAGGGTAAGATTTCGTAGAATAAGTACTACCTTTACGCCCTGTATTTTTGACACGTTTGAATAATATAAAAAGGTTTTACGAGTTTTTCGAAGAACCTCATAAGAACGTTTGTTATTTTCGGGATGAAGGCTCTCTTGGCACTACGCCACTGGGAGTAGGACTACTTTTAGTTAGTAAATTTAAAATATTTTATATGTTTTATCGATGTACACCATTTTTTTTGTCAAAGCTAAGCAAAGATAAAAAGATCTTATATTAATATTTACTAGTGGTCGCCTGGTGGTCGAAATTCGACCGGAAATCATTATTCTTTTAAGTTTGAACGTTATTGACTTTTGAGTAATTATTTATTGGCAACATTTATTTGACTTATGTGTTTGACATTCGCAGTATAAACGTAAACAAACGACATACTATTATTATATTTATTATATGATTGACATTGTCATTATGAACGTAAATAATGAATTTTTTATTTTATTATATTCTATGTATTTGTAACACATATTATATATAAATTTTAGCTTCCTCGCTTTTTCTCCATACAAAATTAGAAATATGCAAAATTACACATTCCTTCGTGCGGGCTAGAAAACTTTGTACATATTTTATATGCTTTAAAATATGTACAAAGTTTTCTATTCACGTATTATGATATAGATTTTATGACAGCCATATAAACTGCTCACCTGGACTTTGATCTGCGTTCGAATTACAGTTAAGGTCATATGTGTATGTACATTATAAGATTTAACATACATACGTAATGTCGTACATACATTACGTATGTATGTCAAATCTTAGTATAAATCATAAGACAAAATTGTTTTACAAGATTCAGTGTGTTTTTCCGGTGTAACTGAAACTTGTTTCAGATCCTTAGTTTGTTTTTATCACGGAAACGTGAGCGTAAGGTATTTATTCCTAAAAAACCATATCACTATTTTTTTTTAGTTTCATCAGTGTAATTTCTAGTTACAATATTGCTTAAATTACACTGATTTAGGTCAATAACTCGGTTGACCTGAATTGGTCCTCCAAAAGTGTTGACGTGCACAGCGGTGATGGAAAACATCATATATATCCTTAATACGAGTAGTACAAAAATAAAACTATACGTTAACAAAGTATCAGGAATAAAAAAATATTAAAAGGAAATGTGAAGTCCGCCAACGCACTGGATCAGCGTGGTGGAATATTCTCGGCTTCAAATCTTCTTTGAAATGAGAGGTCTTTGCTTAGCAGTAGGAAATTTACCTGTTATTTTACTTTAAATGAAGAATTACATTTAAATTGTACATACGCGAATACAAGTTTTGTTCAAATATTATACTAGTACTTGTAATTAAAATTTATTACAAGTACTAATTAGCTAAGGGGCTAGGCGCTCGCTTTAAATTTCATAGTACCCGAGTGACCTGGGTTCGATTCCCGTAGCCGGCACCACTAAAATTGTTAATTGCAATTTTAAGTGTCGATTTACAATTTTTTAAAGGAAATGTGAAGTCTACCAACCGGCATTGGAGCAGCGAGACGGACTCTTCCCGGCTCCAAAACCCTCTCAGAAATGAGAACAGACCTGTGTTCAGCATTGGAACATTTATAGGCTGTTACTTTACATTTTTTACTAATTTTACAGTTCTATACTTTTACGTTAATACTCTACTAACTCTCTGTGGATCTCATTATGTCAGTCTTAAATGTCTGTGTCCTCGGATAGTTTCATATATATTAGTGTCTCGAGACTTATTACGCTTAATCCTTGCGGTATTAAATATCAACATCATATATATCAAAGTATTTTGTTCATTATTATTTAAGATAAATACGACTCAACTAACATTTTACATCATCATTATCGTCAGTTGCAGTAATATATTGCTAGAGAATCACCACTTCAATGAACACAATCGTCGTCTTTTGCTTTTATTATGGTATAAAGTGGCGAGACGAGAAAGTCGTTCACACTGTAAGTTCATACTGCAACGTTTGCTCATAAAAAATGCTGTGTCACCGAGAACATTTCTATGTCGAACTACACTACGCTCATCACCCTGAGTCATTAGTTCTTAACTCTATGTGATGCCTAAATGATTACACTAGCTATCAGTTCCCCTAAAACTATGTTCGCACACCAGTGCCTGACGACAGAATAACTGGCACTGCGGTGGTATCCACCTAGACGGATTCCTGCAAAGGTAGCGTATTGCCTGTATATCATGCGAAACTTTTCCAACTTGACAACGTCAAATGCTATGTGTAAGTTGAAAAATCATAAGAGTGTGCCATAAATCAAAAGAGTTACGCAGTGTTACTGTTTTTACAATTTGCTTTACATGGTCACAACATCTATAAAAGAGTATAAAAAATGTTCCCTGATATCTTCTGCTCCAGGCCGTTACAGAATACACGTTTAATCATTTCAGTTTGGTTATTATACATCATATCAGCGGTCTTTCTTTACATCCACTAACAAACGATGTGTTTTGATTGTGTTTGTTTTTGTTGCCATCTGAATATGGTAAGTTATGTCTTGTGATGAATTATTTTAACTTGAGTGTTCTTACTGTAAAGTATCCAATAAATCAGCGTGATTAGTCAAAAATTTATAAACCGTTTTAAGGTACGTGAACCTATGCAATTACGTTTACGTTACGTTACGTTCCTCCCACTGGCGGAAAGAGACACTATCGAGTTTTTCTAGATAAAACTTAAATTTTATTGTCCCAGTGTTCAGTAGGTTGTCCTAGTGTGATGAGTATACATAAGTTTTTTAAAGTGACGTCAACAACATTCCTTAAAGCATGACTTGACTCTATTATTTATTTTATTTATTTACACTTTAATCTAAGGAATACAATGGGCGGACACCTAAGCAGGCATTCTCTGCCAGTCAACCTTGGGAGACTAGAAAAATGATGGCAGGTGAAAATATGTAAAATGTGGAGTCTAGTGTGCAAATATAAATATAAAAAACTATTACGTACTAATTATATAACAATATAAATAATCAATATACATATTAACAAAAGTAACATAGATAAATACATAAATAAAAATAATAAATGTATAAACAAAATAAGAGCTGAAATTAAAGCATCAGTTTGCTCAAAATTAAACAAAGCGTTAAAATGGTTACTGATTTGCAAACTTTCATTGTCATATCTCTTTGATAACAACTGCCATAGATAATTATAATAATTTGCGCTAAACTCGAGACTTTGAATAATAAAAGCTGCACTACCATTTAAGACTGATCGAAGTGAAATTCATTAATGTCACTATTATTTTTGTGTGATACATAAGTATCTCTTAATTGAAGCCAGTACTGGAAGTCGCCCCTAAAGCAGTAGATTGATTTTTCGCAAAAAAAAAAGCGGTCCTAAATGAAATCCTAGCGACATACATACTTACATACATAAGGTCACGACTGTATCCCATAAGGGGTAGTCAGAGACTGGGCACTCACTGCAAAAACAGATGACTGCCGCAACCCACGTTTCACCAAAACAATTTAGTGCACTTGGTGTGATAGGTGGTGAGCCCATCTCCACCATGCGCTGTTGGGTGCACAGTGAAGTTTAATTCCTTACTCGCCTTTTACGAGATCCATTGGATGAGATGGAGTGGTAGTATTCTTTTATCGAGCCGTCACCACACGGCTAGCTACATGCTAGAAGAAGTAACACACGAATGTGACTGAAGACTGTTACTCACTACTTTTTGGTGATGGCAATTCAGGTAACTGTTAAAACAAGATCGCAATTTCCATGGTTTCTAGGATTTCCAACTTTTATATCATATCAAACGTCTTGCAAAAGTCTGTGTGTACTACATCAACTTGGAGAATCGCATCAATACTCCAGGCAAGGTCGTCAACAAAGCATATAAGATTTGTATATGTTGAATGTTTTGCAATAAAACCATGCAATAAGCTTAATGTTAGTAGGAGATCAGAATTCAAAATAATGAACTTTTACTAGATTTTTAAAGGAAAAATGTGCTAAGGCACGTCGAATGTACTGGTGTAAAAAATTCCAGAAGAGCACAGCTGCAACAGAAAATGATTTCTTAAATAAAGAGGAGAATTGTACAGTAGAGATTGTTCGGAGAGAAAGTTTGATGTCAGACCGAATAATCCGTTCATGAGACAGATAAAATGTCCCGAATTGGACTTTTAAATAACTATAAGTGGAAGAATTGAACAGTACGCAGTAAAAATCAGAAAGAATATGTGTATTCCTGCGATGATTGATTCAGATAAGCATATGAGCTGTTTATGAAATTTGATAACATATTTTAGATGCCCAAACATGATCTGTAGCCGAAAATTTTTAATTTGTTCAGTTTTCAGATGCAGTTCGGCAATGTCAAGATCTGAGCATAGTCAAGAATAGGCTTAATGAATAAGACAGCGGAGACTACTTATGAATGAGAATTGTATAGTCACCGTAGAGACACTAGAGGATATAACATTTTCTTACTTATCTCATTTATCTGCATTGTCCCCGTCAGACAGGTATCTAACAACTAATGAATATCGTGGGCATAGTAGTGTACTGTGACAATTACATTTGAATTCGTGAAATTTCATAATTAATGGAATAATTTATTACGATGTTAGTCTCCGCGCTTGAAGATAATTTTTATAGCAGTATAAAAATAAAAAGCTCATTTAAAGTCAGATTACGAAAAGAAGTACCGTATTGTAGTAGTTTTATATTGAGCAGAATGAATAGAGTTAAAAGTGTAACTACTTAACGAATCGTCGAGTAAACTGTTTGAATACATTATTAAAATTATACAGAGATACAATTCTATGATATTAGTCGATGCGACGGGAATGGTTAATAATAATTTTTCGCACATTTTATCTGTCATTTGACATTTTAATTTCTATACAAAAAGTAAATATGTTTCATCTTAATTTTTACGAATAATGTCATGTTGTGTGGTAGTGGCATATATGAGTGCATCACCTTGGTAATTTATATATATTTATTGAATGAAAGCAAAGTTACATATCCTTTGATAAATTGCTAAATAACCAACTCAAAAAAACGCACAGACCAATGTCGGGGCTTATCTAAGGTGTGGGACCATCGGTGGTCAAATGTGGTTATTACGGAAAATCATTCATCAACACGGACATTAATGAGGTTGAAATACAATTGGATACATGACATTATATCATAAAAATCATATGAACATTATTTTGAAATTAAAAATTGATATTTGATATTTTATTAATTCTCCTTACTTTTCGTTTTTTACATTATGCACTATAAACTGTAAACATTTATTCATACAAATTCATGAAATACAAATCTTGCAGAGTTGTACGAATATTTTACCTTAGAGGTTAAGAAAGCTAGATTAAAAGCGTTGGTATTTACTTTACAGATGCTTTCATATCTCCATGAAGCAGACTGAACATTTCGCAGTTATTAATAATACGTTTAGTATACTTAAGTTTGCGTCGTCAAGGAATTTCAAATTTTAACATGTTGTTTTTTTTTTTTGATTATAATTAAAATAAAGATAAAATAACTTAAGCTACGAGGCAGCGGTTGTACTACGAGTACGTTTCTTACTTACTCGTAGTACTGTTACATTATCACGTATCATGTGAAGATGTCGTGAGTGTCAAAATTAGATTGTATCCATGTCTATTAAATGTTTGTGCTCTCGTATTCTGTCTAAACTCTCCTTCGATGCTATCGGTAATCTTTTTACGGAAAGGTGAAGACACGAGAGTACCTTATGAAGCATTAAATTCATTAGAAATTGTAAGATAATTTTATGGTAGGGAACTGTTCATTACATACTTGCTTGATTGTAGTAGATAGTTACTAATCTCTAAAAATATAAGTAGCAAAAATGTATGGTCATTACGTTAGGATAACCATTAGAGATAAGTATATTACGCATAGTGTATAGAATTATTATAGCTAGAGGACGAGAATGTATCTAGTACCATGTATTTTTAAAGTCATATTTTCAGTGGGCGAATGTAAAAGTAATTAAAGAAAAATATAAATGTGTTTTCAATTATATAACTGGTGGTAGGATTCCTACGCAGGAATCCGACTGGGTAGCACCCCAGGGCCAGTTATTCTTCCGTGAAGCAGAAGTGTGCAAACATTACTGTGTTTCGGTTTGAAGAGCACTGTGAGCTAGTGGGCATATGGCCGGGCTGAGACTAAACAAGTGATGTCTCCGGGTGACGGGCGCAGTGTTATGTCACAAAAAAATGTTTTTGGGCGACACAGCATTTGTTATGGGAAGACGTTGTACTTACCACCAGGTGAACGATTTCCTCGTCTCATCACTTAATCCAATAAAAAAATATAACTCAATAGCTGACAAAAAAGAGTAATTTAAGAATCAGCTTCTTGCGAATACTAGAAGAACTCGCCCTCTTCGCAGACGATACCTGCCTCTATGTGTCTGGACGTAATCCAGACACTATCACTAAACACCTCCAATCCGCAGCCCGAACCCGGGAACTGGTTTCGGAAATGGAGAATCGAGGTGAACCCCACCAAAAGTGCATCCATGTACTTTTCACGCGTATAACGCCACATCTCCCTACCATAGAGTTATTTGATCGTTCAATCCCCTGGAAAAAGACAGGCAAATACTTAGGCGTCCTATTAGACTCGTGACTCAGCTTTGGTCTACATAGTAAGGAACCGTGCGGCCGACTACACCCGATATGAAATAAAAATAGTAAAATGTCCCTACGTAATAAAATTAAAATATACAAAGCCTGTATTCGGCCAATTATGACATACGCAAGCCCAGTTTTTGCGCATGCCTCTCCGCGTCAAATTCACCGATTTCAGGCACTACAAAATTGATTCATGCGCAAAGCCACGAGATCACCGTGGTTCTTCGTGGTCTTCGTGGTCTTCTTGCGTAATGTTAATATTCACATCAATTTAGGGCTTCTTACCATAGGCCAATATCTAAAGTTGGCCTCCCGCCGATTCTTCGACTCTGCCGCCACATACAGCCCCCTCGCGTTACACCAAAACTCGACTCGCGGAAAAAGGAAACCGAGGCACGTCCTCGAGGACCCTGACGACGCGACAACTAGAGCCCAAGCGTTCTACTCAGCACGACACACACACAACCGCCGACGGCGGGGGCGGTATGATGGTGATTGACCATCATACCGCCGCCGCCGTCGGCGAGGGCGTATCAGACAAAGGTTTTCGCGATACCGCCGCATCACAGGCCCGTTCTCCCCTAGTAATAGTGTCATTAAAAGCTGTAGTCGCTGTAGTTTCTAGCGCCATTTCTACTCCAGCGGAAACTCATTCCGAATCGGTGGTAAATTTAGTTAATAATAATCCAGATAATGTTAATAGTAGTAGTAATATTGCCCCTATTGAAGTAACTGATGGAACCGGGGCCGGTCCTCTTGGGCACCCTGAGTCAGTTGCTGTCGCGGACAGGATGACGGTCCAATCCAGCGAAGCTCTAAAAAACAATGATATCACTCACCGCAGCGTGAATACGCGCCGGGAATTGGGGTGCTAATTAGCATGATCTTATTTTATGGAAATAATGACCGGACAAACACTAAGAACTTGAACAACATAAAAACTAAATGGGCTCATTTCCTTTTGTAACTTACACTATCACACACGTCTTCCACTGGTTACCCGGCCTGACTTTCCTCTTGCGAGCAACGGCATACCTGCCTGTGGTTGGTGGGCTTATAAGCTCTATATTTAGGTCTTGTTCTTCAGTTCCTGAGCGACTTAGCCTGGGTATGTAGCTGCTAGCAAGCAGCCAGTAAGTTGTCAATGCCGCTCAGGATAATGGACACTGCGATGGTGCCGCTCTGGATTGCCTTTAAGACGTCGTTCAGGATCGTGATCGCTGCAGATATTGTTGTAGCGTTATCCGATTCGGCGACGTCGAAGTCTCGCCTGATTCTGGGGGCGCTGTGGCTTCCGTTACGCTTGCCGCTGGGCAAGACGTTGGTGCCACTCTCGTTTTCTTTTTCTTCTTCTTCTTGGGAACAGTAGCTTACTCTCTCTACTTACTACAGTAGTTCGTCAATGGAGTAATCGTCTTCCGTAGCATATTCTCCGTCCTGCGGAATTGGGCGAAAAATATGCATCTGGGGCGTCCTTGCCCCGCCTGGATTTGCCGGATGTATTCTGGCTCGAACACCTGGCTTCTGAAAGCTTCTGCGATGTTGTCTGGTGTCGTGTCCAGTGGCAGGCCTCTGATGGCTACCCCTTCGGTCAGCCGTCAGCGAGTACGAGAACCATGCTGGGCCCTCGTCCGGCTCAAGTTTCGGTAGGTGCCTCTGTAGGTACCTATATTCCTCGTCCTACTCCGGGATGAAGCGGATACCTTATCCAAATGGGCGGATGTCTGCGCGTCAGCCAAGGTCCTGCACCATACAGGCAAAAATATTCCTCACTGAAAAGCCTTTGCTTAGCATTGGGACATCATAAATTCATTAATTTACTTTTATGTCACATTAATTCATATCGGCAGTTCTTTATAATTTCACGTTTGTTATAATGGCGTTGCGGTTGAAAGTAAGAAAAAATACCTTTTTTTATATTTCATCAAAGTGAGTGATGGTAAGTGTAACGTCTGCCCATAACAAATGCTGTGTCACCCAGAAAATTACTGTGTGACACCAAACTGCGCCCGTCGCCCTGAGACATCAGTTCTTAAGTCTCATATGCCCAGTGATTGCGCTAGTGCACTACTGCTTCGCGGCAGAATAACTGGCCCTGGGGTGGTACCTACCTAGACAGATTCCTGCATAGGAATCCTACCACCAGTAAAATTCAAATGACCTTAAGAAAAACCTATGATTTGTGAGCTGCATAATTGTTGAACTGCATAGACAAGTATCCGATGAAGCTGAAAAAGCCAAAAAGGCTAACAGCATTACATTACATCACCGAAATTATATACTGCATAGACCGTTAAATGGAAAAAGTAATTTTTTAAATATAATAAATTTCTTGTATTACAAAACACAGTTTTTATAACATAACTTAAATTAAGTGTCAGTTAAAACATATCTTTCTTAAATGCTCATCTTTCAGCTACATGCACCATAACGTTAAATTCAAACGAAATTTATGAAAATTATTTCATGTTGCAATCCCTAAAGTCGCCGCCACAAATCTTCATTAACAACATCTGGTTTTAACGTGAAATTGTTGAGCGTGTGGATAAGTGAGCTACGGTTTACTATATTTTAAGCGAAATTAAAACATTGATGATCTTTGTCATTTTTATTTTATAGAAATCGCAAAAAATATCATTTGTATCTTTATTAAAACGTTTACAGAAAAATAGGCAAACAACCTTCAAGGCGCTAGGCATTAGATAAAGATATACACATAATGTAAATCAGGACTAATGTTTTAATGAGACAGAGAGAATGGTAGTTATTTTGCCAAAGGGAATCTAAATCATGATTTTCAAGGTAAGCTATTTCTAATCTGTCTAGTCTTAAAAACGTTCTTATAGTAGATTTTACAGTTTCAGCATTGTTTGATTGCTGTAAATGGAACAACTTTTATTTCCAGGTTGGCCAAATTTCGATGCAGTCAAAGGCTTTCTCATAGTCTCCAAATGCATGAAGCAGGGACTGATTATACTTACTTTGTCATCAGTCTGTTAGTCATAATCTGTGACACTGTTGGACGGAGTCATTGGATGATCACTCCTTGAGCTTGCCTTACAACATTTGAAATTTTATGCTGTAAAGGGAGCTGATGTCACGAGTGTAGGAATGTAAAAGCTTCAAATACAACAAAAATGTTACATTGCCGATATGGCTTGAATATTACGTGCAGATGATTGATAACGGTATTCCAATTTTGATATAACATTTACTTTAAATGAACGTCTCTATTTTTGAATTTAGATGTAACAGAAAAAAACAAATTTTTATTTTCTTTATTTTTATTTCTTATACCTAATTGTTCTCAAATTGAACATAAGAAAAAACAGTCAAATTTTAAGTGGATATTTAGGGAAAAGATATTTAAGTCCAATTAATATAATTTCCTATTTTGCATTGAATTTTGAATTGAATTGGTTAAATTCGATGAATTATAGCATCACCTCTCAAGTCATTATCTGTATAAGTAATATTTATAATTTTGAAGTATAGATGCAATATTCCCGTGTATCTGATACCGCATCCTTCAGATGTATAATATCCGCTATTACCTGGTCTATCAGACGCGAAAAGCTGCATAAGAATGCGTGTCTCTTTCGCTAGTCCCACTGGTAGTAGGATTCCTATGCAGGAGTTTGTCTTGGCAGTCGTGAAGCAGTAGTGTGCGAACATCACTGTGTTTCGGCCTTAAGGGCGCTGAGAGCTAGTGGAATTACTACGTCATACTAAAGAATTGATATGTCGGGGGAAAGGGGGGGGGGGGGTGCAGAGTGCCCCACAGAACCGTTCTGGGTGACACAGCAATTGTTACGGTTTATACATGTATATGTTAAACATTGCACTTGCGATCAAGTGGAAGTTTTGGATTAGCAAGCTGAAGTGGCAATGGGCCGGCAATATTGCTCGTAATACCAATAACCGTTAGGGAAGAAAAATTCTCGCGTGACAAAGTCGTACCGGCGAACGCATTGTACGGGACCCACCATTAGATGGAGCGACGACCTGCACGGTTTTACGGGAAGCCGCTAGATGCAGGTGACTCAGGACCATGTTTTGTGGCATCTATGGGATCTATGTTCAACAGTGGACTATGCTAGGTTAAAATGATAATGATGATGTTGAGCGTGGTGCTCGTCTCGTTACTTTCTGCTATAAAAAAAATCAGACCGCAAACGGTAAAAAAGTCATACTGCACTTTTCAATAAAGTTCAAAGTTTACTGAAACTATACTTCCATGTTAAGAAGGCAAGGATTTATACGATTCAAGGATACATTCATTACTCGTTTGCATCAGTTCGTCCAAACTTTGAGACGGAGTCTAGCGCCTTCAGAAGTTTAAAACACATTATAACTTTTTACTTTGGCGATGGGCTCACCACCTATCACACCAAGTGCATTATATTGTTTTGGTGAAACGTGGATTGTGGCAGTCATCTGTTTTTGCAGTGAGTGCCCAGTCTCTGACTACCCCTTATGGGATACAGTCGTGATCTTATGTATGTATGTATGTATAACTTTGAATACGTTTTTAAAGGATTAGATTAACAAACTAATTAAAGAAATTACTATTAAGTTAATGTGAAAACAAACGTTGTTATGACCATGACCAACATTTCATAAATCATTTTAAAAGTAAAGTAAAGTAACAGCCTATAAATGTCCCACTGCTGAGCACAGGCCTCCTCTCATTTCTGAGACAGTTTTGGAGCTGGGAATAGTCCGCCACGCTGCTCCAATGCGGGTTGGTGGACTTCACATGTCCTTGAAATATTTCTATTCCTCGGACATGCAGGTTTCCTCACGATGTTTTCCTTCACCGCTAAGCACGTGGTAAATCAGCACTTAAAATTGTAGAACAATTATAGAGGTGCTGGCACCGGGGATCGAACCCAGGTTACTCGCGTACTATGAAATCAAAGGCGAGCACCCGGCCCCTGAGCTACCACGGCTAATAGAAATATATATACACAAAATAAATCATTTTATTTTGTGTAAATATATTTCTATTAACACTTTAACCGACTTCTGCGCCACCGGTCCTGGGTTCGATTCCCAGCAGGAGGTAACATTATATAACGGGTTGTTTCTAAATAATAAAAAAAATATGGTTGTAAAATTAGTGGGATGGAGGAGAAGCTGATACAAACATTTTTCTATTTCTTATGATTTCCAGGCCAGATTTCAATAAAATTATCTTTATTATACAGCTTGTAGTCTTACTTAAAATAGTCAATCGGTTGAGTAGGTCCAAAGTCACAGCTTGAGCTCTCTACGTTATAAATTCTAAGTCCAAAGCGGGGTCATGAATTTCTACTTACTGCAAACTACAGTTACAACTCATGCGAGGTCTAGCTTTAAATGTTATACAAAAAACGTTCTGATGGTTATATAACTTATAGGGGTCAAAGGTTGAAACTGTTTAACTCATCTGCACCCCCAATTCTCTTGAGCCAATCGATTTTTTTTCGATACATACATGCAAATAATAAAACAAAAAGGTGAGTAGCGTTTGTACACTGATTTATTTTTAAATATTTTGGATTGGCGGATTTTTTTTTTATTTCATAAAAGTGACGGAACGAGCAAAACAATCACCTGATGGTAAGTGCAACGTCTGCCCATTACAAATGCTGTGTCACCCAGAAAATTACTGTGTGACACCACACTGCGCCCGTCACCCTGAGACATCAGTTCTTAAGTCTCATATGCCCAGTGATTACGCTAGCTCACAGTGCCCTTCAAACCGAAACACAGTAATTATTGCACACTACTGCTCCACGGCAGAATAACTGGCCCTGGAGTGGTACCTACCTAGATGGATTCCTGCATAGGAATCCTACCACCAGAAAGATATTATTTATTTTATTATTTATTTTTAAGATAGTCATTAATTTTTGAATATTATGATTTCAGGGAAATTATCTTTTTTGTATTATTTACGCATTACTAATATTCTTATTTAAAAACATAACCAAGTTTTTTTTTCAATCGGTTGAGTAGATCCTATGACTGTAGAAATGTACGTATATACATACAGTCATGCTTTTTTTCCATAAAGGTTAGGCAGATACTACTCTACTTTTCGTACCGAAGGGAAACGACAGGCGTCGGGTGGCGAAGCTAGACGTCGCCATTTTAATAAGAGTAAGAAGTTTAAATTTGTTATTGCGTTTCCATGAGCACTATAGTGACTTGAGTATTGCCTTTTATGGTGTTATCCTGCACGAATAAAAGCAGTACAATACCTTAGTCGCCTCTTACGACACCTCGGTAGTACAGAGGTAGGTGCGCCTATCGGCACTGTAGAACTACTGTAAACATTTCATTTTCACCACTGTTATTCGACAAAGATGGACACTCTCAAAGCTCTCGGAGAATACCAGCGGTAACTAGACACTTGTGGAAATCTGCGTTTCATATTATAGTGGGTGACAACAATCGAAAAACTAATTACTGTTGATACAGTATTCCATCTTAATCCTTAAGGACCGAGGAAACAATCTCTTAATTCTTTATCCACGATGGATATTTTATAGATGACAGTGACCATTTAACATAGAAAGGAAAAAGTTAATCATCTTGCCACATAGAGGAAAGAGCTTCCCTTGAAATCGAAAAACCTTGAGGACAGAATAATATCAGCATAAATCCATTTATTAACTACCAATATTTTATTAATTATTCACAATTCCTCTCCAATAGATTGCCACAAAAGTATTTTTTTATTATAGCTCTAATTTTGGGAGATTTTGCCATAGTTCCCACGCTTGGCGGCCGGGTCGGCAACCGCAGTTTATTTATTTAGATGTTCAAGGAACATGCTGCTGCCCATCTTTGGGTTATAATTTTCCCTCTGTAGACTTTTACGCCATCCACGGGAAGAAACGGGATGGTAGATTCTCTGGCCGTCACCAAACGTAAGCGGCAATTGGTAATGTGACAATTATTTCATGTTTTGCAAGTTTTTAAACAACGAAATTGTCGTCAATGTTAGCTCAAATCCGTCCCAAAGTAAAATTTCTTAATAAACTAGTTTCGTGAACATCAAGATTTAGCAGCCTTGTGCTGTTCTGAATTCTTAACGTCGTACTTATAACTAAAACCGAATTTATTTCAACAAAAGTTAGTAAGTTTGAGACGACAGGACCTACCTACACGACAAAGCAATGCACGCATCGTTGACCTCAAACACGCTACGCAAAGTTTCTAAATAGCAGAATTTCGCCTAGAAACATTTTATTGGCTACGTCGTATTGGGACTTGAAAAATATATACCTAATAGTAAAAATAAAAATGACTTATTGAATTAAAAATATAATTAATTAAAAAGAAATTAAAGTCGATAATGAAAAAGTTTATGACAGAGCTAAATACTCTTAAGATACGCTTTCATAAACTGAGCTTAACTATATGTTAAGTCGAAATCCCAACCATAACTATAAAAACTACCACTTTTATCTAGATTTTACACGGATCTAGATGTACATAGTCTACGGATCTATAAATATCTATCTCAATTGTCCTCCGATCGTTTATTCTAAATTTATTTATTCTTAAATTTTGAGAAATTTATTCCAAAAGAAAAATATTTGATACCGAATTAAAGAAAATTATTAACAAATCAATAAATGTACTTAAACGGTACAGTTACGACTTTTTCCCATATAAGGGGTAGGCAGAGGCGACTCATGTATTCGTAATCGTGTATTGGGGAGAATAGGAATCTCTCTAGGAATCTTGGGTTTGGTGCTGGATCAAGCATGGCAATGGCGCAGCCGGCAGATCCTCTTCACTTCATAAACACTTCACACAAGTCCTTTGAAGCTGCTTCCTTTTACACTCACTAAAGTTTGAACACGAAGACATCACAAATAATAAAAAAAATTACGCGCATCCCGTGCAAGCTTATATGTAGTTCAAGCGGCCATCTTGCGAGACTAGCCCGGGGCTACAGCCGGAGCTAATAACTGTGCCTAAAAAGGGGAAGATATGGCTGTGGTCAAAGTAAACAAAGAGGTTATTTAATCATCATTATAATTTTGGCTGTAACACTTGACGGTAATGATTATTTTTGGAGATATACTTACTCTTTTTTGGACTGTATCTTTAGTACAGTACTAGTCTTCATGATTTTTGATCACGACAAGGTGCTCCTCTAAAGCATTGAGTAGCTCTTAATTGCATACTATATATTACAATGTTGTATTCGCAAGCGCGAACATAGTGGAGCTCGCGCTCCTTTTGTTTTCCATATCCATTTGATATACTGAGCAATGCAATCTTAAAATAGCTCGAATGCGTTGCTAGAACCACTGACCAACCAAGACCCGTAAAGTGACTAATTTTTTTTTTATTTCATAAAAGTGACGGAACGAGCAAAACATTCACTTGATGGTAAGTGTAACGTCTGCCCATAACAAATGCTGTGTAACCCAGAAAATTAATGTGTGACACCACACTGCGCCCGTCACCCTGAGAACAGAATAAGCCCTGGGGTGGTACCTAATAAAGGATACGAGGGCGACACTGATAGTTTTTAGAACTGACTACTTTTAAAGAATATAATAAAAAAATAAGTTTAAATTTTGAAAATAGAACTCTTCGCTAATATTATTGAGTACTAATTTCATTCATTTGTCATTTGTTTTACAATTTGGCGGCAAATTGAAATTTGTCTGTGTCACGCCGATATGAATTAAACGCGAGAAAATTTTCGTACTATGATTTTTATGACTTTCGGTGTTATTTAAGTCAACAAGAATGTTATGACAGACTTCGATTGGCCTTTCCTTTTCGGTCCACTGTTTATAACTAGTTTAATGAGTTTAAATGTGGTAGCACCAATCTCAACGATGCTCTGCGTGAGGGACGGCTTTCTACGGCGACGACTGATCTTCAGTCAACATCAGTGTTGAGCGGTGTATGATAGAGACTGATCCAAGAGTAACCTATCAGCAGATTCGGACAAGCTTAGGCATCGGCTTGAGTCAAGCGCAGAAAATCCTCAACAAACATTTAGCCGTTAGGAAGCTTTGTGCCCGGTGGATAGCTCATTATTTGACCGAGGCCCAAAAACTCCGTCGTGTTGATTGGTGCCGTGAAATGATACAAAGATTTAACGGAGGTGACTCAAAAGCTGTGTGTTCGACATGTTTTCTGGTAACGAAAGCTAGATTTATTGCTATGATCCGGAAACCAAAAGACAATCTGCTCAGTGGGTGTTTCTTTCCAAAGAGTTGCCAACTAAATTGAAGAGAGGTCGAAGTGTAGGAAAAAAGATGGTGGCCTCATTCTTCGGAAGGACCGGTCATTATGCGACAATTGTTTTAAAAGATCAAAAGTCAGTTACTGCAGAGTGGTATACTAACAAATGTTTGCCACTTGTCTTGTAATAAGTTCGAGAGAAACGACCTCGCAGTAGGATCCTTCTTCACCACGACAACGCCTCCTCGCACACCGCCGGACGAACGATCGACTATTTGGCGTCGTCAGACGTGGAATTGCTGGGTCACCCGCCACATAGCCCCGACCTTGCACCTTGCATTTTTATTTATTCCCGAAAATAAAAGAAAAAGTTCGAGGAAAACATTTTATGGACGCCAAGGAAACAGTGTCTGCGTTCCAGAAGGGCATCGAAGAGACTCCTAAGGACGAGTGTGCAAAGTGTTTTTCTCGGTGGCTCTATCGAATGCAGCGATGTATTGATGTGAATGGAAACTATTTTGAAAAGATATAATAAAAATAATAACTTGCTAGTTTGCTCAGTTTTTATTTTCTAAGAACTTTCAGTGTCATCCTCGTATAAAGGAGCGTCGGTGTAGATTTCTGAATTACACGGTCGTTACCTTGTGAAAGAGTGCCTAATTATTCAAAAGTTACATAACTGTTCTATGTCGTCGGAATAGTCACATCAAAACAATGCATGGTGGAATAACCTCGAACACGCAAAGCAAACTTCTTGGCTGTTGATTAATGACGTAATATATTCATTTTTAGGTTTTGAGTATGGATATATCACGACTGGTCTACATCCATTATTCCTCCAAACTTATCGCTGAGTTACAGCAGAGTAAGAAGGCGGATACGTCCAATTTGTACAACAACGTGTATTTACGAGTACGTCGAGTACTAAGAAATGAAGACATTTATTGACACAGCAGAAAAAGGCTAAACACCTAAACACAATACAAACACATACTAATAAAAGATAATATAAAAATAAAAACTAAAAATAAATGCCGTGTGGTGGCGGCTTATGAAATGAAACGAAAGAATCCTTTATTTTTCGATGTAAGAAATATACATTTCATCATTCAAGTCATTTCTTTACAATCTACCGCCGTTTCGTAATGAGGTTCCTCTGACGGTGAAGAAACAGGCGAAAGAAACTCGGTAGGTATTTTCTTTTATTGTAAATATACTTTTTATCTTTGTCAAAATACATTATAAACAAATTTAAAAAGTATAGTCTCCATGAAAACCAAAGCACACTCCATGTTCAAATTTTAGATAAGATTAATTTAATTAAAATATAAGTATATAGTAAATTCGAGCAGTCCATCCTCCACCAAGCACTGTACACAAATATGACGCAAGTGGCAGACATTTTAAGAGAATCTACCACCCCATCTCAATTCGTGAGTATCGTAATTGTCGACAAAGGAAAAATTAAAACCAGAAGATGGGCAGCACCATCTTCCTAGAACATCTGAATAAATAAAACGGTGACAACTATGCCGAAATTCCCCCAAAGTGAGAGCTTTTGTGGCAATCTATCTAGTGTAATTACTGGGCATATGGGGCTTGAGAATTGATGTCTCAGGGAGACGATTATCTTACATCACAAATATCATTGTGAAATATATCACCAAAGCTAATTAAAAAATAAATAGGTTTTATTAAATAATCTGGACCTATTATACTTCATGCTACACATAACGTAGGCGGAATAAATTGTTCTGGAAACATAAAACGTTTTATATTTACTCTGCCTGTACAATTGTAATAATGTCTAAAATTAGCTACAATGTTTACTTAACCGCTCTTTGTTCTACGTAAAATTAGCAGCGTTGTGCTTTGAGACAGATTTAGCTCAACCACAGAGTGAGTACGAATATTAATAAATATAATTTTAGTTATGGCTCTCAGTAACTCAATGCGCAATTTTTTTTTTTTATTATTGGATGAAGTGATGAAACGAGCAAAACGTTCACCTGATGGTAAGTGCAACGCCTGCCAATAACAAATGCTGTGTCACCTAGAAAAATTCTGTGTGACACCACACTGTGCCCATCGCTCTGAGACATAAGTTCTTAAGTGCTAGCTAGCTCTCATTGCCCTTCTAACCGAAACACAGTAATGTTTGCACACTACTACTTCACGGCAGAATAACTGGCCCTGGGGTGGTACCTATCTAGACGGATTCCTGTATAGGAATCCTACCACCGGTTTGAACGGGACAGCTAAGTCAAGTGAACAACCCTAACAATAAATTAAACTGCAGTACATAACTGATCATGATGAAATTGGGCACAAAAATAGCTTGCATCCTGAAGACGGATATAGAATATTTTTCATTCCGGATAATCAAAGAGTTTAACCCACAGCATTAAAAAAAAATTCAATCCACGCGGACCTTTTGCGGACCACAGCTAAACTGGTAAATAATATAATTTAACGCGATGAAATCCGTAAAATTTATTTAATCTAAATGTATATCATTATTGACTATGAAAACAGTTGATATAATACTAATTTGCAGTAACTATTGTTTTATTATTTAGAACAAAGGGATAGTGGCTTATGCGACGATTGAGGCAACGCGTAACTTTGCAATATTTCGTAGTTTTGTAGGTTTGGAAGAGAACGCACATTTCGAAGACTATCTTTGAGCTTGGGATTTGTAACAGTAACATTATCTGTTTACCATTGTGCAACAATAATCCACGTGGCGTTGCTTTTGCAGTTCGGTAAAATGTGAGATATCTACATATACTAGTTGTCCGTATTTAAAAAAAAATGGAACGTTATAGAGGTTTAAGTATTTTTTTTAATGGCAAAACAAAAAGAACAATACTCGTATATACTCGTATGTTGTTAAAACGAAACTACGAGTATAACGAGACAGACGTCGAACTGAGAATGATGGCAAACGGACAACTATGTCACCTAATAGCAAGTGGGAAGTATTTTTATGCAGTATGTTAATGATGATTGCGCGACAATATTGCCAGAAGCTGTCAACTGCGCAGAAGATATAGTTGTTTTTATAGAAGGAAGTGACAAGACGAGAAAAACCTTCACCTGATGGTAAGTGCAACGTCTGCCCATAACAAATGCCGTCACCCAGAACATTTCTGTGAGTCAGCACTCTGCGCGCCTCTCCTGAGCTGAGACATTAGTTCTTAATTCTCTAAACTTTTTTTAGCAATTTATCAGTTTCGATAAGAAATTAAAATAAAAGCCTATAAATATCCGACTGTTGAGCACAGGCCTTCTCTCAATTCCGCCGCGTTGCTGCAAGTTGGCGGATTTCTCATGTCGTCGAAATATTTTAGGCCCCAGACATTGATAGGCAGACATTTTTATTAATAGTCAAATTTTAGTTCTTAAGCTATATAATGCAAGAGATACGAAACGAATTTACTAAGGTCTGTACGAAACATTTAATAAAAACGGCGTATTACTTTGGCAGCTAGATTAAGGCCACCGTTAATTCAACAGCCAATTCAAAAAAAAATCCGTGATAAGAAAGCCCAGTTCTGAGGCGAGAAACATTAGGTTCCCTACTTTGGTAATGTGTAACACCTAATAAGTATCATACATTTATACATACAGTCACGCCTTTTCCCATAAAAGGAGTAGGCAGAGGCCACTCACGTATGAGAAGTGGCGGGTGGCAAACCACGTCGCTGCCATTTTGATAGGAGTCAAAAAATTATAACTCCCCATTGTGTCCCCACAAGCAGTATAGTGATAGCATTGCATATTGTGGTGTAATTCTGTACGAATAAAGGCTGTGCGTACAATACCTTAGTCGACACCTCGGTAGGAAAGAGGTAGGTGATATTCTTCTCCGCCGAACACCTATCGGCTGTAGTATAAGTGACAGAGTAATATGTGATATGGCATGCATACCAACCATTGCTGTTTCTTGTTTCTGTTAATTAGTAGTTGACTTATGGACACTGCTTCTAGGGGGCGAGTAGTACCCTGAAATATACTACCATATCTCCGGAACTCACTAATATCTTTAAATATTAGGTGCAGTAACCAGGTCAACAATGTCCGATGGGCAGGAGTGTTTTCACGACCGTACGAACGGGTTGGAGTGCGTGGTGAGGCAAGGGCGATTGAGCTCACCGCCGCTCTTTAACCTTTACGTGAACGTTTTGCTAGGCAAGCTCGGCAGCACCAAGATCGGCTGCTACATAGACGGGGTTTGTGTGAATAACATAAGGTACGCCGATGACATGGTGCTTCTGAGTGAGTCGATTTGTGGCCTCAGAAAGCTAATGGCAATATGTGAGGCTTATGTGGGAGGAAATGGTCTGATCTACAATGCCAAAAAAGTGTGATGATGGTCTTTGAGGCTGAGGGTAAAGCACCAAATAAAGTACCATCTATATTTTTCAATGGCACGACATAGAGGTTGAGAGGGTGTTTCATTTTAAATATCTCGGGCATGTATTGACTTCTGACCTCAAAGACGACACTGCTATCGAGAGAGAACGAAGGGCGTTGTCAGTGAGAGCGAATATGATGGCTCGCAGGTGTGTGCGTTGTTCAAGCAGCGTTAAGATCACGTTATGCCACTATGCGAAAAAGATGCAGATCCCTGGTGCACAGACTGCGAGGCAGTACCAATGGCATCCGAAAGATGATTGGTAGCAGAAGCACTAAATCATTTTTTTTTATTTCAATTAAAAATCTCACACTGCTAAGCACATGCCTCCTTACATTTTGGATGGAATTTTGAAGCCGGGAAGTCTGCCAAGGTGCTTCAATGCGGTATAGCGGATATATGTATTCGAAATATATGTTTTATTTCTCAGGCATGCAGTTTTCCTCACAATGCTTCTATCACCGCTGATAATGTGGTAAATCTGCAGTTAAAATTAATATTACTGGTGCCCGCATCGGGGATCAAACACAGGTCACTCGCATACAATGAAATATAAATACATGAAATTTATTTCTTAATGTCACTGCGACCAGCCCCTGAGCTGCCACGGCTCAGTAAAGTTTGGGATGAAAAGGTAAAAAGAACAAACGCAACACCTACAAAAGCTTTGCAGCATTGAAATTTGATTCATGTTCCATTCCGAACTATTACACTTAACTTATGCAATCATTATTATCTATTGTTCTATAGTCAATAAATCATTTAAAACATAATTTAATTACGCTAAAATATACATCTTCAGATATAAATTATTGTATATTTTAGAGAAGCAAACTAAGCCAGACTCAAACTTCGCTATGATTAATGGTTGCTTATTATTAACATTCCATTCAAATAAAATTATATTAATCACATTTAAACAAATTATCGCGATATTTATTTCATTGGTTTGAGACCGGTTTATTGCCTGTTGAAATAAATCAGAATCTAATGTATGTAACATATTATCTATAACAGAAATATTAAACCTAAAATATAACAGGAAAAAATACATACCCAACTTCTAATATTATGGATTACATTTGTAATACGGCATGTGGCATAGTTTTCTTGTCAACGCCGTATCTTTGAAGAGTCATTGTAGAAATTGACTAAAGTAAGTTATAGAAAAGCCTCCGATTGATGGCAGAATGAACATCTAAAAGATGCCAGATTATAAATTATCTCGACTTTTCCAGAAAAGTTCCAGCTGCAGTTCCAGAAACTTTGCACCATTGGTTGCACTGCAATCGCCAATCCGTCTTCCAACTGTAGCAATTTTGGTAAATCTCTCTTGGTCAAACAAGGAAAAAGCAGATGAAGATGTAAAAGAGAGAAAGTAATTTGTCGCTTAGTAGAAAAACCAAAGATATAAACCATATGCAAGATCCAAAGAATTTGCTTCATTCCATTGCTACAGTTCGACACCACCATACTCTGATTTTGTAATTGCTTGCCGTCATGATCGTGTTTTTATAATATTGAGAGATTGACGTAGACTGATAGTAATGAATTAAATATCGCACAGTCCCCCAGCGCGGGTCAATACGCGCATACGGTAACACGACGCATGTGCTATGTTCAAAAAATAAACAAAAATTCAGCATGTCTAAATTAAATAAATATCACGGATCCGTTTCGTGAGCATAATATAATGGATAAAGTCACTGAAATAAATTTAACGTTGTAATAGAAATTGAGCGTTCTGCAGTTAACTAATAAACAACTGACATTGCTTCCTTAATAAAGTTAAATTAACTCAATTTGTAAGATACGACCAACGCAGTGTTCATTTTTTACGTATTAACTTCAACCGAGACTTCAATATTGTATTTGCACAGAAGTTTTTATTCGAATTTTAATAAGTTTCAAATAACCGCTATAAAGTTTAATATCGTTTCCGTTCTTGTGAAGTTTTCTTTAAATTAAATATTTTCAAACCTACTTTATGTTGAATTTTCGCTTATTTTATATTAAGTAGGACTCCTTTCCAGGAAACCATCTAGGTAGGTATCACCGCAGGGCCAGTTGTTCTGCCGTGAAGCAGTAGCGTGCAAACATTCCTGTGTTTCGGTCTAAATGACACTGAGACTTAAGAACTGAACTGGTCTCAGGGGGATGGGCGCAACGTGTTATGACACAGAAATGTTCTGGGTGATATAGCATTTGTTATGGGAAGACGTTGCATTAGTATACTAGGTAAACGTATTGCACGTCTCGTCACTCTCTCCTATAATAAAAGGACCACATCACACATCCTCTTATTTTGTTGAGGATTTGGAGTTGAGACCTGCGAGTTCACCATACGGCTTTAGTGCGGGGCGACTTCACATACTGTCGAAAAACTTTACTTCAGCACGTATGTTTCCTTAAGACGTTCACTTCACAATCGAGAACGTAGCAATTAAGCATTTAACAATTTTAGTGGTGTGCTCGCACCGGTAATCGAACACACTGAACTCACGCACAACTTGTATGTATTGGCGGTAGGATTCCTATGTAGTAATTTTTTTTTTTTTTTATAGAATAGGAGGCAAACGAGCAGGTGGCTCACGTGATGGTAAGTGATCACCGCCGCCCATGAACACCTACAATACCAGAGGAATAGCAGATGCGTTGCCGGCCTTTGAGAAAGGTATACGCTCTTTTCTTGAAGGTCCCTAAGTCGTATCGGTCCGGAAAAACCGCTGACGGCAGAACATTCAATAAAATGCAAGTGCGTGGCAGAAAATTCCGCGAAAAACGCACTGTGGTGGAATGCCAACCATCAAGGTGGTGACGATGGAATTTGAGGTTATGCCGTAAGGTGCGATGGTGAAATTCAGCGGCTGGAATTAATCCGAACAATTCCTCGGAACACTCCCCATGGTAGATCTTGTAAAAAATGCAAAGAGATGCAACATCTCTTCGCAAAGCCAGGGGATCAAGCCGATCAGATAGGACATGGTCGTCGACAATTCGAGCCGCTCTTCGCTGAATGCGGTCAAATGGAAGGAGCTGACACTGGGGTGCCCCCGCCCAGAGATGAGAACAGTACTCCATGTGCGGCCGAACCTGCGCCTTATAAAGTTGCAAGCGGTGGGCCGGCATGAAGTACTGTCGCGCTCTACTGAGCACGCCAAGCTTCTTGGAGGCCAATTTGGCCTTCCCTTCCAAGTGACCGCGAAATTGAACGTTGCTCGATATGTCGACGCCAAGGATTCCGATACTGGCTGAGGCAAACAAGGGGAGTGCTCTCGAAATGAGGTGATACGACGAAGGGTTTCTTTTTTGCGGTAAACGCGCAAACTTGTGTCTTGTTAGGGTTGAACTCGACTAAATTTAGTCGGCCCCAGTCCGAGATTTTGTCTAACAAAATCTCGACTTCAGACACAAGTTTGTTCCGGTGCTCGTCGACGTGTTCCCGAGAGAAGAAATTCGTCTAGAATTCTGCCGGAAAGCAGTAATGTGTAAACATTACAGTGTTTTGGTCTGAATGGCACTGACTTATTCTCTGAGGGTGAGCAGTGCACACAGAAATGTTCTGGGTGAGCAGTGCACACAGAAATGTTCTGGGTGATCAAGCATTTTTATAGGTGGACGTTACTCTTATAAAAAAATCAAAGCAAGCGTCTGTCTGCAGATCCAATGTTGCTACATTAGTGCTTGCCAGCAGTATAACCGATACATGATAGTGACGTAAAGATCAGTCTTCCCAAATCGTCTCGAGAATCATGTAAAAGTCAATTAAGGGAAATTCCAGAACATTTTCATGGCATTCATACTTGGCGGCAGAACTATCTCATATAAACCAGTAGTATCTAAAATACTCAAATGGATGGGCAAAAACGACTGCGATCGCCGATTCGGCTGATAAGCTTGGCAAACATAGCAAATCATTGTAGATCCCTCAGCTCGTGGAAACCAACATTTACATGTTGGAGAAGAAAAGTTCTCGAGTGGGTGTCTTGCAAAAGCGACCACGGTTTTGGGGATGGAGGTCGATGGATGCAGGTGGCTCAAGACCTTGTTTTGTTGTATTCTGTTATAGCTCAAATTATGATGATGATAACTTTAATAATTTTAATAAAAAAGTAAAGTTTAATGCCCTCTTGCCCATTTTCTACTACAGTGACATGCGTCGGTTAACCACTTTAATTTTCACTTCCGCAAGACTTATGCTAGAGCTAGACCATACAAAAAAAGAAAAAGTTTTCTTTATTATTTACTATTCCGCCAAAACTAATCCCAACCCAAATCTTAATTACAAATACGCCTAATTATTGTCGTCGTATGGGATTCGAGCCGTGAATTCCAAACTGGGCCAATTCGCGACCGTAAGAACAAATCCTTTTTTAAAGAAATGGTGGTAGGATTTTACGCAGGAATCTGTCTATGTAGGTACCACCCCAGGCCAGTTATTCTGATGTAAAGCAGTAGTGTGCAAACATTAATGTTTTTCGGTCTGAAGGGCACTGAGAGCTAGTCAAATCACTGAGCATATGAGACTAAAGAACTGATGTCTCTGTGTAACTCTCTCGCTGTTTGGGGCCACACCAAAATGTTCTGGGTGACCTAGCATTTGCTACGGACAGACGTTGCACTTACCATAATGAGAACGTTTTGCTCCTCTGATCACTTTATCCAATAAATAAAAAAGAACCGTACATGCAGTAGTTATTCTGAAGCCCTCTAAGAAATGAGAGGATGCATGTTTCACTTTCCTCCATCATAACTTTACCTTTTATGCACTGGTTAATAATTTTTAATGATGATAATTCTGGGTAATAGCACAATCTAGACAATGTATGACATGTAAACGTGCTGAATTAATTGGTATTAAACATACTAAATTTTAATTGGAGTGCACACGCCTATGATTCTTTTTTAATTCTTTTAAGAATAAGTAAATTTGTAGTTTAGGATTGTATATGAAACCCCCTGTATTATTATCTTATGTTGAATATAACTGAAAAAACTAACACAGATTACTATTGTGCGCGTGTACTAAAGACTTTCCATTACAATAAACTACATTTAGGAGTGGAAAAGTTTGCCTCCAGGGAGTGAAAAAGTTTTATTAACATTAAATAAACTCGTACGTGGATGTACTTCAAAAACAGTAAATAATTTTGGTGAAAGAACTATTGGTATTAAGAAACAGGCTTTGTGTAGGTCTGTAAAATATCAGTTGAATTACAAAAGAAGATTCTATTAAGATTTAAAATCCTTTCGGCCTAATTTATTCGCTATGAGATTTTTTTTTATTTGTTTAAAAAACGAAGCCCCACAGTAGGATTTCTCCTGTGTCGTGGGTGCGTTTTACAGACATAAATTCCACATGCACAAACACCCAGACCCGGAACAACTATATGTAGGCCATACAAATATCTGTCCCGTGCGGGAATCGAACCCGCGACCCGTGGCGCAGAAGCAAAGGGCTTAGCCACTGCGCCAACCGAGCCGACAGTTGAAGATTAATAATCACGTTTGACGTAATAACCGTGTGGTAGCGGCTAAAGAGAATCTATCACTCCATCTCGTCCTGTGGGCGTCGTAAAAGCCGACAGAGGGAAAATAAAACAGGCAGCAGCGTCTTCCTGGAACATCTAAATAAATAAACTGCGGTTGCAAACCCGCAAAAATTAGAGTCCCAATTTTATAGCAATCTATGTGGGAGGCCTATGTTCTCCAGTGGACTAGTGATAGGCTGAAACGTTAACGAACGAACGAACGAATCACGTAAGACACTACACAGTAAACAAGCGTTTCTTTGTCGTAAAATAACTATCATAAAATATAAGCAGTTGAGTCAGAACAGATAATTTTCTGCACTTCCTTTACTCGTAGAAGGACTCCTACCCAGAAATCAGCATGGGCAGGTGTAAACAGGTGTGCAAGCAATTTTGGGTGTGAAGGGCGCTAAAGTTAGTGAAATTATAGTGCATTTGAGATTTACGAACCGACATCTTATAGTGATGGGCGTTATGTGCACCCCAGAGAAATTTACTATTAAAGTTCTCGATGAGGACGAATTTGCTATGAGCAGACGTGGTAGCATTTACCATCACGTAAGCGACTCACCAATATATGTAATTAATAAAGAAAACCAGATTTACAAACCAAAAGTATTAAATTAAAAAATAAAAACCTATTAACAAAGTTATTAACTTATAGGTACAGGCTCAGTAACCTTTTCAGAGGACCTAAATATACAAATATGAAAACCACTCGGTGCCCACAACACAGTATTTCAGCCAGAGTGCATGGGCATTACCCAAGCAACATCAGTCATAGCTGCAAAGAAGGTAAAATAACATTCCATCCAAATACTCTCCGACAGCATGGTGTAATACTGGCCGTAAATAGTAATGTCATGAACTCAGGGCTCATATACGAATGCTACCAGAGATTAAATGAGATACGCCAATTCAATGAAATAACCCTACAATGGATTAAGGGACATAATCTGCGTCGGACATAAAATGCGTCTAGGGGCAACGACGCGACGGACGAACTTGCTCGGGGAGGCTCAAACCAGTGTACCGTGGGAACAGAGCCATCAGTGCTACTTCCTCTCAGTTACGTTCGCTAGCTAGTCTGTAATCGCTCTAGGACACATAGGACTAGGCACTAGGACATGCACAAATCTGGAATTCATGCAAAAAAAATCGGTATAACCCAAAAAGGGTTATACCAATTTCTTTTCCTAGTCACACGCCCGCAATTAGTGAAATACATGATGTTATCAAAATTTTCATTATGACATTCTCACAATGGTTTTCCTTTTATAATAAAATGTGATAAAAACGGAAACGTAACAAAATATGTTTATTAAGACAGTTGGTGTAATTTTGAATAATATACATGGCCGCCCAAGACCTTTAGGTCACTTCCTTTGTTAATTATACGTAATCGAGGACACCGTAAAACCCTACAGAATTTTAATTAGAAAAGATTTTTTCTTAAATATTTTAACGCAAATAATTATTTTGTGTTCTTATATGTTATCTGTTAAAGTATATATATGCGTATATGTCTGTATAAGTTTATTTATGTATATGTTTGACTGTAAAAACCAAAAAGGCTTGCAGCAATAACATTCATGAAATTATCAATCCGAACTAAGACGGATACTTTCGAGGCTTGTATGTGCTTGCACTACACTACCGATATTTTTGTGAAAAAGATAACCACTTATTAAAATAAATAAAATGGGTTGTTGTAATTTCATTTAAGTGAAATTTGTTGGCAGTTTACAGACATGGTCGGCGTAGACGAACGTATAACAATCAGATGGAAGACGTTTTAAAAGTAGGCCAACTTAAAAGTGACCCTCAATACCAACCGATGAACTTTTATGAAAACGCTCATGAATGTAGAAGAAGCGAAAGTTGTGTGTCAGGATCGTAGCAAGTGGAAAGATGTGGCCTCTGCCTACCTCAATGAAAATGAGGCGTGACTGTATGTATGTATTTGGTCACTTAGAAAATATTGTAATTGAACATTGATTTTTTTTAGATACTCATTAAATATGCAGTAAGTGACAATGCCTCGCATAAATAAACTAACAGCTTAGCATGGGGAATTATTATTTTTAACTTAACGACTCATGGGAAACACATAATATTATTACAAACTGGATTTTCGATTAGAAACATAACGAGGTCTCTAGCGTTACCACCCCTAAACCAACAAGATAAATATACTTAACGAAAGTAAATAAAGGAACTAAACGAACTTAAATAAAACAACTCTTAGTAGAAGAAGGAATTTTGCCAGCACTTAACATACAAAGTGCTCGGGGAACTTTCTTTTTAAAGTTAAATTAACGTTGTAAGTAACCGCTATGCATACGTCTGACTATCTGGCGCAGCAATTACTTACTGATTCAAGAATCTCTACAAAACCACTCCAAAACAAAAGTACATGTTCAAATTTGAGTGATGTGACTGCTGCGCAGCGGGTATTGGGTTCGCATACCAGCTGGTGCCAATATGTGTGCAAAAACACAATTTGTAGATTTTCGTTTGTGGTTGTATAGAGATTGTCCTTTAATTTTTGGATTTTGTATTTATTTATTTTATCTTAGCCTACCTCTGAACGTATCTTAGGAGTGGAGGTTAGGAAGAGGGAGTACCTCTGTGTTAACTTGTATACAAGTATCTCCTTCGCAGTTGATAGCTTTCGACAGTATGCAGAAATTGTTGTCGTGAAAATTATCATATTTGAGTTAAAATTTTTGGTCAGTTTAGTTATCAGATTACATAAAATCCAGACGTTGTATATAATAAATACGGTTTAAATAAAACGGGCTATACTTTAACAAAATACAGCTACTACCTCGCTCTCTCTCTCTCTCTCTCTCCCTCTCTCTCTCTCTCTCTCTCCTCACGCTATAACAGCTCTTATCGTTAACTTGTCTTGTTAAACATAAAATACGAATGCGATATTCACTAATCACGAGTTGGTACAGATAATTACAAAATTTTAATTGTTCACATGCATCTTCTATCATATTTTACACGGGGAGTGTTCGGATGACCAGCTGAATTTCAACGCTGCTGTTACCAGTGACGTTTCACCTCAATGCGTTTTTAAAGAAATTTTCTATCACGTACGACCACTTTGTGGAATCTGCTGCCGCCAGCGGTTTTCCCTGACTGATACATCTTAGGGATCTTCTTTCACAAAGCCGGTAACGACAAGTATAAAGGCAAAAACAGATAACTTCTATCTATTATTACGGAAGCTCATGGGCGGGGGTGATTAGTAATCATCAAGTGCGTCGCTTGCTCGTTCGCGACCTCTTCAATAAAAAAAATCAATATACTCGTAGCAAATTATTTACTCTACAAAATATTAAAAATCCTATTTTACTTATACCCATAATTTGGATAAAATGTATTAATAAATGTCATTCAAAAAATTAATCCAAACATACACACATATATATATACTCGTATATATATATATATACTAGAAGACCCGGCCACGCGTTGCTGTGGCTAAGGTTTTTGTTATATTACATTGTAGTAAACTACTTAAGAGGAACGGTAGAACATCAGTCACCATGTTTTTTTACATAGATGCCATCTGTAAAAAAATATGGCGACCTCCATGACAGATTTTCTACTACCGTAACCCCTTACTTCAATGAAATTATTATTTACGAACGAAGACGGAAACGTTAAAGCTGGTATAAAAATACACTGAATTGGGATTTGAAGGGGAAGGACTTTGAACACGATTGATTAAAATTTTCGTACAGTTGATATTAAGCAAAAATCAATACAAAAGAATTAATTTTGAAATTTATTATTATTTTTATTCAATTTTGTAACAAATGAGTAAATTACAAAGTTGTTAGTAAATAACATGTGACACTTAAACTTATGAATGAGGTAGGTAGGGCAGATAGTCTTAAATCTTTAACAATAATATTTATTATTTTGAATTATAAATACTTTTAATTTCAATTTAATTTAGCACTAATCGGTGCACAATATTTTTGGTTAACCTGTCTTTAGCTAACACAAATAGATTTGACGGTTTCCCTACACGTGAACATGCAACATATAGTTGCCCATGAGAAAAACATGGATTTTCCAAATCTAAACCACAAATGGACATTGTTTGGCCTTGAGATTTATTTATAGACATGGCAAAAGCTAAACGAATTGGAAACTGTAGCCTTCTGAAGGGTATGGTAGAATCTGACGGTATCATTGGAATACGTGGCAACAGGACCACTTTTCCTTTAAACTTCCCAGTTAAAATGGTTGCTTCAAGAATATTTCCGGTGATATTTTTGATGACCAAACGCATACCGTTGCATAATTGAGGTGGATTCAAATTACGTAGGAGAATAATAGGGGAACCAATCTTTAATCGAAAATTATGTGGTGGCATTCCAGGTATATCTAATGAATTTAAAAATTGTTGGAAACTGTTATAGGAATTGGAATAGAAACTGTTGGAAAATTTACACTTTCATTTTCATCAACAACAGTATCGATTGATTTAAAAGACATCAGATCGCCTGGTAACAACTGTTGCATCTGGAAGTTAATTTCGTCAACATCAACATTTTTGGCTGCTAAAATCGCCCGATCACTGAGCCAGTTACGATTCTAGTAATTATTCTGTATATCCAGAAAAATACTTTGAATCAATTCATTTTTTTCCTGAAGAACAGTGCAGAAATTGTCTGGCAGTTTAATGCATTGCGTATTTGGTTGCAGTTCTATTTCACCGTTCCCAATATCTAGTAATTGTTCGGAAAATATTTGTGCGGATGGATCATTTTGAAATAGTACCCGCATGTTTATGGTCAATCGAAGTGTTTCAACACTTCGCCATAAGAATGATTGTTTCAAACATGCATAAATCTCATCCGCGAAAGTAGAGCGAGGTATAACCGGTAAGGTCTGTCGGAAATCACCAGACAAAAGAAAGATAGCACCACCGAAAAGTTTATTATTGCCGTTTAAATCTTGCATAGTTCTATGCAATGCTTCGAGTGAATATTTGTGAGCCATTGTGCACTCATCCCAAATTATTATTGAACTGTTTCGCAACACTGCAGCTATTCCACTATTCTTTTTTATGTTACATATTGAATTTGGTTTATTATGAATGTCCAATGGCAGCTTGAATGTTGAATGTGCCGTTCGTCCACCATCTAGCAAAGTAGCCGCAATGCCTGACGATGCAACTGCCAATGCGATTTTCTGTTGCGACCTTATTTTGGCAAGAATCAACGATATTAAAAATGTCTTACCGGTTCCACCTGGTGCGTCCAAGAAAAAAACGGCCTTGTTCAGCAGCAAATGCCAGCATAATCCGATCATAAATAATTTTTTGTTCTGCTGTCAGTAATGGCTCACTGTTCACGATAATTGTTGCTAAATTTCCATGATCATATTGTTTTTCTCGTTGTAAATCGGTGTTGACTAAGTCGGTGCCAGCCACCGACCGGCGATGAGGTGATGTCATACCATAATGATTAAGTGGTAAATTTGAAATTAAAACACATAAATCCTCGATCAACACTAATGCTTCAATAAACATCTCTGGTGTATAATCTTTGTTTTGGAATTGATCTGTTTGTCTAATTCGGTACAATATGTCTTCTGTCATACAATTTTTATATTTTTCCCACAAAGTTTGTGCTTGCGATGGATAACATGTCGTCAAAAAAATTGCAAACAGCTGACGAATGTTATTGGGCATTGATGTCAACGCAGCATCAGCAAGCGTTAAGTCCCAATGGTTATCGTCTTCTAGCAATTGCAGTTCACGACATGCATCTTGGTATGTATTGAATACTCGACCATTAACTGTTCGCAGAAATTCAAAAGACGTTGGTCCGGGAACATTCACCAATAACAAACGTAAATAGAAGCACTCGCGTTGCTTTGGATGTACCGTGTAAAGTCGCCCCAGTGTCTTAGCTTTGAATATGCCTGTAATGGAAGGATGTGGTTTTCCTTGTTTTCGTGGCTCCCATTTTTTACTGGATTTGTTCCATGTAAAATAACGTGGAACGTCAGCATATATCAATGTCTTTGCGAATCGACCAAACATATCAGATTTTTGACACAATGTAAAAAATTCAGTTAGTGTCGTTTTTGGAGTTTCAAGCGCTCTTTGGAGAACATTTTCTTCAGTGAAGTATACACGTTGACCGTTTTTAAGATGTATTGCTAGATGCTGGACAGAAGGATCTCTTTCGTGTATGGGAAAGCTACGAATATGTCAAATAGCTTCGTTACTGCTAATGTATCTGCCCATTTGGTATCGTGCTATTTCGTCATTCTTATTTATATTTTGTACTTCAAATATGGCCAAATCACTGCCTTTGTTTACATATTTACAAACGTACTTAATTGATTTTAAAAAACTGCAAAGCTCAACATTGATATGAGCTTTATAAGTTTTTGAAAGTAATGGTCAGTATGGTACCACCCACTGATTATCAAATTCTACTTGATTTGGATAATTCAGCCCATGAATGTTTGGTAACAATATCAAATAATTCTTGATCAATTAATGGGTCTGGAATTTCGGCTGAAATTATTTCATCAATTTCTTCTGGACGGATTTTATCTTGAAGCCAAATTAAAATGTGGGCATGAGGCTAACCTCGCTTTTGCCACTCAATCGTATACAGCCAACAACGTGTGATACCAAAAACTGAATATTTAACAATAAAATCAATTATGGATTTCAATTTTTGTTTAAACACACGTGCAGTTATATCATGACGATGAATTGCTTGTTGTCCTGGTAATAGTAAAGTTTATATCTCTGTCCAATTCGGATTACATGTGAATGTAATAAACAAATCCGGTCGGCCGTAATGACGTACGTAAGTCATCGCATCTTGAATGTATTCCTGCATGTTCCGTGGACTGCCGATGTAGCTTGAAGGTAAAATGAAAGCATTACCGATGTCATTGGGATTTAAATTTCCGTCGATGTTTCCAGCAACAGCATCTCGTAACTGAATATATTCTTCCGTTCGTAATTTAGCCTGGTTGTATCGAATGAATCGCAAGCGTTCGCTTTCAACCTTAGCAAACATATCAAATATGTATTGATGGAATAGATATCGAAGGATAAAGTTGTCCTGATTTAGTCTAACCATCATTCGGTGTGCGTAGTAGTTCATTGAACTAACTTTTTTATTTCCATAAGCACCTAAAAAAAAAATGCATACGAAATTAAAATTCGTACATACAGTAAAAAAATAAATAGTTAATTGTCAAATTAACCGGTATTTGGATGACACTGTTTGATGTTAAGGTGATATTCATCCTGTCCTTGCCAAAATATTAATGGATATTGTAGTGCGTCATATGAACGGTGTAGATCCGAAATCGTACTGACAGTGCTGTCTCGCCGTGTAATTTTTATAGCTCTTTTGTCAACTGGGTCACCAACCATAATAACAGCCACCTCATCAACAGTTGGAGCGTTGAATCTGCCAGCATGTTCACCTGATGGTACTTTGTCGACTTATATGACGATTTGATAGTTGTCATTTTGCAATCGTGGCGAAACTCGGATTATCATCAGGCATTGGCATCAATGACCCGATTTTATGGTACACCTGGCCTTGTATTTTGAATGTAGTTTCAAAATTACGTCCATCGGATGCGAGATGGCAAAATTTAGTTGCTCCAAATGACGTCATTTGGAAGCAAGAATTAAATTTGCGTATCTTACGCAAAAATAATTTTGAATCACCTGAATCGCAAGCAAGAAGGGATAATAAAGGTTCCGGCGGAGTGGGTAGAGAGAGAGCACTACTTTTTCTGATGCGCAGCACATGCCGGGTGTTTCATTCCGAAATTTCAATGCCTGACAATATTGGCATACGTTATCCATTCCACCGATAGCAATTTTTGAATGCGCAGAGTAGTTAATATCTGGTGCATATTCAAAAGCAAGACGAATAAATGATGTACGTGTTAATGAGCGGCTGGTCCGCTGCCTCTGTCGTTCTTGTACTCGTGATGTAGCTATGTTTCGTTCGTCACGCTGTTCTTGAGATTCTCGTGCACGACCTTCTGCTGTCCTGATTCTTTGAGCTGTATTTCTAGTTGCGTTTTGTTCTGCCAACTGATGAGCTCTTTCAACACGCATGCGTCGTGCATCTCTGCTCCTCGAGTTGTTGAGGTTAGATTTTTTCGGTGGCATTTGACTGAAAATAATAATATTTTAAACGTTTAAATATTAGAAAAAAAACTGAAAAACATGCTATTATAGCACATTGAAATGAGAAGTGCAAAATAATTTTTAATAGAGGTTAAATAAACATAATGGAAAAGAAATATTTGTACAATTATTGAAAAAGTGTGGGGAGCTTTGTACCATTTTCTCATAGATATTATATTAATTAACTTTTATAACTATGTGATAATACTTACATGTATATATTTTAATTATAGAGTTTTTAACAATGAAGCACAAATAATTAAAAAGCAGGAATAATTTCACTGTATTTTCTTCACTATAATATGAATTTAATTTACACTTAATTTAAGTAACACGTGGCCGGCTAAGCTAACACCAAAAATTTAAGTAAAAATAATTTAATTTCACGGTATTTCGTTTAGTAGAAAATAAATTTAACCTATACTTTAGCCTCAACAACACGTGGTGGATATGCTATTGAATTGTAGCTTATATATGACACGTTTGTAGGTTTAACATAGCAGCGCCATCTATTGATTACTTAGTCTATCCAGTCAACAGATTTCGCCATCTATTAAAATCTTTCAAGTTGGATCAAACTGCACACAGTGTGCAAATTTGATTAAAATCGGTTAAGTAGTTTAGGAGTCTATCGTGAACAAACAACGTGACACATAATTTGTATATATTAAGATATATATGTGTGCTTTTGGAATATCCTTTTAATAAAGCGTTAGCTTGTGTTAGGAAATACCGCTCTTCCATAGGCTTCAAGTTAAGATAAAGCTTATTAAATAAATAAACATATTTTATCTAAACTTAAACACTAACTTCCATTTTGGGCTCCAATGAATATATGTTGTGTGTGGGCGGCATGTGTGGACGTGTGTGTGTGTGTGTGCGTATGTGTGTGGGGCGTGTGTGTTTGGGCGTGTGTGTATGGGCGTGTGTGTATGGGCTTGTGTGTATGGGCGTGTGTGTGTGGGCGTGTGTGTGGTCGTCTGTTCATGGGCATGTGTGTGTGCGTGCGTGCATGTGGGCGTGTGTGTATGCGTGCGTGTGTTTGCAAGTGTTTGAGTAATATGATGCAACATTGCTTCAGTGTCACTATAAGTTGTTGATAAGAGCCATATCGTTACAGTTACGGGAATTGATGTATATTTTTTTTATTTAGTTCTTTGTAAATATACGCTGATTGTATTTAATATTGCTGTCGGTGTATTTGTTTAGTATTATTATATAAACGAATCCGACGATATTTATGTTCAATTAAAGAAAAAAGAAAACGAACGTTTAATAAAATGTAATTTAAAATAGACTAATTGGAGTGCCGTGTCAGCGTAAGAAAATTTGATATCCCGTCTCATTCCCTAGACATCGTAAGAGTCGATTAAGGGAAATGCTGCTGCTCATTAATGATATACTGTATTGTTAGAAATTTCAAACAAATCTCGGTATAGCCACTCTGTGTGATCTTAATTCCTTCATCACCATTAGCCACTAAAACGTCCGGCTACTAGAGTGGTTTATAAATAAAAACAGTCAAACGTCCAGGCCACTAGAGTGGCTTCGCCAACTCGCTCGGCTATTTTCGTATTTTAAGTATTACAACTTTCGTAATGATACACGATGTTGCTACTAGATGGCTCTAAGATAAATTACCTTTGTTTGTGTGGATAAAACATTCTACTGCTACGTAATAAAATAATTAAGAAAAAAATGTTAAAGTCAGTGAAAGTGAGTGAGAGTGAATTTTAAGTGATTGTGCCGTTAAAACTGTGAGTATTGTTTTATTAATAACTAATTGTAACATGTTTTATATCAAAATGATCGGCAAGAGTATTATCTAATTATGTTTACAAATATCAAACGTGGAATGTGTTCTATTACGATAAAATGAACATGCAAACACATAGCCATTTTTTTTTTTATGAGGTTATAAATCTGACCTTATATATACTTTGATTTAAGCAAATAAGAGTTAAAGTAAGTTAATTTAAGTACATTAGTGTTTCAAGAAAATAAAACAATCGCAATACAATGAAAACAAAAGACATAAACATCTGTCGAGCGTTTGTTTACATTACGGTAGCCGTTCCGCTCGACCGGTTTTAACCTTGAGAGGCTTCAAGTGGGTGTATTGTTTACGTTTTTGTGCTATAAATAAACTTCGGTAGTATTAACGTACTGGTATCATAAAAAAGGTTATATAATCTAGTTTTAGAATGAATAATATGATTTTGATATGCAGAAACAAAATGTTTCTTAAAATTAGGAAGAAAAAATATGTTACTCAGATTTCAACTGTAATTGTGATTTCTATATTTTTTTTATATACTTTACATTATTTACTGTTGTTTAGTGTTTACGTTTATTAATTCTATATCTAATTAGCTTTACCCACAATTTTTTTCAAGTTGTTTGCGTTAGTAACGAGGGAGATAATCGTTTTTTAATTAAGAAGGGTAGGGTGTTTTTTTTTTTTTTTCGAAAAAAAGAAGGTGGACGGATAAGACAACTTTAGTTGTCAAACCACTCTAGTAGCCGGGACGTTTGAGTGGTTAGAATATTTTTATCACATAAGAAATCCTTTGTCTTTAAATCATTTAACAGTTTACAATAACCGCCATATATTGGCCACTTTTGTTAAGAGGTGTCGCTCTGAAAGGGCACCTTACCAACGTAATCCTGACTACTTTGTCGCCTTTTAAATTATTTTATCACACGAGTATTATTTATTTGCAAATCATTCATTTTGATAAAAGTTAAAAGTTTTTGTTTAAAAGGCTTGTATCGGCCACTTGAGGTTTCGCCGTGAAAGCGCCCACTGAACAACGTAGTCTTAATTCCTTCGTCACCTTGTCAAGTTATTTTGTCACACCAGAATTTTGTTATCGAAATTTATGGGGTGCCCCGTATCGCTAACTTTTATAAATCTATTGTCAGGCACTCTTCATTATATGCCAGTGAACTGTTATTATATTAAGATTAATATTGAGTGGAGGGGAGGATTTTTGGCTGCTTGGCCTGTACAATAGTAATATAAAAAGGGTGGTTACGACAACCTAGTTAACTTGTGTTTTTAGCGGTTGCCAGTGTAGGTTGTGTATTCGGCAAGCGTTTGTTAAGCGTATTACTTCAAATAAATTATAAAATATTGTGAGAAATATAAATCTGTTATAAATAAATCATTTGTAAGTGATATATCAAGGCGTTTCTATGCAATGGATCAAAAGAAGGACAGTACAACTGAACCCTTGTCAAATGGGGACAGTAGTACTGCTCCCCAAAAAAATAATCCTGAATCTTTAGCTTCGAAATATACAATAACAGAAAATACAGAAAATTGTAGTTATGTATTGGACTATATTTCTGAAATATATTATAAAGTATTGTGTTGTAATATATAATGTTTACGAATTGTTAGGTTTTCAAATTTACTTTCCTATTTTTCGATAGGTAAATATCTAATTGGTGCGGGCACCGCCCCGGAGCAGTCACCTCTAAAATTACTTTGGAATTTTAAGTTCTGATTTACTACGTGCTCTGCGATGAAGGAAAACATCGTAAGGAACCTATATGTCTGAGGAATAAAATATTAAAAAGAAAAGTTCGCCAACCCACATTGAAGCTGGCGCACTCTTCCCAGCTCCAAAGTCCTCTAAAAAAAGGGAGGAGACCTGTGCTCAGCTGTGGGAGATTTGTAGGTTGTTACTTTTTACAGGACTTAACTTTTTATGTTGCACTTCTAGTGCAACATAAAAATTTCAAACGCATTAGGGAGATGGCATCATTTTATTTGCGATTTTGTTACCGCATACATTCTCGCAGTGTAAGAATATGAAAGTAAATGACGTTGTGCATTAGCAAAAGCTTTCTAGAAATGGAATGTCGAAGCACATGAGAATTATCGGAGAGTTCTAAACCGAGTAGCGTTTCACATACACTTGGATTTATATATATTTTTATCTGAACGTACATGTTCATTCTATCACAATTGTAAAATTTTGTTATGAAATCAAATTATTTTCACTTCATTTGAAATCTGAATACAACCATTATATGAATATCTAATTTAATATTACATAGTCTTCATTATTGTAGACATAGCAATATAGTATAAAAGTAAAGTAAAGTTTCAGCCTATAAATATCCCACTACTGAGCACAGGCCTCCTCTCATTTCTGAGAGGGTTTTGGAGCTAGGAAGAATCTGCCACGCTGCTCCAATACGGGTTGGCGGACTTCACATGTCTTCGAAATATTTTTTATTCCTCAGACATGCAGGTTTCCTCACGATGTTTTCCTTCACCGCCGAGCACGTGGTAAATCAGCACTTAAAATTGCAATTAACAATTTTAGTGGTGCCGGCACCGGGAATCGAACCCAGGTCACTCGCGTACTATGAAATTTAAAGCGAGCGCCTAGCCCCTGAGCTAACAATATAATATATTAACATATAATTATATCATCATCCATTGACATCTAGCTTCAAGCGCCGGGGTAGCTTCATCTTTGGCTTCACGCACCAAATTACCCCTTGCTATCACTTCGCTGTACCTGTTCAAAATTATAATACAGTATTTACTGTAAAAAAAGAAAAGTAACAGCGTATTAATGTCCCACTGCTGAGCGCAGCCTCCTCTCATTTCTGAGAGGGTTTTGGAGCTGGGAAGAATCCGCCACGCTGCTCCAATGCGGGTTAGCGGAGTTCACATGCCTTTAAAATATTTTTTATTCCTCGGATATGCAGGTTTCCTCACGATGTTTTCCTTCACCGCCAGGCACGTGGTAAATCAGCACTTAAAATTGCAATTAACAATTTTAGTGGTGCTGGCATCGGGAATCGAACCCAGGTCACTCGCGTACTATGAAAATTAAAGCGAGCGCCTAGCTCCTGTATCAGTGTGTAAATCTGTGGTTTCCGAAATGTCTACGACATTAAAAAAAATCGTAAACAGTTAACAATTTTAGTTCAGGTAAAGGTTTTGTACAATATAACTCACAGGCAGTTTTCGTTCAGCTAAAAAGAAATTATTTGTTATTATAATTAAATCTGTGACGGGGATGTTCTTCTGACCAATTATGGATGAAGGCGACAACTATCGGAAGGTATTAAAGGTACAGAAGATCTTATAGTGGTACAAGTGTACATGCAAACACATAGACTCGCAGTCGTCTAAACCTACCTGTGTCCGATATAACGCTAATGCGATTAGATCAGAGGTAGGGTAGAATACAGAGTGGTCAGGATACTTCAACGCCGCAGGGCCGAAGTTCAAATACTAGCCATATTAGATATGGGACAATCACAACACAACCAGACCCGAAAACTAATTTGTGTTTTTAAAAGACCATTCTTTACACTATTGCTGGTATTCGGCCCTGCGGCGTAGAAGTACCTTGACCACTAGACGAGATCCTCTAGTACCTATCTTCTTCTTCTATATAAATAACGGCGGCTCGTTAAAAGAATACTACCACTCCATCTCATCCATTGGATCTCGTAAAAGGCGAGTAAGGAATTAAACTGCTCTATGCACCCAACAGCTCTTGGTGGCGATGGGCTCACCACCTATCACACCAAGTGCATTATATTGTTTTGGTAAAACGTGGATTGTGGCAGTCATCTGTTTTTGCAGTGAGTGCCCAGTCTCTGACTACCCCTTATGGAATACAGTTGTGATCTTATGTATGTATGTAATAAAAAAAGTTAAGGTCAGTTTGACAATTCTGGAGATAGACACATGTTATAAAATAAACATACTTTATTACGTACGCCACCCGTCACGTCACGTTTCCCGCGGGGGTAAAAATTGGGCTACGTGAGTGGCCTCTGCCTACCCTTTGTATGGGAAAAAGCATAACTGTCTGTATTATATTATAAGTAAATAAAAAAAATCTTATTTCATTAGTGTTATACCTAAATGGTGTAAATAACTAACTTTCACTTTTTAAAAATCTTAAAAACTTTGAGCTCTTCTTAGACAGCCGTTATTTAAGTCGAAATATCAGTACATTTTTTATTACATTACAAAATACAATGTAAGCTAATATTATCGCACCGAAGTTTACACAATCATCGTCGTCATCATCATCAGTTCAGCCTATCAATAGTCCACTGCTGAACATAGGCCACCCACCCCCATAGATTGCCACAGAAGTTTTTAGCTTTAATTTTGGGAGGATATTGCCATTCTTGCTACATACACACATAGATAGCAAAAGAAATGGCTTTTGACAAACGATATTTAAATTCCTTGCGTCGAAAATAAAGGATTTTCATTTAATTTAATAGTGAAAGAGCATAATTTATAGGAATACAGTGCACAGACGTAACTCCAAGTGGATCAACTTAAGAGCTTTTATATCAGCATGTTTCACTTATTTAGGACTATTACTGGCGCCGCATGTTTGCAATTTATTATTTTAATGAATCCTGACGTTACGCTTTTAGAGGTTAGTAAAATTAAAAACACACGGATGTCAAGAACGGTAACTAGTTTAGATTTCAAAAAAAATTAGTTTAGAATAAAACTTACTAAAAGTCTAATTAAGAAAGCTAATGCCGTTTTATAATCACATGAAAACTTTCTTTAATTGTTGGAAATAGGAACAGCAATAAAACATCTATATTAAGCTGATAGATCAATAAGGTGGTAGGATTAGAAATCCATCTAGGTAGGTACCACCTTAGGGTAATTTATTCGGCGGATGATGCACTTACTATCAGGTGAACGTTTTGTTTGTCTCGTCCCTTTCAAAACATCAAAAGTCTAGTGCAATTTCGGTAATGTTATGCTGAATATTATATATATAATAAAAAAAAATCAAAATCTGCCTCTTTATTTACCTGCAGAGTTATCTTTTTACGTAACGGAGGTAAATTGTACAATGACGATTGACAAACGAAATTTATATTTCTTACGTTGAATAATAAATAATTTTCATATCATTATATTCTTGGTTAACAGTGTGTCATGTGTTGATACACTATATATTTCTGTTATCTGTGCGGAACACACGTGAAGTTACGTTACTCTGTTAGTATTATATTCGGTTAGTCTTATAGTCATCCCCCCACATTATCGGAGTTATATTTGGCCGAGGTGTTTGTATCATTTATATTGCGATTTTAATTTTACAGAAGTGGAACCGGTTTGGGTGCGACGAGATTCAAATTTCAAGGAATAATTTGAGTGAAGCGTTTTCGTGTAACTTTCTCGTGCAGCGTTTCTGTTGTACTGAATTAATTTTTATCGATGAATTAATAATTGTTAAATAAGCAGATATTTCATTTAAGAGATCATCATCATCATATCATTCTTTTGTCATCAGTCTATCAATAGTCCACTGCTGAGTTACACACGAACTTTTATTCTAATACGATATCGTAACTATCCTATGTACATACATTTATCTCACTTTTATAATAAACTAGCGACCGGTTCAGGCTTCGCACGGGTTCAATTAACTAATGAAGAAAATCAGAAATGCGCTTATCAAAAAAATATTAACACATGTAACAGCAGAACTGTCAAAGTGAACGTCTCATTTTTATTGAGGTTTAATTAAAAAAAAATAGTTTCCAAATTTCCGACTTCTCCGGTGGATTTTCCGAAAATTTTCTTTCATGCAAATACAGTCCTGACGATTACGAACACAACAAAAGAATCAGACGAATCGGTCGAATTTCTCGAGTGATGATTTTTCATACAAGCGGGAATTGAGTTTTATTCACATAGATTTTTTTTTACATGATAAAAGTGACGGAACGAGCACAACTTTCACCTGATGGTAAGTGCAACGTCTGTCCAAAACAAATGCTGTGTCACCCAGAACAGTGTGACACCACACTGCGCCTGTTACCCTGAGACATCAGTTCTTAAGTCTTATATGCCTCGTGATTACACTAGCTCTCAGTGCCCTTCAAACTGATACACAGTAATGTTTGCACACTACTGCTTCACGGCAGAATAACTGCCCCTGGGGTGGAACCTACCTAGACGGATTCCTGCATTAATATATAACTTAGACCTTGTGAATTAACTCTGTAATTATATCTACAAGTATGCATGTCCTGGTCAAAAGGTTTTTAAAAATTATGAAGTTTAATAAAACAGGTTTATTTATGAAGTATGATATTAATAAAACTTAGACAGGGCGGGTTCTCTCTTCGTCCAGATCCCATAAGAACATAAGTTCTCTTAAAATGAGATACAAAATACTTAAATTAAAACAATTTACCTATAATGCATTGGACACTGACATTACGTATTTGAAAAAAAAACTATATTACATTATGCAAAATATAGATCTTAAATTTAATCTTAAATGTTCTATCGCATTCCTATATTTCATTTGGTAATTTATTATATAGCTGTACTCTTTCCATCAAAATTGTTCCAGCAAAAATAAGCTAGCGACTTTTATTTTGATTAAATGTAGTTTTAATAATTTAAATACAGCCAACGAACGAAAACAATGTCTCGGTGATAATTTTTGGTAATAGATTTCAGTATTTTAAATATCTCACTGTTACTTACGTACTTAAAGTAATTATTTACCGCAGCAATAAACGGTAAGTCATTATTTCCTTACTCCACAAAAAATATGAAAGGCCTTTGCTCCAGAGCGCTACAGCTCACTCCACATGTAACAAACTGTGGAGATAGACGATTTCTGTTTTAGTTTATAATTACTCATTTGTAAAGGTATTGCTCAAATGAATTCGGATCGTTTGCATGGAACTTTTTAGGACTTCATTGTAAATGGGTTTAAAATGGGCAACTTTTGGGCTTCGCTGAAAATCAGTTCCGCAGCAAAGATGTAGCGGATAGATAATCTCTAATCGAATTATATATCTCTTGTTTGTTAAGGTACAAGTTTTACGTATGTTTTTTTATTCTCGTCTTATGTTTTTTTGTGAGCGTTTTTACCGATAAATATGTGTCATCATCATCATCATCATCATCATCATTTCAGCCTATCACTAGTCTACTGCCGAACAAAAGCCTCCCCCATATGGAGCCACACAAGTTTATATCTCTCATTTTGGGGGGTGTTGCCGTAGTTGCCATGCTTGGCAGGCGGGTTGGCAAAATGCTGCTACCCATCTCCTGGTTTTCATTTTCCCTCTGTCGACTTTTACGACACCCACGGGATGAGATGGGGTGGTAGATTCTCTTAAGCCGCCACCACACGGACAAATATGTGTATGTCTATACAAACGCACCTGTAATAATACCTGTAATAATTTTAATAAATAAATTTGCTTGCTTTGATATCTAGTCTACTATAGAAATGTTAATATTTTCTTCTTCTGGTTTTTCATTTTGCTGTATTAGTTCTCTGCGCTAAGGTTGTCTGGAAGAAATCGCTTTCAGTGATAAGACCGCCTTTTGTACCTTAACTTGAAAATAGTACTTAGTCTTTATTTTTGTATTGGTGTACAATAAAGAGTATATTGATTGATTGATTGAAATGACTTTTTTCTTTTTTTTAATGTTTGTTTTCGTTTTAGAATTAATGAAACAATCTCCTAAAGTCCTAAATGTTTCTTCCATTCTGTCTTGATCATTCTTATGGATATTTAAATTAATCTTACAGTGTTAGCTAATAGGATCAGAATAACAGTAATTATGTAATAGCAAAAACACAACTTGATATTTCGGTCGCTATAATGCCATTATGCGTTAGCATATATTCAAACCTCACAACGCGTTTTTAATTTCTCGAACTTTGTTGCTAACGGCAGTTTAATTTCAATGCTGAATGGTTTGATACGTTTTGGAGTTCTTTTTTCAAATGACCTACACTAGGACTTCTCCTGTATCGTGACTGTTTTCCACTGATATAAATTTCACATGTACAACGCAACTTTTTTTTTGCACAAAGGGTGATGAAGGTTGGTATTTGAACCTAGGGTCCGCGGCGTAGAGGTCACGCACTCTGACTCTACTCTGACTGTCATAGTGTTAGCTGGCAAAGAGTTATATTACATTTTTTCAACGTGTCCGGCAGAGTAAAATAGCACCTACTTCTTCCTTGTTGAGGTGTCGTAAGAGGCGGCTAAGGTATTGTACGGGCAGCTTTTTTGTGGCGGCGGTAAATGGCGGCGACGTGGTTCGCACCCGTCACGTCTCGTTTCCCGCGGGAGCGAAAAGTGGGTGTAGCCTCTGCCATCCCTTTTTATGGGAAAAGGCGTGACTATATGTATGTATGTAATGAAAATGTTTCTTATGGTATATCGATCTTCTAAGTTTTACTTTTTTTTCTAATTCTCTCGCCACCTGAACCTCTTTCTCCTTTATCCAAACGGTGGTATCTTTCACATTATATCTGTTAGATACCCTTAAAAAAAACAAAACCAGGGAGCTTGTACCTCTTTAGACTAAAATTAAATTTGCATTTGGCATGGCATTGCAATGGCTCAAGAGAATTTACCACTCCATCTCATCCCGTGGGTGTCGTAAAAGTCGGCAGTGGCAATATATAAACCAGAAGATGAACAGCAGAATCCTCCTGAAACATCTGAATGAATAAACTGCGGTTGCCAACACGCTTGCCAAGCGTGGCAACTATTAAAAATTCCCCCAAAATTACTGCTACTAACTTTTGAAGCAATCTATGGAGGAAGTCTATGTTCAGCAGTGGACTAGTTGTAGGCTGAAATGATGATGATGTTGATTCTTACGGTCACGGCATCATCTTAAAAAAGTCACAATTTCATTTAACCAGAAGGCCTAGCGACATTCAGCCGCTTCCAGAACCGTTGTTTAATGAAGGAAGGAAGTAAGAAAAGAAAGAGGTTTTAAGGAAGGAAGTTATTTTACCAAGATCCCACATCACAATGTGTTCTCGACTTCCGTGGTGTGTATTGCCTAGTGGTAGTGGTGGAAGGTATGTGGTGGCGATCCCCGGTGGCGGTATTAGTTTGCTTGTGCACGCTATTGTGGGAGGGCGGGCGGTGCCCTTCTAAAAGTAGGTAATACACACCGTTTTAAATTTTCATATTTTATATGACCACGACGCATAGCGAGCAATGTACTAGATTTCTGCGACACACAAAGTTACCGGTAAATTGGTCTGAATTTATCGTGACTACGCGTATGACAGATACTGCGCGGTTTCCAGGTCACTAGCATAAAGCTAAACAATGGTTTTGGACTTTTTATATGAAAACTCAGCTACATTTGCTGAACAAAATATATTTTTTATTTCTCAGACATGCAGCTTTCCTCGCGATGTTTTTGCCGTCCGCCGAGCACGTGGTATAAAAGCGCTTGAAATCGTAATTACACACGTAGGTTCACTATAAAAATTTAAAGCGAGCGAAATTTTGATATTTCTCCAAGAACAATTATTATATTCACGTCCAGTTATTTTCTATTCTTCGTCTGTTTGAATTTAAAATTAATGTATATAGGTAATTAGCTAAAGCCCGCGATTACGTCCGCGTGGATTTAGGTTTTATTTTAAAAAATTATGGAGACGCTTTGATTTTCCGGAATAAAATGTAAGTAGACAGGGGGACAGAGAGAGTTATCTTAGAATTTATAAAATCGGTAAGGATTTTAACTGAATCTTGAAATCTTAAAATCTAAGAGATCTAAATTTAAGATCAAAGCTAAGGTCAGTAGCATAATATCAATAATCTTAACTCCAAAGTGGATTAAAGATTTCATATTCAGACATTAAAACTATGGATCCAATTGGAAAGCGTGGAATAACGTCGGACCATAGTAATGAAATACTTACTTGTATCAAAGTTGATATAAATATACAAATAATTAGTAATATAACAATTTGTCATTACAGAAGACTGACACTTTTTTTTTTGATTTTATAAAAGTGATGAATTACGGGGCGAGCAAAACGTTCACCTGATGGTAAGAGCAACGTCTGCCCATAACAAATGCGCCCGTCACCCTCAGACATCAGTTCTTAAGTCTCATATGCCCAGTGCTACGCTACGCTTACGCTAGCTCTCAGTGCCCTTCAAACCCGAAATACAGTAAAGTTTTACATTACTGCTTCACGGCAGAATATCTGGCCCTGGGGTGACACCTACTTAGACGGAACATTTATCAATAAAAAATTGTCCCTTTCGCCATCCGTGCCGCAATTCAGAAACTAGAAGTATCTCACTTCTTAATTCCCGTAAAAGAGTCTTTATCAGAATCTATTTCATCAGCTTGTCATCCAAAGTGGCGCCAACACTGCCTGATACCAGAGTATGCAAACTGTCTTGTCTTTTGGTCACAAGCGAAATTCTTGGATTCTGGCAGATGGTGGAATGATTTTGTTTAAATAAACACAGACGATGACGGGCATCATATATAATCGGGTCCGTCTAATGTGCGAGGGGTTTGGTAACACAACCAGTGCTTCTATGAAACTGTAGTGTAATGTCGGCAGATCTTTCTTGTTAGCGATTTTGTACGTCTGCGGACAGTTATCATGCTTATGATAATAATAAGTTGTGCAATTATCCTGCCTTGGTCACCATTTTATGTTACACTAGATAATGCCCGCGACTTCGTCAGCGTGGTACATCCACTGTGGTTTTTTAAATATACCATGGAACTATTTGATTTTGCGCAATAAGAAGCATCCTATGACCGTCTCCAAGATACAAGCTATCTCTGTTCTAATTTCTTCAAAATCCGTTGTGCCGTGAAAGGGTAACAATCAGACAGAGGGACAGAGAAAGATACTTTCGCATTTATAATATCATTTTTATCTTAAATTAATTATACGAGTATGTTACTGAAGTAACATATGTTTATGTGCTACATGTTGTAATACATATAGACGACCGCGTGACCTAGTATTCGGACTACCAGATGTCGACGTCGCAGATTCTGAGTTCGAATCTGAACCAAAAATTTGTGCAAAAACACAGTGTTGATTTTCGAGTCTGGTTATGTTGTGATTGTGTCAATGATGCTCCACTCTAGCACTATAACATCATGATATAAAATAAGCGTTATGTCGAGCGCAGGTTGATTAGGACGAGTGAGTGCATCTGCTTTATTAAAATATCTCCTGCGCAGTTGATACCATTCGAAAGTATTCGAAAACTGGAGCCGAAAATTGGACTATAATAACGTTCCAAATTTGCATTTATAGTTTAAATAAATGAGCGAAATTTCTTTATATATTTGATTTGTTATAATTTTAAACATTGCATTTTATTTTCGTGATGACTCTCATTTCCACTCTGTGAGTTATTAATAACAGTATGCAAATGGAGACACGCTTAATTAAACAATTAGTTCTTAATGAGTCGATCGCACGGTAACACTCGTGCATAATTTTCGCAATGCGTCATTATAATAAATATAAGTGGCATATAAGTTACATTTTTATATGTATGGTTTTTGTTAAGCACCCCACCCATGGCATCGAAGTATTATTGAATTGACCCTGTCCGTTACCAGAAATAAAGAAGCAGCCTTTGAATGTCCCACTAGTGAACACTACTGGTGGTAGGATTCCTATGCAGGAATCCGTCTAGGTAGGTACCACCCCAGGGCCAGTTATTCTGCCGTGAAGCAGTAGTGTGCAAACATTACTGTGTTTCGGTTTGAAGGGCACTGTGAGCTAGCGTAATCACTGGGCATATGAGAATTGATACTTGACTTGATGATGGGCACGGTGTGGTGTTACACAGAAATTTCCTGGGTGACATTGCATTTGTTATGGGCAGACGTTGCACTTACCATCAGGTGAACGTTTTGCTCGTTTCATCACTTTATTCAATAAAAAAAAAAAAATAACATAGGCGTCCTCTAATTTCTTTTAAAGAGGGCTTTGTTGCTGGGAAGAGTCCGCCACGCTGCTCCAATGCGGGTTGGCGGACTTCTAATGCTATCCAAATATGTTTTTATTTCTCAAACATGGAGGTTTGCTCGCAATGTTTTACTTGCCGCCGAGCACCAGGTAAATCAACGCTTTTAATTGCCATCAACGATTTTAGCAGTGCCGGCACTGGTGATCGAAATCACTGCTATGAATTTTAAGGCAAGCGTTCGACCCCTGATCTACTGAGGGTCCAGTACCACGACGTTATTATGGTGTCAAGGAGTTGATGTTTTTTATTTATAAAAACAATTTTGTTATAGTGATTTATTTAAAATATATATATAGCTTCAGCCTATAAATGTCCCACTGCTGAGCACAGGCCTCCTCTCATTTCTGAGAGGGTTTTGGAGCTAGGAAGAATCCGCCACGCTGCTCCAATGCAGGTTGGCGGACTTCACATGTCCTCGAAATATTTCTATTCCTCGGACATGCAGGTTTCCTCACGATGTTTTCCTTCACCGCTAAGCACGTGGTAAATTAGCACTTAAAATTGTAGAATAATATTAGACGTGCTGGCACCGGGGATCGAACCCAGGTTACTCGCTTACTATGAAATTAAAGGCGAGCACCAGGCCCCTGAGCTACCACGGCTCTATATATATATATATATATATATATAGATTATAGTATAAAACATTGATTTCATTTGCGCAAAGCTCGTAACGTAAAGTAGTAAAAATAAAATTTGAGGTGATATTGACGACATCGATTTTAATAGAATTCTCTTAGTAGGATAAAAGATATTTTGATTCTTCTATAACGATCGCTGTATTGAACATTAAACTGTAAGTAAAATTACTTCGACGAAACAACCTTCAACTTCTTATCGTCAGAAGAGCGACGAAAAATATCTCCGTCATAAATAGCACTTTATCGCCTTTGAACTGGTTCTTACCACTTTTCAATTTTATCGCGAATCATATTACACCCGATCCATTTGTGGCCTGTATCGAAAGCTCATTCCGTAAATCGCCCTAATTTCCGTCCTGTAAAGACATGGCGTGCCTTCAGTTCGTATATTGATATGTCCTACAGCGTATTTCTACTAATACGCTATAGAAATAATTATGTATAGCGACCTTAACATAGTATGATAATATTATTAAATCTTAATAAAATACAGATATTTATTATATTTTTAAAAAACATAGAAAAAGAAATGTTTTTAACAAAATTTTAATTTATCTTCCAATTGATCCCAAACAAACTACAAATAACTACAAACTACTAATACTGTTTCAAAGTCGTTTTTTAATGTTTTTGCATGTTTCTTGCTGACGTCATATATATATGTATAAATGGGTGTAATACAGCTGGAGGACGCTTATAGACTATGAATGTAGCACAAGGTACTTCTACTCTGACAACACGTTTTATTTTTGAATAATACGATGATTTAGAGATATAAGAATGTGTTTTCAAAACTGCAGCGATGATATACTCGTAGTAATTGCCGAACACGGAGAACACCAGCCTCCTTGTACAAAGCGTCAGTTGAATAACGGAACGGCTTTTTCAGTATCACCTTGATGACTATTCTTTCAGTTCTCACCAATTATATAACTGCTCACTTCTCAGCAGTTCCCCACATGGCTTTACAGTACTGTACAGCTGATTCACATAAGGCGTAATATATACATTGGTGAACCTCTATCAGCGCACATTCTATTAGATTTTTCGTCATATTATACTTAGTTCACTAATTTTTAAACTTTAAACAAAACTCTTATTCCTAGGTATTTGAGGGATTTTGTAAGGATGGTACAGTATACATAACGACACGATCATTGTGACAACATGTGTCGATTTTTACTACCGTTTCTGAAGGCAGATTGAATTGCAGATTTAAATCAGATGAAATGAAAGCAGAAAGCTAGTTTATTTTATGTAACAACTATGATTATAGTTTACTCGCAAGTACACTTTTTACAGTTTTCGAAGATGTGCACATTCTACGAAAACTACTCTTTGATCATTTTGCTTACCTTTCAATAACATTTTTGATATTTTTCTAACACATTGGGCCAAATCGTCATTTCCCACGAATAAGGCCCCTGTAGGCAGAGTGTTTATTTTTACAAGTTTTTATTTAACTTGCAATGTTTGTATGGTTGTCTAGGTCAAAATTTGCAACTGAATTTTGAACCTGTTCTGTTTTTTTTTAATTCATAAAAGTGACGGAACGAGCAAAACGTTCACCTGATAGTAAGTGCAACGTTTGCCCATAACAAATGCTGTGTTACCCAGAAAACTACTTTGTGACACCACACTGCGCCCGTCACCCTGAGACATCAGTTCTTAAGTTTCATATGCCCAGTGATTACGCTAGCTCACAGTGCCCTTCAAACCGAAACACAGTAATGTTTGCACATTACTGCTTCACGGCAGAATAACTGGCCCTGGGGTGGTACCTAACTAGATGGATTCCTGCATAGGAATCTTACCACCAGTAACCAGTTCTGGTAGTCCGAATAGGCTGAAATTTGGTTTTCATGCAAAAACCTGACTATATTATGATGAGCTGGGCCTGAAGCTGCTACCAGTGCCACCATATGGCCACCCATTTCCTTCGTTGTAATACTATTACGACGAAGTTGACATATTTATGCAATTTCTTTTGCTTTACTGATTAAATGTTCTACAATAAAATATCAAATGTCCTTGCAATTAGACTAGGAAACGTTAGGCGATTTAACGTTGTACAAAAAAAAAATTCAAACTTATTTGATGATCGCATTATCCGACGCTTCGCATCTTAGACGCTGCTTCCCGTCAGCGGTCTTTTCAGATACGCATTTTTAGAAATGGGTATTCCGTCACTTTTCGGTGGTCATGGGACTTTCCTTTTTTGACCGGGCGTTCGCCTTGAATCTATTACGCGAGTGATCTGTGTTTGATCCCCGGTGCCGGCACTTCTAAAATTGTTATTTACCACGTGCTCAGCGGTGAAGGAAAACATCGTGAGGAAACCTGCATGTCTGAAGAAATAATATTTTGGAGGCATGCGAAGTCCGCCAACTCGCATGGGAGCAGCGTGGAGGACTTTTACCGGCTCCATAACCCTCTCATAAATAAGATGAGGACTGTGCTCAGCAGCAGTGGGGCATAAGTTGAAACGTTTTTTTTAAATCGGTGTTTACGACACCCACAGAATAGGATAAGACTCTTTACTGTCCCACGGCGAAGGTTTCAGTCACTTGAAAAATGGATATTTTCAAACTGACTGAGGATCCAATAAAATTACTTCTATTAAATTGACTGCTCAAGAGCATCTACGAGTATAAGTGGGTTAGATTTCATCCGTTACAAGGTACTTAAACACAAGGGGTCTAAAGTGCCTTGAAAGTGTTCGCGAATAGTGAATAGAGCGCGTACGGCAAGTGTTTGAGAACTCGACAAGAGCACCCGTGTCACCATGTCCACGGATAATGTTTCCAAATATGTGTCCATAAATTCACGACTAACAATAAAAGTAAACCGAGTTTGAAATACATTGACTTTAAATTCATATAAAAGGTTTCTTAATACCATGAAACTTCTCTGTGTATAAAAATTATAATGATAATTCGCTGCTAATCGACCCCGATAACGACGTCTAATTTGTTATAGTAAAATAGCTAACAACTAATGCTATATATATTTTTTTTTATTGTATAAAGTGACGAAACGAGCAAAACGTTCACCTGATGGTGAGTGCAACGTTCGCCCACAACAAATGCTGTGTCATCCAGAATATTTCTGTGTGACACCACACTGCGCCCGTCACCCTGAGACATCAGTTCTTAAGTCTCAAATGCCCAGTGATGACGCTAGCTCACAGTGCCCTTCAAACCGAAACACAGTAATGCTTGCACAATACTGCTTCACGGCAGAATAACTGGCCCTGGGGTGATACCTGCCTAGACGGATTCCTGCATAGGAATCCTACCACCAGTTATTCTGTATAAGTAAACGATAGAGAGTAATGTGATTGATGAAAGGTTATGAAAGTGTTATGAAATTGAAAAACAAGTTATGAGCCAAATTTATCCAAACTTTCTAAAACCGTGCAAACCCAACGATCCCATTGAACTTATTTGCTCAAATGTATGTTTTAGTTTTTTTATTTTTAAGTACAAGTTACATTGTTTAGTAAAAATTAAATTTTCTACTTGAATAACCATGCAAAGCCAACGCTCAAAATGAATTTGTTTACTCAATTTTTTTTTATTGCATAAAGTGATGAAACGAGCAAAACGTTCACCTAATGGTAAGTGCAACGTCTGCCCATAACAAATGCTGTGTCACCCAAAACATTTCTGTGTCCGTTATTAGGTATCATATGCCCAGTAATTACACTAGCTCACAGTGCTAGACTTCAAACCGAAACACAGTAATGTTTTCAAACTACTGCTTTACGGAAGAATAACTGGCCTTCTACTACTGGGGTGGTACCTACCTAGACGGATTCCTACATAGGAGTCCTGCCACCAGTAAATGTTTTTAGTGTGACTATGATTTTGTAATTTTTTATGGGCCTCAAGGAACTACCTTGACCAGGAGACCCCTGGTCGAGGTAGCAAGCAACCTTTTAAATCGGAAGAGTCAAAAATTACAATTCACAAAATAATGTTTTCTTTTATTTACGCGAATATTACACATTTAAATAAAACTATTTTTTACGGATTTTATCATGCCTATACATTTTAAAACAGGCTAAAGTACAGAACTGAATAACATTTTATGGGAACTAGTGGTCGCTTAGTGGTCGACATTCGACCGCAATTCATTATTTTTTTAAGTGTGAACGTCATTGAGTTTTGAGTAATTATGGGGAGAATAAAATATTTTTGGCAACATATTAAAATTCCAGTGACACCACACTGTACCCATCACCCTCAGATATAAGTACTTAAGTCTCATATGCCCAGTGATTACGCTAACTCACAGTTCCCTTCAAACCGAAACACAGTAATGCTTGCACACTACTGCTTCACGGCAGAATAACTGGCCCTGGGGTGATACCTACCCATACCTCGATTCTTCTCCATACAAACTTTAACCATGCCAAATCTCAAACACTACTTCGTACGCGCAATATGCTTATAAAGATGTAAAAAGATTTCTCTTCAGGTATTAATATATAAAAGATATACGAACTTTGTCTTAAGTATGCGTGTGAGTGCACACGTGAGCTTCCTCTGTAAACCATCATTTACTAATACATTTTTTTAAAGTTGCACCATATTAGGGTTTATCCTGTGTTGTGGGTACTGTTTACATACATCAATTCTTCATGCACAAATACCCAGACCGGGAACAAACAGTGCATGCAAATATAATCCCGTGCAGGAATCGCACCCGCGACCTGTGACGCAGAAGCTAAGCGCTTAACCACTGCGCCAACCGAGCCGACAATGTCACTCAGACGTAAATGTACCATCTTATAACCTTTGTAGAATAAGGCACTTCTTTGCGGAAATTCGTAATTATAAGGAAAGTTTTTTTCTAAGATGTGTAAACTATAATATGTATTAAAGTAACAATAACAATAGCCTATAAACATCGCACCCTCGCAGAAATGAGAGGAGGCCTACTGTCCACAGGCCTCTCATTTCTGAGAGGGTTTTAGGGCCCGAACGAGTCCGCCACGCTGCTCCAATGCTGGATGGCGGATGTCCTCAAAATATTTCTATTCCTCATATATCCAGGTTTCTTCACGAAGTTTTCCTTCACCGCTGAGCACGTAGTAAATCAGCACTTAAATTTGCAGGACAATTTTAGAGGTACTGCGGATCGAACTCAGGTCACTCGCTCACTATCAAAAATAAGGCAAGCGGCTGGCTCCTGAGCTACCACGTCTCTAAATGATATATATTACCTTGTTTTTGAAGAGCACCGTCCGCCCTCCCACAATAGCATGCAGAAGCATGCTAATAACGCCGCCAGGAACCGCCACTAAATACCTTTCACGCCCACAATCGTACCACTAAGCTTATTGTCTGAATAACACTTGCTAACGTTTCGTTTTGAGGTGAAATACTGACCCTGTTCTCGACTTCGATGATGTGTATTTCCTAGTGGTAGTGACGGATATTATTAAATATTTCTGTTACAATAAGATTGATATTATTTGTATAGCTATCAGAGAAATCGGACGCATTTTTTTTTTTTCTTCTCTTATTTATTTATTATGTAACTTCTTTATTTATTGCTGGTAACATCATTAATTCAATTTAATTTTGTCAATAAAAGTGTTTTAAATTTTGGTATCCTGAAAAGTAAATAAATTAGATTATTTTATAATTATTATGGCGCTAGTTTAAGCATGCGTAAATTGACATTCCCGCGAACCCAAACTGATACCTGATTGCTTAAAAAATTAACAAAATACGGTCGTGCTTTTAGTTTTACGAATGTTTTGGTTTTTTAACGACGGCTCACAGAAGGATTTCTTGTGAATCGTGGCTGCATTTTGCAGACAAATTTCACACACACAGACTTGAACAATTTGTGTTTGTACACAAATGTTGTGTGATGTTGTGTAAAAGCGCAGGTGCGGGCGCGCTTTCAATGTCGGGGAGCGGTTAGTTATGGTTTGGTTTGGAACTGTATAACATTTTTAACACTTCTGAAAATTAGAAGTCGACGAAGTTTGGTACTTACATATTTTGTACATATTTTTGTTAGTTGATCTTTAAATCGAGAGAGATTGAATTAACATTTCTTCAATTTCTTTTTCGGAAGTAACTGTGATATATCCCTCTAATTTGACTTTTGAAAAGAAAGTCGATTTCGAACGAGCTTTGCCACTGTATTTATTATATTGTATTAGGTATAGAAGGGTTTGTTTTGCTGTATAAATTGTGTGATCAAATATATTTTTTTATTCTAAATTAAAATGGAAAGACATTAAATAAAACTTAATAACGTTAAGTCCTAGAATCATTACTTAGCGTACTTTTACTCGGCGTAAAGTTAAATGAAACTCGCGATGTTATATACGGTACTACAGTGCAGAGGCACAAGCGCATGAAATTACACGTCAAGCAACTTCATGAGGCACCTTGGAGCGCGAAATGCACTTTGAAGCTGCTTATAGTTCAAGTTTCATACTTAAAATAGTCATTTCAGAGTTGCTTGCTTATCCATGATACGAGTAAGTTAATCATATTTACGGCACCTTAGATTACCTTTTTTCTGTGTTTTTAATTTTTTCCTAAGTAATTAATAAGGTTACTATAAAAGTATTATAATGTGTTGTTTTCGCTTAGTTATCTAAGGTAGATATTTCCGTGTAATTCATTTTAACTCTTCAGTTTTGCTCATTCAACTCCTGTCCAAGTCCAACAAGTCCAAGTTTCTTGTAGGAAGTAAACTCTTCCGTATATCGATTCATAATACTGTCTAATTCATCGCAAATAATGTCCTACAGTTCTGTACGAGTTACAGAGTTACTAAACTCACCCGAGAACTGAACTGTCTTAGGACTACCTCGCATATTGCATCGAATAACTTTAAACGCTGTATAACATATTCACACCTTTAGGATCTTTTTGAAAATGTAGTACGCTGTTAGCTCGCCAGCTTCGTCGGAAGAGACTCACGAGCAGATGGCCTGCGACTAAAAAAAATGTAGTGAACTTTAAGGGTAAGTGAGTTTAAGGAAGACATTAAGGAGATCAGTCAAATCTCATTGAGACAGATTTATATTAGTGCCGCGTGGCCTAATGGTCAGAGTATCTGCCTTCTACGCCGCGGGTCCTGATTTCGATTCCCAGCCAGAGCAGAAACACAAATTGTTCAAGTCGTAAATTGTGATGTATGTGTGATAGGACAAAGAAGAATTTCTCCTTAATCGTGGCTCCAAAAATGCAGCATTACCAATACCTACTGCGATTTTGAAGTCGAGGTTTCGACCTTCTTTAGATAGGTCCTTGGGTAGCTGCAAGCATACCCAGAAAGTAAGTTAAGTAAGTAAGTTTACGTCAACAAGGGTGGGAGTGCGGAACAACAGTCGGCATCGCGATGCCGTGCGTCGAGTCATGACAATAGTCAACCAATCAATTAATATACACTTTATTGTAGACCAATACAAAAATTAAGACTACGTTCTATATTTAAGTTAAAGTACAAAAGGCAGTCTTATCACTGAAAGCGATTCCTTCCTGGCAACCATAGCGCGGAGAAATGATAGAGCAACATGAAAAACCAGGTAGTGTAACCATATCAAATGTAATGAATATGAATGTATAATATAAGATAGTCAATAGTAAATAATATATAATATAAGATACCCAACAGTAAATAAATTTCTAGTCCGTACCTTCTATACATCGATGAAAACTATTATCAAACTCAGAATAGCCCGTATCGAGGAAATGAATTTATATTTACGGATATCTTTGAGAAATATCGTAGGAATATTTCTATTCGGATGCCGTATTGAGATATAGCTGAAAAATAAGGAAAAAAAGATAATAGTAACGTTTTACGTATACGTAGTATTCATATGAAATTCTGAATATATAATGCAATATTATTTACCATATAATGTCTTTATATTGTATAAACGTAGCCCATGATTTATAATAAAAAAATATTTTGGGAGCACTATATTCCTAATTACACTATTCTTATTGCGGTGTGGTACCGGCTTATGAGAATCTACCACCCCATCTCATACCGATAGTGTCGTAAAAGGCGACAGGGGGAAAATGAAAACCAGCCTATCAAATCTTCTATATATGTCACGATATCTACGAAAGTACAAAGCGTATTGACTTTAAATTTAGCGTATATATACCTTTTCCGACCCGATGTACCCACTAATGACGAATTTCTCGAACATTTATTCCATAATGAGTAAACGGACTGGTGCTGTTTTTATCCATACGGACTAATATAACGATAATTTCCATGTGAAGCCGTGATATGTAAATAAGTATATTAATATAGCGAAATTTTACAATTGCTAGACATCCTATGGCACGTTTAAATATTTCATTACAGCTACTAATTTTTTATTTGCGATGTTCTATATAGTACCTGGATTTTTGACTTCTTCTGCGATGAAGCTACTTGATGAAACTAGATGAGCTATCCTTGTTAACAAAATAAAATACGTAATTAAAAAAGATAGGTCGTAGTTGTAGAGGTCCGCATAATTCCTGCAGACGTAGTCCAGAACTGCCCTGTGGTTTTGCGTTGTACGAGGGTTGTCGGCCAGTCCGGGTTGCCAGCGACGCCGGAGGTGAACCTAGTCGTTAACGTGCCGATATGCTCTGGGACTAGGCTACCCTAGAATAGGGTTAGCGTTTCCCAAGCATGCGGGGCTCTGTTTGGGTAGTCAAAATCTTCCCTAGCTACTCGTGGGAGCGCCATGGAGAGCAAGAATTTTGACTAGTATCAATATGGCGGCAACGTGGTTTGCCATCCGTCATTTCTCGTTTCCCGCGAGAGGTGTGTGTGGGCGAAAAGTGTACTACGGATATAGTCTCTGCCTGGCTTAACAGGAAAGAGGCGTATATAAATCGTATTTAATTATGGAATTTGACATTCCATGTCAAAGTCAAAGTTTCTTTCGACATATATTTTCGGTTATGTAATTGCTGTTAGCCTTTTTAGGCTTTTACAGCTTCATTGGATACTGTGTTCGCGGGCCAGGGGCCCGCGTGCCAGGTTTGGTTTGACCCAAACATAAATAAAATCCTACAAAAACCTCGAAGTTCGAACGCGTTCACTGCGTGCTTTCGCGATTTCGAAAATCTTAAATATTTTAATTCGTCTAATGACCGTCCGAGTGAGGCTGCGCGCGTCCATTCGGACTGTCGACTTGTGTGTCGGTAACTCTGGGCGGTGAGAACCGCCCTGGAACACGGGTGAATCGTGTGTACGCGGTGCGAATCGTGTGTACGCGGTGAGTTTCTTTATACAGTTTCGTTTCAGCCTATCACAAGTCCACTGCTGAACATATCCCCCGATAGATAGCCACAAAAGTTTGTAGCTCTGATATTGGAGGGATTTTGCCATAGTTGCCACGCTTGGCAGGCGGTTTGGCAACCGCAGTTTATTTATTCAGATATACCAGGAAGATGCTGCTGCCCATCTCCAGGTTTTAATTTCCCTCTGTCGACTTTTACGACACCCACGGGATGGGATGGGGTGGTAGATTCTCTTAGGCTGCTACCACACCGCTACTATACAGTTTAGGTTTGTATAAAGCTCTTATGAATGTCAAAATCTACACCGGTTCAAAAAATAAAACCTCAGAGAAGAACCGGCAAGAAATTCTGAGGTGTTTCTTTTTTTCAATATCATATTACATAATTTCATGTATAAAATACATTATTTAATGACAATATCACATATTTGGTAGTACTGGAACTAAGAAAAAACTTTCTAGTTTTGTCCATCATTAACAATGGAATCTTTAGTGTGTCGCTTCGGCCTAATCTACAGAATACAGTTCAGAAAGAATACTTCTCTAAATTAACATTAATGTTATGCGTCAATTTAGACATTCTAAATTGTAAGCGTTTTGTTTCACTTGCCTTTAAAACTAAATTATTTGCTGCGAACCACTTGAAAACAATATCCAGAGGGTTTTTTTGGGCTGTTTTATTGTTAAGTAATTTCTGATAACTCAAAATACCAATGAGGTATCATCAGCGAACCTATTTCTGTGTGACACCACACTGTGCCCGTCATTCTAAGTCTCAGACATCAGTTATTAAGTCTTTTATGCCCAGTGATTACACTAGCTCTCAGTGCTCTTCAACTCGAAACAGTAGTGTTTGCATATTACTGTTTCACGACAGATGGATTCCAACGTAAAAATCCTACCACCAGACTTTTTTAAAACAGAAAAACATGTGCTGTTATATGGATCGAGTCAGTACGTCCTGAATTGTAACATGTATTTCCATTGCCCACAGAATTGTGTTGCTCTGTAAAAAAAAGCCACAGAATTGCACGGGCTTACATTCGAACTAACGTAGCTGTTCGCATCGTTTAGACAAATACGTTGAATTTTATGTATTGTTTTCGATTTCTCCCATTTAAAACGAAAGATTAGCTTTCGTTTGGCTTTGTATTTGTTGCAGAAATGCTATCAGATCAATTGCCGTCCGGAACTTGCACATTCTATAAGAATAATGGTGCGCTGTAGATCGTAGTTGTAGATTTTTGCCTTTTAAAATATAAAAAGAATAGCGTGTACTAAATACGCGCTATCGCTTTGAATTAATAGTATAATGGTAGTCTGATGATTTTTGAGCATTTGTAGCTCTTGTTCAAATTTGTAAATTAAGTGTAAGTTGGATAATGGCAAGGGGATCACGATCGCTGTATGACATAAATACTTAAGAATTTTGACAACCGGGCTGCCTAGTGGTCAAAGTACTTGTATTCTACACAGCGGATGGTGCGTTGGTTTTCGAGTCTGGTTATTTAAAGCGTGAGAAATGTGTGGAGGACATCGTATTTTTTGATTAAATTTATTAAAAATTTCTCATCGAGTTAAGAATTTATTGTCAAGTGTTTAACCTCGATTATTACTAAATTGTGAAGCCCAATTAACTATAATATTCCGTAAAACTACTTTCCTTGTAAAATGTTGAAACGGGATCCCCGTTACTCAGTTCTGACCTAGGCTATAGCCGAAGGAAGTAGATTTATTTGTTAGGCTCGTCCTATTTTCCTCTTATATTACAAATGGTAGTAAATAAGAAAGGGCATATTTAACGAGCGCCATATAAACAGAGTTATTATGGATAGAATTAGAAATAGTTTCATATAACCATTCATCAGTCTCCCATAGGTAGTAATCATTTGATTAGACTAGATCATCAACGACGTTGTAAAAGCTATATAAAAAAGCTTAGGCTGTTGCTTTTCTATCTATGAGATATATTACTCGAATTTTTGTAAATTTGGGTTCCATTTAAAAATATGTTACTTAATAATTTATTAAGGAGATAATTTCAAAGAACTTAGGCGATTACCCGACAGAGCTTCAATTTCAACGGTCACGAATTGAAGGCGTTATCCATACTAATATTGTAAATGTAAATGTACTCGTAACTATATCTGTCCCTCTGTGTGTTTGTTACCTTTTTTACATACAGAGATACCTAATATCCTGGAGGAGAACATAAGACTTTTTATCCGGGAACAACAAATAGTTACGATGAAATATTTAAAAAACCTAAATCATGTCACTCATTAAAGTAGCAGAAAATGACAATTAGTGGCGGCACTGATGAAGACCTTCATCTCGTCCAGTAAATGTTTTGAGACAAACTAGAGATTGATATGGAGCAGTGGTAGATCAGGGGCTCGCCTTAAATTTTAATACGCAATTTTATTTTATTTTTGCGAGAAGTCGATGGATGCAGGTGGCTCAGGACCGAGTTTTGTCTATGGGGGAGGCCTATGTCTAACAGTGGACGAAAATAGGCTGAAATGATGATGATGATGATGAAGTGATCTGATTCGATTTTCGATGCCGGCACCAATAAAATTATTGTGAAATTTTAAGCGCTGATATATCACGTACTTAGCGGTGAAGGTAGGAAGGAAGTCCGCCAACCCGCATTGAAGTAGCGTAGTTTAAGCTCCAAAACCCTCTCAGAAATGAGAGAAGGCCTGTGGTCAGCAGTGGGACATATATGGGCTGCCATTTTATACATTAATATAATCCAGAAGTTGAGTGGCGGCATTCTTCTACGCATGCCGTTTTTTATTATAATGGATTTACATATTATTGCATTATAAGTGAAAAACAATAGAAATTAAATTGTTGTAACACTTATCATTCTTTCACGAACTTACTTCATTTACCGTCTTCTTTCAAGAATTTAGTGTTTATGTAAAATTAATGAGAAGTAACGATAAAAATGTAAACTTAATTGATTTACAAAGATTTTAAAAATATACCTGAAAAAACTTTTAATAGCCAAGAAGAAAAATGTTACAACATTAAAATTCTTTCACGAACGGGATTACAGAAAAACGCAGAACGTTGACATTGTAGCTTAGGCGTGAAATTTATTTACTCGTTTGAACAAACTTATTTGGCAACAAATATATTTTTTGTTATAATGCATATACACATCGCCACTTACCAATCAGATCGGTTCGGTCTAAGTCTAGATTATAAATTAAAACTCATCTTATTTATTATTAGTCATCATCATTTCAGCCCATCACAAGTCTGGCGTTGAACGTAGGCCTCCCACATGCATTGACACAAAATCACCGCGTAGTTTCGGACCACTTGCATCCATTCACTTACCCATTTGCAGTTATAAGTTCATTTAGTGAAAACTACTTGTCGAGTTAAATGTACAATTACTTCCAGTCTCTTTTATTTCGTTATATAGTTATATTTCTATTTGGTTCTTCCTGATATTAATCCTCTTTTTTATTATTTGATAAAGTGTCGAGACACACTGCGGCGGTCACCCAGAGACATAAGTTCTTAAGTCTCATATGCCCTGTGATTACGCTAGCTCTCAGTGTCCTTCAGACCGAAACACAGTAATGTTTGCACACTACTGCTTCACGGCAGAATAACTGGCCGTGGGGTGGTACGTACCTAGACGAATTTATGCATAGGAATCCTTCCACTAGTAAGTTAATGACCCGATTAAGCTCACTGTATATTGATTGACTTTGCATTTCATCAATGTGAGTTTCATCTATTTGAGCTATAACCAGTCATTAATAATATACTATCTTAAATTTCTTATTCTCTTCGATATTAAGAAGTTAACAAAGTAATCCCAGAAATACTATTAATAACATTACCGGATTATTTAAGTGTTAAAACGAAAAATACTTCTTTGGAAGCTGTCATATTTCCACAAAAATGGCATACTGCATCATAACAATGTCCTGATCATCTGATGTTTCAGAAAAAAAATCTTATTGATTTTCTGGAATCTAATAATTTACGTACAGTTCCAAGATACTAAATCAAGAAATATCTGTTATGCTATTACTGTTATGACATTTGGCGTGAAATGACTGTTGAAGGAACGATATTGGAATGTTTTGAATACAGTACAAAATTTTTTTATTAGTAAATCTTAAATTATATTTATTATTTATGTACAAAGACGAACTTATCTCTAAAATAGTTTTCTTCCAGCAAAGCTTATTGTGAAGATGAGTGTTTAATATGTTATAATTTTTTATAACAATTTTTGCTTGAAAAGAAAGAAATAATATCAATTGTATTTATTTTTTTTATATTTGTTTATTTTTTTGTTATGTAATAATTTTTTTTTCGTAATTTTTTTATTGCTTGTAGATGTAAAATATTATGGGAAGTAACTTGTTCCAAGTGGACGAAGTTTCGAGTTTGCAAAGTACCAGAAGCATATTATCACATTAATCACTATCAATTCTATGTGCTTACGGATATGTGGCTCATCGATCAGCAAACATTATTGGTTATCATGTCTGAATATAGAATATCGGTTTTCGCGTCCCTGAAACTATAGTTTATCCCTTTTTCGTATACTGTATTACCTTAACATCGGAAACGTTAATGTAGAGACGACTTTGTATATCAGATTCGCACGCAAGTTGTCTTTATAAAATTATAAATAGACTAGCTAACCCGTGTAAATTTTTCGCACTGTATAATGATGATGAACTGATGGCGCCATCTACCTTATTTAAAGAAAATAAACTACTTCATCCGACAGCTGTCGTGCATGTTAGTTGAATGGATTGTCAAAAGATGGCTTCAATTAAATTAATTAATTCAGTCTCAAGTAATATTTTAACGAAAACATTAATTTTAAGGCATTTACTTATTTTTCGTCATTAGAGTAAAATGTTATCTTCAAAATAGAGTTTCAAACATTTATTTTGATGAAATATTAAGGGAGACATTTCATAGTGACAAAAAAAATTTAAGAAATATAATTAATGTATTTAGATGTAAGTTTTCTACTGTCTTTTGGTGCTGATCCAATACAATACTTTAACCACACAACAAAATTATATTTAATTTCATCCACGTCACAAGGATGTTATAAAATTTGCCGAGAGAATTGCTTAAAAAAAATTGTAGCTAAATAATACAGATGATACTCTGGTAGCTTAACTTAACAATTAATTAGTAATTTCTCATATTTTTGCGTACTACTTTTACAATTTCATTTAATTTTACTTATTTTATATATGATGCTTATGCATAGTTTTAGTTCAAAACCTTTCAATATTTATGTTTGTATGTATGTATGTATGTATGTGTGTATGTATGTATGTGTGTATGTATGTATGTATATATATAAGCATTCTATTGAGTTAATGTGCGTTTTAAAATCTGATTGATGATTTTTTTTATTTTTGTTTATTTTATTTTTTAATTATATTAAGCCTTAAGCACTGAGCACCCTTTCCATGTTCTCTGCTCAACCAAAAGGTAGACTGGCAGAGAATGCCTCTAGGCATTCTCTTCGCCTTTTTGTACACTTTTTGTGAAAATAAAGTTTAAATAAATAAATAAATGATAAAATATATACGGGTACAATGTAACGGGCTTAAGTCTCAAAGCCGTGAAATATTCCAGTATCCAAAATGAAGCACTAAAGGAAGCGTTACCTTTAATGCTACATATTGGATTCTTTTTTATTCTGAAAATATTTAGGGTTCCTGCGCAAGCGATCGATGTGTTATACGGGTTTAACCTGTATTTCTGTCATCATTGTTTAAGTTCATGGCAGTTTAAATATTTATCTTGACATTGTGGCGACATGTTATAAAAACATTTATAAATAATTATAAATAAAATTAATTAATTTTTTTATAAAGTAGTCAAAACAGTTTTTAAAATTATTTAATAAAAGAATTGAGACCGATTATGAAGTAATTTTTTTATATTTTTATTTTTCGACGTTATAGTACATTTCGTAACGAAAATTGAATTAAAAATTGCTCAAAATTATTCAAAAATGTATTAATATGTTCAGAAGAGACCAATTATCGAAAGTACAGTGCAAATTAATTACAAATATTTCAATATAAACAGTTTTTATAACAACGAAAATAGTAAATACTTCCTCTATAAGTGGAGCATGTTCGTGTATTGCATAAATCTCATTACTTCAATAAATCAAAAAGTATTAAGGAATTTTAATATTAATTTTGTGTAGAATAAATTAACGAGTAGAACGCCTATACAAAGTTTGAGCAAAATCTGACCACTTAAAATTTCAACCCGCGGAGGAGCATACTTTCCGTCTTACAACTACATGTGTGGAGGACGAGCGCTACTCAGTACAGATATTTAGATGTATTATAAGAATGTCTCAAAGTATGGTCCTATGTTAGTGAAGTCTATAATATAAAAGCAATAATATAGAAGGTCTCTAATATGTAAAAGCATTATGATGATTGAGTTGAGACTTGAAAATGATTAAGACAGAGTCGCGTAAGCTTCCATACCCAGACAGTAGTCCGCGGTAAACGCAGACTCGAACCGATACGGTCTTATTGAAAGACATTTCATCCTAGTGCCGGTGGAAACGGTTTTATGGTAGTAATACGGCTTTCTCGTGAACATCGTACACTCCTGCCGTTTGTGGTCGGCGTCTTAGTGTACTTCACTATGACATATGTCTTAGTGCTCCAGCGCTATGATACATGCGCTAGGATATTATGCCACTGGCCACTAGACTTGCTGCTATGATGCGTTGGTGATGTTTTTAGTTAACAACATTTACCAAAGTCGATATTACTCAAATTGTTGAGTCGTGAGAAGGTGTCGTTCCTGTGATAGTCGGATAGATAATGATTTCTTATATTTACCCGAACACTACATATTTAAATGAAACTAATTTTATGGATTTTATCGCGTTTCATTTTATTATTTATAACTTACTGCTATATGCTGTATTGTGTCTTGTGGCGGTTATATGAGTGAGCCGCGTCTGAGTCGATGCGACTTCTGGTTCCGATTGACGGATGTTTTTGCGGGGTGTAGATGTCGGCTGAGATTGTATGGAGTCCCTTGTATTGGCGTATGTCTGGCGATAGTCGTATTGATGCAAGTTGCATCCTGCTGTACTGCCCTCCAATGTTTTGAATGACAACAATATTAAATAATAATCTCAGTCAATTCCCATCTATGAATTATTAATGGATACTTGTTGGTGGGTGGGACAAACTCGATCACAATATGCACAATACTGAACGTCAGTTACTCATATCCTACCCGATGGCTATGATACAAACCTGCCTGATGGCTGATTCATATTGATTAAAAAGGCTATATATATAATTGCAATGGTTGGTGGAGCATTATACGTCGGTCTCATGCGGGTTATAGTTGGCGGGAGGAGACTCTCAAGGCTGCGGTAGAAAACCGAACAACGTTGGACCCCATTCCTTATTAAAGTTTTAAAGTACGTCCGTAACCATCTTATTTTTACATCAGAGAAAATATTTATTCCTATGCAGGAATCCGTCTAGGTAGGTACCACCCCAGGGCCAGTTATTCTGCCGTGAAGCAGTAGTGTGCAAACATTACTGTGTTTCGGTTTGAAGGGCACTGTGAGCTAGCGTAATCACTGGGCATATGAGACTTAAGAGCTGATGTCTCAGGGTGACGGGCACAGTGTGGTATCAAACAGAAATGTTCTGGGTGACACAGCATTTGTTATGGGTAGACGTTGCACTTACCATCAGGTTCATCGTTTCATCACTTTATGCTATAAAAATATATATATATTGTCTGTGGTCTGTGATCAAAACACAGACATAAGGTCTGTGGTGGATGGACAAAGCTCTTAGGCGTTACGTTTACATGGATCCAAAAATTGTTATTGTGATCCACCAAATTGATAATCATCGAAGTATTGCGTGTCATTCATATAACTACGAGTATATTATTAATTTTAACCTCCACATTTAAATTCCGTGTGAAAGTGAAGACAAATATACACTTGTGAATATTCGGCGTTAGATTTCTATCGGCGACTTACTATGCCACGTTATTTATTCAGAATAGAAACTGACTACAGTTAACCGGCAAATAACGCAGGGTCCAAGCACAAGCGTGACCCAAGATTCCCGCAATTCTTTATTCTTAAAGGTGTATATTCGAAAATTAACTGTATACTAACTATATACTTATATTTTTTTTGTAATTTTTAATGTGTCTTAGGTATTAATGATTTTTTATATTTACGCGAAAACTACACATTTAAATGAAACTATATTTTACGTATTTCGTACCGTTTAACTATTACATCGGGACATGACACTTCAGTACTTTCGTGACAATGGGAAAGTGCTCAAAAAGTCGGGTTACAAATTTAGTAGAAAAATGAAACGCGATAAAATCCATAAAAACTAGTGTCATTTAAATACATTAGGATTTTTGAACAACAAGCAATACAACATGCTTTACGGCCGGTCCTGGGGTGGCACCTATCTCGTGGCAACTAAATAATATATAACTTTCTTTAAGCTGATTGTATACTATAGGATTTACCCCGTATCTTGGGTGCGTTTTGCAAACATACTTTTCACATGCACAACACAACGACATTTGTATTTAAGCACAAATGATAACTCCGGCTTTCCGACTCCAGATTCTAATCCAGGACTTGTGGTGTGAACATCAGAAACACCAACCACTAGGCCACATAAAAATCATAGTAATAATGGTGAAAATAGCACATACACTTTTTTTTTGTATACATGTATTAGGTCCTTACATATGAAATTGGCGTTTTATCGTACTGGCCACTTTGATCTGAAATATATCCTCTTTGGTTAAGAATTCTATATTCAAATTTATAAATCCATTTAGCTGGTATATTTGAGTATCGAAAACAGTCATTCAATTGTTTTTTACCTCCTTAGTTTTTTCTTTGGCGTCGCTCATCCCGCAAAATGAGAAACTTAAAACATCGTTTTATTTACGAGTACGAGTTCTACCGTGACACCAGTGCTGCAGAAACCGCTCGAAGGAATAACGATGTGTATGGCGCTGGTGTCACAAAAGAAGAAACGGTACGTTTTTCAACGATTTTGTTCTGGAAATTTAGACATTCAGGACCCGGGGATGGCCGGAGACCTAAGTGGATAATGAAGAATTAAAGGCTTTTGTGGAAGCGGATCCATCGCAAACCATATCAGAGTTAGCTGCAGGTTTCACTGTGAGTGATAAAACTGGTTTTATCCACTTGAAGCAAACGGAGAAAGTAAAAAAGCTTGAACGGTGGGTACCTCATGAATTACACTGGTAGTAGGATTCCTATGCAGGAATCCGTCTAGGTAGGTACCACCCCTGTGCCAGTTATTCTGCCGTGAAACAATGGTGTGCAAACATTACTGTGTTTCCCTGGAGTATTTGAACCCTGGAGAACCAACCAAATCCTGCCCCAAGCGAAAATTTACTCAGTGAGTGTTTGGTGGACTAGTGCCGGTGTCGTTCACTACAGCTTTCTAAAATCTGGTGTAACGATTACGGCAGATATCTATTGTCAGCAATAACGGAAGAACTAGCTGCTAAACAACCGAGGCTGGTCAATCGCTCTAGGCCATTGCTGCTTCAGGACAACGCTAGACCACACACTGTACAACAGATGGCCGCTAAACTAGAGGAGCTACAATTAGAATGTCTGCGACATCCATCGTACTCCCCGGACAGATTCCAACAGATTACCATTTTTTCCGGAATTTGGATAACTTCTTACAAGGAAAAAAATGCATCTCCGATGTGGCAGTCCTAACCGTCTGCGGAGAGTTTATAGATTCTCGCCCCCATGGTTTCTTAAGTAAAGGGATCAATGAACTACCTATGAGATGGCAAAAGTGCATAGATAACAATGGTATATACTTTGATTAATAAATATATTTTACAAAAAAAAACGACTTTATATTACTCCCATACAATACGCCTATTTATTTTGTGACGTCCTAATATAAGGAATATTTATCATCATCATCATCATTATCATTTCAGCCTATCACTAATCCACTGCTGAACATAGGCGTCCCCCATAGATTGCGACAAAAGTTTGTAGCTCTCGTATGGGGGGGATTTGCGGGTTGGCAACCGCAGTTCATTTATTCATGCGTTAGGAAGATGCTGCTGCCCATCTTCTTCTTTTTATTTTCCCTCTGCCGACTTAAAAAAACCGCTAAATCTGCTGACTTGGTTACAATTAATATAATTTATAACCGGATCTTTTCTAAGTTGTACTCAATTTTTTTCACACGGGTCTTCTCTCTCCTCCTTATAGACTTGAAATTAAAGATTCATAGTTAACTAGCATATGCCCGCGACTTCGCCCGCGTGGAAAGTAGTTTTAATATATCGTAGGAACTATTTGATTTTCGGGATAAAAAGTATCCTGTCTCCATCTCCGGAGTGCCAGCTATGTATGTTTCTAATTTAGTCAAGATCGGTTCAGCAGTAGAACTGTGAAAAGGTAACAAACAGACAGAGGTACAGAGAAATTTACTTTCGCCTTTATAATATTAGTAGGGACGATTATTCAATGTTGTCAGTAAATTGCAATAAAATTACGTTCTTCGTTGTTCGTTATCATTATTTCGTTGTCACGTTCAGTTGGAACGGAATTTCCTCTAGAATTGCATCGAACAGAACGGGAAAATAGTAAATGAAGCGATCTCGATATAACCGGGTTCAGCCGGATTGCGCCCTATTAATAGCAATTTAGATTGTATTAAAAGTTTAAGTGTTTGCTCTTCTCGATACGAACAAACGGAAAATGTTTGCTGAATTTTCTCATGTAAGTGTTGCATTATCTACATTAATGTTAACAGTAATGGTCGCCCAATGATCGAAAAACGACTATAATATTATTGATTTTTTCTTAATTTGGAACTCTATTATTTATCAAGCTTATGTATCCATTTATAAGTTATTAATTTTCAAGTTATTTGAAAAGGTAGCCGTTGGCGTTCGCTTTAAATTTCATAGTACGCGAGTGACCTGGGTCCGATTCCTGGTGCCGGCACCACTAAAATTGTTAATTGCAATTTTAAGTGCCGATTTACCACGTGCTCGGCGGTGAACGAAAACATCATGAGAAAACCTGCATGTCTGAGAAATAAAAAATATTTCGAAGTAATGCGCAGTCCGTCAACCCGCATTGCAGCAGCGTGGCGGATTGTTCCTAGCTCCAAAACCTCGTCAGAAATGAGACAAGGCCTGTGCTCAGCAGTGGGACATTTATAGGCTGAAACTTTACCTTTTTTTAAAGGTAGAGAAAATGAGGTTTAGCTTGGCTGTCATATTTAAAAAGCAATACCTCGTTTATTGACATTTGACACTTGTTATGTGTCTAATATTGCCAGTAGGATTGGACTTGTAACATATATTCTAATATAGATTTTAGATTCCTCACTTCTTCTCCATACCTCACACTGTGCGCGCACTATGCTTGAAAATGGGGTACAAAGATATCGTTACACATATTAATATATCAATTACGTTGTACAATTTTGCGGGGAAATACAGCCAGAGTTTTTGGTACTATATGGCGAGGCGTAGAGCCGCGTAATCATAATTCAATTTCAATGACTATTAATCTCGCTGGTCGTGTGTTCTTCCTAGTTCGCGCGATCGATTTTCGCGAAAGACAAATTTCTGGATATCTGTTCCGGATCTGGATGTTAGTGCATCTAAAATGTATGGGTATAAAATACATCCACAATACAGGAGAAATAAGGACGATAAAGAAGAATATGAGCTTTCCCATGTTAAGAAATTTCGATTGTATTATATAATCTACGTTTTCAGCAGTCCACTGCTGAACATAGGGCTCTCCCATCATCATCATCATTATCATCATTTCAGCCTATCACAAGTCCACTGCTGAACATAGGGCTCTCCCATCATCATCATCATTATCATCATTTCAGCCTATCACAAGTCCACTGCTGAACATAGGCGTCCCCCATAGATTGCCATAAAAGCTTGTAGCTTTCATTTTGGGAGGATTTTGCCGTAGTTGCCACGCTTGGCAGGCGGGTTGGCAGCGCAGTTTAATTATTCAGATGTTGCAGGAAGACGCTGCTGCCCATCCCCTGGTTTTCATTTTCCCTCTGTCGACTTTTACGACACCCATGGGATGAGATGGGGTGATAGGCCTATTTTCATCCGTAACAGTCACGCCCGGACGCGCATAAAAAAATCATGAAATATATATTTATTATTAAATACATCACAAATTTAATAACATGTCTCCAGTCTCTTTCAGTCAAAAGAATTCTTAGCATCGTTCGCATGTTTTATCACTCAACTAATTCATACAAGTTAAGGAATTTTGCGACACAGCTGTTAATGCCAGCGGTCAAGGACTTCTAACGTAATTCCTAACAAAAAGGAATTTTAATCTTGTAACCTTTTACTTCGTAACGCTCTTTGTTGTTTTTATGATAATGGAGCGAACTCCAAATCAATTTACCTTACCTTGTTACCTAGTCGTGATATGAAGAGGCATATTATTTTTTTTTTGGAGAAAACTTTATGTAAACTAATTAGATGTATTATAAAGTACAGTAAAAGAGACTATACAAAATTCAGTATTTTTTTTATTGGATAAAGAGACGAGACGAACTAAAGTTTCACCTATTTGTAAGTGCAACATCTGCCCATAACAGATCCTGTGTCACCCAGACTATTTCTGTATGGCACCACACTGCGCCCGTTACCCCGCCACATCAGTTCTTTAGTCTCATATGCCCAGTGATTACACCAGTTCTCAGTGCCCTTCACACCGAAACACAAAAATGTTTTCACACTACTGTTTCACGCCAGAATAACCGGCCCTGGGGTGTTACCCAGCTAGACGGATTCCTTCATAGCACGACATAGTAGTTATTTTATAAAGTACTAAAGACGATTTAATAAAATAAATAAATAGTAAAGTAATAAAATAACATTTGTTATTTAGTGAATATACATTACATCAAAATTAATCATTCCACTTTTAGAATATAAGAAATTACATGACGATATACAGCCGATAGGTTTCCTACCGAGGTGTCGTAAGAGGCGACGATATTGTACGGACAGCCTTTATTCGTGCTGAAAAACAAACACTACGCTATGCAATGCTGGCACTATACTGCTCGTGGGAACGCAGTTGGGAGAAAGAATTTCTTGACTATCACCAAAATAACGGCTACGTGGTTCGCCACCCGTCACATCTCGTTTCCTGCGGGGGCGAAAAGTGGGCTACATGCGTGGTCTCTGCCTACCCCTTTTATGGGAAACGGCGTGATTGTATTTATGTATTTACTCGTATGTTGCCTATATATGCATCTGTACTAAGTACCACTTGAATAAGCTTAACAGCTGAACACGAAACGAAACTGGAAACGATCGCATTCGTGATAATGGAATTGTATTTTCAGTGCCTCTGGGCCTGCATCTGCAAAACGAACAAAGAATAAAATGTACCGTCTTCAAATAAAACCGAGCATAGCGTGCACCGTTTCGTGTTCTTTTAGACGTTTAAGTTTATTTTAGTTAATGATGGAAAGGAAGTTAATTCGCCAAAAAAGTTTCAGCCTATAAATGTCCCACTGCTGAGCACAGGCCTCCTCTCATTTCTGTGAGAGTTTTGGAGCTAGGAAGAATCCGCCATGCTGCTCCAATGCTGGTTAGCGGACTGCACATGTCGAAATATTTCTCAGACATGCAGGTTTCCCCACGATGTTTTCCTTCACCGTCGAGCACGTGGTAAATCAGCACTTAAAATTGCAATTGACAATTTTAGTGGTGCCGGCACCGGGAATCGGACCCAGGCCACTCGCGTACTATGAAATTTAAAGCGAGCGCCTAGCCCCTGAGCTACCACGGCTTTGCTAAGATCCGCATGAAAAATATAAAATGGTGTATATTATTACCTAATTTTCGAAGAGCACCGCCCGCCCCCTCAGTAGCGTGCACAAGCAAACTGAGACCGCCACCAGGAACCGCCACCAGATACACCCCACCACGACAACACTACCACTAGGTAATATACACCACTGAAGTCGAGACCACGTCGGCCTCTCAAAATTGAGAGGAGCCCTGTGCTCAGCAGTGGAAAATTAGGCTGTTACTTTTTTACTTTACTGTTTTTTATCACGTGCTTAGTTTACATTTTTTAATATTGTTTTGTCTGTTATATAAAAAAAGCAAAGTAATTTAACAGCCTACATATGTCCCACTGCTGAGCACAGGCCTCCTCACCACACACCACGCCGCTCCAATACGTTATGTTTAATCAAAAAACCGGCTTCCACGCAGCAGCTCCAAATGCTTATGCGCATTTAGGAGTTTCATGATTTTCTCATGAATCCCATCATCAGAATTTGACTAATTACATGGAACCACCCCAACGGTAGCACCTTTATAATAAAGATCATTGAAATTGGTTTTGGAACAAAGAAGTTAGGCCCGCGTATACAAAAAATATACATGTCACGAGCGAATTTTGAATGTTCTCCTTTTTTTAGTCAGTTAAAATTAACACATTTAATATTTTTTCTTTTCGTTATATTATATTACGAATTCCACTTGGGTAACCACTTTTAAAGGTGTCATATTAATAATTGCGTAATGAATTTTACTCTATAAAAACTTGTACCTGTTTCGGCTACAAAGTTTTCTAGACAGAAAAAGTTTCATTATCATCATCATCATTTCAGACTGTCAAAAGTCCACTGCTGAACATAGGCCTCCCCTACCTGACCTGTCGCGCTTCGCAGGCGGATTGGCAGCCGTTGATTTATTCAGATGTTCCAGGTCTATGCTGCTGCCCGTCTCCTGGCTTTAATTTTCTCTCTGTCGACTTTTAAGACACCCTCGGTGTGAGGATGAGATGGGCTGGTAAACCTAATGGTTACTTCTAAATGGTTAATTAAAACACCAGTACTTTTTAAAATAGCATACAAGACTTTTTAAATGTCGGTTTGTTCATATTTTTTTTATCAGCCTATTAATATTAAACAGCTGATGAAGAACAAACAACAAATAAATTGTATTAATTGGTAAAAATAAAGCTACTTTAGCTGAAATAAAGAATATCGTTGCTTAAATTGCAGGAATTCTTGAAGTTATATTTTTTTAAGAAGAAGATAGAAGATACAAGCTTTGAAATTCTCATAAGCATTTCATTTAAAAAAAACGGTAGCATGTGAGCAAACACAATATTTGATCATGTTTGTTCAATGCACGAAGGCTATTTCAATATACATTCTAGAACTACCTGCATATTTAAAAAGTGTTAACATGTTTGTAGAAATACTGTGCACCTATTTGCAGGGTATGTGGATAAGAATTAGAAAAAAAAGAAAGGACCACTGCTTCTAGTCTGTACAAATAAATAAAATTGAAGTAACTGTTTTCAAGCTACTGGACTGGAAAGGATACGGTATCAACATCAATGGCGAATACATCACTCACCTTCGATTTGCCGACGACATAGTCATAATGGCAGAATCGCTGGAGCACCTTAGCGCTATGCTCAATGACCTCAATAGTGTCTCCCAACGGGTAGGTCTTAAGATGAACATGAACAAGACGAAGATCATGTCTAACGTCCATGTCACACCTATACCGGTTATTGTTGGGAACACTACGATCGAAATTGTTGACGAATATGTATACCTAGGACAGATTGTCCGACTAGGTAGGTCCAACTTCGACCAAGAGGTCAATCGACGGATCCAACTCGGCTGGGCAGCGTTCGGGAAACTGCGTCACATCTTCTCGTCGAGTATACCGCAATCCCTCAAAACAAAAGTGTACAACCAGTGCGTGTTGCCAGTGATGACATATGGAACCGAGACGTAGTCCTTCACTGCAGGCCGCATGAGGAAGCTCAGAATCGCTCAGCGACCTATGGAAAGGGCTATGCTCGGAGTTTCTCTGCGAGATAAAATCCGTAACGATGTTATCCGCAGCAGAACTAGAGTAACCGACATAGCCCTAAGGATTAGCAAGCTGAAGTGGCAATGGGCCGGCCATATAGCTCGGAGAACCGATAACCGTTGGGGAAGAAAGGTTCTCGAGTGGCAACCTCGTACCGGCAAACGCAGTGTAGGGCGACCCCCCACTAGATGGAGCGACGACCTACACGGTTTTGCAGGAAGTCGATGGATGCTGGTGGCTCAGGACCGTGTTTTGTGGCAATCTATGGGGGAGGCCTATGTTCAACAGTGGACTATGGTAGGCTGAAATGATGATGATGATGATGATCTGTGATTTCGCAATAATTACTTTTTCTCTACGGTAATTCGCAGGACACCAAAACTCAAACACACGTTGTAAAAATATTTTTTCTGCCTAACTGTTTTTTTTTGTCCAAGCTAATCTCAGAAACGGCTGAAAAGATTTTGACAGGACTTGCATTGGCAGGTGAGCAATCTACTTTTTATTTCGTAAATATTTACGGTTCCTGCTAAGGTGTTACGATACGTGTCCGGCAGAGTAGAATAGCACATATCTCTTTCCCACCGAGGCGACTAAGGTATTGTACGGATAGCCTTTATTCATGCAGAATAACAGCATAATATGCAATGCACCGCCGTATGGTGGCGGCTTAAGCGAATCTACCACCCCATCTCATGCTGTGGATGTCGTAAAAGTCGACAGGGGGGAAATGACAAACAGGAGATGGGCAGCAGCATCTTCGTAGAATATCGGAATAAATAAACTGCGGTTGCCAACCCGCCTGCCAAGCGTGGCAACTATGGAAAAATCCCTCCAAAATTTTTGTGGCAATCTTCGACCTATGTTCAGCAGTGGACTAGTTATAGGCTGAAATGATGATGCAATGCTGTCACTATACTGCTCGTGGTACTAGAATTTACTAAGAATTTTTTGATTGTTACTAAAATGGCGGCGACTTGGTTCGCCACCCGTCGTCGTCGTCGTCGTTTCCGACGGGGCGAAAAGTAGGCTCCGTGTGAAAAAAGCGTGATTGTATGTGTGTATCTCCTGCTAAGTATCTGAAAAACTGTAGAAATATGGAACTATACGAGTATGAGTGGACGTGTTACGCGCAGCTATGATTTGCGTTTTGGTCGTATTTATTTTAGTTTGTGGCAGTTTAAATATTTATTATGTTGATTACAAATGCCCTAGTGAGTAATATTCCGCATGTATCAACTACTAAACAAACCCTATTAGCATTAAATACTTAAAAATTCGTTTAAATTTAACGGCACAGTTGACGCAATGACTAATTGATCGGCTCCTACATACGGATCACAGCTTCGGATTCGTAAAATTATTTATATGGCCTACGGATAGGTTTTTCTTATTGGAAAAAGTGACGCGGCAACCTAAACGTTCACTTGGTATTAAGTGCAATGCCAGCCCATAACAAATGCTGCGTCACCCAGAACATTTCTGTGACACCACACTGCGTCCGTCGCCTTGAGACATCAGTTTTTAAGTCTCTGCCCAGTGATTACACTATCTCTCAGTGCCCTTCAGAGCAAAACACAGTAATGTTTGCAAACTACTGCTTCACGGTAGAATAACTGGACCTGCGGTGGTACCTAGACGGATTCCTGCATAGGAATCCTACCACCAGTGTTTTCCTTATTTGGATGTTATTTTATAAATTATATATGATGCACGCACGCGTTGTTTAAAGGGATTACGAAAGGAGAATATTATTTTTAGATTCCACCTATAAGTAACTAAATTGTATTTTCTCTATGTAGTACAAATATAGCTACAATTGATTTTGAAAAGCATTTATTTTCAGTAGACAGCGGGTGTTGTATGAACATAAGAATCATTTAATATTCCATTAATCGCTTCGAATTCGTTCTTTGTGTGCACAGTGCGATTAGTTTGCTTTATGAATATTTCCTAGAACAGCGTACAAAAGCTAATATTTAATTTTTGTGGTAAGAGGTGACGAACACGTCGTTAAATTTTCAAATATTAAGTCTGTTTGATACGAGAAAAATTTGATGAATGAACTATCGACAAAATTCGTACTTGACGAGGGCATGTAAAAGTTTTCGAGCTCTTTCCCATTGGGGTAGGCTGAGATCACATATTTTCACTTGCTTCGATCCTGACATACATCTTTAGCTACTTCTACTTTCATTAGTCTTTTCATACAAACTCGTCGGTTGCGAGAACTTGGCGGAGGCTTATCCTTAAAACAACTTCGATCTGATCGTGATACGTTCGCCTAAGTCGACCCTTACCGGCTTTTCCATTCACACTCGCCTCATAAATCTGTTTTGTCAATCTTCTTTCATCCATCCTATCTACGTGTCCAAACCATCTAAGCATCATTTTCACGATCATTGTCACTACAACTTTTACCACACCGGAATGATTCCGTATCTTGCTGTTTCTCCCTTTGTTCATCAAAGTCACTCCAGCTATACTTCCCAAACTTTTCAATTCCACAGCATTAATCTTATTTTCATGCTTCTTCTGTCAGACCCAACATTCACTACCGTACTTACGTGTGGGAACCACTACTCCTCTATGTACAGTCAGTCGTGCCTTTTTAGATACGTTCTGGCTACTAAGTTATGCAGGGCCCCGTACACTTGATTTCCTGCCAGCACTTTTCGCTCAATATCACTGTCGTACTTTCTGTATCTCGTAAATTTATAACCCAAACTCTTTCACTTGTTCTACTCTTTCTCCTTCAATCAGAACCCTGCAATACGCATATGTTATATTATATACATATGTTTCAAAACCAGTAATGGACCATAGCACACAGCAGAGCATCATGCACAATATTAACGATAGATTTACTCCTCCTCCGATGATGCTATTAATATAACTTGATCATCGGCGCATAAGAGGCGTTTGCTGGTGAGATTATTCACTTTTAATCCAAACGCACTCACTTTCAAGCCTTGCAAGCAATTGTCTGTAAATAGATTAAACAGTCACGGCGAAGGTACACATCCCTCTCTAACACCTTTTTCGGTGTTAAAACAGTCTGTGTAAACCCTGACACAAGCCCTGGATTCTTTATAGAGTGATTTCAGTTCTTGTATCAAACTGCCGTTCACCTCATATTTAGACAATGTCGACCACAATTCATTCTTCACCACTTTGTCATAGACCTTTTTCAAGTCTACGAATGCGCAAAAGACTTTTTGACTTTGAGCCAAGAATTTTTCGGCTATGCTTTGCAAGGAAAATACCCGATTCATGCATTCCTTTCCTCTCCTGAATCCCGCTTGTACATTGGGAAGAGATGATATGGGTATCTTCTCTTCAGTTTCACTCATCACTTTCTTAATCAAAACCTTTCCATACAGTTTGCAGACAATGCTGAGCAAGCTAATGTCTCGGTAGTCTTTGCAGTCTCGCTGTGACCCTTTCCTTTTGTAAAGCGGTACGGTCATGGCCTTGCACCAGTCTCCTGTCACGTAACCGCTTTTCCGGCAAAGGTTAAAAAGGCTGTACAGAGGACTAGCTACCACGCCACTACCACTACCACTGTTCAGCTTACAGCATATCTACCGTACCGTAATTATGTCATACCCTACAGCATTGCCCAATCTAATAATATTCAACGCTTCCACAAATTCATCCACACTTATATCACTTTCATCGCAACCTTCATTCACGTCCCCGGATGGGGCCTGTACTTGCATATCCTCTTTCTCAAATAAGTTATCAAAATATTCCTTCCATCTCTTCAGGATGCATTCCTCTCCTCTCACTATACTTTTAACCTGATTTCTGAATTTGTCAAATTGCGAGATCGCTTTTTTACATGGTTGTTCTTAAGGACTTCCAGAAGAACTTTTTTTTTTTGAAAGTCGTCAGATAACCTTCTATCAAATTCATCTCTCAACAATTTTAGAAGTGGCGGCACCCGGGATCGAGCTCAAATCATTTGGATACTAAGAAATTAAAAGGGAGCAATGAATAAATAAATGTTATTTAGCAATTTATGGTTATAGAAATATACAATCTGATTATTATTAGTAGCTAATAAAAATAAATCAGTAACTTATACTAAAATATATTTAAATCCAATAGCAACCAAGGCGACATCTTACATTTAACAAGTAGAAGATGTTAACTGCCCAGGCCATATTACAATGCACAAGTCTTAGCACAAACATCACGTATGCAAAATTAAAACAAGAAGTTAGATAATTTTAAAAGTTTGTAATATACTTTTAAAATTATTAAATATGAGGTTGGCGAAAAAGTTTTTTTCAGCATTTTATATTGATTATGATGATAAAATAGAAACCTTCAAAGATCATAATCAACATCATCATCATTTTACCTCATCTCTGGCCACTGTTAAACATAGGCCTCCCCCATAGATCCACCTTTGTATTTGTAATAATTCTTTTTATAAGTAAGAAAAATTAAAACTTCGTTCATTAAATTAAATATTTGTATTCAAACAAAATATGTTATGCAAATATTAGTTGTTCATACATTTTTAATGTAAGCGACAAATTTTACTTCAAATCTGTTATACATTCAGGAGAATTTGGATGAAAAAATTTGGGCTTTGTTACATTTTCTTTTATAGTAAATCCCCCGGTTAGTCAATTATATGACTTAATAACTCGAAGTACTCCAATTTCAATTCCAAAAGATTTTTAAATTACGCTTGCCTACGAAATATTTTGGGCAAAAAAAAATGAACAGTAATACAAGGGTTTTTCAAGACACTCGTAATTAATTTACTTCAAGACTGAAATAAATACAAAGCTTATCTCATTTATTTTAGTCATTGTGCCGTTAAATTAAAATCTAGATTTCTTTAGACAAGTATTCAAAATCAAAAAAAATTGTTACGCAAAAATAATACAAATAATACCTTTTATTAGACTAATACAAATAAAACCTTTTATTACAGTGATATAAGAGCATCAAATAAATTAAACAATGAACTTGGTCAAAATTTTACCAAATTTCTTTAACTTTGATCAAACGCCTTTTGAACAGTTTTATTTAGCTTGCTTTGTGAGTCAAATCTAATAATTGAAATTTTACTCCCTTACCGTTGACCGATTGATCTGAAATTTGTTACACGCCTTTAGTTATGATGACAATGCAATTATGTATATTCAGTTATGAGTATCATTTTAAATCCATGATGGCCGCCACTACAAATAGCGGATTCAATATATTTTTTCAACCCCCTCAATATGGGCATTGGGCATCAAATGTAAGGGCTTGACAATTAGATCACAGCAAACTTTAGTTTTTTTTGTTCCATAATGGTCTCCGAAACAAAATGGCTGATCATGTAGGTATCTAAACAAAGGACTTCAGAAAAGAAACCTTGTTAATAATGAGGCAATACATGGACTAAGCAGAATGATAAAATATTAAGTAACTAAATAAAAAACTAAAAACTTGGAAATACGTACATACATAAGATCACGACAGTATCCCATAAGGGGTAGTCGGAGACTGGGCACTCACTGCAAAAACAGATGACTGCCACAATCCACGTTTCACCAAAACAATATAATGCACTTGGTGTGATAGGTGGTGAGCCCATCGCCACCATGCGCTGTTGGGTTGGTTGGTTTTATTCCTTACCCGCTTTTTACGAGATCTATTGGATGAGATGGAGTGGTAGTATTCTTTTAACGAGCCCCCACCACACGGCATTTGAAAATAAAATGAGTAAAAAATGTTTTAAGGTTAAACCGTTATATTGTACTTAAAGATTCAAAATAATTAGTTAGGTACCAGGTACCAGTCATCCCACCACTCTCCTCATTTGAGAGATTGATCAGTCCCAAAATAAAATCGTGGGGCGTAGCGTAACCTGAGGAAATATTTAAATGATCGTTCTGTGGTGTCGCATGATGATAGTGAAGAACTGAAGAAGACTGACGACAATTTTTTTATGTTTTTACCATGCTATAAGTACTTAGATATATTGAGTAAGACAGCAATATACCTTATGAAGTGAGCTACTTAGGGGCCTAGTGCTCGCCTTTAATTTCATAGTAAGCGAGTAACCTGGGTTCGATCCCCGGTGCCAGCACCTCTAAAATTGTTCTTCAATTTTAAGTGCTGATTTACCACGTGCTTAGCGGTGAAGGAAAACATCGTGAGGAAACCTGCATGTCCGAGGAATAGAAATATTACGAGGACATGTGAAGTCCGCCAACCCGCATTGGAGCAGCGTGGCGGATTCTTCCTAGCTCCAAAAACCCACTCAGAAATGAGAAGAGGCCTGTGCTCAGCAGTGGGACATTAATAGGCTGAAACTTTACCTTACTTACTTTAACTTTCTCATTGGCAACATTGTTGTAAAACTTGATAGCGTTGATCCATTTTGCGTGTCATAACAAAGTTTGCTTTTTTTACTTTTACGAGGTTTTCCACTACGTAATATCAGGTCTGTTGACAAGTTATACTTAAGAATATGTAGCTAAGTATGTTAGAAAATCAAAGACGGCAAAATATATATTAAAAAAAATCTCATCTAGCTTTTTCTTACATCGTGACTGCGTTTTGAAGACATAAATTACATATTCGCAAATACCCACACTCCAAACAAACAATCTACGAGTCTGTAATAGTTACAGAATAAATTAAGAATAGACAATTAAACTTAAATAAATATTACTTTGTAGTTTAATTTTCTTTAATTTATTGTAACTACTCTTTAAAGTGTGACTTTGGCTCAAGAGCGTCGCCAGCCAATATATATAACCGAATACTGTTGTAAGTTTTCAACTGCGCAGGATATTACGGCGTATAAGGACATGTGATCGACTTCGATTACTCATTTGATCGGCGGGTGAAACCGCGACCTGCGAACAAATCGAGTCTGGTTCTAACTGTGATATTACATCACGACTGTATCCCATAAGGGGTAGTCAGAGACGGGGCACTCACTGCAAAAACAGATGACTGCTAGAATCCACGTTTCACCAAAACAATATATTGCACTATTAATGGTACACAAAAGACCATGAGTTATTTCAAAATCTTGTAATTACTAAATACTAGGCCTACGTGCCGTAGCCGTGTAGTGGCGGCCTAAGAGAACCTACCACCCCATCACATCCCGTGGGTGTCGTAAAAATCGACAAAGGGAAAATGAAAACCAGGAGATGGGCAGCAGCATCTTCCTGGAACATCTGAATAAATACACTGCGATTGCCAACCCGCCTGCCAAGCGTGGCAACAATGGCAAAATCCCTCCTAATGAGAGCTAAGAACTTTTATGGCTATCTATGGGGGAGGCCTATGTTCAGCGGTGGACTTGTGTCAGGCTAAAACGACGAGGCCTACGTGAGTGGTTTCTGCCTACCCCTTATGTAGGAAAAAGGAGTGACTGTATGTATGTATGTATGGACAACGATATTTATCATTGTCAAACTACAACGTGGCGAGCATCTGAAATTACAATTCCAAACATTTCATACTAATTTATTCAGTTAACCTGTTTACAAATGTTTGTGCACACGTATGCTATACGTGAGTCTCATACTAATGCCGCCGGCGGCGTAACTCCGAGAACTAAGTGTAAATTATCCGTTGCAACTGCATATTATGTGCTCGAGACGGAACTTGCGCTTTATTGAAACACACTATTACTTTACGTGCACATAACGATGCTTTAAAATAGTCTGTTATTCTGATAAACTGTTTTTAATGTGAGGTAAAAGAGCACCAGCCCGCCTTGGTTTATATAGGTGGTAGTATTCACTGGTGGTAGGATTTCCGTCCAGAAATCAGTCTAGGTAGATACCACCGCAGTAAAAGCAGACCTGAATAGCGAAAGTATGTTATTCTTCCATTAAGCTTTAGTGTGCAAACATTACTGTGTCTCGATCTGAAAGGCACTGTTCGGTGCATGTTAATTACTGTGACGACCGCAGTGTGGTGTCATATAGTAATGTTTTGGGTAACACAGCATGTTATGTCCAAATGTTGCTCTTATCGGTTTTTTTTTTTTATTGTGTATAAAGTGACGAAACGAGCAAAACGTTCACCTGATGGTAAGTGCAACGTCCGCCATCACAATGCGCCCGTCACCCTGAGACATCAGTTCTTAAGTCTCATATGCTTAGTGATTACGCTAGCTCACAGTGCCCTTCTAACCGAAACAAACATGTTCGCACATTACTGTTTCACGGTTTACTGTTTTACTTACTGTTTTTATTCTGCCGTGAAGCAGTAGTGTGCAAGCATTACTGTGTTTCGGTTTGAAGGGCACTGTGAGCTAGCGTAATCACTGGGCATTTGAGACTTAAGAACTGATGTCTCAGGGTGACGGGCGTAGTGTGGTGTCACACAGAAATATTCTGGGTGACACAGCATTTGTTGTGGGCGGACGTTGCATTTACCATCAGGTGAACGTTTTGCTCGTTTCGTCACTTTATACAATAAAAAAAATCATTCATTCATTCATTCCATATGATATAAGAATGATTAAGTGATATTGTATTTGATTTTCTCTTTGTGTGTAATGCTTTTAGAGGTTCTATACACTATCATGGAATGTTCATATGATATTAATGAGTTCTTTGACCCTGCACATCTTCGTTTGCTTTTTTACTCTGGTTTCTTTATTTGGTGAACTCGATTAGTTTCATCTTATTATAACAAATGTATCGTAACAAATATAAGAAATTACTATTATTAGATGCTGTCGAAAGTAATTCTATGTTCTCTGAAACAATTTGGGCGATTCGCTATAGACGATAGTTTGTAGAATCTTCGAACGCAGAAGTTTAAGGAACTTTATCAGCGAGGCGTTGCTGCCGCTGGCAACAGTGGAAATGGGTAATGTAGCGAGTTAACGTAGTAATGCCAGCGTTGCATTGTGCAGGAGTAAAATGAATTTACTGAATATTTATATGTCTCAAACAGACAAACAAATTAGGACAATTTATAACTATACGAGGAAGACCGTTATTACATACTAGCGTGCCAATAAGACATTCGTACCACGTTTTATTTATAAACCACCCGAGGGCCAGTTATTCTGCCGTGAAGTAGGAGTGTGCAAGCATTACTGTGTTTCGGTTTGAAAGGCACTGTGTGCTAGCGTAATCACTGGGCATTTGAGACTTAAGAACTGATGTCTCAAGATTACGGGCGCAGTGTGGTGTCACACAGCATTTGTTGTGGGCGGACGGTGCACTTACCATCAGGTGAACGTGTTGCTCGTTTCGTCACTATATACAATAAAAAAAAAAGTTAATTTACGATTTTGATTCTGACTGTTTAGTTATTTAACAATCTAAAGGAAATAGTGGAAAGATGAGGTGGTTTTTTGTGACGTTGTCATAAAACGTAAAAACCAGACTGAGTATAATTCAGCCCCGTTGCAAATGCCTCTAGTCTTTCAGTAAATTTGTTTGTAAATTCAACTGACGAGATGCAATAGGAATATTTATAAACAATTCAGTAACAGACTACTAGCATTTTATGTAAATACATAGATGGCACTGAACTCAGGTAGTTTACGAAATATTTGAAATTACATAGGTATTCCCCAGTTTGGTCGCGTAAAGTACATCCAGACGTAAATATGTACATATCAGAGAAAGACTTCATTTTTTTTAAGAAGATCGACGGTGATATACGTATGTATATGTCGAGTGACGATAGAATATGTATGTATGTGTATATCTGTGTTAATATCTTTATGTAATATGTTTATGTACTCGTAGTTTCTAAAGCACCCATCACATTATTTCTCCATGCACGTGGTTGACTGGAAGAGAATGCCAAAAGGCATTAGGTCCGCCATTTGTAATCCTTTTTCATAAAGGTGAATACATTAAAGAGTAAATAAATAAATTAGTAAGTGCTCACTTTTCATGAGGATTGGTTGGACTTATGAAACAAAACAATCCCTTAATCACAAACCAAAATCTCAGCCAACTAGCCTGCATACATTAACTTTATTGTTAAAAGTCAAAATATACGTAGAACAAACTAAATTATATATAACTTTAGAAGTCCAGAATCTTGAGATATTACGATGAGATTAAGAATATTGAAAACCTGTTTATATTGTATTTTCACAGTTTTAGTCGTTTTTCATTACAAGATGTTAGGAAAGACAGAAGATTGGTTTAGTAATCGAATAACGTATAACGTATACGTCTAGGTAGGTACCGCCCCTGGGCCAGTTACTCTGCCGTGAAGCAGTAGTGTGCAAGCATTACTGTGTTTCGGTTTGAAGGACACTGTGAGCTAGCGTAATCACTGGGCATTTCAGACTAAAGAACTGATGTCTCAGGGTGACGGGCGCAGTGTGGTGTCACACAGAAATATTCTGGGTGACACAGCATTTGTTGTGGACTAACATTGCACTTACCATCAGGTGAACGTTTTGCTCATTTCGTCCATTTATAATATATAAAAAAAAATGTTTGTGAAAATCTAAGCCAGACATTTCTACGTTATTTAATTGGACTAATGTCAAAGAAATCACTATTCTAAATGAATATTAAATTTCACAAGTTGTCCGTTCCATTACACAACATTTAACAAACAATTTTTTCTTTGTAGCTCATCCGATTATAATCGATTGCTATTTTTAAAGTAATGATGATGATGATGATGTTCTCCTAGCCGATTTCGACCACGGCGACAACTTCCGAATTCTGTCGATAGCCATCAACTGCGCAGGAGATATTATAGTGCCACAAGTGTACGCGCAAACACAGAGGCACTCACTCGTCCCAACCTACCCGCGCCCGATGTAACGCTGATGCGATAAGATCGGAGGTAGGATGCAGTGTCGGGAAAAAAGTAAATCTGAGATTGAAATATTGTACATAAACAATAGATAAATCTACAAATTATGTATCTGAATAGAATTTATGTACAAAAAGAGTACTTTCATTTAACAACAATATGTTGCTTTTGCATCGAAAAATATCTGAAATTCTTTCTACTTTAAGAACCCACATTTCTAAAATGTAATGCATGCATGAGTTATGTCGTGAATTTTCTATCTAAGAACGGCCGTGTTGCATTTACGCAACATCAACTTTGGAAGAAAGCGGGAACAACGGTTTGAAAAGATAGATATAAAGTAAGAAAGACTCATTTCATGCATACGTGTACTCGCATTGTTTAAACTGCAGATTCTTATTATAGATTTCTTAACATCTGTATTTATAATGATATAATTTCAATATATTTGTTAAAGCAAACCGAGTAGTTTTAGCATCAATTGTACTAGATATTGTATTATAATTATTAGGTAAATGTGTTTGCGATAATACGTATGGTAAAAAAGTATTAATGTAGGCAGGTCAGTAGTAGAGGTTTTTGTTTTTTTTTTATTGCATAAAGTGATGAAACGAGCAAAACGTTCACCTGATGGTAAGTGCAACGTCTGCTCATAACAAATGCTATGCCACCCAGAAAATTTCTGTGTGACACTACACTGTGCCCATCACCCTGAAACATAGGTTCTTAAGTCTCATATGTCCAGTGATTACGCTAGTTCTCAGTGACCTTCAAACCGAAACACAGTATAGTTTGCACACCACTGCTTCACGGCAGAATAACTGGCCCTGGGGTGGTACCTACCTAGACGGATTCCTGCATAGGTATCCTACCCCGTCACGAGCAAATGTCACACCTGACGTTAAGTGATCACCGCCGCCTATGAACATCCGCAACAGCAAAATAATCGTGGGTGCGTGGCCGACTTTTGCGAAAAGAATAGGCTCTTTTCTTGAAGGTCGCTAAGTCGCATCGGTCTCGAAAAGCCGCTGGCGGCAGTAAGTTCCACAGAGTGCTCGTGAGTGGCAGAAAATTTCGCGAAAAGCGCATGGAATGCTATGGCTAAATTGACCTTCCCTTCCAAATGACCACTAAGCGTCACTCGATGTTTTGTGTAATTATTCTGACCCTTACATACTAATTATATAACAATATAAATAATCAATATATCAATATACATCAAGAATATTTATATATAGAATTAACATAGTTAAATATAATACACAAATAATACGTATATAAAGAAAATAACAGGGGAATTTAACGAATCACTTTGCCTGCATATAATGTTGTCTAAGAAGTCTTTTGAAGAAATTTTTGTTAGGTTCATTCCTGACAGAATCAGGAAGGGCGTTCCAGAGGAGTGTAGCCTGGATTGTGAAAGAAGACCTGACGAATCCAATACGATGCTGTGGAATACTAATCTCTAGGTTATTTAAAGAGCAAGAAATTCGATTATGAGTCAAATAAAGAAATTGGAAGTTATCTTTTAGATAAGACGGGGAATTGGGATCGTGTAATAGTGAGTTAAGTACTAATAATATTCAGCAGCTACGCCTTTGACAAATATTAGAGCCATCTAAGCTTTGCACGATAAGGGAATATGTGGTCATACGTACGTAGACCGTAAATAAATCTTATAGAATTGTTACGACATGTTCCCGAGAAATATTAGCACGGCCGGTGTACAAGGCATCACCAGTGCTGTCGTACACGGCACGAAAAAGGGCTGATTGAGCCAGGGTGATAATGATGCCTATTATAATAATTATAATTATCACATTATAAATGCAAAAGTGTTTGTTGGTTTGTCCTTCTTTCGCGTAGCAACGTATTCAAAAAATTCTAAAACCTCTGAACGGATTTTGATGAAATTCGGCATAGAGATTTTCTAGATCTCGAAACAACATATAAAATAATTTTTATCCCTGAAAAATACACAGCTCCTGTGGGATTTACCCGAAATCATCCGTGTTTGGGTTTATATCACAAAAATTTCTAAGTTTTAATTCTCAGTCAACTATTATGTTTGGGACACTGGGAAACAGGCGTTACTGTATGATAGAAAATATTAATAAAAATATATACGTACATAACGTATATATTTTTATTAATATTTTCTCATGAAGAGATGAAAACCAAAAGGATAATTAATTAAAAAAAAGTGTTCTTCGAACCCAAGCATTGGATCGTTCGGATAACTATCACTGATTATAGTTAAATAGCTTATGCCCGCGACTTTTTCCACGTGGAAACAGGTTTTTTAAACATCCCGTGGGGACTATTTACTATGAACTGTCCGTCTAGTTATTATGGATTTGCGCCGCTAAACCTAAGAAGAAACGTTCTCTTTTTATTAAGCTAAGGTATTGACGGAGAGCCTTTGTTCGTGTGGAATAATACCATAATATGCAATGCTGTCACTATGCTGCGTCTCGTTTCCCGCGGGGGCGAAAAGTTGGCTACGGGTGTGGTCTCTACCTCCCCTTACATGTGAAAAAGGTGTGACTGTATGTATGTAAGTGGCGAGGATTTTACATAATAACAAAGTGAAATAGGAGGGTGACGCTACTGCGATTTTTATAAAATAAGAATCTTTAAGTATCACACTGCTGAGCACAAGCCTCTTTTCGATGCTTAGAAGGCTTTGGAACTGGACTCCACCACGCTGCTCCAATGCGGGTTGGCGGACTTCATATTTCTTAGAAATATTTGTTTTTTATTCCCCAGATATGCGGGTTCATGATGTTTTCCTTCGCCGCTGAGCACGTGGTGCATCGGAACGTAAAATTTTAGAGGTGCCGTCACCGATGAAATTGAAATTTAAGGCAAGCGCAGGAGGCTCTATTATGTTAATTGATAATAACTAATTTTACTGGTGCAGGAATCCGTCTAGGTAGGTACCACCCCAGGGCGAGTTATTCTGCCGTGAAGCAGTAGTGTGCAAACATTTCTGTGTTTCGGTTTGAAGGGCACTGAGAGCTAGCGTAATCACTGGGCATATGAGACTTAAGACTTTTGTCTCAGGGTGATGAGCACAGTGTGGTGTCGCACAGAAATTTTCTGGGTGACTCAGCATTTGTTATGGGCAGACGTTGCACTTACCATCAGGTGAACGTTTTGCTCGTTTCATCACTTTATCTAATAAAAAATAAAAACTCGGAAGACACATTCTTCATTGAAACCTGCGCCTATATAACTAAATTCATCGTCGCCGTTTTTTGTCACTGTAAAACTCACTGACCAAGGCGACAACTTTCGAATACTGTGGGAAGCTATCTACTGTGCAGAAAATATTATAGTGCCAAGCACAGAGGCACTCATTCGTCCTATACTACTCGCCCGCAAACCAACAAGTCTTGGCTCCCGCTCAGAATTGAACTTAGAATCCGCGGTGTACTCTTACAACTTGGCCACGCGGTTGTTTATATTAGATGATGTTCTCCTAGACGATTTCGACCACGGCGACAACTTCCGAATACTGTCGAGAGCTATCAACTGCGCAGGAGATATTATAGTGCCACAAGTGTACGCGCAAACACAGAGGCACTCACTCGTCCCAACCTACCCGCGCCCGATGTAACGCTGATGCGATAAGATCGGAGGTAGGCTAGGATGCAGTGTCAGAAACGCAGGGACAATCACAACACAACCAGACCCGAAAACCAACAATTTGTGTTTTAGCACAAATGTTGGCTCCGGCTGGGAATCGAACCCAGGACCCGCGGCGTAGAATTCAGGTACTCTGACCACTAGGCCAAGCGGTTGATTTTAGACATATCTCATATCTATCACTGTCTAAGATGTTGGCGATTACCTACACATTTTATTACAGATTTGGTTAAAGTCACTATTCACTTTCAAGTTAACTTTTACTGTTGTCAGCATTCATATGCAGCAGTAGTATAGATAACGCCAATTATTCTGTCGTTAGGCACGAGTGTGCAAACATTCTGTTGTTTCAGACAGAAGGGCACTGAGTGCTAGTTTAATTACTAGGCATATGAGACTTAACAACTGATATCTCAGGGGGAAAGGCGCAGTATGTTACAAACACAGAAATATTCAGAATGACGCAGCATTTGTTATGGACAAACGTTACACTTACCATCAAGAGAAAATTTTGCACGTCTCGTCTCTACCTCCTGTAAAAAAAGTTCCTTATTAAATTAATTAAATTAAATTAAATATAATTCTATTACAAAGTAATTTATATAATAGCCACGATGAATGTATATGTGGCAATCGCCGTAGGTATAATTGTTTTATATTAAAATAAACTTTTCGTTAAAAATTTACAACATCTGTCATGTGCAGCACGTAAAATATGTCGAGGTTGGCTTGTGAAGCGTGTACCAGATGACTTAAAAACGTCACTATGGCCACTCGGTTATTCATAGCGATGTAATACGAAATATTTTCCGGAAAATCCATAATGAAAATATCAAATACTTTTCAAAATTGAACCGAATTTTTTTGATCAATTATCTAGTCAATCAAATAAATGTGATGTAAATTTTTTGATGTGACTTTTAACCCCAAATAATTTTACGTTTTTTTAAATACTAGATGAAACTAAATTAAAAGATGAAAATCACGTGAAGTGAAACCGAAAAAGCGAAATTTACTAAACTACAAAAATGTGTGGTAGCGGCTTAAGAGAATCTACCACGGTGGGTGTCGTAAAAGTCGACAGAGGGAAAATGAAAACCAGGAGATGGGCAGCAGCATCTTGCTTGAACATCTAAATAAATAAACTGCGGTTGCCAACCCGTCTTCCAAGCGTGGCAACTTTGGAAAAATCTCCCCAAAACGAGAGCTACAAACTTTTGTTGCAATCTATGGGGACCTATGTTCAGCAGTGCACTACTGATAGGCTGAAACGACGACGACAAAAATGTCAGTGCTAGGTATGGCAGATGCCACATCCCATTATCAACATCCTTAGACTGCAAATTTATTTTCAATTTGTTTAACATTTATTGACATTTTTTGAAAATCTAACGTAGCACCTTTTCACAAATTACGTTTTGCTAGTAAAGTAAGTCAAAGTTGAAACTTATTTCAGCTGCAAAGAGTCCAGTACACGAAATAATGATAGCGTGTATTAATAACAATAAATGAACTTCTACTTTTTTACATTAAAATTCTCAGGGAATATATTTATTAAAAATACATCTACACAGGCTCGATGATGATTAAAGGCCATCGTATATTTATTGCTACAATTCCAACTGAAGTATTGGCACAGTGGCACCCATCGTCCACCATGTCTTTTCGAAGTTACCGCAGAAATAAATCAATATCCTGATTTTTCCTAGTGGCGACGCCAACACACTATTTAACGTAAACTCTGTTGTAGAATCGATAAGACTCCATTGACGCAGTCGCTAAACAATTGGCTTTTACGCAAAGGATCGGATATTCGATTCTCGCAGTGGATAAATATTTGTCTTTCCTACAGGTATTTATTTCGGGCCTGGATGTATGTGTACGAGTATGTGCAATTTATGCTTGTATAAAACACCTATTGTATTTCATTTTATCTTAAGTTTTACTTCTGTCACGTGTACTTAGTTGCGCGAGCTTTTTTTAAAGAAATTAATTATAATTAATAAATTTATTAAAATGAATAGTGTAATTTTATCACGCTGTTTAGCGCGTGATCATGAATAGAATGTTGTCGCCGTGTTCGGAACGTTTTCTTTAGTTGTCTTCTGGGACCATGACGTATGCATGTATTATAATATCATTGCCTTAGTCTACTAAAGATAACTATTGCCACAAGGGACTGATGTATGTAATTAATATTTTGAATATATGTAAATCCTTCTTGAATGTAAACAAATTAATTCAGTAACAATATGCGGGAAGTTCGATCTTAACTAACAATAAACACGAGCGATGTTCAGTAACTACATTATCTCTAAATAAACCACACCATATGTGATGTATAGGATTTACGTATGTTTATATATTGTATTTACACAACCTGACTTTGGATTAAGATAAGGAACATTGAAAAATATTGTTACCAGCTCATAAACCAGCTACAATACTGCGATTTTTTTTCACACTTTTTCATGACTTTCGACAATTTCTCTCTCTTTTTCTCTATAAATAAAACGATTCTCCATACGAGCATCTCTCTGTAACAATCTGCTTGAAGACGTTATAAGGAAAGCCCACGTCAAAAGTACCCGCAACCGATGAGCTTGTATGAAAACACTAATAAAATTAGAAGAAGCGAATTGTGTCAGGATCGTTGCAAGAGGAAATATGTGGTCTCTGCCCCTCGCAATGGGAAAGCGGCGTGTCTGTCTGTATGTATGTATATAAATTTCACATGCCCAACGCAACCAGACCCGAAAACCAATGATTTCGAAGCAAGGACCTGCGTCAAGTACTCTGATTCACTCGTTACAAAGTATAATGCACTTATTCAACAAAAGATCATCTTTTTAAATCTAATACTCCTGTTAATTAATCCATATTTCCACACCATCTTTAAACCGATATAGAAATAAGACCTTCTCAGAGAAGAACCGGTAAGAAACTCTGGGGTCTTTCTTTTTTTAAATGCCATATTACAGAATGTCATTTATAAATGACATAAAAATTATATCATAAATTTAGTTGCTAGGGGGTTTGCAAGTGCAGAGTTAGAGTAATTTCTACATCTCTGTCGTCTATGTAAACATCTATTTTATTATATATTATACGCTTTTTCTAATAATATTTTCTCGGGAATTATGTAGAATTCTTTCAGTTTTTTTGCGTCACACTTTTAGGAATTTTGCTATAAAATTTTTAGAAAGAACGAACAGCCAGATTGTACAAAAGACCGATGAGTACAATCTTCCGCTATGTCTGGCGTATGTGGACTATGAGAAACCGATTTCGATTCCGTCGAAATTTGGGCGGTGCTACAGTCGCTTCAGCGGTGCCGAATTGACTGTCGGTATATCGATGTGTTGCAGTGCTTCTATATCAATGATATGATGGCTATCCGAGTACAGAACCAGAGTACGAAACCGATCCAATTGCAGAAATGTGTAAGAAAAGGTGATGTAATATCCCCGAAACTCTTCACCGCTGCATTGGAAGATGTTTTCAAACGGTATCAACATCAATGGCGAATACATCACTCACCTCCGATTTGTCGACGAATATGTATACTTAGGACAGATTCGGTCCAACTTCGACCAAGAGGTCAATCGACGGATCCAACTCGGCTGGGCAGCGTCCGGTACACTGCGTCACATCTTCTCGTCGAGTATACCTCAATCCCTCAAAACAAAAGTGCGTGTTGCCAGTGATGACATATGGAACAGAGACGTGGGCCTTCACTGCAGGACGCATAAGGAAGCTCAGAATCCCGCAGCGAGCTATAGAAGGCGCTATGCTCGAAGTTTCTCTGCGAGATAAAATTCGTAACGATGTTATCCGCAGCAGAACTAGAGTAGCAACATAGCATAGGGTTAGCAAGCTGAAGTGGCAATGGGCCGTCTCGGAAAACCGAAAACCGTTGGGGAAGAAAGGTTCTCCCCACTAAATGGAACGACGACCTGCACGGTTTTGCGGGAAGTCAATGGACGCAGGTGGCTCAGGACCGTGTTTTGTGGCAATCTATGGATTTGATCAACAGTGGACTATGGTAGACTAACATGATAATTATGATGATGATGATAATCACTTGTATTCCGTAGACTGACAAAGGATGAATTTTCATCTCGGGAAATTAAACGAATTCCAAGAAATATTTTAAAAACTTATATCCACGAGAATGAAGTTCTCAGCTAGTTACAAATATTATGAAATATCAGCAACCCTGTCTCGTCTGGGTTCTGTTGTTAAAAGCGTCTAAGCTGCGAGGCGTTTGGTGCTCCGATCGCCGATTCGCCTACGAAGCATAGAGTGCTAAGCACATGGTAAATCAACACTTAAAATCGCAAACTAATTTTAGAGGTTATTGCACCGCGTACGGCTGTCTCTTAGACACTCGGGGACTCAGCTCTCTTAGGGCTTATATTGTTGTTCAAAGTACAAATGATTAAAAGCTTTGAAAAGACATAAACATGGCGTGAACACACCCTATAGGTCCAGATTAACGTTGAACAAACTTGCAAATCTATATAGTAAATCGTACTACTAAGCTGGAAGACGTTTGTTTACGATAATCTGTAGAAGTTTCGTTAACCAAGAAACGAAAATAGAAAATATACATACACACATTCACGCCTTTTTCCCAAATAAGAGATAGGCAGAGACCACGTTCCCACGAGCAGTACAGTAGTAGCTTTGCATACTATGGTGTTATTCTGCACGAGCACTGCTCGATAGGCAAGGGGGCTGCCGGACACCAATCGGCTAATTGAATTTTAATTTAATAAAATTTAATTAATGCAATTTATAATTGACATTATGTAACAGCTATACTTTGAAAAAAAAGACACCACGGTTTTTTTCTGAGGTCATATTTTTCAGACCGGTGTATATTTTGATGTTCATAGGAGCTTTAAACAAGCTTTGACTTTGACTTCTTATATTGTGTAATCTTCTTATTATGCTTCAGTATTCTATAAGAAGGCTTTCTTCTTCAATAGCCTGTAAAAGTCTACTGCTGTACTTAGGCCCACCAGCTCAGAGGCTTTGTCGTAATGGCCATTATTGGTCGGCGGATAGGCGATATCGTTTACTGGACAGGATTATTGAGGTCTGGGTTTACAGAAATGGTTATTGCGCCTTTAACCAGTCGCCATGTGATTTTCATGGCCTTTTTTACCTGGCCGACTTTTATGACACCCAGGGGACGAAATGCGTTGGCAGATAATCTAACACTGCGACCACACACTATTTTACAGTATTATAACTAAATATACTATAAGTTTTGACAACAAATCCGCAACCATACCTCAATTTGTCAAAATTTATAAGTGTCAACGTTAACAAAGTAAACAAGATCTTTCCGACCCGTGTCATGTTTCAGTCCAAATCAAAACAGTTTCGTGAATATTACACGAGGGTAACTTCATACTCTTCAATGATAATGTGTTTCACCATAATGATTATGCTGAAACACATTAACATTATTAGTCTTAAAACAATTACCTGCTAGAGTACCTGAATACTTCCAACAATGTTATGTTGAGAATATTAATATATGTAAGGTTATTATATATTATATTATATTATATTATATTTTATATAATTATTGTTTTTTTATTATTGGATAGAGTGACGAAACGAGCAAGACGTTCACCTGCTGTAAAGTGCAACGTCTACCCATAGCAAATGTTATGTCACCCAGAACATTTCTGTGTGACGCTACACTGCGCCCGTCACCCTGACACATCAGTTCTCAGTGCCCTTCAAACCGAAACACAGTAATGTTTGCACGCTACTGCAGAATAACTGGCCCTGGGGTGGTACCTATCTAGACGGATTCCTGCATAGGAATCCTACCATCAGTGATATATAATCTACATCTACATTATCATTTAAGGGGATGGGTAATGTAAATAATGTTATAAATAAATAGATGCAATTGGATTAATATAGTGTATACGGTTTTAAAATTTTCTTTGATTAAATACATTGCTGATGACAGTGTATTATTCAATGCAGGAATCTGTCTAGGTAGGTACCACCGCAGTGGCAGTAATTCTTCTATGCAATGTCGTCAAGCAGTAGTCGTGCAAACATTACTGTATTTAATAAGGATAGAAATTTAATTTTCTAAGATCTTCGTGCAAATCTATTATATATTTGCCTTATTGACTATTTCCAGCTCCAAAATCTTCTCAGAAAAGTGAGGAGACTTGTGCTCAGGAGTGGGACATTATAGGTTGTTACTTTACTTTCACTTTGTACACGACAATCATACTTCAATGTGAATGTTAAACTGAATTTGAAATGGATCCGAATTTATCCCATCTAGTCCTGAGGCCAGGGCCAGTTATTCAGCCGCGAATCAGTAGTGTGCAAATATTATTGTGTTTGCACACTACTGATGTCTCTGGGTGAAGGGCGCATTGTGGTGTCACACCAAAATTTTCTGGGTGGTACAGCATTTCTTATGGGCAGACGTTGCACTTAACATCAGGTAAACGTTTTGTTCGTTTCGTCACCTTTCGTCGATTAGCCAAACAGCAATACCTGCATTCCTCACGCCTTATACACAGTCTGGGTATGTTGTTTCTAAATTAAACGCTACATTGCTCCATGTGATGCATATCGCACTTCGCCCATCGTAACGAATCGAACCATATAGTGAGCCTTAAGCTCTCTATTCATAATCAGATTATAAGAGCTAGCGTAATCATTGGGCATAAGAACTGATGTCTCAGAGTGACTCAGGGTGCAGTGTGGTGTCACACAGAATTGTTCTGAGCGACACATCTTTTTTTTTTGGCAGATGTTGGACATACCGGCAGTTGAATGTTTTGCTTTTTCGTTACTTTATCCAATAACAAAAAAAACAAAAATTAATCATCATCACCATTTCAGCTCGCCATAACTGCTGCTGAGTCAATACTATATTTTGCGACAATTTATGCAGGAGGCTTATATGTTGGTGCATACATCGACAAAACTGTGCATGTATTGCGGTCACATCCTTCCTGCAAAATGTGCCAATTATCGCAAAAAATTATGATGATGGTTAGATGAACTTCCGAATATTGTCGAGAGCTATCAGCTGCACAGGAAATATTATAGTGCCCCAAGAGTACGCGCAAATACAGAGGCACTCACTCGTCCTAACTTACCTGCACCCGACGTAACGCTGATGCAAAAAGATCGGAGACAGGCTAGGATGCAGTATCAGAAACACGGTGACTATCACTATACAACTATACCCCCTCCAAAATAAGTGATACGTTCTTAAAAAAAATTGAGAGAAACTACACGGCGACAAATTTCTTCACAACCTAATACGCAATGTTTAGGCGTTGGTAATAAATGCATAGAATTATATTACCTACTAAACGTAAGTGATCCCATCAAATTCGTACGAGTTTATATTCAAATGAGTTCTCTTTCGGTTGCTCACGCTCCTGCCGCCGTCGTATGCCGCAAACCACAAAATTGTTTCCATGGTTAATGTTGTTAACCCGGACCCTTGGAACTAATTTATTCTGCCATTATACGATACGTTCTAGTTACATTGTTAACCGACCTTTTTCGGAGCAACTATGTGGAAATTCAATTTGGTGATTTTTCCACGAGAAGAAAAAGTACAGCTGAAAAATCTACAAATCGGAAAGAGAAAAAAGAAAGAGATCAGAAAGAGTTTCTAACTTTTGGCGTGCGCATCAAAGCGCAACTAAGTATTTAGTACGTTTGGTGACGACCGCTTAGCCTAGTGGTCAGAGTACCTGACTTCTACGCCGCAGGTCCTGGGTTCGAATCCCAGCCGGAGCCAACATTTGTGCTAAAACACAAATTGTTGGTTTTCGGGTCTGGTTGTGTTGTGATTGTTCCCGTGTTTCTGACACTGCATCCTCGCCTACCTCCGATATTATCGCATTAGCGTTACATCGGGTGGGTAGGTTGGGACGAAGGAGTGGCTCTGTGTTTGCGCGGACACTTGAGGCACTATAATATATCCTGCGCAGTTGATAGCTCTCGACAATATTCGGAAGTTGTCGCCGTGGTCGAAATCGATCAGGAGAACATCATCACATTTGGTGTGCGCATCAAAGCGTAGGTGAGATGAGTCAACAGCCTAAGGCTGGCATCCCTCTGCTCAAAAAGTTAATGTTTACGTGGGTACTCTACAAACACCGCAAAATTGTTTAGTAAAACAATAGTATTTGTTTCACAAATAACATGTGTTCTGTATATCATCTGGGCATTAGATACACGCAAACATGCTCCATATGGCCATGTCTTACAACTGACTGACGGGAAAGGTTTTTCCAGGTGAACCGATGTTACCTGCACTGTTTGTCTGTTGTTAATGGTAACTGCAAAAATGAGTTTCGCGAAAACTTTTTTTAAATTCAAAAGAGGTTAGTGCGAATGTAAGGGGTGCCAATGATATAATCGTAGCACCAATTGTGTTTGTGATTTGAAGTCTCATCCCGTGACCGATACGCCCTGCTCACTTTGCTTGTGCTTAAGATCACACTCTCGGAAGTGTTGATTTACATTTGCGATGCAATAGGAGGTAACATAGCCGTGTGGTGGCGGCTCGTTAAAAGAATACTCATCACACACACTCCATCTCATCCAATGGATCTTGTAAAAGGCGAGTAAGGAAGTAAACTGCACTGTGCACCCAACAGCGCATGGTGGCGATGGGCTCACCACCTGTCACCAAGTGCATTATATTGTTTTGGTGAAACGTGGATTGTGGCAGTCATGTGTTTTTGCAGTGAGTGCCCAGTCTCTGACTACCCCTTATGGGATACAGTCGTGATCTTATGTAGGTATGCAATAGGTCACCATAAATAAAAACCAGGAGATAGGCAGCAGCATTCCTGGAACATTTGAATAAATAAACTGCGATAGCCATCCCGCATGCTATGCGTGACAACTATTTCAAGATATCCACAAAATGAGCGCTACAAACTTTTGTAGTAATCTATGGGTAGGCCTATGTTCAGCAGGGGACTATTGATAAGCTAAAGATGATGATTAAATCACTTAACAAACACATTAACAAGACATAACAAGGTCAAAATTTAGTTGAAATATTAACTAATTCGGCTTGTTCGAGAAACTGCTCCACGTCTTCTCGTCGAGTATACCTCAATGTCTCAAAACATTTTAACTAGTGCGTGTTACCAGTAATAACTTATGGTACCAAGACGTGGTCCTTCACTGCAAGCCGCATGAGGAAGTTCAAAGTCGCTCAGCGAGCTATATAGCTAAAGAGCTATGCTCGGTGTTTCTCTGTTAGGTAAGTAAAATAACTGACATAGCTCTAAGGATTAATAAGCTGAAGTGGCAGTGGGCCGGCCATATACCTCTTAGAACCGAAATTCGTTCCGAAAGAAAGTTTCACGAGTGGCTACCACACTTTTCCACTTGCTACGACCCTGAAACACATCTTTCGCTTCTTCTACTTTCATTAGCGTGTTCATACACGCTCGTCGGTTGCGGGTACTTTTAACGTGACGTTTCCTCATAAGTTCTCCGATCTGATTGTGATAAGTCCGCCGAGGTCGACCCTTACCGGCTTTCCCATTCACACTCGCCTCAAATCCGTTTCGTATATCTTCTTTTATTAATCCAACTAGGTATCCCTTTCTCGATCTTTGTCACTACACCTACAAACACACCGCAACGTTCCCTTATCACGCCGTTTCTCACTTTGTCGATCAAAGTTACTCCAGCTATACTTCTCACTTCCACGGCATTAATCCTACTTTCATGCCTCTTCTGCCAGAACTGGCATTCACTACCGTACATAAGTTTGAAGACCAGAACCCCGCTTTGCACACACAGTAATGCCTTTTTAGATACGTTCTGGGTATTCATAAAGTTTTGCAGAGTCCCATTCACTTGATTTCCTGTCAAATACAGTTCTCTCAATATCACAGTCTTACTTTCCGTCCTTCGTAAACTAAGAACTCAGCTACATACAATCTTTCACTTAAAAAAGTTTAGTAAAGTTTCAGTCTTTAAATGTCCCACTGCTGAGCCCACAGGCCATCTCTCATTTCTGAGAGCGTTTTGGAGCTAGGAAGAATCCGCACGCTGCTCCAATGCGGGTTACCGGACTGCACATGTCTTCGAAATATTTTTTATTTATTAGACATGCAGGTTTCCTCACGATGTTTTCCTTCTCCGCCACCATCCACTACCACCACCACCACACGGCACCTTAACCGCAAAGCACGTGGTAAATCAGCACTAAAAATTGCAAATAACAATTTTAGTGGTGCCGGCACTGGGAATCGAAATAAGGTCACTCGCGTACTATGAAATTTAAAGCCTTAAATCATAACTCTGCAATCCGTCATAATTTCTTCTCTTTCAAAAACCATTACTTTCGTCTAACTGGCATTAATTTTCATATCTTTGCTTTTTAGGCCACCAAGCGCAGTATTAACTTATAACGTTCAAATGATGACTTTTTTTTGGTTAATTTTCTTTTAGTTAACCCCGTTCTAAAACTTTAGTTAATAAAACTAAATTTTACGTATATTATCGCGTGGAATTGTAACTATTTATAGACTGACGTTTCTAATATTTTTTGGTATTTCTTTTCTTAGATAACTAGTCCAAGGGGCATAAAGAAATGAAACTAGGAGATTTTTCTTTAATTTCTGTAAGACACAAAAATGCAGCACCATCTAAAAATGTAACATTGAGGACTAATGTCCGCTTCGAAATCGACTTCAGGTACCTAAATTGGCAGCACGTTTTCAAATGGCGCTACGTGAGACGCTTTTGTGACAATTTTAAGGATTTCTCTAGGTATACATGTTCCGTTCGAAAACTAATATTATAAATATCAGACTAGCATTTAGTTATGCTGCTGTTTATTTTTAGCGTATCACTAAAGAGTTAGAGCCGTGGTAGCTAGGGGCTAGACGCTCGCTTTAAATTTCATAGTACGCGAGTGACCTGGGTTCGATTCCCGGTGCCGGCACCACTAAAATTGTTAATTGCAATTTTAAGTGCTGACTTACCACGTGCTCGGCGGTGAAGGAAAACATCGTGAGGAAACCTGCATGTCTGAGAAATTAAAAATATTTCGAAGACATGTTAAGTCCGCCAACCCGCATTGGAGCAGCGTGGCGGATTCTTCCTAGCTCCATAACCCTCTCAGAAATGAGAGGAGGCCTGTGCTCAGTAGTGGGACATTTATAGGCTGAAATTTTACTTTTTACTTTACTAAGGAGTTGTTGCCTGCGATTTGTAAATAGTAGACGGAACATCTATTTATGAATAACCGATTAGTGTTGACGACGGGGCGGGTAACCGTTAACTGTTAATCATCATATATTTCGTCATCATTTCATCTTGAATTCCAAAAGATAAAGTGCCAACCTATAACCAATAGAAGAGCTAAGAATTTTCTTTAAGACCTTTAAAATTTTTGGATAACGATGACTTTTTACCACCTATAGCGCTAAAGCAGTTATAGGGTTACAAAATAAAGAATAAGCAATAATTTGTTTGATAATTTAACATTATTACGTTTTCAATACTGAAAAGTATAAACTGAAGATAGAGATAACATTTTGTATAAATTCCCATGCCACGATTGAATACGTACAAACATCGGATACGCTACACTAAATTCTTCTTTTTTTTTTAAATAAATGAAGGGAAAATCACTTTAGGTGGAAAATAAAAATTAAGATAACTAAATTAACTATGCATTATTTCTCTATCGGTTTAGACGTGAAAAGTAAGTTATAGAGAATGAAAAAGAAATTTTCTCAGATTTTACAAATAAAATTATCCGTAAACTTTCTTAATACGTGTATAGGTAACAAAACTTAACTTTAATTAAGTCACACACGTATGCATTTGTTGTCTTCCAATACACACGCACGCAAGCACGCCCGCACGCACGCACGCAACATGCATGCACGCACGCAACATGCATGCACGCACGCACACACACACAATTTGTAACGCGTCTAATAATACGAGTAATATCTTATTTTTGGTAAATATTGGGAAACGTATTTTTTTTATTGGATAAAGACGCAGACGACCAAAACTTTCAGCTGATGGTAAGCGCAACGTCTGCCCAGAACAAATACTATGTCACCTAGAACATTTCTGTATGACACCACACCGCGCCCGTCACCCTGAGACATCAGTTCTTAAGTTAATTGGCTTTACTTGTTAAATGTATTTATCTGCTAAATTGTAATCTATATTGAGATGTTGATTTGGACAAATAATTAATGATAAAACAAAAATCTAAAGCTACGACCGCAAGTTTTTACAATTTCGTTTCGTTCCGTTTCTTTGTATAATGACATTTCAGTATTGCTTTTATATGTGCCAAGGCAAAAACTGTTTGAAACCATAACAAAGCAAAATAATTAACAAAGTTTCTATGGCGGTTTTAAACAAAGAGATTCGCATTATGACTGAAACTTCACTAGTAACTACGTAATGGCGTCAGTACAATCTAACACGCTCTTCAGTATAGTTACTATGAAATACAAATATTGTTTCACTTGTCTGTCTGGTTATGAATCATCACACTTCAGCCTATGACTAGTTCACTCTTGAACATAGGCCTCCCCCGTAAATGTAACAACATTTTTGTGACAAATTTGTGGCTCTCAATTTGGGGGGATTTTGCCATAGTTGCCACGCTTGTCAGGCGGGTTGGCAGCCGCAGTTTATTTATTCAGATGTTCCAGGTAGATGCTGCTGCTCATCTCCTGGTTTAATTTTTCCTTTGTGAGTTTTACGACACCCACGGGATGAGATGGGGTGGTAGATTCTCTTAAGCCGCCACCACACAGGGTTGTGAATATTCTGATGTAATAATAATAAGAATTCTCATATGGGTTCATTAGCTAGTATAACACGAAGTGATTGATATTACATTTATTTGTCAATACCATAACAAGTCAAGTTCTTTTTCATGTCACGATGATTTTGTAGATTTTCACGTAAGTAAAGTTGAGTGTTGAGCTTAGACCTCCTCTCATTTCTGAGAGGGTTTTAGAGGAAGTGTCCGCCACGCTGCTCCAATGCGGGTTGGCGGACTTCACATGTGTTAAAAATATTTTATTCCTCGGACATGCAGGTTCCTTCTCGGTGTTTTCCGTCACCGCTGAGCACGTGGTAAAAAAGCATTAAAAAGACAGAACAATTTCGCTGGAGCCACCATCGGGATCTCTCGCTCAGGTCACTCGCGGACTATCAAATTTTTAGGCGAGCGTCCGGTCCTTGAGACACCCCGGCTTCTCTTTTTTTATTCAAGAGCTCCTCTATTTTGTCTTGTCAAACATATTTCCGAACGATGATTGCCATACCGTTCGTTGTTAATTAAAGATAATACAATTTTGCAGGGAAGACCGACGAAAGAAATATATGGTTAGCTTCAAAACAAAAAGCAGATTAATTACAGATCTGTGGACCTGTCGAAAAGCATAGTAGTAATATTAATGAACAATTAAACAATGTAAACAACTCCAACCGACAGCTGTAGTGCATGTTATTTCAACAGATTGTCATAATACTCGTATAAACTAGTGCATATTTCAACAACTTTATGTTGCAAGTATTTAGACATTCCATTATTTCAAAATTTTCTGTTATTTCTTAGGTCTGTTTTTGCAGCCATGTCCGTTACTGTGCAATTCAAATTAAGAACATTTATAATAAGTTTAACGGCACTCAAGTCTTATTATTGTTGTCGAAGCTGTGTGTATGTGTGCTCGGAACTAGCTCTTAGAAATAAAAAGATAATACACAGTATCTTGCCATTATTTTTATGTTTAACTTCAAGCTTTCAAATATTTAAAGCCATATTAGTTTACAAATTAACAGGAAACTCAAGAGTATACAGAGATTAGAAAATAATAAATCTTGATAAAGTTGATTTTCATTGCATTATTTTCGGTGGTAATAACCCAGTTTTAATAATGGTTCTGCATTATCAAAACTGAATTTACCTAGTTTCATCATAGTTCCATAGTCTTGAACGTAGCTATAGGTGAAGAGCCTTTTATTCTCATTATTTACATCGTATTTTTAACACTGTATTGGTGGGAAATTACCATCACGGTCAAATAAATCCCTGAGAAATTTTGTTTACATATTTCATAGGAGAAAGTGACGAGACGAGCAAAACGTTTCGACTCGAATTTTCGCACTTGCGGGAAACGAGACGTGACGGAAGTAAAGAAAAGTAAAGTTTCAGCCTATAAATGTCCCACTACTGAGCACAGGCCTCCTCTTATTTCTGAGAGGGTTTTGGAGCTAGGAAGAATCCGCCACGCTGCTCCAATGCGGGTTGGCGGACTTTACATGTCTTCGAAATATTTTTTATTCCTCAGACATGCAGGTTTCCTCACGATGTTTTCCTTCACCGCCGAGCACGTGGTAAATCGGAACTTAAAATTGCAATTAACAATTTTAGTGGTGCCGGCACCGGGAATCGAACCCAGGTCACTCGCGTACTATGACATTTAAAACGAGCGCCTAGCCCCTGAGCTACCACGGCGAACCAGTCAAAAAATTCTTACTCCCTATTGCGTTCCCACGAGTAGTATAGTGACGAGCGCAGTGTGGTTCCGCACAGAAATGTTCTGGCACAGCATTGGTTACGGGCAGACGTTGCACTTACGAGTACCATCAGGTGATCGGTTTGCTCGTTTTATTACTTTGTACAATTAAAAAAAAAAGTTTTATTAATATTAAGAAAAATGGGTTAGTCCCATTATGATACAATCGGCGTATATTTTTTTACATTTTCTTATAGTAATTCTTTCGTTGTTCGTTTCTCTTAATAAATTATAATAGTACAAGAATAAAAAATCTCCTTTCATATTTGGGACGGAAACCTGGAAATAGTCCGCCACGCTGATTTAAATGTCCTAAAAACGATTTTATTTATTACTGTTACATTCAAGTTTCCTGGCGATCCTTTATTTTTTGTGCTAGCACAGAGATAGCGTATCGACCTCAAGTAACCTTCATATTAAGTTTACGGTGTTACGGTATTCTAACGGCTACAGATCGAATCGCACAAAGGCCCTTAATTTTCCGCCTGAGTGTCTCAGGTTTGGTACTTGACGGTGATCACTTGCCATCAGGTGAGCTGCTTATTCATTTATGTCCTCTTCTATATTAATAAAGATAGTTCAACGAATTTATTTTCCTATATCGCTATCATTACGTCGGATCGCACGTTATGTTAAAATTTAAATAAACATTGTCATTGTCGAGTAAAATTCGTATGTATTCATTAACTCCACGTGAGGGGAAAAGTAATTAAGATTTAACATTAAGCTTCATTGAGTGAGAAATTTATTGCTGTTTCCTTTACTAAATGGCGATAATTGGCCGAGATTGTCTTATCAGTTGGGAAAAGCAATTTCAGTAAGGTTTTCTCAGTGACGCAATCTGGTTACGGAAAGATTAGTTATGTGATAACGAAACTCAGCAATAATAATAATGCTTATTTCTTTCCTTAGACGTGCCATGTTAATGATATATTTCGTATGTAAAGAATCTATATCTGACATATATTAAGAATGTATATACGTATTCAAAACCTTAAAAAATCAATTGAATCAACTTTTTAAGTATTGTAATCTTTTTGTAATAATTTGATCAATTTTTTATATGATTTTTTTCGTTCACCTGATAGTAAGTGCAACGTTCGCCCACAAAAAATGCTGTGCCACCCAGAATATTGCGCCCGTCATCCAGAAACATCAGTTCTTAAGTCTCAAATGCCCAGTGATTACGCTAGCTCACAGTGCCCTTCAAACCGAAACACAGTATTATTAGCACACTACTGCTTCACGGCAGAATAACTGGCCCTGGGGTGGTAACGTAGCGCACCTTTATCAGTTACGGGTAAAAAAAGTAATGATAATTAAAATAAATGTCTCTCAGCCTTATAAAGGGTTTGGAGAAAAAGTCAGATGAAGTGTCATTAAAAACTTGCATTAAAAAGATATATTTTATTCGACTGGAGTAAGAACTTATGACCGGTAACTGACTGTGTCACGACGTCATCAAGATCTTGAGTAGCGTTAGTTTAAAAATAAATTGCATATACAAAATATAATAAATAAAAGATTTCTCTGCGTACAAGTTATGGAGTTTATAAGTTTGATTAAAATTCCTTAGTTCAATTATACACTTCGAATCACAATTCTCGAAATGAAGTGTTTACTCAGTACTGAATATATTAATATCACTTGAATCATTCTGAGCTTCCTCCGGGAAATAGCTTATAGAAGGGAAACTTTTAATGAGGTCAAACTAACAAGGTGAACTTTAACTTCGACTATATCTTGAAGCACCAATAATTAATAGGTACACATCTAACTTTCTTCTTCTATTTTTTTTAAACCACAATCATGTTTGTAATACAGCTTTTAAATAAACTAATACTCATATTAATTAAATCATTATAAACTTAATATTTATGGTCTTCTCTATAAATTAATACATTGTTGATCTTCCTGGAACATCTAAATAAATAAACTGCGGCTGCCAAACCGCCAGTCAAGCGTTGCAACTATGGCAAAATACTCCAAAATGAGAGCTACTAACTTTTGTGGCAATCTATGGGAGAGGTCTGTGTTCAGCAGATGACTAGTGATAGGCTGAGATGATGACGATGGTGATGATACCTTATTGAAACCTATTAGACTTTTTCCCAGCTTGTGATATTTATGAGGAGAAATAAATTAAATATTAACTTAACAATTTTTTTTTTTTTTAAACGAAGCCCCGCAGTAGGATTTGTCCTGTGTCGCGGGTGCGTTTTACAGACATAAATTCCACATGCACAAACACCCAGACCCGGAACAACTATATGTAGGCCATACAAATATTTGTCCCGTGCGGGAATCGAACCCGCGACCCGCGGCGCAGAAGCCAAGGGCTTAGCCACTGCGCCAACCGAGCCGACATGTGGTTATTTTATGTCAAATAAATATTTTACACAAATCAGGAGAGTACGTTGGGCGGAAGTGCCTTGACACTCTAGTGGCAGGAGGAAGACCGCGCAGTAGACCCAAAAAGTGCTGGCTCGATATCGCTATGTCGGATATGAGAGCCAACGGACTCACTACTGAGTAAAAATCAATATCAACCCAGGGCCAGTTATTCTGCCCTGAAGCAGTAGTGTGCAAACATTAGTGTTTCGGTCTGAAGTGAACTAGTATAATCACTGGGCATATGAGACTTATGAACTGATTTCTCAGGGTGATGGGCGCAGTGTAGTGTCACACAGAAATGTTCTGGGTGGCACAGCATTTGCTATTGGCAGACGTTGCACTTACTATCAGGTGAACGTTTTATTTATTTATTTATTTATTTATTTACTCTTTATTACACACCAATGTAGAAGAAAAATAATATTTAAAAAACAAAAACATTCAAGCAAATGGTATAGCAATCGGCGGTCTTATCGCTAAGAGCGATTTCTTCCAGACAACCGGTAAATGGACATAACTGAAGGAACTATTAAAGAGGGTGTGCCGGCGATTAATAGATAGCAATATAAATATATTATGAAATAATAAATACAAATATATACCAAATATATACTTACGTACACACATACATTAAAATAAAATACATAAATATACATATATATATATATATATATATATATATATATATATATATATACATAAATATACACATACATAAATACCGAAAAAAGGGTTTAAAATGAAAGCGACAGGTAGTGACTTTTGACGAGCCTTTTGAATACTGTTAAAGACTGAGCACGTCTAACTTCCACAGGTAATGCATTCCATAAACGCACGGCCTGCACAGTGAAGGATCCATCTGTGAATTTAGTACTGTGAGAAGGCATTTGTAATAGAGGATTCTCTGAAGATCTCAGATTTCGCGAATGGGTATCATTTAAGAACTTAAACTTTTCTTTTAGATAAGAAGGATAAGACGGATTGAAGAGCACGCTTTAGAGAAGGTAAAGTATATGTGCATTCCGGCGAAGGCGAATTGGCAGCCACTTGAGCTCTTTACGATAGCTTGAAATATGATCATATTTGCGTAAGCCAAATATGAATCTGATACAAAAATTTTGAAGTCGCTCAAGTTGATCTAGTTGTATAAGAAGAGATTGTGCAATCGCAATCTTAGTGGCGGTAGGAAGAAAATTGCGCAATCTTCGCAAGACACCCGCAGACGCATAAGCCTTACGACGAATTTTTTGCAGCTGAGGACTCCAGGAGAGATTTTTGTCAATATGGATCCCTAAGTTCTTTACTGTGTCACTTATGGGTATTACAATGTCATTAAAAATAACCTGAGGGAGATAAGAAATATTAGACTTCATTAACATTTTTGGGCTGCCTATAATAATGACCTGCGATTTTAAGGGGTTAACCTTTGGAGCCGTGGTCTGTGCTCCATTCTAAAATTTGCGATAGGTTTCTATTAAGATCTTGTATGGCAACGGAGAGATCTTTAGGAGCAGCCTGTGTATATATTTGAAGGTCGTCAGCATAAAGGTGATAGGAAGAAGTAATTTTCTCGGAGATAGAGTTAATAAAAACTGCAAAAAGTAGTGGAGATAAAACGCCACCCTGCGGTACACCAGCAGTTGTAACACTCCATGTAGAAAAATTATCCTCAATGAGTATACGCTGCTGGCGTCCATACAGATAGCTGTGAAACCAATCAATCACTGTCGGAGATACGTTAAGAGAACCGATTATACCAATCAAGATGTCAAGATCAACAGTATTGAAAGCATTACTAAAATCTAGCAATGCGAGAACTGTTACATTACTGTTTTCCATGCCTGATCTGATATCATCTGTAATTTTGACTAGAGCAGTGGTAGTACTGTGCCCTGGACGGAAACCGGATTGGAATGGATTGAGAAGGGAATTTTTTGAAAGAAAAACACTAAGCTGATTATAAACCAGTCGTTCAAGAACTTTGGACAAGAAAGGCAATATGGATATGGGACGATATTCAGAATAAGACACTGGATTTGGTTTTTTTGGTAAGGGAATTATTTCAGCGTTTTTCCATGCTGATGGAAAAACGCCAAAAGAAACGGACCAGTTCAGGATATGACAGAGGATTGGAAGAATAATGTCTAGGATAGGCAGAATCATTTTACGGCTTACACAATCACTTCCCACTGCGTTGGAAGAAATTGATAAAATGCTCTTCTTAACGTCACACACAGAGAATTGATTAAAGATAAAAGGAGAGTAGTTAGGTGTTGGAAGAGACGAAAGATGTATTAAAGTTTTAGGTTTAGTAGCCTTATCAAATTTAGGCGAGCAAGAGAACTGTTGATTGAGTACATTAAGGTTTAAATCGCTAGGAATAGAAATATTACGAGATTTTCCAACGCCTAATGATTTTAGAAATTTCCAGATCTTTGCTGGATCACCATATTGCACTGACTCATGAATGTGGTGGCGCTGAGCATCCCTACACACCTTATTGCAACGATTTCGAATAGCAACATATTTTTCCCAATTTGTGTTGTTAGGTCTGCACTTGTATTTCGTTTTTAAAGCAGCCTTCTTAAATATTATAGATTTGATCTCTTCCGTGAGCCATGGTGCTGGGTAGTGTTTAATTTTAATTGCTCGAATTGGCGCATGTATGTCATAAAGCTTAACTAGGTTGGATGTAAATATTTCAACTTTTTTATCAATTTCGTCTGTAGCCAGAAGATGCGACCAGTCCAAAAGTGATGCATCCTCTCGAAGACTGTCAATGTTCATGCCACCAAAATTACGTTGCAAAAGAACTTTAGATTTGCCTTTGGGGGGACGTACTTTATAAGAAAGAAAAATTAAATCATGATAAGAAAAAATATCTGCAGAGCATTGGCCGTGCTTATGAACTAAATCAGGAGAAGACACAAAAATAAGATCTAGAAGAGTGGGAGTACAGTTAGGAAAGTAATGAGTTGCATTTAAATTAAGTATAGAGAGATTATTCGCATGAATAATAGATTGAAGTGTAGAGGATCGATGATCTTGTTTGAGGAGACAGGTATTAAAATCACCCATTATAATCGTATGTGCATAAGAAGGCACTAGTTTTTCTAATAAATTTTCGAAAGAATTAAAGAAATCTATTCTCATTAAAGGACAGTAATAGACTTCAAGAAGGACTTTGGAATGATGTAGCTCCACCTCGATAAAAAGATGTTCGCCGGCATTAGATGGCGGTGGCTGCACTGAAACGTCAACAAGAGAGAAAGAAATACATGTGCGCAGATATATAGCAACACCACCTCCAACGCCAAGCGAACGATCGTTTCGAATCAGTTGAAAGCCAGGTAAGGTATATGCAGATGAAGGGAGACAAGGCTTTAGCCAGGATTCTGAAATGAGAATAGCATGAATATTTTTGCAATTAAAGGTCGCCAGCATATCAGGAAAGTGTGCCGGAATGCTCTGGGCATTTAAATGAACAACATTAAAATTTTTGTCAACATCAGATAACTGCGAAATGAGATTTTCAGAAAGAGATGGTAAGCTGACAAAACTGTCATAGTCACTACTAGCTGAATAAAAACTATCACTATCGCTACTAGATTGAGTACAGAACATAATAAAATAAAATTGATATATATATATATATATACGTATAAAGACGTAACAAAAATAATAATAATCTAACAATAAGGCAATCATGTCCACCTACCAGTCGAGTGTTGACGTACTAAGTATGAAAACAATCAAAAAAAACAAACATAACTACAACAAAACCAAACTAATAATAGATTAATTATAACCAAAAATAACAGTCATAATTAAATATTAATTTTGTTTCATCAAAACATACCAAAAAAAAAGAAAAAATAATAATAATTAGAATATCATTTAAAATGTATGCATTTATGAACAGTAAAAAGGAACGCAAACGTGATAGATCTGTGCAAAAAGAACATAACTATAACATTTATGATCTGTTAAGTCAAATTATTTGAGATCAACTATTGACTTTGACATATAACATCAAAAATAATGTAAACACTAGTTAATAGTTATAGTTCTAGCAAAAACATTAAGCATTAAGGAAAACAACATAACACAATATGAATATACATTAACAGATAGTACTAAATAACAAATATACAAAATTACCAAAATATAAAAAGTATAATTTAGCCTATTAAGAAATGGAAAGTGACATTATTATTGAAGTGTTCGATTGTTAGTTTTAAATTATTAGATATTTCTCTATATTATTTATACATAAGGATAGAATGTAGCATGTGATTATGTTCAATACATTAAATTACTTTACAGTTATTAACTGTTTTCACTAATGAAAAATAATAAACAAAAACAATCTTGATTAGATTGATTTTGAACAACAATGTTAATAGTTAATACCCAACAAAGAAACCAGAATCTTTGAAGCACAAATAGATAAGAACAATTAAGTTTATGTAGCAATAATAACTACAAAATCCAAAATTAAACAAACTAACAATTTTAACAGGATCATTAACTGTGTAATGCACACCAAGGCCATATTTATGAAACACACAAAGTAATCATTTTCTGACGGTCACATTTCGCTTGGGCTTCACAGCAGCCTTTTTTGTCACCGCAACAGATTTTGGGGTTTCTTGACTTTTCTTGATTTTATTAATATCGCATATAGAGGACACACGATGACGAGAACCATCGGGCGATAGGACGTAAACACATCCCTCTTTTGTCCAGCATTTCGAAATACCAAATGTCTCTCGTGCCGCCATGAAGACATCATGCCTTGACTTTGTGAGAAATTCCGAGATTGTGACACCTGAACCCTTAAGATTCGTTTTAGCGTACCATACTTTGTCTCGGAGTACAACATCTTGAAATTTCACAAGAATCGGGCGAGGTCTATTGGGAGCTGCCTGTCGTCCCATCCTGTTGCATATTCTCACATCACCGGCTGAACAATCACAAATATTTAACTGATCACTCAAAACCTTGACAAGAACCGCTTTAGTGTTTTCTTTTGTTGTTTCTGGCACACCGTGAAATAGCAGCATCTTCCTTCGACTTCTCACTTCCAGATGATCAACATTACGAGCCAGAAGTTCAACTTGCTGTTGAAGACTATTAAGTGCCTGCATCATAAAAGTTTTGAAAGATGCGTAATCTGCAGATAAGGCGGTAACGTTAGGTGGCGAGTTAGAGCCCTTCCGCAGTTCCTCTTCAAAATTGGCCATCCTGTTACTAAAAACCTCTATCAGATTAGACAAAGTGTCCTTAATTGTAGTCTCCATGACGACAACAACTATGTGGTGTGGCAATTTTGTAAATGTAGTTAATACGAACGGAAAACACTCTGGTAGGTAGCGAAAACTAATAATTCCTCATCGATTAATGTAAAAAAACAAACTAAAAAATTTAATTTACACAAATAATAAAGGAGCGTAAAATTTACGTGTTATATTTCCGACTACCCTCCATATGCGTTTTGTTCGTTTCATCACTAGATCCAATAAAAAAAAAGTACCAACACGAAGAATAAATAAGCGAACTCTCAAACTGTAATTAAGTTCGTTACTGTCCTATGAAACTTAAAAGCGCAGACAAGCATCGACTAACTTATTATTCGAAAGGAAACAGAAATTTTCTTGAACAGAAACAATTTTTTAATGTATTTTTGTGACTGTGTTATTTTAATGGTGCAATAAGTATTAATAATAATCATCATCATCATCATTTCAGCCTATTACAGTCCACTGTTGAACATAGGCCTCCCCCATAGATTGCTACAAAACACGGTCCTGACCCACCTGTATCCATCGACTTCCCGCAAAACCGTGCAGGTCGTCGCTCCATCTAGTGGGGGGTCGCCCTACGCTGCGTTTGCCGGTACGAGGTTTCCACTCGAGAACCTTTCTTCCCCAACGGTTGTCGGTTCTACGAGCTATATGGCCGGCCCATTGCCACTTCAGCTTGCTAATCCTAGCAATAATCATATCACATAAAAAATGACGACCGTGTGGCCTGGTGGTCAGAGTACCTGACTTCTACGCCGCGGGTCCTGGGTTCGATTCCCAGCCGGAGCCAACATTTGTGCTAAAACACAAATTATTGGTTTTCGGGTCTGGTTGTGTTGTGATTGTCACCGTGATTCTGATACTGCATCCAAGCCTACCTCCGATCTTATCGCATCAGCGTTACATCGGGTGCGGGTAGGTTGGGACGAGTGAGTGCCTCTGTGTTTGCGCGTAAACTTGTGGCACTATAATATCTCCTGCGCCGTTGATGGCTCTCGAAAGTATTCGGAAGTTGTTGCCGTGGTCGAAATCGGCTAGGAGAACATCATCATCATCATCACATAACTGAGCTGATGATCCTGGTGAGATTACAAAGTCATAGTTAAAATAATTGTACTGTCATCGATCTGTAATACGTGTGCGAAATTTAAAAATGAAATTACAATTAAATTATTCGAACTCTTCTTTAATTGGGTGAAAATGTAATTGAAAATTTTCAATACATTCATACATAACTATGTTTGAATAAATTGTAATACTTGTATGTAACTACATAAACAAAGTTCAAGATAAAAAACACAAGGATCTTTATTCTCCTATATAGTTTTACAGACTTATGGTGTTATTCATAAAAAATACTTATGATAGATATTAGGCTTACTGAACGTCTAATTAAATTTCGCTATGGGATACTTCAACATGGTTATGTTGTTGTCCTAATCAAATTTCATATCTATATAGGTTAAACATTTGTAAATTTGTACATATATTATATTTGCAAGCTCCTTTCAAAAATGAGTGATCTCTTTGTAAGCAGGCTGTAAACCTTCTATATTTTTATGAATAAGATCTGAAATTTCATGGGCACAATATAAGTAGATACAATGACCAACAATTCGTGTTTTTGCACGAATATTGACGCCGTCCGGGATTCGCATCCAAGACCTACGATATAGAAGTTAAACACTCTAACCACTAGGTCTCGCGGTCGTCATTATATATTTAAATGAAACTAATTTTTACGGATTTTATCGCGTTTAATTTTATACTATTTATAACCCGACGTTACGACGAAAAACCAAGCATACCACTGCAAGACTTCAAGACACAGTTAGCTCTTTCTGCGTAGATCGGACCACAAAAAATAATTAAAAGCTGAAGGTACTCCGGGTTAACTATGACATCAGGACATCTGTCACCTCAGTCCCCCCGTGACCATGGGTGCTGTAAAGCACTCGAAACGTCGGGTTATAAATAGTATAAAATTAAACGCGATAAAATCCGTAAAAATTAGTTTCATTTAAATGTGTAGTGTTCGCGTAAATATAAGAAATCATTACGTCATTATATAGTTTACATATTAACAAAATTATTTTTTGTTTTTTTTTTTATATTATTAAAGGTAAATTAATTAGTAAAATTACGTGTAATAATCAAACGATTGCATCAATTAAGACCCTCGTGTAGAGTATAGTTGTATAAGGTTAACCTTCACGCTTGATTTGTAAAACATCAAAGGTAATATCGATCTACGAAAAGCGACGCTAGCCAAGTTTCTGGTACGTTACTATAACAAGCCGAGCTGCAAAACATGAGAGCTAACACTATCAGATATAATATAAAAATGCATTTAAGGTTAGCATTTATAATTCGATTATTGAAGTCGTGGTCCTGCATGACAAAATTATTTAATTATTAGATACATTCACGCCTTTTTCCCATTGGGTTAGGTAGCTACCACATCCGTAGCCCATTTTTCGCTACCTCGAGAAACGAGGCGTGCCGCACGAAAAATCTTTTAAATTATTATTGCTTATATCAGTGTGCTTTTTGCATTAAAGAGCATCAAGCACGCATTAACCATGCTAGGATTTGAACCAACGACTTGTGACGTGTAAGAAAATACACTGCCCTTTCTCATTTTTCAGGTATCTTCAAACTCGATTAAGCCAATAATTCGCGCTTACTTATTGACTTCGACTGGAAATCAAACTCAGATTCGAGGCTTAAGGGCTAAGTACGCTGATCACCACACCTTTTGTAACGCGGTTATAAATTAATTTAACGCAGTTATTAATATCATATGATGCATAAGCATTCATCATAACATGTTTACATTTAAACCTCGGAAAACGATTATAGTGAACAAATTAGACGTTCGAATCCGAGCGAAATGAGTAGTCGCAGGATGATTGCATACGCTTATGAGATTAAATCCCGCTCCGAGGGCTCGAAAACTACGTACTCATACTTAATGCAAACAAAACTTAGTATTTTCAGTAATTTGCCGTGTGGCTCTACTCTGGCTTAAGAATCTACCACCCCATCTCATCCTGTGGGTGTTTTAAAAGTCGACACAGGGAAAATGAAAACCAAAAAAAAGCTGTGGTTGCCAACTAGCCTGCCAAGCGTGGAAACTATGGCGAAATCCCCCAAAATGGGAGCTACAAACTTTTGTGGCAACCTATGGGGGAGGTTTATGTTCAGTAATGGACTATTGATAGACTGTGACGATGATGATGAATAATTTATATGATATATTCTACGATTTCATCACGTAGCTCAATGGTGCGACTCCTAGCTAATGTTTATATTTGTGAATCATAAAATTCCAGCCGATGCTCGTGACTTCGTCTGCGTGGATAAAGGTATTTTAAATATACCTTGAGAACTATTTGATTATGTGGAATGAAAAATTTTCCACGTCCGTCTTGCGTAACGAGTTTCTTTCGCATTTATAATATTTATATGGGTGATTATATGGAGAAGTAAAACTAAAAAAAATTGATCGAATTCTAGCTTTTTAGTGATGCGCCCACAACGACAGACCTCTATCATTTAATTTATATACATAAAGTATAAGGTAAATACGTAAAAAAGAAACTACGAACTTTCTAAACAACATATTAAGATACTAAGAGAAATATTTTAACTGCCATTCTCTTACATAATAATAACCAAAACGTAGCATAGCACCTTCATTTCTCCAGCTTTTCAGATTTTACTTAGGAACTACTAAGTTCTCTAACTGCCAATGAATGGCTCGCCAAAATTGATTAAGCCATTTCGGAGATTAGCACAGATAAATAAACAAACAAAGAGACAAACAGACTTACTGACAAAAAAAATAAAACGCTTTGAGTTATGATATCCTTCAAATAACCGTTCAGATTAAGAAAAAGTCTTTATTGCGAAATCACAGAAAATTTAGTTTTATTTATACATAGTATGAGACAACACGAAACACTGGATGTTAAACTGGTCAGGTTAACTACCTCCAAAGTAAACTGACACGAGGAAAACCAATTAAAATCTGACAACAGCCTTACAGCTCCCCACAGAACTCCTATGTAATTTTACTACTATGAATGTAAATACTCTTTATATACAAGTTTATTCGTTGAATTCCCTCGTTATGCATAATTTTAATATAACCAAAGTGCTGTGACTTAGTCTTTCGTGTTTAAAAAGAACGCGTCAAACTCAGTACACGTGAAAGAAGTGATTTACAGTTTACTGAGGATAGGATTCTTATGAAGGAATTCGTCTAGGTAGGTACTACTACATCAGGGCCAGTTACTCTGCCGTAAAGCAGTATTGTGCAAACATTAATTTTGGTCTAAAGGGCACTGAGAGCTAGTGTAATTACTGGGTAAATGATACTTAAAAACAGATGTCTCAGAGAACCGGCCGCAGTGTGGTAGCACGCAGAAATGTTCTCAGCATTTGTTATGGGCAAGCGTTACTGTTACCAGAACTTTTGCTCGTCTCGTCACTTTCTAAAATAAATGAAATTTCACTTACACATCACCATCAGACTCCAATACCAACAATTTGTTGTGATTTTGCACAAACATTTGCTCGTGCTAAGATTCAAACCAAGAATCTCCGGCGAAGAATTCAGGCCACTAGGACACATGGCAAATAAATAAAATTAATGAGAGTAAGTAGAAGGGAACGTAAAGAAATGTCATATTATTACTTTTGTCACCGGTGTCGTGATACTTACCCAGGGTAGTGGCATTTAAAAAATGTCGCAATAGCTTCAGGTCATTTTCATAGAGAAGAGACCGCATAGTGGGTAATTTTTTTTTATAACTTCAAAGAGATGAAAGTCAGTAGAGTATAGGGAGTATACAAAGGTTGATTATTATGCACATACTATTTCATACAAGCAATCGAGATAGGACGGACTGCTCCACAAGGGTGAAGACGGTGTGAAGCTGAGAAGATTCGCACTCCATTTCGGAGTCTGAAGAGGCAGAAGTTTCTTCTTCTGATGATTGATGATGATGAAGATGTCTTAGAGGGATCTTGACGCCTTCCTTGCCAAAGCTAGTAAAGGCATCGTTTTTTCCTGAATCGTAAGGACCGCATTAAGAAGTTCGGGATGCATTTTAAAAAGTTCGGGATCCGTCTTGTTTCACCTATTTTAACTAATCTTTTATGACTGTCTAAAACTCCTACGGGGAAGTTGCTGCCGTTGGGATGCCGGGGTGTGTGAACTAACTTCCCTCCCTGCCGGGACAGGGAGGATGAATGCCTAAAGTGTGTACCTCTTATGCGTCCAAGTGTGGATCTTATTTTGCACACTTTTGGATGTGTGCTTAGATTAGTTAAAACTACGTGGGGACTTAGTCCAATCGAGTTAGCTTACGTTGACTAAGGCTCTACCCAAGGCCAATTTATGTAGACCACTTCCGTACAGCGATTGCCAAAAGGCGAACCGTGGGCGAACGGGGCTAGACCGGTGCTGTGATCGTTAAGACCGTTAGGTATCCAATAAGCGCAACCACCTTGGAATCTGTAATGCTTTCCAAAGAACAATAGAACAAGCAATCAAAATTGCTTTGTTTATTATTTCCCGGAAGGGTCGGAGCAGGTATATCGGACCTGCATGGGACTCTAGCGACAGTCAGGTTTGGAGCGTCGAGTGCAACTGTTTCTGTCACATTGTTTTCCTTCATCGTCGAATACGTGGTAAATCAGCACTTGAAGTTGCAATTAACAATTTTAGTAGCGGCGGCACAGGGAATGGAACCCAGGTCACTCGCGTACTATAAAATTTTCAGCAGACGCAAAGCCCCTGACCAAAAATAAATATTTTATAACAGCTCACTATGTTATACACATCTTTAAGGAGTAAAAAGACTTATTTTACAAAGTTATTTTACAAAGTTTTTCAATCCCAAATATTTTCCAATTATAGACACAAAGACGAATAAAATTAAACTCTCTTTCTTTGATAGTTTGTTGGCCTTGTATGCATTGCAACTTCGAAGTAAGTTTTTCTTGGCTGTCTTAGGATTGTTTTTATAGATAAAACAGCGACGAATAGTAAGTCCGTTCCAGACCATCAGTCTGTCTCGCGATGCTCTTTTTATAAAGTTTTACTTATTTTGAATTCGGATTTGATATTAATTCATTTTAATTTTAATGTTTTATATTTCTTTTTGAAATTACTTTTACATTTTTATATTTTACTTATACTCGTATTTATTTTAAAGTATGGATAGAATAATTTTTATTAAAAAGAGATTGTTTATGTAATACTCTTTGAATGTCATTTATTTAATACTACACTGGTTCGCGAAAAACGCCTCTGTGAAGAACCAGTAAGAAACCCAGCGGGCCATTTTTTTAGTCTTTTTTCTTTTTCGTAATTTTTAAAGTAATGTACAATGACAGCATCATAAACATGTAGAAATAGCAGCGATCACCATCGTATTCCCAAGGGTTATCATCATCCACTTTTAATACACCGCGGGCTTTGGGTTTGAATCCAACATTTGTGCAAAAACACAAATTGTTGGTATTCATGTCTGGTTGTGTTGAAATTGTCCCTGTGTCTAACACTGCATCCTAGTCTGCCTACGATCTTTATTATCGCATGAGCCTTACATCAGGCACGGGTAGTTTGGGTCGTCTGAGTGCCCCTGTGTTTGTGCTTACACTGAAATCGGATAAGTATTTTCTGGGATTAGCACGTTCAAACATACAATATATTTACTATAGAATACTTTTGTTATAGATTAATAACTCTCCGTATAGGCGGCGTATCAAGATGAAACATGCACCAGGTTTTAAGTACGACCTCTAACAATAAAACTGCGAAAACCACATCCGATTGGTTTAGTAGTTTTTGGGTGATACGCGTACAACCTTAAAGTCATACAGACAGACATATTTTGGCTTCTATTGCTCTTATAAAGACCCTCATATTCTATTTTCTTAAATATCTTCTATCTACATAGATCGGCTGGTTATAATTTTATTATATTTTACTTTCTAGGATTTTGTGGTACAACCGTATACATTGCCCCGTAAAACAGTAACTGACTCTGTGAGGCCGAGTAACCGGCATTTTACTGGTGGTAGGATTCCTATGCAGGAATCCGTCTAGGTAGGTACCACCCCAGGGCCAGTTATTCTGCCGTGAAGCAGTAGTGTGCAAACATTACTGTGTTTCGGTTTGAACGGAACTGTGAGCTAGCGTAATCACTGGGCATATGAGACTTAAGAACTTATGCCTCAGGGTGATGGACACAGTGTGGTGTCACACAGAAATTTTCTGGGTGACACAGCATTTGTTATGGGCAGACGTTGCACTTACCATCAGGTGAACGTGTTGATCGTTTCGTCACTTAATCCAATAAAAAAAAATCAGTTTGTGCTAGTTCCTGGTATTCACATTATGAACATTACTTTTTATTAAACTGTTTTATGTCATTATGTACATACAAAACATTTTCATGTATATGTTAACAGGTACAGACACATGCTTAGAGACTGCCATTCAAATAACTAATTGGTAGACGAATCTTTCACATAACATATCGTAGGTGATAAGTATCCGGCAGAGTAGAATACCACCTACCTCTTTTCTCCAAGTTGTTATACGGACAGCCTTTATATTTGCAGAATAACACCATAATATGCAATGCTGTCACTGTACTGCTCGTGGGAGCGCAATGAGGAGTAAGAATTCTTTGACACGTACCAAAATGGCGGCGACGTGGTTAGTCACCCGTAACGTCTCGTTTCCCGCGAGGGCGAAAGGTGAGCTCAGTGAGTGGCCTCTGCCTACCCCTTGTATGGGAAAAAGGCGTGACCGTATGTATGTATGTATCATATCGAACTGCTATTACAAAAACTTAAAAAGCTACTTTTTCTAGAATAGTTGACAAACTGATTCTCTGACTCTGTAAGAAATGTCCCTTGACGCTGTCCGTTGGTGGCTTCCTATAAATATCTTGAAAACTTTTTTGGTGGTGCGTAAATAATACATGCTCAATGTCCAAAAAAAGTAATGACTCATTTATTTAATTTTTGAGTTATTACAGTTATTTAGCAGCAGTGCGATGTGTACATTCAAACGAACGTGACATTTGTATAAGCAGACCTCATACATACGTTTAAGCAACAGCCTATACCATCATCATCACTTTCCACTGGAAGAGGGCACAGTGCTCCAGTGCTGGTTGGCAGACTTCACATTTTTGATAAAAGGAAGTGACAAGATCAGACAACGTTCACGAGATGGTAACTGCAGAGTTTGTCCATAACATATGCTGTGTCATCAGAACATTTGTGTGTGGCACAACACTGCGGCCGTCACTCTGCGACATCAATTATTAAGTCACATTTGCTCAGTAATTACACAAAGCTCTAAGTCCCTTTCTGCTTCACGGCAGAATAACTGCCCCTCTGGTGGTACCTATACGGATTCCTGCATAACAATCCTACTACCAGTAAAAAGTAAAGTAACAGCCTTTAAATGTCCCTCAGCTGATTTATCACCACTGAGTACAGGCCTCTTCTCATGTCTGAGAGGGCTTTGGAGCCGAGAAAAGTCCGACACGTTGCTCTAATGTGGGTTGACGGACTTCACATGTTTTCGAAACATTTTTAATCCTCGTAAATGCATATTTCCTGACGACGTTTTTTCCTTTTCCTTGACTGCTGAGCATGTGGAAAATCAGCAGCTGTATGTGTGCAGTGTTAAGTGCACGTGCCTTGATATTTAACGCGAGCGCCTGGTCCCTGAGCTACCACGGCTCTGTTAATATATGTATTCTATAGAAATTCCATTAGACTTAATGAAATGAAAATTATTTATTCTTCAACGTAAAAAATATAAATTTCGTTCGTCAAACGTATTTTTTTTACAGTCTATCACCGTTTCGTAATGAGATTCCACTGACGAAGAAGAAAAAGGCGAAAGAAACTCCGTAATTTTTTGTGTTTTGTTATCTTTGTCAAAAATACATTACAAATAAATTTACAAAGAAAAAACATTTATTACAACGTTACACTATAAGTTTATTTGCAATTTATTTCCACGTAATAATAATATTTTTGTATGAAAAATCTTTATATTACTAAAGATAAAACAATGAAATTATTTCGTGGCAACTCTCAAAGAGGTTCAAGTTTACATTGTATACGTGAAGCTGTACGCTTAAAATATGTAAAAGCAGTTTCTCTTGTCGTCAAATATTTTGTATTATGCTGTACTATTTGACCTCAAAATGATAACAAGTTAACAATACCCTACCTTACCTTAATGTATTATGAAATATTATTCTGGTAATGGCCGACCGGAAATATAGTTCGTACAATCGATATCGATTCCTATGCAGGAATCCGTTTAGGTAGGTACCACCCCATGCCCAGTTAATATGCCGTGATATAATTTCGGTGATGTAATTGCTGTTAGCCTTTTTGGCTTTTACAGCTTCATCGGATACTATGCTGTGAAGCAGTAGTGTGCAAACATTAGTGTTTCGGTTTGAAGGGCACTGAGAGCTAAAGTAATCACTGGGCATATGAGACTTAAGAACTGATTTTTTTTTATAGAATAGGAGGCAAACGAGCAGGTGGCTCACGTGATGGTAAGTGATCACCGCCACCCATGAACACCTACAATACCAGAGGAATAGCAGATGCGTTGCCGGCCTTTGAGAAAGGAATAGGCTCTTTTCTTGAAGGTCCCTAAGTCGTATCGGTCCGGAAAAACCGCTGACGGCAGAACATTCCATAAAGTGCAAGTGCGTGGCAGAAAATTCCGCGAAAAACGCACTGTGGTGGAATGCCAACCATCAAGGTGGTGACGATGGAATTTGAGGTTATGCCGTAAGGTGCGATGGTGAAATTCAGCGGCTGGAATTAATCCGAACAATTCCTCGGAACACTCCCCATGGTGATCCTGTAAAAAAAGAGATGCAACATCTCTTCGCAAAGCCAGGGGATCAAGCCGATCAGATAGGACATGGTCGTCGACAATTCGAGCCGCTTTTCGTTGAATACGGTCAAATGGAAGGAGCTGACACTGGGGTGCCCCCGCCCAGAGATGAGAACAGTACTCCATGTGCGGCCGAACCTGCGCCTTATAAAGTTGCAGGCGGTGGGCCGGCATGAAGTACTGTCGCGCTCTACTGAGCACGCCAAGCTTCTTGGAGGCCAATTTGGCCTTCCCTTCCAAGTGACCGTTAAATTGAACGTTGCTCGATATGTCGACGCCAAGGATTCCGATACTGGCTGAGGCAACAAGGGGAGTGCTCTCGAAATGAGGTGATACGACGAAGGGTTTCTTTTTTGCGGTAAACGCGCAAACTTGTGTCTTGTTAGGGTTGAACTCGACTAAAAACTGATGTTTCAGAGTGAAAAACTTAAAGTAAAAAAAAGGTAAAGTCTCAGCCTGTAAATGTCCCTCTGCTGAGCACAGGCCTCCTCTCATTTCTGAGATAGTTTTGGAGCTAGGAAGAATCCGCCATGCTGCTCCAATGCGGGTTGGCGGACTGCACGTCTTAGATTTTTTTTTTTAATTTCCCGGACAAGCAGGTTTCCTCACGATGTTTTCCTTTACTGCCGAACTTATTTAAAAAAACATTAAATTGTTTTAAGTTTTCTACAGTTACACAAAACAATGTTCGAATCTGGAAACAACCAATTTTTCTTTTTCAGCTAACGTTTTAGATAGTTGTTGGATATTTGTCGGTGATTGGGTCGTCCGGAATTGGCTTTATTTCCCAGTTAGGAATATCACATGGCATTTCAATAGCATTGTTATCCAATTATTTTTTGGCGCTTTTCTTAAAAGTTTGAAATATTCAACATAATATTTATGTTGATAATAATCTAAGGGCATAATACGATGAATGAATCCCGCATAATTCGTTACTGTGGGTTTTCCCATTATCCTTGCATTGGAAGAGAAATAATATTATAATGATTTCTTATATTTACGCGAACACTACACATTTAAATAAGACAAATTTTTTACGGATTTTATCGCGTTTAATTTTGAACTATTTATAACCCGACATTTCGAGTGCTTTACAGCACCCACGGTCACGGGAGGACTGAGGTGACAGAGGTCCTGATGTCATACTTAACCCGGAGTACCTTCAGCTTTTAATTATTATTTTTGGTCCGATCTACGCAGAAAGAGCTAACTGTGTCTTGAAGTCTTGCAGTGGTATGCTTAGTTTTTGATTTACTTTTATTAATTATTGGATCCCAAGCCGATGGTAATACCCAACCATCTTCTCTATTGAAATTAGGATGTTTTTTAATTTCAATAGCCTCGCGAATCATCCTTGGAAGGAATCAGTGTTCTTTTGCAAGGATTTGTGGTTTATCAAATGGTCTGATGTAATGGTTGGGATAATCCAAAAGATGGTCACAGACTGCAGACTTCCTAGAACGACGATGCTTCACATCAGCTATATGTTCTTTTACGCGTGTTTTAATCGATATTTTTGTTTGCCCTATGTAAGAGAGACCACATTCACAATCTAGCTTGTTTACTCTTGCATCTTGTAGAGGGATGTTACACTTGACAGATCAGTCCTCCCGTGACCATTGGTGCTGTAAAACATTCGAAACTTCGGGTTATAAATAGTAAAAATAAAACGCGATGCAATCCGTTAAATTAGTTTAATTTAAAAGAAATAATATTGTTTTATTTTTAGGGAAGGAAGAGAAAATCCTTCGCCTAATGCTAAGTACAACGTCTACTCATAAAATACTGTGTCTCCAGCACCACACTGCACTCGTGACCTTATGACATCAGTACTGAAGTCTCATATGTTCAGTGATTAAACTACTTATCAGTGCCCTTCAGACAGAAATACAGAAATGCTTGCACACTACTGCTTGACTACATAATAACGAAGGACTTACTGTTCAGGATCAAAATAGTGACGAAAATTATCTTAGGTAATGGTAGTAGAGTAAGATAGTGGCGTATGAACGTCTACCAAGCTATCCCGTCCTGGATGTCGTAAGCGGCGACTTAGGGAAATGCCGGGATAATCTAATGGCTTCCGATAGAAGGTATAACCATTTTGAAAAATGTCAGACCTAAGGAAGCAGCTTCTGAGATGCGAGTAGCTTTTCGATGGGCTACTGTTTCGGTTTAGCGGGAAGTTAAAGTGTCTTAGGACTGTATTTAGGGCAACCTACGGGAAAATCAATGTATATGCGGACTTGTGATGGGTCGAAATGTTGATTATGAGCTACAAGTGTAAAACAGAGGCACACCCTCCTCTAAGGGTACACAGAACAGTAAATGTATATCGTTACCCGGGAATGAGTAAATTGTGAGCTAAGCAAATGTCAGACAGACGAACAACTTACCCGGCAGCTGCCTACTGAGCGACATGTTCACTTGCTTTAATATTAACTTTTACGAAACCGCAATATCATACTTTTTAATTTCCCCGTAGACTTACGTGACGACGTAGTTCTTAACGGAACGTGGCACACAGTGCATTATTATCACATATTTTTTGATAAAGTGAATAACGAGCAAAACGTGTATCTGATGGTAAATGCAAAGTCTGCCCACAACAAATGCTGTGGCACCCAGAACATTTCTCTGCACCACACTGAGCCCGTCACCCTGAGACATCAGTTCTTAAGTATCATATGCCAAGTGATTACACTAGCTCTCAGTGCCCTTCAAACCGAAACACAGTATTATTTGCACATTATTTCTTCACGGCAGAATATCTGGTCCTGGAGTGGTACCTACCTAGATGGATTGCTGCATTGGAATCCTACAACCAGTGATTTGGTGGTGATTATATTTATCGTGATATTGGAGTATTAAGTGACAGAAACAACGTCTAGGAATATAACTTCTAAATGTAACGATGATAAGAATTCGTATTAACTCATAAAATATTAAATATGAGTTATTGTCTTTGTCAAAGATAGGCTGTTTATCAGGAGGAAAGGTTGTCAGTTTTGTTAATTGAGTTAGTTAATATATCATCATCATCATCATCATCATCATCATCATCATTTCAACCTATTACAGTCCACTGTTGAACATAGGCCTCCCCCATAGATTGCCACAAAACACGGTCCTGAGCCACCTGCATCAATCGACCTCCCTCAAAACCGTGCAGGTCGTCGCTCCATCTAGTGGGGGTTCGCCCTACGCTGCGATTGCCGGTACGAGGTTGCCACTCGAGAACCTTACTTCCCCAACGGTTGTCGGTTCTACGAGCTATATGGCCGGCCCATTGCCACTTCAGCTTGCTAATCCTTAGGGCTATGTCGGTTATTCTAGTTCTGCTGCGGATAACATCGTTGCGGATTTTATCTCGCAGAGAAACTCCGAGCATAGCCCTTTCCATAGCTCGCTGCGCGACTCTGAGCTTCCTCATGCGGCCGGCAGTGAAGGACCCCGTTTCGGTTCCGTAGGTCATCACTGGCAACACGCACTGGTTGTATACTTTTGTTTTCAGGCATTGAGGTATACTCGACGAGAAGATGTGACGCAATTTCCCGAACGCTGCCCAGCCGAGTTGGATCCGTCGATTGACCTCTTGGTCGAAGTTGGACCTACCTAGTCGGACAATCTGTCCTAGGTATAAATATTCGTCGACAATTTCGATCGTAGTGTTCCCAATAACAACCGGTATAGGTGTGACATGGACGTTAGACATGATATTCGTCTTGTCCATGTTCATCTTAAGACCTACCTGTTGGCAGACACTATTGAGGTCATTGAGCATAGCGCTGAGGTCCTCCAGCGATTCTGCCATTATGACTATGTCGTCGGCAAATCGAAGGTGAGTGATGTATTCGCCGTTGACGTTGATACCGTATCCTTTCCAGTTCAGTAGCTTGAAGACATCTTCCAATGCAGCGGTGAAGAGTTTCGGGGATATAACATCACCCTGTCTTACACCATTCTGCAATTGGATCGGTTTCGCACTCTGGTTCTGTACTCGGATAGCCATCGTAGCATTGGTATACAAGCACTGCAGCACATCGATATACCGACAGTCAATTCGGCACCGCTGAAGCGACCGTAGCACCGCCCAAATTTCGACGGAATCAAAGGCTTTCTCATAGTCCACATACGCCAGACATAACGGGAGATTGTACTCATCGGTCTTTTGTACAATCTGGCGAAGGGTATGTATGTGGTCCATAGACCATAGTACTAAAGCCTTGTCGGAATCCGGCTTGTTCGGGTGGCTGGAAGTCGTCAAGTCTGCTTGCGAGACTATTCGTAATGACTCTCGAAAACAGCACATAGACGCGGATCAGAAGCGATATCGGTCTATAGTTCTTCAAGAGGGCATTATCGCCCTTCTTGAAGAACAGGACAACCACGCTTCCGGCGTAGCGCCGCCGTGGATGACGGAATTAAATAGCTTCTGAAGGACTAAAAGTACCGGTTTTCCACCCGCTTTCAGAAGCTCCGCTGTAATTCCGTCCTCGCCCGGCGCTTTGCCATTCTTGAGCTGTTTGAGAGCCATACTAATCTCGCTCAGACTGACGTCCGGGATATGGTCGGAATAGTGTTGGACGAGATTTGCTCTTGGGTCATTACTCACACTAGTGTGTGGCTCCAACGACGATGTGTACAGCTGTCCATAGAATCTCTCGAACTACCTCAAAATCTCTGGTCCAGCGGAAATGACGCCACCGCTATCGGTCCTCAACTTAGTCCGTTGGCTTTTTCCGGCAGACAGATCCCTGGCAAAGACCTTGGAGCCTTGGTTTCGCTCTATCGCTTCCTCAATACGAGCAGTATTGAAGAAGCATAGGTCTCGCCGCATACATTTGGAGATCTGTCTGTTCAGTTGCCGATATGCTGACGCATCAGTTGAGGACTGCACCCTCATTTCTCGCCTAGCCTCCATGACATTGAGAGTGTGGTCGGAGAGTTTCTGGATCTTTTTTGTGCGGTGGGTCTTGCAAAACTTTGCCCCCACCGCATGGACAGTTTCCACGAGCCTCTCGTACATATCGTCCACTGTAACGCAATCTACCAGGCACTGAAAACGATTCTGCAGTTCGAGCTCGAAGCTTTCAGGGTTTTGGATAAGGGCACGAGATGGACGGAGCGTGGACTTCACCAGGCGCGACATCTCCAGCTTCACGTTCAGGTTCAATGTGCCTCTTACCATTCGGTGATCACTACCGGTTTCGATCACAGAGACATCATTGAACAGCTGTCGTTCGGTCGTCATGATGAAGTCGATCTCATTTTTGGTGGAACCATCCGGGCTCATCCAGGTCCACTTTCTGTGGGCCGCTTTTGGAAGAAGAAGTTCATCATAAAGAGTCCCTCCTTCTCCATAAAGTCGGCCAGCTGTTGACCCCTCTGGTTCCGTTGCCCTATTCCAAATTGCCCCACTACCAGCTCATCGTCTTTTTTCATGCCCAGCTTTGCTTTAAAGTCTCCCATCAACACCGTGTAGTGAGTTTTGGAGGAATGTATGGCTCTTGAAATATCTTCATACATTTCCTCCACCTCATGATCAGGATGTGTCGAGGTCGGTGCGTATACCTGTATGACCTTCAGCGAATATCGTTTGGTTATTCTGAGTATAAGGTACGCAAGCCTAGTCGACACACTCCCGATCTTGACAACGTTGTTAATGAGAGACCTGTGGACGAAAAATCCGACACCTCCTTGGGACAGATGGTCGCCCTCCCGGTGGTAGAGCAAGTTACCGGATTCAAGGATTACCGTGTCCTCCCCCTGTCTTCGGACTTCAGATAATCCTATAATATCCCAGTGTTACTTGCTCACCTCCTCTTCCAGCTCCAAGATCTTCTAGTCGGTCCTCAGCGTGCGTGCGTTAAATATTGCCAGGTCCAGTCGTCGGTGGTGGTAACAAGATCTCCTCCTCCGGAGATTCTTCGCACCCCCTGCCCCGCCGTTACCATGACCGTTACCGTAGCCAGGACTAGCGGGGCCGCCGGAGACTAGGGGCCGTTTTTGTTTTGTACCTCTCATTTTGGGGGGATTTGCCATAGTTGCCACGCTTGGCAGGCGGGTTGGCAACCGCAGTTTGTTTATTTAGATTTTCCAGGATGATGCTGCTGCCCATCTTCTGGTTTTCATAACCCTCTGTCGACTTTTACGACACCCACGGGATGAGACGGGGTGGTAGATTCTCTCATGCCGCTACCACACGGCGAAGTTAATATATAAATAAAGTTAATAAAAATACTTACAACCGTGTGATGGCGGTTTAAGAGAATCTACCACCCTATCTCATCCCGTGGAAGCCGTAAAAGTCGACAGAGGGAAAATAAAAACCAGAAGATGGGCAGCTGCATCTTCCTGGTACAACTGCATAAAAAAACTGCGGTTGCCAACCCGTCTGCCAAGCGTGCCAACTATGGGAAAATTCCCCCAAAGTGAGGGCTACTGAATTAGGTGGCAAACTATAGTGGAGGCATGTTCAGCCGTGGACTTGAGATATGCTTAAATGATGATAAAGTTAATAAAACAGACGATCTTTTTTTTAGTCCGTCTGAATTTAAAAATAACCTTAAAAAATAACAATGTCCATTAACATTTTTTTGAAAATGCCCACGATAATGAAGTTACGGTCTAGTTTACTGATAAACAGCTCCTATATATTTGCGAAAATTTGATATTATTCAAAGTAAACTTCTCGGAGTAAATATTTTAATGTGTTAATGGCCCTTGTAATGAAACCACGAAACCGTAACGAGCATTTGATTTTTCGGACAAACATTTGCATAACGAGCGTTTAAAACAAATTCTAGCATACGCTGTACAAGTTAGTACTGCGTATTTAATAAGAATTTTTTACGTAAAAATAATATAATGTGCATGCAGGCTGTTTAGTCACAGTGTTAGAGAATCTGCTACACTTTTTCATTCGTTTAGTGTAGTGTAGATGTGTAGATTTAAAATACATTAATTTCATTCATAAATCATACGATTTAGTGGCCACTATGTTTTTTTTTTATTAATGTTTCCTAATTTAAGTTAAAAAATATAAAAACATGTTTGATCCCTGAATTTGGTGTCTTGACCTGATGCTTGTTATTTACTTTATTGTAAAATTATTGTGGATATACCGCCCCAGGGCCAGTTATTCTGCCGTGAAGCAGTAGTGTGCTAACATTACTGTGTTTCGGTTTGAAGGGCACTGAGAGCTAGGGTGCAGTGTGGTGTCACACAGAAATTTTCCAGGTGACACAGCATTGTTATGGGCAGACGTTGCACTTACCATCAGGTGAACGTTTTGCGCGTTCCGTTATATTATCCAAAAAAAAAGAAAGATTCACTGTACTCCCTTAAAAATAAAACTTTGAGTTTCAAACGGAAAAAAGAAAACATTAAAAGTCCGTAAAAATCAAAAAGACAAATAATTTATTTTCTTTATTTATTTATGCTTTAAGTGCACTATGTTATTAACATTAAATCTAATGATAAGTAGAATATGTACAAAGGCGAGCTTAACTCTAAAAGAGTTTTCTTCCAGCAAACCTTGGAGTGAAGAGGATGGCTGATGTGTGCGGGTAAAAGTGTACATAGAACCAACAAACACAATAACAATAAATATTTATAACTTATAATTGATAATATATGCATATATATGGTACATACCTAAACCAACCCATTAATAGATATATATACATATACTAATATACTTACATTTTAAATAAATAAAAATAAATACAAACAAGCTAAACAAGTATACAAATAAAACGTATTTTAATAATATTAAACTTGTTAAAAAGATACTTTTTAAAATAATTCAAATGAACCTGGAACCATAGCTAATTTAATGTATTTTAGATCTTATTTTGCTACGCTTATCCACGAAGAAATTTCTCTTAAATTAAAGTATTTATATTTCACCTGCAAACCGCGGCATTTATATTAAGGAACGTGACTATGGATTCACGATATAAGTTCCGACATTGAAACATCTGCAGAGCTTTATTTTAAATCTTATAAGCTGACACATAACATGAGGCACAAAACGACGCAACATACATTTAAGAGAAACGCTTGACGGTGAATAAGAGAGACCAAAACTGAATATGTTGCACTCACGGCAGAGTAGAATAGAAATCGTTCCTATCAAGCAAATAAAAGGCGAATAAGGTGTTGTAGAGACAGCCTTTATTCTTGCAGAATAACACCATTTTATTAATATTGTCACTATACTCGTGGGATGCCAATGGGGAGTAAGAATTCTTTCAATCGTATCAAAAGGGCAGCGATGTGGTTAGCCGTCACGTCTAGTTTCCCGTGAGAGCAAAAAGTAAAGCATAAGTAGCCTCTGCCTACCCATTATTTGGGAAACGACATGACTGTATGTATGTATTTATGTAGGTATACTTTAACCACTGAGTTAAACTAATCGAGATGCAAACCTACTAACGCGTCAAAGCGTAACCAGTATTCAATCGCTACGACGTGGATTTAAAACCAGTAAATATTTTGAAGTAATTATAATTATATTTGTCTTTTTTACTCAAGTGCGCTTGCAAGGCGGCTCAATTTTGACTTGATATGGCATGGATAGCGATATTCGTAACTTTACTCTGCATTCCAACAAATTTCGGTACAGATTGTAATGAAATCAGTATGTTACACATAAGTATATTGTAGAATTATCATAATTTTGAAAGTTAAAAAAAAATAACAAGGAATTTCGTAAGTGTTTAAATACTCGTATAAACTTAGTATTTTAGTTACAAAAGCTATTTATTGTCGTGGGTTGAAGTGAAGTCAAGAATACAGCTTATCTGATATTTAGTATTAATCATACATCTTTGATAAAAAATCAGGATATAAGTTCCCATGTGCCAGATTTAACATTAAATACCTCTTTGCCAATTATTGGATCTTTCATTGTAATCACTCACCATACGAAACACAGCAGCCTTAGGTGGTAGTTTTGTCGTGAACTTCGCACGGATACATGCGCAGTATAAAGAAAAATATACAGTTGCGGAAAGTGAGAAAGGAGTGGTACTCTAATGAACCTGTACGCACCGAAACTAACTTCTCTCAACAGCTCTCTTATGGTATTTGTTCTATGCATTCTCAGTCAAACAGAGTTAAAACAATCAGGATATTTTTTGATCCGTCAGCTCGTAGTAGCGTGGCTCTTCCATGTGAATAGTTCACTTGGAAGATATTACATAGGCTACATTGTTGTATATTACAATTCGTGTAGGTAGGTATTACTGCAGGGCCAGTTATTCTGCCGTAAAGCAGTAATGTGTATGCATTAATGAATTTCTGTCTGAAAGGCACTGAGACTCTCACAGAGAAGGGCACAGTTGGGTGTCACAGAAATATTCGTGATGATAAAGTTTTTATTACGAGCAACGTGTAGTAGCGGCCTAAGGGAATCTACCGTGGGTGTCGTAAAAGTCGACAGAAGGAAATTAAAACCAGGAGATGGGCAGCAGCATCTTCCTGGAACATTTGAATAAGTAAACTGCGGTTGCAAACCCGCCTGCCGAGCGTGACAACTATGGCAAAATCCCTCCAAAATTAGAGCTACAAACTTTTGTGGCTATCTATGTGGAAGGCCTATGTTCAGCAGTGGACTTCTGATAGGCTGAAACGACGAACGACGACGAGCAGACGTTGTACTCACCATCAGGTGAAGGTTTTGCTCGTCTCGTCACTTTATCATACAAAAAAGATTGCTATATTCAATCTACTTCACTCCATTTGATATTATTCAAGAAAATCGGTTAGCTTGTAGTGAATTCATTTAATTTTGTACGGATATCAAAATCTTGTTATAATTTTCAGTAAAAGATATAAGAAGAGAAATTATATAGTCTTATCTCATATATTTATCACTGCCTCAATAGTTTGTTTCTTTCATCGAGACTTATAGCAGATATAACAAAGTCTTTGCCAAAAACGATTTAGGGTAATGTAAAGAGAGCCACTGCAGACCACAAGTCAGAAACGTAAGTAACATATTAGTAAATATCCGCAATTCGGTTTCTTTCAAGGATGGCGAAATATAGTGTTTTTGGCAGTATCTCGTATGTACTCATTAAATCTTAAGATTTATTTTGATTTACTACTTAATACAATTTTGTACTTAGATTTTCAACAAATTCCAGAAGAAATTTTGGTAGTGAATTTCTCACTAAAAACATCTCAAAATACTTTTTATGATAAACACATGACATTTCTCCTTTTTCTCTTTTTATTACAACACCTTACACTAGGATTTCTCCAGCATCCGGAGTGCGTTTCTCAGACATAAATTACACGCGCGCAACACAACCAGACTCAAAAACCAGTAAATTGTGTTATTGCGCAAATATTACCACCGGCTTTGATTCCAACTCAAGGCGTTGAGTTCAGGTACTATGACCACTACGCTACGCGGTTATGACTGTTTAATGCCAAAGTTATTACTGGTAGTAGGATTTCTATGCATGAATCCGTAGAATTCCGCGAATTCATACAATAAACCGCAAAATTGTAGAGAACGTATTTAGTTTCCTACTTTGAAAAAAGCTATATCTGCTGACGTGTATGAATTACATAAATATTCTTGTGTCCGCTCTCAGCATAACTTCAAATGGCTTGTTTTGCTATCCTTGAAAGCCATGTCCGCACTGCGGCTTAATATTAAAATTCAACTTACTATTCAACCATGTGATCGAATGAAGTGTTTAATTTATTTATTTTTAAGGGAGAGAGCAAATTTTACATCTTAAAGATAATAATAATAAATATAGCATATGTAAAGAAAATAAAGCTGTGAGGTAGCGGCTTAAGAGAACTACCACCCCATCTAATCTCGTGAGTGTCGTAACAGTCGACAAAGGGATAATAAAAAACAGATGATAGGCAGCAGCATCTTCCCGGAACATCTGATTTAAAAAAACGTGGTTGCCAACTTGAATTTGAACGAGCCCAACCACTAATGAGTTATGTTGAGAAGTTCCCATGGGCTCCTCCCGGCTCCATTAAAATAAAATTGTGTTAAACTTTGAAATTCGCATACATTGTAAGTTAAATAAAAGCTTGTAATCATTATGAAAAATCTACTTTATCCTTTTTATGTCTATGTATTTTATCGATAGTCTCGTTGAAAAAAATATTTCGGAAGGGGATTTTGTATTGCAAATGACTTAGACAGCATACGAGTATATGTATAGTCAACAATAAAATTGCTTTAACACCCCAGGTTAAATGTTGTCTGCAAATCAAGAACTACAAGGTGTATTTTTGCTTTAAATATTAACGTGTAACTTAAATATTCCTGTCACTTATGCAAGACGTCAGTGACGTGTATTTCACTATATTGCGCGATCATTATATTTGATTTTAGAGCTGTTATCTCATTTAGTGCATATTTATTGATAAAGCACACACCACCGTTTCCACGATACCATACGAAATATTATTTGCTGTTGCGTCTTGTTCTAGTTTAGCGTATTTTCTTATTATTTGAGTCATATAATTAAAAGATGATAATAAAATAATTCAATTAAAAATGTATTCATTAAAATTTAAAATTTCACGTAATTTAAATATATCCGAAAGAGCAGAACACGATGTTAACTATAACATCGTATTTACAAGTTAAAAAAATGATACGAAGTGACATGAAAATCCGATCTTCCTTGTAGTTATATAAAACTTCGGGTCTATAGTTATCAACATAAAAGTTGAAACATTTTCTGACGAATGAAAATAGACTATTGAATTAGTAATACGTATTTCCGAAATTCCATTCAATGACCGGAATCAATCGCTTTCTCATTGAACCAACAAGTCGCGAACGAAAATCCGTACCCCGTACTAATCCGTACCGTACTCCCAAGTCTATGCAATGACTTTTAAAGAATTTCTCTTGTTCTCTCATTGCGGTGATTCCACCGTTGCACCATAAGTCCCCAAAGATTAAAATCTGGTTTAAATCACTTTAAATTAGGTTTAAATCTGGCGATTTTGAAGGCCATGTTATCAGCCGAATGTGTGTCTGGAACGGTGTGTTTGGAACCAGTAGCGGGTAATCCTAGTCGTATGTAATCGACAGTTGTCCTGTAGAAATTGGGGAAGCTCATTTTCTTGGTAATTGTTCCGGACAGTGGTGTTAGTGTGATAATTCAGAGCTGTTGATTTTGGGGGCCATCCGCATAGTTCACCGACATCAGCCGACGTTCAGTCCCAAATGTTTGCACTAATTCTAACAACTCAGTGATAGGCACTACATGATCTTCATCATATCTTGTATTGTTATAATGGATTTGAAGGTGTTTTCGTGTGTAAATATTGTGGTCGACCAAACGAAATTTAAGATCTCCCTGGCAAAATTCAACCGAGCTGCTTTATAAGCATCAGTTATTTTTTTTTTACCGTAACGCCTGTAGTACCACACCGTCCTGAGCAAATAGCGGCGAATAGTTTCAGCAATGACGTCAAATTGTTCTGCAATATGTGCCGTAGCTGTAAAACCGTTTTCTTCATACATACGTCTCCTTATTTCCCTTTGCGCACTCGTTACTTTAGGACGTCGACTACTTCGCCTGAGATCTTGGAGATTGCCTACTTCGCCTTCTCGTGTAATCCAAATTTGTACGGTGCAACGTGATAATAAAGTGGTTAGCGTACCTGACTTCCACGCCGCGGGTCCTGGGTTCGCATTTGTGAAAAATTGACAGTTTTCGGGTCTGGTTGTGTTGTGCGTGTGAAATGTATGTCTGTAAAACGCAACCACGATACAGGAGAAATCTTACTGTGGGACATCGTTTTATTGATTGATTATGATTATTATGATTTGGTAGCTTTCGAAATAAATAAGGACCTTTCACACATGAGTGTATATTAGCTTTGCTACAACGGGTAATGGAAAACTTTCATAATTAAATTCAGTCTCGATTATAGTTCAAAGAATGGAAATAAAGGATGATTTGCATATGGACGGGCTTTTAATGTTAGCTTCTGTTAGCGTGACTCTAGGTAGTTGGAGCGATATTTTATGTGCTATTTACATTACGTATTTTACGATGTAACGCGTTTCACAACGCGGTTAGGCCAGTAAGACTTTCCTTTTACCTAAAAAAGTTATGGTAAAGTTTTACAGGCATAAAATATTTTAATATTTTCTAATTGTTCCCTTTTTTGGTAAGCAAAAACAAGATGTTACGTAAAGGCATGACTTGCCAAATCTCATTCAGTCAGTGTCGTAAAAGCCGATTAAAGGAAAGGTCAGGAAAACTTTTATCATTCCACCTGAGTAACGTATTGTGTACGGCAGAAGATTACGGTCTGGGAATGTTAATGTAAAATTGGGTATAAGGGTACAAAAACAAATTTTATTAAAATTATTCAAATATATCGGATATATCGTATTATGATTATAGTACGACCTTGCCTTTCTCTTTCAAACATACATACATAAGATCACGACTGTATCTCATAAGGGGTAGTCAGAGACTGGGCCCTCACTGCAAAAACAGATGACTGCCACAATCCACGTTTCACCAAAACAATATCATGCACTTGGTGTGATAGGTGGTGAGCCCATCGCCACCATGCGCTGTTGGGTGCACAGTGCAGTTTAATTCCTTACTCGCCTTTTACGAGATCCATTGGATGAGATGGAGTGGTAGTATTCTTTTAACGGGCCGCCACCACACGGCATCTCTTTCAAAAAATAAATAACTAAAACAAACTTCAATTGTAAAAAAAAGTAATGTAACAGCCTATTAATGTTTCACTGCTGAGCACAGGCCTCCAATTTTTTAAGAGTTCTTTGGAGCTTCGAAGAGTCCGCCACGCTGCTCCAATGCGAGTTGGCGGGCTTGAAAGTCCTCGGAATATTTATATTCCTCGGTCATGCAGGTTTTCCTTAGAGGTGCCCACTAAAATTGTTCCTCAATTTTAAGTGCACCGGGGATCTAACTCAGGTCACTTACTATGAAATTTAAGGCCTCTGAGCTACCGTGGCTCAGGGGCCGGGCGGTCGTCTCAATTGTAAATTTCATACTAATGTCCACGTCATCTTATAATTCATCATCGTTATCTTCATCACTTGATTCTCCTCTTCCTACATTGATTGCTACAAAACATGGTCCTCAGAAACGTCTATTCATGGACATACAGGAAAATTGGACAAGTAGTCGCTCAATCAAGCGGGGGACTACTTTACGCTGCGTTTGCCGGTACGAGGAACCTTTCCTGCCGCTCCAGCTTAAACATCTTTTGGAATACATCAGTTATTTTATTCTTTTTCAGGTATTCTTATTACCCAATATTATAAAATAATAACAAAGAAATTATAGTAACCATGTAGTTTTCTCTCTTTCTAGTGGCACAAGCATTATATTATTCCAAGTGTGCAAACAAATTCCAGCTGGTGTTCTCAAGAGTATTACCATGCATTCCTAATTAATCATTAACAATTATGACATACTATTTCGCTTTTCGGCGTTCGTCATCTACATTTTCATCTTTCTTTATTAACAATATCTTCATTTCAGTAAGATTTAAAGCATCAGTTTTTTTTATTAATCAACGAGCAGCGGCTTCCTGGAACATTTTAATGAAAATAAAAACAAGAATTGATAACAAAGCGAAGATTCTAAATAAATTGTAATCAATTTATTCATCCATTCTGAAAATAAATTAAGTGGAAAGGGTTTTATGCAGCGCGAATTTGTGTTAATGAGTTCACGTGAATAAGCTCTGCGAGTTCCGACATGCCGCGCTTTTAAATGACGCTGAACGCAACCTTTGAGTGTTCGACGTATGCCTCCTTTAATCACGAGCACGGCTTAGGCTCTACATTTACCCTGATTTTTATTAACATAACCTTCCCTTCTCCGGTTAATTACTTTGCGGTATAATCTTTTTGCTGTAATGTTCGTGTTAATTACATTCTGACAAGAAATTTTAGAAAAAATATTATCTCCGAATATTTAATGCTTTGGCTTTATTCCCTTAATCTCCACGTCCGGCAGGCGTATTGATGATCGCAGTACTGGGCACGTCACACCTTAGAACTCTTAATCTCTACTTTACTGAATCCTGTGACGACGGTGACGACCGGCTTGGAAAATATTTATCTAGCATAATTAAGATTGTGTTTTCGTCATCTATTGGAGGACATAACAAGCACTATTGTTACGGTGTAACGTTGTAGTTACATGTTATCATAATTAAGCAATAAATCGTGCCTAACCTTACTTAATTAATATAACCAATTAAAATAACATTTTTATTTAATTTATACGTTAAATTAAAATTATAACCACACATACATACATATTACAATTTAAATTTATTTTTGTTAGCGCTGAGCTTCGTACTGCATGCCTGCGTTCAATTTTAAATAAAATTCACACTTACAGCTACGACTGACTGCGACGGGACAGGTTTCTTTTGTCTCCGTTCGCGTGACGTCAATCGAAGATTAGAGTCCTGCGCGAGGTATTTCCTACGGTCATTTCACCGGGGCTACAATTCTGCACACCGCTCAGCTTAAGTACACAAGTCTCCTGTCGGACTTTATGTACGTTGTGCTGTACTTACCTTAGCTGAATACTTTAATTCGGTTAAAAATTTAAATGGTAATGTGTGTGTGTTAGGTTATAATTTTAATTTGACGTATAAATTAAACAAAATTGTTATTTTAATTGGTTATATTAATTAAGTAAGGTTAGGTACGATTTATTGCTAAATTATGATAACATGTAACTACCAACGTTACAGCGGTAACGCTTTGCAAACCTACACAATTCACGACATTTAGTAAGGGGCGCATATTGCTCACTGGTCACAGAACTGCCCTACGGAATACACGTTTATATTTCTTCAACTTCAAGTTCAACTTCAACATCAACGAATAGTCTTTATTTACACCCCCTACTCAATTTGGTCCTTCGAGCCGTACATTATAATATATGATTAAGCCGAACCTTTTAATAAATACATATGAAAGGTTGTAGTTTCAAATCATCATCATTATTTCAGCCTGTCACTAGTCCTCTGCTGAACTTAGGCGTCTCTAATAGATTGTCACAAGTGTAATTCTCGTTTTAGGGAGATTTCGCCATAGTTGTGTCTATCTTCTGGTTTTAATTTTCTCTCTATCGACTTTTACGATACGCACTTTGAGTTTGGGTGGTCTGGACCTACATGTATGAAGTAGTGGTTTGCAAATATTACTGTGTTTCAGTTTGAAGGCCACTGAGAGCTAGCGTAATTACTATATGAAACTAAAGAACTGATGTCTCAGGGTGGCGAGCGCATCGTGGTGTCACACAGAAATGTTCTGGGTGACATAGCATTTGTTATTGGTTGCACTTACCATCAAGTGAACATTTTTCTCGGTTTTATACGAAACTGTTAAAAATTAATGAGCATAAAAATAAATATTGAAAACATAAGTTGTGTGTTAGTATTATAACTCTTCCGATGTATAACTCACCCGTCTCTTCTCATTATTGAGACCACAATAAAGCATGGAAATTATCTAATTCGATTTAAAATATTCTGGAAACGATTTTTTTTGTCCCAGCTAATCTTTTGGTTTCTTCGCAAAATTTCTATAAGTTGAAATTATAACTAACTATTAATGTGACTACGGCGCTGACATTAATACTCCAGTTGTTCTCTGCTCCTCATATGTCATTGCTAACAATTCATTCGAGAGCCGTGGTAGCTCAGGGGCTTAGTGCTCGCCTTTAATTTCATAGTAAGCGAGTAACCGGGGTTCGATCCCCGGTGCCAGCACCTCTAAAATTATTCTTCAATTTTAAGTGCTGATTTACCACGTGCTTAGCTGTGAAGGAAAACATCGTGAGGAAACGTGCATGTCCGAGGAATTGAAATATTACGAGGACATGTGAAGTTCGCCAACCCGCATTGGAGCAGCGTATTCTTCCTAGCTCCAAAACCCCACTCAGAAATGAGAGGAGGCCTGTGCTCAGCAGTGGGACATTTATAGGCTGAAACTTTACATTTTTTACATTCGAGAGCTCAGGTATTAGTTAAAACTTAAAACTTTAAATAACTTCATAATGATCGGATTTCAGACGTTGTATTAGTCTTTCATTAGAATAATCATCTAATCTCTTGGAGTTGGACGCAAATAAATTTTCTTTTGAGTGGAGTTGAATCAAAGCCCTTGCCGGGATTAACTAGATACACCTTTACGACCTGATTACTGTGTGGCGTGGCCTGGTTATAGCGTGAACAAAATAAGTGTTTTAAATTATTCCTAACATTGGCATTGAACTTGTGTGAAAAGATGTTTTGATTAATTACATAACGCCTATTGAAATAGTTTCCGTTGATTGCCTTTCAATGAGAATAATTTTTAATTTTGACATCTTCAATGTGATTGAAAATAATAATGAATGGAGAATCGTGTCAATAAATCAATTAGAAGAACAGCGGGTAACGAACAACAGCCGCAAGACCAATGTAGAAGCAAAAGAACACACAATACTATTGTAATGTCGGCTCGGTTGGCGCAGTGGCTAAGCCCTTGGATTCTGCGCCGCGGGTCGCGGGTTCGATTCTCGCACGGGACAAATATTTGTATGGCCTACATATAGTTGTTCCGGGTCTGGGTGTTTGTGCATGTGGAATTTATGTCTGTATAACGCACCCACGACACAGGAGAAATCCTACTGTGGGGCTTCGTTCTTTTTAAAAATAAAAAAATTCTATATGCCACAGAATATTTATTTATTTATTTATTCTTTATTGAACCATTAAGTAAAGGAACAAAAGGCGGACTTAATGCTAAAAGCACTCTCAGCTAGTGAACCTTAGGGCAGTGAGTAAACAGCGATGGCGTTTACTAAAATAATAGAATATTAATAAATAAATAAACCAATATACACATAGATACACATACCTAAATATTATATGACATAATATACGAATATATACTACTAATGCAATATGAATAATACATATTATTAAAAACAAGGACACTATATACTAATGGTGATGATGATGATCATTATTAGGAGAAGGGTTTACAATAAGAAATATAAACAAAGATTTTCTTTTTAAATGCGTTTTTGCTGGAGGGTTGTCTTAGATTTTCAGTCAGAATACTATGTAACATACTAACACATCATTTTAGGTAATGTTTTGCGAATCATTTAAAATTATGACGTTGACGACTATTGTTATCTGCTGGGCATTTTACTAGGCCACAATTGTAAACATAGATACACTGCTGGTCTGCATTTGCCTTTATTTTAAAGAAAGTTTAAACGGTATGATTTGAGGAAGGTTTAGATTCAGGATCAGAAACTCAAGATGTACGAGTATTAGTTTTTCATATGTTTTGTGTAAAATTTAATAAAAGATTATTAGAAAAAAATCTTTACACAGGAATGCGTCTAGGTAGGTACCACCGCAAGGATAGTTATTCTGCCAAGAAGCTGTAATTTGCAAGCATTGCTGTTTCGGTCTGATGGGTACTGAGAGCCTGTGTAATTACTGGGCATAAATATGGGCTATTGTCGCAAGGGATGGGCGCAGTTTGGTGCCACACAGAAATGTTTGACACAGTATTTGTTATGGGCAGACGTTGCATATATCAAGTTACTTTGTCTTATAAAATCTTATCGCATCAGCGTTACATCGGGCGCGGGTAGGTTGGGACGAGAGAGTGCATCTGTGTTTGCGCGTACACTTGTGGCACTATCATATCTCCTGCGCAGTTGATGGCTCTCGACAGTAGTCGGCAGTTGTCGCCGTGGTCGAAATCGGCTAGGAGAACATCATCTGATAAAAAAAACATTAAATAATGCGGGGGCGGCATTTAAACTCAGCAGAATCCAGGTGAATATGTCACAAGATTCTCGCGTTTCAATCCACTGAGCATTATAACCAGATCCGAGTATTCAGTAGGGATTCTAAGGGTAGAATTTCAAGACAGGTAAAGTAAAATGTTATGTATGAGTTGTACCGCGACTTTCGTTCTAGATTTACATATATTAGCAATAAACAACGTCTGGTGTCAGTAAATGTATCTTGTTTATTTTTTTTATCACTATTCGGCTCGGTTGACGCAGTGGATAAGTTGTTTTGATATGAGAAATGTAAAAATGTTAAATGTTTGTATGACCTTGAGACAGTTTTCTTTTATTTGCGCCAATACGACACATTTAAATAAAAGTAATTTTTATGTAAACCGTCTTCAGACAGTCTTAGGGTCGGGGCATTTGTATATGTGCAGTTTATATCTATAACACGCGCACGATAATCTCTGTATCCCTCGCTCTGCATGCCTACATATAACGAGACGCAAGCGCCACGCAGGATTGACCGCCTCAGACCGATTACAGCGGATCTTATGAAAGAAACTACTATGAGACACTTCGCGAATATATATCGAAGTTATGTCGCTGCCGAAGAAGGGCGAAGAATGCAAGTAAAAGTCAATAAATCTTCCATTGCTAAGTACAGGCATTCTCTAATTTTGAGAGAATTTCGGAGCAAGAAACAGTTCGCCAACCTACTCCATTTCAGGTGGCTGTTACATGTCCTTAAAATGTTTTTTTTTTAATTTTATGAAAGAGGCTGGTTTCCCCATGATATTTTCCTTTAAAGCCCTGTATATAGCTCAGTAATGTTTAACAGTACATTTTCTTTGTGTTGCTATCATAGTTAGTTTAAAAATTTTCTTTAATAATTTTCTGGTGGTAGGATTCCTATGCAGGAATCCGTGTAGGTAGGTGCCATACAGAAATATTCTGCGTGACACAGCATTTTTTATAGACAGACGTTGCACTTAGCACCATGTGAACGTTTTGCTCGTCTCGTCGCCTTATCTTATAAACAAATATAGTATTGTTATATATTGTAATGGTTTACTAACTTTAGCCTTTTTTACTTGAGATATTAACGACGAAGAAAGTAGAAAATTAACCAAAACGATGTAATACAAATTTGCTTAGTGTTATACGACATAGTTGTTAGCAACAAAATGAAACTTTAAACACACAAGGCGACATCCCAAAGACTTTATTACACAATAAATGCTCCTCGTAAAACACGCGTTTGTCTTATACAGAGAGGAAATATAATATTCTTACAAAGCATCGCAGATTTCTTTCATATCTATAGTTTACTGTGAGATTTTACGTAGGTAAGTAAGGTCTGTAATGTTGGAGCGTCCTAAGCTAACAAGTTCTTGAGTTACAAGCATGCAAAGTCGCTGTATTGTGAAGATAAGGCAAACAAACTTCGCTTTGTGTGATCTAAGAGTAATATTGTGATTTTTTTTATCACACTACGCTTGTATTTCAACAATAAATAAAAGAAAGTTTATTTCATGTTTGGAACACAATAGCATAAATATATACATACATACAGCCGTGTGGTAGCGGCCTAAGAGAATCTACCACCCCCATCTCATCCCGTGGGTGTCGTAAAAGTCGACAGAGAGAAAATGAAAACCAGGAGATGGGCAGCAGCATCGTGCTGGAACATCTGAATAAATAAACTGCGGTTGCCAACCCATCTGCCAAACGTGGCAACTATGGCAAAATCCCCCCAAAACGAGAGCTACAAATTTATGTGGCAATCTATGGGGGAGGCCCATTTTCAGCAGCGGACTATTGATAGGCTGAAACGACGATACAGTCGCCCAATTTTCACCTTCACGGGAAACGAGTCAGGTGGCGTGGAGTCGGGTGGCGAACCACGTCGCCGCTATTTTGGTACGAGTCAAATAATTCTTACCCCTCATTGCGTTCTCATGATCAGTATAGTGATAGCATTGCATATTATGGTGTTATTCTGCATGAATAAAGGCTGTCCGTAAAATAGCATAGTCGCCTCTTACGACACCTCGGTAGGAAAGAGGTCGGTGCTATTCTACTCTGTCGTACACCTAGAATAAATGAAATATTTACCTCGTTCGGCTCTCGATCAGCGCCCACGTGTGACTCGCATACAGGAATCCGTCTATGTAGGTACTCTTACCGCTGCAGTGCCAGTTATTCTGACTTGAAACAGTAATGTGAAAACATAATTGTATATATTTTGGGTGACACTGCACTTTGTTATTGACAGATGTTTCACTAACAATCGGGTGAACGATTTACTCGTCGCGTCACCTTCTTCTAAAAAAAAATTAGTTCTTTTTGAATTATTTAGAAATTAAATTGTTTTTGATCAATGAACAAAAAAGGGAAAATCTCGTCCATGCAATATATTACGATGCTTCTGTTAGTTCTATAACATAGTGTAATTTATTACCTTGATAACTCCTCAAAGATTCAATGTGTTTATTTAACTAGTAAAAATGAATTATATTTCAAAATATTTGTATCTAAGATTCAGGTACACTTCACTTGTTGAGTATATCACTTACAACAATCATTGTTTCCTAAAAATACATAAACCGTTTGTGTATGGTTTCTTATTTTCCATTGCGGCATGTACATTATGTTTCAGTACTTTTCTACTTGGTAGCTCAGGGGCTAGGCGCTCGCTTTAAATTTCATAGTACCCGAGTGACCTGGGCTCTAACCCCGGTGCGGGCACCTCTAAAAATTGTTATTTTAAGTGCTGATTTACCACGTGCTCGGCGGTGAAAGAAAACATCGTGAGGAAACCTGCATGTAGGAGAAATAGAGAATATTTCAAAGACATGTGATGTCCGCCAACCCGCATTGGAGCAGCGTGGCGGATTCTTCCTAGCTCCAAAACCCTCTTAGAAATGAGAGGAGGCCTTTGCTCAGCAGTGGGACAGTAATAGGCTGAAACTTTACTTCACTTTTTTTTTTACTTTTCTAAGATAATTAAAACTCATTATAAATTTAATAGACAGTCACAGCATTATCGGCACTAAAGTTTAACCTATTAAAGTCTATTTAAGCACACATACTTGAATCTGGAATTTGACTTAACCGTGAACCCTTTAGTTTAATTCCGCTTAGAGCCAGGAACGGTCCAGAGATCAAAATTTGCTAAGTACATTCCGTAAGTACTCCTCTAACATTTCTCACGGGCAGTATGTTGTCCAATATAGATAGACGAATTAAGTTAAAATATTAACATTGTTCGAATTCAATGGCCCCGAACGTCCTGCACGATCAAAATTATATTCAAAATTAAAATTATATTCAAAAATTTTAAATAAATCTTGAAAGAGTCGACTTCGATATTTAATCAGGAATTAACGATCGAAATATCTTATTTATATAAATTGCTAATTGTGTCATTCGGTTATATTCTCTTAAAAGAAGCCAACCACATATTTGCAGGTTACGGCATGGTACCTCGCTGAGCCGAGCATTCAAAGTTAGGCCTTTCTCCGTAATGTTCGATGCCCAGTGTGCGTTTTGCAGTATGACGGTTTATAGGCTGATCTTTCCGAATAAAGTGCATTGAAATCAAACTGCAGCTTTATTATAGTAGTTACAATTTATACTATGATTTCTTTCCATACGGTGAGAGCTTAAGACAATCCATCATCACCATACATCCAGAAGGTATTGTAGACAGTTGGTAAAAATCTCGTTGTTTTGGATAGTCAAAATAAACATGCCGAAGAAGTATATTCATAAGTATGTTCTGTAAATTTAAGTGGTGATTTTAGACGACCTTAGCGGTGACGAAAAATATTGTGAAGAAACTTGAAAACTGGTTGCGGGTAGTAGCGTCCGTGATGGACGCTACTACCCCCGAGGCGATAGGAACTGGCAACTGTAAGTCTCATATGCCCAGCGATTACGCTAGCTCTCAGTGCCCTTCAAACCCGCTAAAAGCACACTACTGCTTCACGACAGAATAACTGGCCCTGGAGTGGTACTTACCTAGACGGATTCATGCATAGGAATCCTATCACCAGTGAAACGAAGTATAAGAATAAGTTAAGTTTTTAACAATTCAATAAGCCGGCAACGTACCCGCGATTCCCCTGGTGTTGCGGATGTTCATGGGAGGCGGTGATCATTTAACGGCTCACGTTTGCTCGTTTGCCCCTTCTTCTATAAAAATAAGTTATCCGTGTTAAGAGTATGATCACAAATTAATAAAAAAATATGACAGGTCAAGTACGTACAGTTAAATTGAACAAAAGTCTTATTAACAATAATCCTATTAAATATACGAGTAAGTACAATTCTAATTTGTCCAGGAGATGGGCAGCAGCATCTTGCTGGAACATCTGAATAAATAAACTGCGGTTGCCAACCCGTCTGACAAGCGTGGCAACTATGGCAAAATCCCCCCAAAACGAGAGCTACAAACTTTTGTGGCAATCTATGGAGATCACTATCACATAATCACTAGTCCACTGCTGAACATAGGCCGTTCAGCAGTGGACTAGTGATAGGCTGAAACGACGACGATGACGATGACGACGACGACGACAATTCAAATTAGCCATGATTCCAAGTAAAATTTTGCTCTTAATTTTCAAGCTGTTTCTTTCGCATAGAACGGGTCGAGATTTAAATGAGAAAAAGTAAAATTTGTGAGTATTGAGGTCGGCATCGTGAGACATATAAATTACGACAGAATAGTACCCGCGGCTGAGATGACTTTCATTTCGGGACAAAAGAAAGATTAAAGAGTTATGCGCACGTCGATGTAAGACGCACTAGATTTCTGATCGAAAAATTAAATCTAATTTGAAAAACACCCTCATGAGGATTAATATTTATTTTGTCAATACATCAATTTATGTAGTCTGCTTTGGCACTAGTCACTGAAAAACAAATCTAAAAATGTCATTATAAGAACAGAAAATCTTAACTCATTAGGGGTTCGTAAAACATTTATGCATTTCAGTTACGTGTTCAGCCCTCGTGGAGATGAGGTTGGTAAGGCTGAAAAATTATAGTTAGAAATTTAATTGGTAAGTATTAAGAAACTTTTAAATAATGATAACATTAGACAAAACAATTTTTTTTTATTGTATAAAGTGACGAAACGAGCAAAACGTTCATCTGATGGTAAGTGCAACGTCCGCCCACAACAAATGCCGTGTCACCCAGAATATTTCTGCGTGACACCACACTGCGCCCGTCACCCTGAGACATCAGTTCTTAAGTATCAAATGCCCAGTGATTACGTTAGCTCACAGTGCCCTTCAAACCGAAATACAGTTTGTCGACCGCGTGGCGTAGTGGTTAGCGTACCTGACTTCTGCGCCACCGGTCCTGGGTTCGATTCCCAGCCGGAGGTAACTTTTGTGTAAAAACACAAATTGTTGCTTTTCGGGTCTGGTTGTGTTGTGCATGTGAAATGTATGTTTGTAAAGCGCACCCACGATACAGGAGAAAATCCTACTGTGGGGCTTCGTTTTTAAAATAAAAAAAAAAAGACAGTAATGCTTGCACACTACTGCTTCACGGCAGAATAACTGGCCCGGGGTGGTACCTACCTAGACGGATTCCTGCATAGGAATCCTACCACCACCAGTAAAAATATAATCTAGCCCTACTGAAAGTTTAAACATAATATCTTGTTTTGTGTGTGTACGATGCAATGCCAGAAAACTAGCGCACTTTAACTACAAGTTTATTTTCGAAACAGGGAAAATTTACTAACCCCACAATAACTATTCGTGGTTCAAAATAGAGGAAACGGGACTTTGGTGTGAGGAACGGGAAGTAGTTCTGTATTCTCTAGCAGGTAGAAATGTCATTTGATTCTATCAATATATGTACGATTATTGTATAGGTATCGTGAAAAGATAATCATTGTTCTTCAACATAATTAGTCAGTAGTCGATAATTGTTCAAATTCTTCGCCATTAAAGTGCTTTAAAGGGGACAGGGGCCTGTTTACCTTAAAGAACCAGCTCCCTAAGTTGAAGACCGTTAGCGGTGCAGTGCTTTTTCCACGACTCTTGTGTTCTTTGGACATTGTATTGTAGAACCTTTTTACAGATATTTTAGCAGACATTATGTCATACAACTTATGACATATACAGCAAATCACATAATCTTTTCTTGCAATAGCCCGAAAAAACCAGCGCCGTTTAGCATTTTTGTAATGTTTTCCTTAAAAAAAAGTTAACGTTACTGAAAAAAAGATAATTAAAAATAAAAATTTTTAAAACTGAGCCAGACGTCTGGTAATCAGAAGCGTAAAAAATGCTGTAATTTCGTACTAAAAGTTTGCGATCGTAACATGTTTCTTTAACTTAACCCGTTAACACAAGGTCGACACTAACACTTCTAGTTCAAACAGATTTATTTTATAGATGTAAACATTTTATAAATGTAAACATTTATAAAATCAATCTGTTCAATCTTTTACGCGGACACTTTACCAGTTTTTTCTTACTGTTCAGTTATAAGAGATTCAATTTGAGGAATATTTAATAGTTCATCGTTTACGAAAACTAACGATTTTGATAGTGCGATAAATAAGTCCGGAGAAAAAATAAATACTCGTACGTCCTCTCCTTTTCTGGTCCGGCAACTCCCCAGACTCCTGTCGATACGGAAGGTTAACGTAACTCTATCTTAATAATTTTCCAGTCTCAAGTCTATCATAATAATGCTTTTACATCTTAGACTAGGATTTTGATAATTGGTCATCATCATCATCATTTCAGCCTACCATAGTCCACTGTTGAACATAGGCCTCCCCCATAGATTGCCACAAAACACGGTACTGAGCCACCTGCATCCATCGACTTCCTGCAATAATTGGTCACTACTGAACATATTGTTATAGGTATATTTAATTACTTCGAGTAATTTTTAAAATACATTTTGAGAGAGAACGTACACTTGTGACACTGTCATATCTCCTGCGAAGTTGATAGCTTCCGACAGTATTCAGTAAGTTGTAGCCGTTATCGGAAACCAGGAGGATATCACACCATAAAAACATAATGAAAAGTATATTTCAACAATAACAACGGCAAAACTGCAATTACTCAGCTTAAAGTATATAAAACTGTTTAACTGCAACTTCCATTACTAAATCTTATCTACACAGAATCAAAACTAGATAGTTCTATATTCTACGAGTATGAAAGTTCGTGGTTCACGTTTCCAAGGAACATAAACATAATGCATTTTCATGCACCTTATTTCGTAATATCACGTAATGCAGTCGTAAAATCTAGAAGTATCTTATAGTAACTCGTTAGCGAAAACAATAAATAAACCTTTGTTTGGGGAGTTCACTTTCTAATATAAAACTTTCTAAATTAGAAAAATATATAATATGTTAGCGCCGTGTGGCGGCGGCACAAGAGAATCTACCACCCCATCTCATCCCGTAAAAGTCGACCGAGGGAAAAATTAAACCAGAAGATGGGCAGCAGCATCTTTCTGGAACATCTGAATAAAGAAACTGCGGTTGCCAAACCGCTTGCCAAGCGGTGGCAACAATGGCAAAATCCCCTCAAAAATGAGACCTACAAACTTTTGTGGCAATCTATGGGGGAGGCCTATGTTCAGCAGTGGACTAGTGATGGGCTGAAATGATGGTGATGATGATAATGTTAAATTAAACTAAGTGGTACTTTTAAAGGCACCTAGCTAATTCGCATGTTTCTATTTCGTCACTTTGCTCGTTTGAAAACATAACGAATTTATGAAATAGTCCCACTTTTAATATTCCTTATTATTTGCGCAGACTCCCGTCGATAAGGAAGGTTTACGTAACTCTATATCAACCATTTTCCAGTCTCACGTCTATCATTATAATGCTTTTACATATTATGAAAATATAACGAATTTATGAAATAGTCCCACTTTTAATAATATCTTATATTTACGCGAATACTACACATTGAATAAAGAAATTAGATAGCACCCTTATAGGTGCTATCTAATTTCTATCACGTAATCATTTACGTGAGGACTCGGGTAGGTTCTTCGCAGGAATCCATCTAGATAGGTACCACCTCAAGGCTAGTTACTGTGCTGTGAAGCAGTAGTCATCATCCTCATCATAATTTCAGCCTATTGCTAGTCTACCTACCACTGCTGAACACTTCAATAGATTGTTACAAAAGTTTGTAGATATCATTTCGGGAAAAAGATCTCACCTTCTTGGAAGATCTGAATAAATAAACCGCGCTTACCAACCCGCCTGCCAAGCGTGGCGACTATGGAAAAATGATAGAAGCAGTATTGCGCGAACATTACTATGTTTCGGTTTGAAGGGAACTGAGAGCTATCGTAATCACTGGGCATATGACACTTAAGAACTGATGTCTCAGAGTAACGACCGCAGTGTGGCGTCACACAGAAATATTCTGGGTGAGACACAGCATTTGTTAACAGTAGGTGAACGTTTTGCTCATCTCGTCACTTTTTCATATTAAAAAAGATATAGATCATTTCCATGACTGGCCAGACTAGTCATTGCTAAATGTAATAGAGAAGGCATTGCAACATTTTCTATGCTTATTCGGTTAATAGTCATTTGCTTATGCTCTGGCTCAATTTATTGCTTTAGAATCTTTTATGTAAACATATTATCTAGATTAATTTTCATAGAAGTAAAAAATTAAATAATAGCCAATAAATGTCCCTTTATTGTTCACAGGGCTTCTTTCATTTTCCAGAGGACTTCGGACCTGGAAAGCGAGCGCCAATCTGCTCCAGTACGGGTTGTCGGACTTCACATGTTCTAAATATTTTCCACAAACTTGCAGGTTTTCAAATGATGTTTTTCTTCGCCGCTGAACGCGTAGTAGATCAGCACTAGAATAATTAAGAGGTGCCGGTACCGGGGATCGAGGCCACTTGCCTACTGTGAAGTTCAAGGCTAGTCCGTCCCCCTGAGCCATAACCGTTTTTTTATTTGTAAACAGAAATATGCAATGGGCATAATGCTTGTGCGGCAGCATTTTGCACATTGCATATTTCTGTTTATGCTCTATTTTACACGTTTTTCGCGATTTCTTTAAAATATTTTCGTCTTGTAATTCCGTTGGAATTAATTTTTAGTTTACAGCTCATGATTTTCGCGATTTAGTTCTCATTCGAAATATTTCGTATTAACGTAATAATCGTTATGAAATATGCAAATAAAGATAAGATAACCTGAACTAATTCCTCAAATGTCCCTCTTCAGGGTTTCTCCTGTATTGCGTCTTAAAAACAAATTTCACATGCACAACACAACTAGAAACATGTGTTTTTTACAAATGTTGGCTCCGACTGGGATTCGAACCTACAACCCAAGGCGTTGATCACTGTACGAACAATAATACTTTGTAGATCATTGTTTGCTTTATAAGGCTTACTCGTACATTGTCACGCTGCTGAGCTCTGAGATTTGCTGTAACTTTTTATGGATCTGACTAAAGCGGGACTTTCTCAAAAAAAAATCTTTTGTGAGATTCGTTTCAGTTTAGAAAGCAATCCTAAGTCAGACATGTTTCTGGTAAGCTGACGCTGTTATTAATATAAAAACTTCATTATTTTTTTAGGTATAGTCTATTTGAGATGATTACTCCGCCATAAGCCATCCAACTCCGGGATAAGACTGAATATGTATTAGAAAACTACCACACACGGCTTTCTGTGTCACGACTAACTAATAAAAAAAAACTTCACCTGCCGTACTAAAACGTATATCAATAATATAATTACTACAAAAGGGCGCAACGAGGTGCGATTTTTTCTACAGCCATTTTCGATGAGTTATTGTTTCTATAGGTCGACAAGTCTACCTTTATCTTAAAGCTACCTTTATCTTAAAGCTCCAACTAAAAGTTACTACATAAAGTAAACATATGTTATTCAATTACTTCAAGTCGTGGCGACTTAAGACAATCTACCACCCCATCTGATCCCGTGGGTGTCGTAAAAATCGACAGAGGGAAAATAAAATCCAGGAGACGGGCAGCAGCATCTTCCTGGAACATTTGAATAAATAAACTGCGGTCGACAACCCGCCTGCCAATCGTGAAAACTATGGCAAAACCCCTCAAAAAGATAGCTAAAAACTTGTGGCAATCAATGGGGGAGGCCTATGTTCAGCAGTGGACTAGTGACAGGCTGAAATTAATGAATGAATGACCTTTTTTAATTCCGTCCTAAAAATAAAAAGGACGTAATGATATTATCACTTAGAGTAGCGTTAGATCTTATTTATTTTTTATATAAATAATATAAAAGCGTTGCAATAACATTTAGGCGCAAGTTCGGCCGCACATGGACTCATACTGTTCTCATTTCTGGGCGGGGACAACCCAGTGCCAGCTCCTTCCATTTGACCGCATCCAGCGAAGAGCGGCGCGAATCGTCGACGACCAGGTTCTTTCCGATCTGCTTGATCCACTGGACTTGCGAAGATACGTTGCGTCTCTTTGCGTTTTTAATCGTATATACTTTGGGGGGTGTTCCGAGGAATTGTTCTGAATCAAAGCACCAAATTCAAACCATATCACCTCGATGGGTGGCATTCCACCACTTTGCGCTGTTCGAGGAATTTTCTTCCACGCACGACCACTTTGTGGAACTTGCTGCCACCAGCGGTTTTTCCGGACCGATATGACTTAGGGACCTTCAAGAAAAGAGCCTATTCCTTTCTCAAAGGCCGGCAACGCACCGGCGACTCTCCTGGTGTTGCGGATGTTCATGGGCGGCGGCGATCACTTAAAATCAGGCGAGGCGCTTGCTAGTTTGCCCCCTCTTCTATATAAAAAAAAATATAGCTAAACATTTTGTGATACGAGTAGGTGTAAGAGAGAATACTTATGACAAAAGAAAACGAACAAAATTTTTTTTCAAAATGCCAGTTGCACCTGGTATATTGATGATTATTAAAATTGTGGGATTGGCTACGCAGATGCAAATGTAGTGTAGCGACATCTATGTCGCCACATGAGAAGCTCAAGTTATATTCCCATACTATTGCGCTATGAAAGTTTTCTTAGATGCGAACCTATATAAACAATATCTAAATATTACTAGTTGGACGAGACGTCCTCCCCAGATCAGACCATCCGATCTGGCAGGTAGCTACCCTTTTTTTTGGCAATATCATCCTCCAAATATTTAGATTATGAGTACTGGTGGCAGGATTCCCATGCAAGAACGTAGACGTAACACGTAGGTAGCACCGCTGGGCCAGTTATTCTGCCGTGAAGCAGTAGTGTGTTACGGTTTAAAGGGCACTGAGAGCTAATGTAATCACTGGACATATGAGGCCTAAGAACTGATGTTTCAGGGTGACGGGTGCAGTGTGGTGCCACACAGAAATGTTCTGGGTGATACATTTGTTATCAGCATACGTTGCACTTATCATCAGGTTAACGTTTACCTCGCCTCGACGCTTTATTAAAAACTACCACCAGGAAATGCCACCACAATAATACCACAATATAACAAAGCTATTATATTCTTATTTTTTTATAATTGAATCATGGTTTTATTGTAGTCATGAACAACATTAGATATTAGAAAAGTTAGAATTTTATCGATAAACTGTTAAATAATTCACAGAAGCCATTTGATAGAGGTTGTATGCTTTCCATGACTATAAAAAGTATTATCAGACGATAATAGGTAGTTATACTTCATGCATTATTCAACAAAATAATATCCTAAAATGAATAATTGCCTCCACAAAGTTGCCGTCTGTTTTATACAATGCTTATGAAATGTCAATATGAAATACATATTACAGATTTTAACATAAGGAAACGTAATCGAAAAAAAAAGTAGTTTCAGAAAAGGGTTTTTATTTAAATTGGATTCAGTGACGGAACGAGCAAATCGTTCACCTGATGATAAATGCCACGTCTGTTCATAACAAATGCTGTGTCACCCGCAACATTTCTGTGACACCACACTGCGCCCATCACCCTGAGACAACAATTCCTTAGGCTCATATAGCCAGTGATTACGTCAGCTCACAGTGCCCTGTAAACCGAATTACTGTAATGTTGCACACTACTGCTTCACGGCAGAATAACTGGCCCAGGTTTTACCAGATTTTAGTAAATAAAAAAGCTCCGAATTTAGGTTGATATGGGTTTTTTAATATCCCGTGGAAAATATTTGAGTTTCCGGGATAAAAAGTATCCTATGTCCGTCTCCAGAATGCAAGCTGTCTTTGTGCTAAATTTCGTGAAGCTGAGTTCAGCGGTTCAGCGGTAAAAAGATAACAAACCGACAGAGGGACCAAGATTTAAAACTATTAGTATGAATTCAAGAACACACTAGTTCAAGACAGTTTATATCTCATAACTAAATTGTTATAAAGTTGTTACGGAATTACATAGTAATAACAAGCGCATACAATAAAATGTTATCCCGTCTGGTACGAGTTTTCGAATGGAAAGGAGCTGTCGTGTTACAACTTCCGCTGCACTCGGAACCACGCTAAGTTGTAAGCGATCGAAATGCGAACCGGATAAACGAATTTCTCGAAGTTGGAACTTAACTCTAGTTCCGAATCAAAAATTAATTTAAATATCAACTTCGGTTTCATAATTTTAATATTAGTTTGAGTAAGTATTTTTTCGTAGTTTCGATAAAACTTCATATTTAAATTCACCGTGTACTTTTGGCGTCAACTGGAAAAGTGACGGTAGTGTTTTAATTGAACTTTCTTATATCTGTATATATTTTGAGTTTTGACGTTGAATATTGATAGTTTATTATGCAGCAAGTGCTTGTGTACTTTTCGTTTTGTCTCCATCAGTCAAGCAAATCTTCAGTAAAAGTAAATTATCATTTCACTGTCGATGGACATTTTTAATTATTTATTGTCAATTAAGTGACTGACTTGATATTGGCAGAATTATATTGAAAAAGGCCAGAATTAAAAGAAGAAGAAGAAAAAACACTGTGTATGCGGCGCTCGTTTTGATGAGATTAATAATGTAAAGTTGAAGTTAGCCCTGATTAATGTCGCCCATGGCAAATGTTGTGTCACGTAGAACATTCATAACCAATTACGCTAACTCTCAGTGCGCTTTTAACCGAAACACAGTAATGTTTGCATACTACTGCTTCACGGCGTAATAACTGGCCCTGAGGTGGTACCTATCTAGATGGATTCCTGCATAGGAATCCTGCCAACAGAAAAGCCACCACCTCTCATATTTACGCTACCTGTCACGTCTAGTTACCCGCGGGGGCGAAAAGTGGGCTACGGATGTGGTCTCTGCCTACCCCTTATATGGGAAAAGACGTGACTATATTTACGCGGTTTTCTATCAAGCTTTTGGGGCTGGGAAGAGCATACCTCTCAAAAATAAGTGTTATTATATACATACACACATACATAAGAACACGACTGTATCCCATAAGGGGTAGTCAGAGACTGGGCACTCACTGCAAAAACAGATGACTGTCACAATCCACGTTTCACCAAAATAATATAATGCACTTGGTGTGATAGGTGGTGAGCCCATCGCCACCATGCGCTGTTGGGTGCACAGTGCAGTTTAATTCCTTACTCGCCTTTTACGAGATCCATTGGATGAGATGGAGTGGTGGTATTCTTTTAACGAGCCGCCACCACACGGCTATATACTCGTACAATAATTAATTATTACAAATACCTAAGCTTTCACCCCATTCTCAAAGGTTAATATCATCCATACTTGCTGACTATTCCATGTTCTATTCTGTAACGAATTTCAACAAAAAAGCGTATTCATTGCTGTATTAATAATTGTCTCTCTCTAGTCGAGTAGCAGGCCTCAATAGCGTGTGTTTGTCCCTAGTATTTAAACTACGAATATAACACTTTTACATTAGAATATTACATTTTACTTCATGAATTTTATAAATATACATGTCCGAGTGGTGAATGAATGATATTTTTTTCATCATTCAATCGGTTTTGGGATTACATTCCCCAGGATCCGGTCATCGCCGAAAATCAGCGTTGCAGTTGTAAAGTGACCCATACAATAACCAAACGTACAGCTTAGTTAATATTAGCAGTAAGCATCAACTTTTTGTGGTAATATTTAATAAGTGTAAAAGTATTTATTTCTTCTTTTCTCTCTTTGTCTCTTTTCTTTCTTTCTTTTCTCTCTTTCTCGCACGCGCATCATGATATGTGGTGGTAGATTTTCTTAAGCCGCCACCAGACGACGTGATGTGGTCTGGCGGCGGCGGATGTGATAGGAGAAAGATATTCTTCATAATTTGTCATAGATCGAAATATATACATTCCTTCCTCGGTTTAATTTTGGCTCTGTTCAAAAATACTACATTGCTAATAACTACCAAGTTGATATTGTGTAAACGGTGTGAAAACAGCATGTACCGAAATCTTATACGAGTATTAGATTATTGCTGCTACACGTTCGTATAATCTAACCCATCGTAAACAACAACAATATAATCTTTTGTTTACTGATTGCATTGTGCCCCAAAGTGCACTTTTGAGCCTCACGAAATAATTCGAAGTAATAAGCACTTTATTTGGAAGGGTTGTTTCACTGTTACTCGGTCTCATTTAAAAAGGTCGTAAAGCATGATGATTCTATTAAAATGAAGAATTATCCCTTTGTGTATAACTAGTATTTTGTTCTAGTTTTACATTTTTAATATAGAGAGGTTAAATGACTAATATATATATATTATATAAATATATATATTATATAAATATATATATATATATATATATATATATATATATATATATATATATATATATATATATATTGCGGGCGACCATGTTCGATCCCCTATGCCCACTAAAATCACCAATAAAATCTATTTTAAGTGCTGACTTACCAAGTGGTTAGTGAAGGAAAACGTGGCGAGAAAACCTGCATCTCTGTGATAAAAATATTTCTACGAAAATCCGCAATGGAGCAGCGCGAGGGACACTTCCTTGCTCCAACCCTGTCAGAAATAAAAAGAGGTCTTTGCTCAGCAGTTACCACTGCATTTATAGGCTGTAATTTTAATTTACTTTCAGTATATTGATGTACTCCTGGCCGATTATCGACCACGGCGACAAATTCGGAATACTGTCGGAAGTTATCAACTTCGCAGGAGATGTGACGCTCATGTGATAATATCTGTAGTAGTCTAGGATGCAGTGTCAGAAACACCGGGACAATCACAACGTAACTAGATCCGAAAACTAACAATTTGTGTTTTTTTTCCACAAATTCGAGTTTCGGTTTTACGCTTCCAGGACTTAAAAGTCAGGTACTCTAACGTCACTCAGTAGTCTATAAATAATATGTATATACTACAAAAACAATGGTCCATACTAGTATTTCTCTTGTATCGTTGGTAAATAGGCGCGGTTTACAACCACAAATTGCATACACAAACACCCAAACCCACAACAACTATGTATTTATTTACACATTGTACTAACTGTACAAACGGCGGACTTAATACTATATGACATTTTCTACCAGTCAACCAGAATCGTATCTGCAGGTGCAACAAATATTTGTTCCGTGCGGGAATCGAACCAGTGATCTCTTGCGCAGAAGCCAACCGCTTTGTGTATGTGCATTTGTCGCATCCACGATACAGCTGAACTCGTAGTGAGGGGTAACGTTTCTTTAAAAGCATAAAAATAAAAAAAATGTTTATGGCCGACTTTCTCTACTATTTAATAAAAAAAGTTTTCTTTTTACTTTAACACATACTTCGGTAAAAGTTCATTTCCAACAATGTGGCTAGGCAATTCAAGATTCATTAAGTTACCGCCATTGAGTGTTTGACCTGAATACAAAGAACGATACTAGCGGAGTTCTTACTTTTATTAGCATTGAAGTTTTTTTTTATTGGAGAAAGTGACGAGACCTAACCAGAATCCGTTTAGGTTGGTACTACCGCAGGGTCAGTTATTCTGCCTTGAAGCAATAGATTTTTCGGCCTGAACGGCACTGAGACATAATGAAATTACTGTGCATATGAGACTTAAGAACTGATGTCTTTGAGCAAGGGGTGCAGTGTGGTGTCACACATAAATGTTTTGGGTGACATAGGTTTTGTTATGGTAAACGTTTTCCTCGTACTTCTACAAAAAAAAAAAGAAGAGAATCTACCACCCCATCTCATTCCGTGGGTGTCGTAAAAGTCATCATCATCATCACTATCATTTCAGCCTTGTCCACTGCTGAACATAGGCCTCCCCCATAGATTGCTACAAAAGTTTGTAGTTCTCATTTTGGGGGGAATTTTGCCATAGTTGCCACCTAGGTGGGCGGGTTGGCAACCGCAGTTTTTTTTTATTTTGATGTTCCAGGACGATGCTGCTGCCCATCTTCTGGTTTTAATTTTCTCTCTGTCGACTTTTGTTTTGACTGTCGAATTTAGTCGGCCCCAGTCCGAGATTTTGTCTAACAATCTCGACTTCAGACACATCATCCCAATTACGGGTGCAAATTACAATGCAATTACGCAACAACAAAAGAAAAACATGTTACAAAACATTTCAAATAAATTATTAAACTAAGAGCTATAAATTAATAACATAATTGGTTAATAACATTACAAAATTTAAACAAATTATTATTAAAAATGGTACATTATTTTCTGTTTGCTATTAGTATGTTGTTCTTGACCTCAGGAAAGCTGTACTAAACTTTTAATTTGCTAAATATTTAATATTGATCTAACAATAAGCACAATAATACAAATGGAAAGAATAATAGTTGATAAACGGATCACTAAAGCATAAGCGAATGGATCACTAAATTATATTTTTGTAAATGAGTTTTAAGACTACATATGACCTTACTGTGTCAAATACTAATTTTATCAAAAACTCGGTAGCCACCGGTCGATATTCGATTGTACTGATAACAATCTTGTGAGATTGAATGCCAACATAATTTGAGGGTGAATGTTTGTTGCTAGGAGTCCTTTTATCTTGGCTCTAGAACTAAAACGTAATCTAATAAGTCACAGCCTTCCTTTGGTGTGCATAATGTCTACATTGAAGCTCAATTTGAGATTTTTTTTATCAAACAAAAAGAACAAAAACCTCTAGAGTGTGATTGTGAAGATAATTTGATATCTGTATTTTTTTCTATTTTATATTTTAATGTTTATTTTTCCTAAAAAAAATAATTTAACATTTTTATAACGACGATACTATTGTTAAAATGTTTATAAACAAATTCTGTCTATTATATATATAAGACAATTTCTCGTACTTTTTAGGAATTGTTCAAATAAACGAATAGCGTTGCTTGCTCTGAAAGAGGGTAATTTATTTTAGTGCTCACACGTAACTTTACTTATTATTAACTTAACTTATTAAACCATCACTATCTCACCCGAAAGAAACGACATTTAAAGTTTATTAATTCGTCAATTCCAGTATTATTATTTTCGAATTAGATTCTGCTCTGACATCGTTCAAAAAACAATTAACATTAAGGTTACTATTCACAAGGTAGGTTGTATATAAAAACTAAAGTAAAGCAAACCGTTTACGGAGAAGTATTCACATAAAAATAATTATTAAAGAACTACAGTTTCTTTACATATATCATCTCACAGCCATTTGGAATTGTTATACAACATTGGACTCGCGTGTCTTAAATTATCAAACGATATCTAAGCGATTGTTTGGATAGAATTGCTTTCTTTTCTTTTTGTCGTTGACGCAGACAAGGCAGGGACGCTTATTCGACTAACTTACAAAGCAAAATCCTTTAGAACGTTATTCTCTTTTACTTTCTGATGTTACTATCTGACAGAATGATAATATGATGTTTTCAAAATATTCATTATTATTGTTTTATATATAACTGCAATGCCGCGGACTGAAAGATTACTTCTCTCACATTAAAGCTTATTTTATTAGCCATTAACATTTTGTTAAATGAATACTTTAAGATCAATCATTTGGTTAAATACAGTTTGAAAATATATTTGTATCCAAGCTTGGCGATTTTTTTTATAAAAGAGGGCGCTAATGAGCAAACCGCTGAGGTGATTATGCCGCCCATAGACATCCGGAACACCAGAGGACTTGGGTGCATTGCCGGCCTTTGAGAAAAGAGTATGATCTATTCTTGAAGGTCCCTAAGTGGTATCTTTCTAGAAGAACCGCCGGCGGCAGCAAATTCCACAAAGTGGTGCGTGAGTTCCTAGAAAAGCGCACAGTGGTGGAATGCTAACTATTTCTGTTATGCCACAATGAACGATAATGCAAACTCAGCGGTTGGAATTAATCCCAATAAATCCTCGGATTCCCACTGAGACATGAGCACACTCTCACTCGTTGTAAACTCGATACAAGGATTTTTGGATTCTGTCAAATGGTAGGAGCTGGCACTGTTCGCTCAGAGATGAGAACAGTACTCCATGTGAAACTGAACTAAACTGTTTTGTCTGCCTCTCGACTACGGACACTAGTTTATTGCGACACTCCTCGTCGTGTTCCTGTCTATAATTTTATACATACACCACATTAAAAATAAAGCTTTGCCTTTGTTTCTTTAATCAATTAGCATAATTTTTTTTAAATCTTTGGGGGGGAACTAATTAAGGTTAGATATTAAAATAAAGGAGAATATAAAGTTTTTTAAGAATTTAAAGTGAAAAAAAAAACACAAACCGACGTTATTTAAAAAAACATGTTAAGAAGGATGTTAAATAAAACGTTGATGATGCAAAACATGTTTCCTATTGATCTTTACTAAATCCTTAGATGGTGTCACACGCGAAGGCGATATTTTACTACGTAAAAAGGAAATAAAATGTCACAACACCTTCGCAGTCATGACACGTGAAGTGAATAAGGTCCGGATCAGAGTTTTTATGTCAGAGGAGTAACAACGAAGTCGTGGTATTTTGAAAGGACGTTTTAATTTGTTTTATAATAGGAAATATGTGTGACACGCACACACTCACGCTTAAGAAAACACTAACAAACTTTTTTATATAAACCCAATATTTATAACTAATAAAATTTAAATATTCTTCTTCTATAATTAATATAAAATAATATACATTTCCCTAAAGGAAATAAAATATGTAATTGTAAAAGATCAAATTATAAAAAATAATAATAATGAGTTTACGAGTATAATTTTAAACGCTTAATAAATCGTTTATTTCACTTCCTTCTTCTGTTTATATAATTTCAATTTTCTCATTTTCATTGCGTATTTAGCAGCGTATATTAAATTTTTCTGAGATATAATTTACAGTTATTATCAAATAAAATTGGTATATAATTAAATTGTTAGCGACAATTTGTTTATAACATTGTGGACTAGTGTAAGTGTAATGTAGTAAACCAAAAGTCAAAACATTATGTAGAAATCGTAATATAAATTATGATATTTATTGGTCACCATTTATTGCACCTTTACTGCTTAAAATAGGCCTCTTCGAAGAAGGCAGGATATGCCGTAATCAACTCGCTGGGAAGGCAAATAAGCGATTACAGTACCAGACCGACCGCATCTTAAACGATGCACATCTCTTGTCTATGTAAATTTGGTTTAAATTTTTCTAGATCATTATCGTAGTCTTACGACAGCTTGTGTAGTAAAAGTTAAAGTAGATCTTAAACAAGCTCTTAACCAAATAAAAATATTTTAAAAATAGAAACATTGCATATTATTAAAATGTTTTGCATTTAATTCTCAAAGTTATATAATAATAATTAATGATAACTGTATAACTAAATGCTATTTTTAATAACGACATTAATCTTACATTTCCTTCTATTTTTACGAAATGATTTTGGTTTGTTGAACGTAACTAATGTAAAACAATTTGTTACCACCACGTTCATATATAACTCAGGTCACGTTCCTCGTGCTATAATTTTCTCGGAATATGTGACAGTCGCGAAGCTTGCAGCGTATTGCGGATATCACAATTAGAAATGTAGAATCTGTACAAACATGCCAGATGACGTCAATAGTAAGTTTGTTTTGCTGAACAAACATTAAGTAATGTGGATCCAGAAATGAAGATATCTATCACATAGAGGAAAGTAACATATCAAGTTATAAACAAAAACTTAAATGGATTAGAAATACAATAGATTAAATTGTAAATGAAGATAATTGACGTATAAAAATGGGATAAATTTTTTTTTATTATTTCCATATTACATAATTTCTCATCATCATCATTTCAGCCTAACACTAGTCCACAACTGAACATATGCCTCCCCCATACAGCGCCACAAAAGTTTGTAGCTCTCATTTTGGGGAGATTTTGCCCCCCAAAATCCCCAACAAATTCCAACAAATTTCGGCTCTATCCGCACACTGTACGAGGCAACTTACCGAGACGCAGATATCATATCCGGCGGATACCTCTTATCTTTCCTACCCAGGGCATAAGCTGGAACACTCATTTGTGCCACGGGCAGGGGTTTGCGAATTGCATGACGCAAAGAAGAAGGCTGGTCTTTTGGGTTCTCTTTTTGCGTCCAACTCGACACACGATCACAAGGGAAACTCACCGCCGACCATCCCGTGCAGTGAGGGCTTTATGCTGGACATCCGGTTTTTCAGAGCTCAGTGCGCAAAGCACTACTCTCCCTGGACATCCAAAAGTCGATAGCGCGATGAACCCCCCCCCCCCCCTATTGTGTTGACGATGTGTGCTCCAGAGTTGGCACCGGCTCTAACGCGTCTTTTCCGGTACTCTTACTCAGATTGCCATCACCTTCTTGTTCTCCAAAATGATGGAGTAAATTATAAACTGCCAGCTTTTGAGGTACTTACAGGAACACCAGTTGCTTAGAGACCGCGAGTACAGCTTCCGTAGGCGACGCTCAGCTGTTGATCTTCTCGTGTACCTCACCCATCGGTAGGCGGAGGCAGTCGAGAGCAAGGGCGAGCAAGGGCCTCCCCATTGCTCTCGACTGCCTCCCAGTTTGGACATATCGAAAGCCTTTGATCGGATAAGACCCAAAGCGCTTCTCTCGAAGCTTCCTCATAGAGGCTTCCCGAGAATGGGGTTACTAGTTTTCTCACAGGCCGGAGCATCAAGGTCGTAGTTGACAGTGCATGCACGGACTCCAAGTGTGTGAACGCTGGTGTCGCACAAGGCTGTGTGCTATCGCCAGTTCTGTTTCTTCTGCATATCAATGACATGTTACAAATAAAAAACATTAATTGCTTTATCCCTTATGTGCCGTGCCAATATTTCACGGGAACACGTCGACGAGTACCGGAACAAACTTGTGTCTGGAGTCAAAATTTTGTTAGACCAATACTCGAACTGGGGCCGACTAAATTAAGTTCAGTTCAACCGTAACAAGACACTTTTTTAATTTCATAAAAGTTATGGAACGAGCAAAACGTTGACCTGATGGTAAGTGCAACGTCTGCCCATAACAAAAAAGAAAAAATGTACTAAAATAATCATGTCAAAGCATGAAAACTTTTTTTAATAATAACTGGAAACTTGAGGTTACTCACTGTGGTTTAAGAATGCACAGCGAAATTTATTATATACTGTTGAAGTTTTTAGTTAGTTTAGTAGTTAAGTTTTCTTTTTATTGCATAAAGTGATGAAACGAGCAAAACGTTCACCTGATGGTAAGTGGAACGTCTGCCCATAACAAATGCTGTGTCATTCAGAACATTTCTGTGTGACACCACACTCCGCCCGTCACCCAAGACTTCAGTTTTTAAGTCTCTTATGCCCAGTGATTACACTAGCTTTCAGTGCCCTTCGAACCGAACTACAGTAATGTTTGCGCACTACTGCTTTACGGCAAAATAACAGGCCCTGGGGTGGTACCTATCTAGACGGATTCCTGCATAGGATTCCTACCACCAGTATACCTATCGCGTTTACAGCTAAAATAAACCCTTCGTCCTATCACCTCATTTCGGGAGCACTTCCCTCGTTGCCTCTGTCAGTATCGGAATTCTTGGCATCGGTATAATCAAGCAACGTTCAGTTTCGTGGTCACTTGGAAGGAAAGGCCATATTGGTCTCAAAAATTCTTGGCGTGCTCAGTAGAGCGCGACAGTACTTCACGCCAGCCCACCGCTTGCACCTTTTTAAGGCGCAGGTGCGTCCGCACATTGAGTACTGTTGTCATCTCTGGCTGGGGGCACCCCAGTGTCAGCTCCTTCCATTTGACCGCATTCAACGTAGACCGGCTCGAATCGTCGACGATCACGTTCTACCTGATCGGCTTGATCCCCTGGCTTTGATCTCTTTGCATTTCTTACAGGATCTACCACTGGGAGCAAAATCTTCAAGACACGTTCTTTATTAATAAGCCATAAATCCTAAGAAGGTGAGTAACTAGAATTAGATTTTTCACGTTATATAACCAAAAAATAAATATCATTTCGCTGTATATTAGTCGTAACACGTTAAATGGACTGTTGACGTTAATGTACGAGTAGAGTGATAAGAATAACCTAGGCTTATCCACTAAAACGTCCGGCTACTAGAGTGGTTTATAAATAAAAACAGTCAAACGTCCAGGCCACTAGAGTGGCTTCGCCAACTCGCTCGGCTATTTTCGTATTTTAAGTATTACAACTTTCGTAATGATACACGATGTTGCTACTAGATGGCTCTAAGATAAATTACCTTTGTTTGTGTGGATAAAACATTCTACTGCTACGTAATAAAATAATTAAGAAAAAAATGTTAAAGTCAGTGAAAGTGAGTGAGAGTGAATTTTAAGTGATTGTGCCGTTAAAACTGTGAGTATTGTTTTTTTAATAACTAATTGTAACATGTTTTATATCAAAATGATCGGCAAGAGTATTATCTAATTATGTTTACAAATATCAAACGTGGAATGTGTTTTATTACGATAAAATGAACATGCAAACACATAGCCATTTTTTTTTTATGAGGTTATAAATCTGACCTTATATATACTTTGATTTAAGCAAATAAGAGTTAAAGTAAGTTAATTTAAGTACATTAGTGTTTCAAGAAAATAAAACAATCGCAATACAATGAAAACAAAAGACATAAACATCTGTCGAGCGTTTGTTTACATTACGGTAGCCGTTCCGCTCGACCGGTTTTAACCTTGAGAGGCTTCAAGTGGGTGTATTGTTTACGTTTTTGTGCTATAAATAAACTTCGGTAGTATTAACGTACTGGTATCATAAAAAAGGTTATATAATCTAGTTTTAGAATGAATAATATGATTTTGATATGCAGAAACAAAATGTTTCTTAAAATTAGGAAGAAAAAATATGTTACTCAGATTTCAACTGTAATTGTGATTTCTATATTTTTTTTATATACTTTACATTATTTACTGTTGTTTAGTGTTTACGTTTATTAATTCTATATCTAATTAGCTTTACCCACAATTTTTTTCAAGTTGTTTGCGTTAGTAACGAGGGAGATAATCGTTTTTTAATTAAGAAGGGTAGGGTGTTTTTTTTTTTTTTTTCGAAAAAAAGAAGGTGGACGGATAAGACAACTTTAGTTGTCAAACCACTCTAGCAGCCGGGACGTTTGAGTGGTTATTTTCAAATAACATTATGTTTCCGTTTATGCAAAGGATGAATAGTCTTATCTATTCTATATAATTTACTTTAAGCGAGCAATTCCTGCATATTATGTGAGTAATTGGCTCCTCGGAGATGGTTCTCACGATTTGGATGAAATTTTGTATTTAGATAATATATTTACTTTCCAAGTGTATCTAAACAGGTCTTTCTGTTTCTTTCTGCCAAAATGAGTGAATCTAATGAAGAAATTTGATACATTTTATATTTTATAACGAAAAAGAAAACAAAGTGCAACGACGTTTATGGACCTACTGCAGTGTCAGTAAGAGTAGCACAAGCGTTTTTAATACGGGAAGTCAAAAATGCACCTCGCTCTCTTCGCCATGTTACGAATTAAATATAAATAGCGTCAATTTTTGAAAAAGTAGATTAAGATCGGCTTATAAGTAGTTACGACATAGCTGAAGAACTAGAAATTGTCCACAAAACAGTTTTGACCCATTTAAAAAAAACTGGGTACACCAAAAATCGATATTTGGGTGCCACACAAGGTCACTGAAAGAAACCTAATGAACCCTGTAGCCGTGTACTCCTTTGCGATTCTTTATTCAGGGGTAATGAAAAGTGGATCACGTACGACAAGAACGGACGAAAAAGGTCGTGGTCAATGGTCGGTCAGGCTTCACTGACTGTGCCAAAACCCGGGTTCACTCGCAATAAGGTATCCACCATACAACGCCTTGCCAATGTATCCACCATACATTGGCAAGGCGTTGTTCATTATGAGCTTTTACAATGACAATGCAGCATATTGAGCTTCATTTGTCTTTCATCACTACAACGCTAGACCATACTCATCTTTATCCATTTGATGATGCATTTCCCCAACCTATTACATTGATCAGAAAACAAGGGCACTGAGAGCTAGTGTAGTCACTGGGCATATGATACTTAGGATCTGATGTCACAGGGTGATGCGCACAGTGTGGTGCCACACAGGCATATTTTGGGTGAAACAGCATTTATTATAGGCAGACGTTGGACGTACGGACGTAACGAGACGTGAAAACAGTTCTCATGAGAACTGAATAAAAAAAATATATCTTGGATTGAAGCAATAGAAAACTAAATAAATGGCATGTTTATAAAATATCACAGGGAACTCTAAGGAATCCGTCTAGGTACGTACCCTAGGGCCAGTTATTCTGCCGTGAAGCAGTAGTGTGCAAACATTATTGTGTTTCGGTTTAAAGAGCACTGTGAGCAAGCGTAATCACTGGGCATATGAGACTTAAGAACTGATGTCACAGGGTGACGGACACAGTGTGGTGTCACAAAGAAATTTTCTGGGTGACACAGCATTTGTTATGGGCAGACGTTGCACTTACCATCAGGTGAACGTTATCTAGAAAAAAAGAGAACATACGTGGACGACCTTCTGGTGAACGTTATCCAAAAAAGAAGGAGAACATACGTGGTGTTTGGTTAAAAGTCAGATTTTTCGTGTATATGTAAATATTGAACATGCGGTGTATTTTCTCTTTAAAAGAATAAAAAAGGCATCAAGCTTTAAGACGAATAACCACAATATAAAATATTCACGTAGAAAATGGAAATGTAAATCTAATATACAAGAAGAAAAGTCTGCCAGTTCTACAGTTCTCATTTATTCTACAATAAAATGTAAATAACATTGGCGGCTCGTAATGTGTCGGTATTTGCACTCTTACTCCTTTTGATTTAAACACAGATGCTATAACTCTGTTGGTGCTATTAGATCTTCAATATACTGATTTATCATAAATAATTTAAAAAGAAACCGGAGTGAAGTGAAAGCCTTCAAAACTAAAAAGCCTTACTCCACAATATTTTTTAAAAAACAACGAAAAGCTTTTATACTTGCAGTGCAAGCACGAACAAGCTAGGAATTTGTTATGTTTTGTAATAAATGAGATTAATGCAACACTGTTTGCACTCAGAGACGTTTAAGTATTACTTAGTATTAATTTTCTATAAAATATCACATCACATAAAATACCATATCGTTTTTTATAAATAACGACTATGACAGTGACTATGTACATAAACATTTATCGGGAGCATATTTTTATTTAATAAAGTCACGAGACGAGCAAAACGTTCACCTGATAGTAAGTGCAACGTCTGCCCATAACACATGTTGTGTTACTCAGAAGATTTCTGTGTAGCACCACACTGCGCCCGTCACCCTGAGACATCAGTTCTTAAGTCTCATATGCCCAGTGATTACGCTAGCTCTCAGTGCCCTTCAAACCGAAACACAGTAATGTTTGCACACTGCTGCTTCACGGCAGAATAACTGTCCCTGGGGTGGTACCTACCTAGACGGATTCCTGCATAGGAATCCTACCACCAGTAAAAATTGTCACCATTTGTCAAAGACTGCGGATAATGTTGTTTATTGATTACTTTCACAAAGTTATATTATTGATTAATAGGTACACGTATATATTTATATACTCGTACAAATGTGTGTGTATATGTGTATGTATATATTAATATTTATGTGTGATTCTATCGCTCATCGTTTATTTTTTTAAATCGTTATAATACATTTATATATATTATATATTTATTTGTACTTAAGTATTGTATTGTATTACTTGTACGTAAGTATATATCTTAAGTATTTTATAATTGTATTTATACTATGTTATGTTAATTCTAAGTTTTATAATATTTTTTTTTAGTGTGCCACAATGTATCAATAATCCCTGGTTTGACTGGCAGAGAATGCCAACAGGCATTAAGTCCGCCCTATGGATCCCTTTTTTTCGACTCGAAACTGTTTGGGATCTACAAAGTATTATAGTACCTACATTAACGATTACAAGAACAAACTATATGATAAATCTTTTTCATGATTTATAACTGATTTTTGATGATTGTTACGTTGAAATTACTTTTAAAGTTAGTTTATTTATTAAGGAATAAAGTTAGTTCGTGATATGATTATTCCCTTAATTCACATTCTGCATTACATACAGAAGTACTAAATTATGAACATCCAAAAGTTCTGATTTATTATTTCAATTATAGAAGAAAATTATCTGCAGTTTTGTTTATTTAAGCATATCGTTACTGAATCTGTGCTTTGTTTCCTATTTATATTATAAATTAAGTTTGGTAGTCATGCTATGCAGGAGTCCGTCTAGGTAGGTACCACCCCAGTGCCAGTTATTCTACCGTGAAGCAGTAGTGTGCAAACATTACTGTGTTTTGGTTTGAAGGGCACTGTGAGCTAGCACAATCACTGGGCACTTAACAAAATATGTCTCAGGGTGATGAGCACAGTGTAGTTTAGTTACAGCATTTGTTATGGGCAGATGGTCCACTTACCATCAGGTGAACGTTTTGCTCGTTTCATCACTTTATGCAATAAAAAAATATAAAACTAAACTAACTAAAAACTTTAACAGTATATAATAATGATTTTTTATATTTACGCGATATAATCTCAACGCATGAACGGAACGCGACCGTTGACTACGGACAATGATCATAGATTACGCGCGGTCTATAATCTGTCAAAACAAACACTGGATGAATCTACATTAAAAGTATTATCGAAAGGCATGAATTTCGCAGTAACACCGCGAAGAATACCGAACGAGGAAAATTATCTGTAGTGTCGAAGATTGTCTGTCTAAAAACAATATCATTAAAGAAGATTTGGAGGCCATACGTCAAGACATTTCGTCTATGTTACGCCGAAACTAAATCTTCCTAAAGACGAATTAAAGGCGTTGAACAACCTACGGAACAGACCTGAACTCACGATCCTCCGCGCAGATAAAGGTAATGCTACGGTAGTCATGGATACGTCAGATTACAATTTTAAAATACAAGAACTTTTGTCGCACGAAAGTACATATAAAAAGGTCAAATAAGACCCAACTACTAATACGCTTAAATCGACTAGCGATCTTATTAAGAAACACTCCGAAAAATTGAATCTGGACTTTAGTTCGATAATACCATCTTGTGCCAAATCACCGAAGTTGTATGGGTTACCAAAGATACACAAACCAAATGCTCCACTACGTCCAATAGTGAGCCAGATCGATTCACCAACCTACAGATTGGCTCAGCATGTGGTAAAGTACTCTCACCACTCAGAGGACACACTAGAGCACACACAAAGGATTCATACCATTTTGTCAGTGAGATTAAAGACCTACACCTGACTGATAATGAAACTATGGTCAGTTTTGATGTCCAGTCTCTATTCACATGCCTACCAGTAGACGACTGCATCTCAATTGTATCTAGGAAGCTAGCTGAGAACAACATGCCAGAGGAATATGCAGAACTACTAAGACATTGCCTTACATCTAGCTACCTATTGTGGAAGGAACAGTACTACAAGCAAGTAGATGGTGTGGCGATGGGCTCCCCAGTATCTCCCATTGTCGCCGACATCTTCATGGAAGACTTTTAGGAGAGAGCCCTCCGTACTACTCCAGTAAATCCAAGATTCTACAAGCGGTATGTAGATGATACTTTCACAATTTTACCATCAGATAAAGTAACTGCATTTCTGGACCACCTTAACTCCCTCGTCGTCGTCGTCGTCGTTTCAGCCTATCAATAGTCCACTGCTGAACATAGGCCTCCCCCATAAATTGCCACAAAAGTTTGTAGCTCTCGTTTTGGGGGGATTTTGCCACAGTTGCCACGCTTGGCAGACGGGTTGGCAACCGCAGTTTATTTATTCAGATGTTCCAGCAAGATGCTGCTGCCCATCTTCTGGTTTTCATTTTCCCTCTGTCGACTTTTACGACACCCACGGGATGAGATGGGGTGGTAGATTCTCTTAGGCCGCTACCACACGGCCTAAGAGACTTAACTCCCTGAACTCTAAAATTCAATTTACAATGGAGTTAGAGGCAAATAACTCTTTAGCTTTTCTAGATGTTTTAGTAATTCGGAATCCTAATAACACCTTGAGTCACACTGTGTATAGAAAAAAGACCCATACTAACAGATATTTAATCGGTGAATCTCACCACCATCCATCACAGTTAGCTACCGTGGGTAAATCCTTGTTTCAGAGAGCACGAGGAATCTGTGACAGGAAACACCTGGCCGCCGAGCTTCAACATGTCAAGCAAGTTTTGCACGACAACAAGCTTCGGGTTCCGCGCCTACGTCGCAGTGACCGAGTGAAACCGGCCACAGTCGAGCGTGTGCCTGCTGTTCTACCTTATGTCAGAGGAGTCACGGACAAGATTGGCTATATCTTGAAGCGGGCTTCCATAAAAACATTCTTCAAGCCGCCGAAGAAGATAAGTCAGTTTTTACCATCTGTCAAGTGTAACATCCCTCTACAGGACGCAGGAGTATACAAGCTAGATTGTGAATGTGGTCTCTATTACATAGGCCAAAACCCGCGTAAAAGAACACATAGCTGACATGAAGCATCGTCGTTCTAGGAAGTCTGCAGTCTGTGACCATGTTCTGGATCGTCTCAACCATTACATCAGATTTGATAAACCACAGATCCTTGCAAAAGAACACCGATTCCTACCAAGGATGATTCGCGAGGCTATTGAAATCAAAAAACATCCTAATTTCAATAGAGAAGATGTTTGTTAGTACCACCAGCTTGGGATCCAATAATAAATAAAATTAAAATTAAATCAAAAACCAAGCATACCACTGCAAGACTTCAAGACACAGTTAGCTCTTTCTGCGTAGATCGGACCAAAAATAATAATTAAAAGCTGAAGGTACCCCAGGTTAACTATGACATCAGGACATCTGTCACCTCAGTCCTCCCGTGACCATGGGTGCTGTAAAGCACTCGAAACGTCGGGTTATAAATAGTAAAAAAATTAAACGCGATAAAATCCGTAAACTTAGTTTCATTTCAAAGTATATAATAAATTGTGCATTCATAAACCACAGTGAGTAACCTAAAGTTTCCAGTTATTATAATTATTAAAAAAAAGTATTCATGCTTTTACATGATTATTTTCGCACATTTATACTTTTTTAATACTAATAAAAAGACATTTAAAAATAGTCGATCATACAAAAAATCTGCAGCTGATATGGATAATTTTTCGTAAATTTGCTTTTAAATTACGTATTGGTAAAAAAAACTTATTCAATGTAACATTAAACTGTAACATAAACTAAAATCACTGTAGTGTATAATAGATTCAATTAACTCACCTCACACCGAATTTCATGTTGACTGACATGTAAATTTTGCGATATATAATGATATCTATGCCTGAAAAACAGCTTTGAAATATTCTCACAGTTGTTAATTTTGCATGTTAAAGTTTGAATGCCATTCTACTGTTAATAGCGTTACTGCAACGCTATCAACCCATAAATTTAAATGTCTTGTTATACGAGTATATAGCTAAAGTAAAAAAAGTGTTTTACAATACTAAATAAAAATAGACTTTAGTAGACATACCGATACATACTTACAGTCACGCATTTTTTCCACATAAGGGAAAAAGGTAGGCAGAGAGGGGGTAGGCGAGAGGGGGACCACACTTGTAGCCCCATTTTAGCCCCCAACGACAAATTTCGACAAAGAAATCGTATAGTTGATAAAATTAAATCGAAAACTAAAAATACCACTGCAAGATTTCAAGACACAGTTAGCTGTTTCTGCGTGGATCGGAACAAAATAATAATTATGGGAAGCATCATCGCTCTAGGAAGTTTGCAGTCTGTGACCATGTTCTGGATCATCCCAACCATTACATCAGATTTGATAAGCCACAAGTCCTCGCAAAAGAACACTAATTCCTACTAAGGATGATTCGCGAGGCTATTGAAATTAAAAAACATCCTAATTTCAATAGAGAAGATGGTTGGGTAGTACCACCAGTATGATGGGATCGTATAATTAATAAAATTAAATCAAAAGCCAAGCATACCACTGCAAGACTTCTAGTCACAGTTAGTTCTTTCTGCGTAGATGGGACCAAAAATAAAAATTAAAAGCTGAATGTACTCCGGGTTAACTAGGACATCAAGAAATCTGTCACCTCAGTCTTCCCGTGACCATGAGTGTTGTAAAGCGCTCGCATCGTCGGGTTATAAATAGTTAAAATTAAATGCGATAAAATCCGTAAAATTAGTTTTATGTAAAAAAAGTACTTTACATTTTATATATAGCTTAATTATTAAAGTATATTAAAACCCTAGCCCTTATTATCCCACCAAAGTATAATAATGCCTACTGGCAAGCTTTATAAAAAAGTTAAGTCTTGGTTTTGTTTATGGTAGAAGTTGCGTTTTTATTTAATAACTGAACTTTACTAATGACTACCATTAAAACATTTAGATAATTTTGATGCGTTTTGAATTTTATCTTAAATATCCCTTAGCTAGGCCTTATTACCTGCTGGTACCGTAGATGAGGTAACCATAACGAATATAGTACACATAACGTAAAAAAATACAACATAACTAGACTCGAAAACCAACAATCTGTGTTTTAGCACAGATGTTGGTTTCGGCTGGGATACGGACCTAGGACTTTTGGTTTTTTTTATTATTTTTTAAAGTTACGAAACGAACAAAATGTTCAACTGATGGTTTTTTATTTTATAAAGTGATGAAACGAGCAAAATGTTCACCTGATGGTAAGTGCAACGTCTACCTATAACAAATGCTGTGTCATCCAGATTATTTCTGTTTCACCACACTGGGCTCGTTACCTCTCAGTTAGCTCTCAGTGCCCTTCGAACCGAAACACAGTAATGTTTGCACACTACTGCTTCACGACAGAATAACTGGCACTGGGGTGGTACCTACCTACTTACCACAATGCGCCTGTCACCCTGAAACATCAGTTCTTAAGTCTCATATGACCTATATAGATGACACTAGCTTTCAGTGCCCTTCGAACCGAAACACAGTAACGTTTGCATACTATTGCTTTACGGCAGAATAACTGACTCTGGGGTTATACCTACCTAGATGGTTTCTTGCACAGGCACTCTAACCACTAGGCCACGAGGTCATAAATTATACGAAGCATCGTTTGTGTTCACATTTTATTAAAATTCAAATAGAAATTCGTACAAGGACGCAAAGTATTCTCAGATATTTTAATTTCGTATGTAATGTACATATTTTTAAAGTTGAACATTCCTCCTACTGTGCATTCTACTACTGGTAAAATTCGATATTGCCTTCTACGTTCCGAATCTTATATCACCACAGATACGTTTTAAGCTTAAAGTTTTCTGCTACTCATATCTTGCCGTATTTTATTTAAAAGTCTAAGATCTGGCAGCTGCCGCGCGAGAAGCGCTCAAAACAGATTCAATAATGGATAAAATAGAGAAATTCAGATTTGACTATACGCCAAATATAGTGAGTATTAATTATTTCTAAGTAAAATGTAAATGTTTTAGAGACAAGAATATTTAAGAATGGAAACGCTTAGAAAATTGCAACTTAGACCACTGACGGAAGCCCTTATTTGCCACCAAAATTTGTTAACTACCAATTACATAATATGTGATGCTATGTGGGTAGCGGCTTAGGGGAAACTACCACCCCATCTCATCCCATGGGTGTCGTAAAAGTCGACAGAGGGAAAATTAAAACTAGAAGATTGGCAGCAGCATCTTCCTGGAACGTCAGAATAAAAAAAACTATGGCAAATTTCCCCCCAAAATGAGAGCTACAAACTTTTGTAGCAATCTATAGGGTAGACCTATGTTCATCAGTGGACTAGTTATAGGCTAAAATTATGATGATGATGATGCTCTGTCGCGATATTTGTGATTTATTTTTATTTTATTTATATGTAACAACAAACAGTTACACAAAATTGTAATGTTAAACGGACTTTAAAGATATATTTAACTAATATTGTAACAAGTTGATTGACGGAATTGTGTTAATGAATAAAAGTAAGTTACTTTGCTAAGATCCGCATGCAAAATATAAAAATGGTGTATATTACCTAGTTTTTTGAAGTGCACCACCCGCCCTCCCTCAGTAGCGTGCACAAGCAAACTAACACCGCCACCAGGAACCGCCACCAGGTACCCTCCACCAACCACTACAATACCACCACTAGATAATATACACCACTGAAGTCGAGAACACGACACGTGTTTCGCCCCAAAACGAGGCATTATCAAGCGTAATAGACTCTACGACAGACGGCCGCCGAGTTCGCCGAGTTCGGCGTACTTCAGTCCGGTAGTATTCATTATAATGGATTTCCGCAAAGTAACGCCTGATTCTATTAACTATATGGAATTGTGTTATTCAAATCTTGCATGTGCTTATTTACAGCTTAATAAGACAACAAAAAAGGAATTTACATTAAAAATATACATAAAAAAATCGATGATTAAATTAACTTAATATCAACTGGCTGTGTGAATCAATTCGTGCACGCTACTTTGGGAGGGCGGGCGGTGCTCTTCAAAACACACACACACACATATAAATCATTTTACATCTTGCAGGCGGATTTTTGCAAATTAATTTTCTTTCCGTCAAATTCTCATTAAACAATACAATTAATCGTCTAGAATTTAAGTGATTAGATTTATTTTTTATAAGGTTATCGTCATCATCATTTCAGTCCACTGCTGAACATAGGCCTCCACCATGGATTGCCACAAAAGTTTGTAGCTCTCTTTTGGGGGGTTTTTGCCATAGTTACCATGCTTTGCAGGCGGGTTGGCAACCGCAGTTGAATTATTTAGATGTTCCCACAATATGCTGATGCCCATTTTCTGGTTTTCATTTTCCCTCTGACGACTTTTACGACACCCACGGGATAAGATGGTGTGGTAGATTATCTTTAGCCGCCACCACAATGTGTATGTATGTATATGTATGTGACTGTATATAAGTTTATTTATTTAATAATATTCTATTCTTTTAGTATTGCCTTCGCTGTTTAATCACTGCCCTAAGGTTGAATGGCAGAGAATGCTTTTAGCATTAAGTCCGCCTTTTGTTCCTTTACTTATTGTAAGGTTCAATAAATAATAAATAAATAAATGCCAAGGTCAAGCGACTTGTAGTTTTTAAGAAAAATATTTTTTTCTTATTGTTTTCATCTAAAATGGAAATGACTCGAAATATTTGAGTCCCAATACGATTTTTTTTCTTAAGAGTTAATTGAGAGTCCCGAGACGTGCACTTTTGGATTTTCCAAACTTTTGTTTTTGGGTAATATAAGATATAGAAATAAACCCTCCCCGCCAGGCCTCGCTAGTAAATGAACAAACAGATTTACTGGAAATGAGAAAAGTAAAAGAATAGGGAGAGGAGTGGAAGCTGTGCATAAAGTATTTAATATTAAGAACAAGGAAAACCTGTAGTTACATGAGAATTTGCTTATCTATACAATGGCGTTATTCATACCCATAACCATCATATTAAAAATAACAAACAATTACTCGCTTATCGTTTGGGGCCGATTGAAAATCAGAGCTGCGATTCCGCGGCTTATGCTGAGACGGTCCCTTCCGCCGCTTCATCACCGCACACACAAACACTTATTTTTTACATTGTTATTTTTCTTTAAATTTTTTCTTTGTATTATGTATACCGTATGTTATGTGTACCGTGTATTATGTGTGTAGATGGAAGTGTTGGGATAAATGTCTTTAATGTCTTTAATACCCCAATAGAAACAGAGGTCCCAAATTTTTTGTCGTTTATAAAAAATATCTACTCGTTTATATTACAGGTGCGTTCTGCAACACAACAATTTGCCATTATTGTGTCATGTTTATGTTTTAGTTCAAACTTATCTTATAATAAATGTCACTAAAGAAACCGTGTTAAGTGACCGAAAGGAGCCATCTCGTCCCGCGGGTGTCGTAAAAGTCGATAGTGGGAAAATAAAAACCAGGAGATGATGCCCATCTCCTGGTTTTCATTTCTCCTCTTAGCGTTTTCCTGGAACATCTAAATAAATAAACTGCGGTTGCTAATCCGCCTGCCAAGCGTGGCATCTATGGCAAAATCTCTCTGAAACGAGAGCTACAAACGTACGTGTTTTGTGACCATCTATGGGGGACGCCTATGTTCAGCAGTGAACAAGTGATAGGCTAACATGATGATGATAAAAGAAACTAATACAATAGGAACTATAAGTGCTAAATATGGTCATCTCGGAATACCCTTTAATATTTCAACGCTAAAATTAAATAAACTCTGAACTAAAATACAGAAAAAGATCAAAGCTCAAAGTAGAATGTTTTAGTGAGAACTATTTATAACGCTGTAAATAATATAAAGCGCAGCAAGACTTCACTAACACGACCCAGTTATATACTCGTATAAATGAACAGGGCGAACCAGAGAAAAACGTGCAAGCTTACGGAATGAAAAGAATATGCGGCTCGTAGTACAAGAAAATTTAAAAAAATTAAATGAAATACTTTTTTTTTCAGATACGGACCGTATTTTTTTCAAATATGTGCCAAACACACGGACCTAGCGCGGACCGTATCGTGGTAGCATAAGAAAATCTACTACCCCATCACTTCCAGTGGGTGTCGTATAAGTCGATAGAGGGTAAATTAAAACCAGAAGATGGGCTGCAGCATCTTGCCGGGAATTCTGAATAAATAAACTGCGGTTGCCAACCCGCCTGCCAAGCGTGGCAACTATGGCAAAATCCTCCTAAAATAAGAGCTTATAACTTTTTTGGCAATCTATGGGGGAGGCCTATGTTCAGCAGTGAATAATGATAGGCTGAACGCCTAACGCCCCGTAACCTAATTTCAAAGAATTAAAGAAAAATGTTTGGTAATAGTATAAAATGTATGTTCATGCGATTTCGTATTTGATCCCGCTGGATGGTAAATGGAAAGAAAAGTTTCTAGTATTGGGTACTTTCACTCCCTTTCGGCTTATTATCATTTTCCCCCAAAACCCTAGCATAAGAAAATTTCATGGTTTCCGGCAGGAGGTGAGATAACCATCTCGAAATTGTCTGACCAATTTTTTTTATCGTGATGGTGTTCCCATGAACTCATCCGTCTCAGATACCACCGTAGAAGCAGTTATTCTGTGAAACAGTAGTGCGCAAAAATTACTCTGTTTTGGTCTGAAGGGCACTGAGAGCTTGTGTTATTAATATTACTGGCTACATTTTTTTTTATAGAATAGGAGGCAAACGAGCAGGTGGCTCACGTGATGGTAAGTGATCACCGCCGTCCATGAACACCTACAATACCAGAGGAATAGCAGATGCGATGCCGGCCTTTGAGAAAGGAATAGGCTCTTTTCTTGAAAGTCCCTAAGTCGTATCGGTCCGGAAAAACCGCTGACGGCAGAACAATAAAAATAAATGAAAAAATAATAATATGAAACTCAAGAACTGATGTCTCAGGGTGGCGGGGCACAAATAATTTGGGTGATATAGCATTAGTTACGCGCAGAGAGAAGCTAGTAATCGATGTCTCTCGGTAACGAGTGCAATGTGTTGAAAATTAGGTGATTCCCGCACTGTTATTAGAAGGAGTGACACTAACTATCAGCTTAACGGCTAGTTTGTAAGCGGTGTTGCTTAAGACCTTCTTAAAATCAAAATAGTACTAATGCATAAAATTATATTTATATATATATATATATATATATATATATATATATATATATATATATAATATCATATTTGTAACTTAAACTGATATTATTTTAGCATACATATAACTTTGAATTCGAAAATATGTATTTCTTTAATGAAAAATGAACTAGAGTATGAAAAGTGTAATTATATTTTATAAACTGATTCCAACTTGCCTTATAATAAATGCCAATAAACAAACTAATATAATAGAAACTATAAGAGCTAAATATGGTCATCCCGGAATACTCTTTAATATATAAACGCTAAAATTTTATAAACTCTAAACAAAAATAAGGATAATTAATCAATGCTCAAACTACAATTAACTCAAACCATTTCTGACGCCCTAAATAATATAAAGCTCAGCAAGACTTCACTAACACGACCCAGTTATATACTCGTATAAATGAACCCCATCACATCCCGTGGATGTCGTGAAAGTCGACAGAGCGAAAATAACAGGACATGGGCAGCAGCATCTTCCTGGAACATCTGAATAAATAAACTGCGATTGCCAAACCGCCTGCCATGCGTGGCAACTATGGCAAAATCCACCCATAATGAAAGCTACAAACGTTTGTGGTAATCTATGGGGAGGCCTATGTTCAGCAGTGGACTAGTGATAGGCTGTAATGATGATGATAAATGAACAGGGCGAACCAGAGAAAACCGAAAATAATATTTATGATGATGATGATAAATGAACAGGGCGAACCAGAGAAAACCGAAAAGAATATGATAATATATATAATATATTTATGCTTCTTCCAGTACACGAATTTACGAAAAGTTTTTTTTTGATTTATGCCATTTACACGGAGTAACCTACTTAACAAACACGCCCTTCTCCCACAAAAAGGGGTAGGCAGAGGCCATTAACGTACCCCACTTTTCTCACTCGCGGGAAGCGAGTCGTGATGGGTGGCGAACCACGTCGCCGCCTTTTTGGTACGACTCAAAAATTCTAACACTACAAATAATATAGTGACAGCATTGAACATTATGGTATCATTATGCACGAATGAAGGCTGTCCGTCCAATACCTTAGGCGCCTCTTAGGACATCTCGGTAGATATGACTCTGCCGGACATCTATCGGCTAAGTATCGCAAAAACAATCAGACGCTCCATATATTTTGTTCGAGTTACCGACTCGTAGTACGGTAGGGAATGAAACTACTGATTTTTTTGCGATTTCCTATTGAACTGTAGGGTAAAATTTTCTTGTTTGAATGGGTTTTTACTTCCCCTTTCGGTTTTGATACCCTATTTAGATAAGCCCTTGTATATGTCTTGATGATTCAAATTAAATCAATTGCCCATATGGTGTCAGTGTTATTCTGCCACCCATCTAATTGCGTGGGTGTTTTAAGTGGACTAAAGGCAATGCCTGGAAAACTCCATGAATTTCGATAGGGAGTAAAATAACCGTCGCAAAATTATCAAACTAAAAATATACATTTCTATGGTTTTAGGATTCATTCGCAGGAATATGCAGTAGTAGTGGAAACATTACTGTGTTTTGGTCCGTAAGGCATTGAGAGCTAGTGTAATTACTGGGCATATGAGATCTAAGAAGTGATGTCTCAGAGGAACGGGCGCAATGTGGTGCCACCCAGAAATGTTCCGGTTGACACAGCATTTGTTATACAGACGTTGTACTTACCATCAGGTGAACGTTTCGCTCGTCTCAACACTTTATCCTAAAAATAATTACAGACTGGCGACGAGCAGTAGCGTCTCGTACGGTAATCACCAATTCGTCTTCCAGGCTTGGTGTTATGTCAAATCCAGCAGTGGATTGTTAACAGGTTCAACATGATTCAAAATGCTTAAATATCTTAGAACTTTTAACGGTTCCAAAGTCAAGCTTTTTATTTGGCTTTTATGTTTAATTCAAATTTCTTATAACTTGTAGAGCTTCATATTCCTCTTTATTTTCATGTCCTTTTATTTTTCCATGAATTTTAAATTCATTTCATTTTAAATACAATAAAAAGGTTAAGTGTTTCGATATTTAGTTTAGAATGAAAAGGCTTTTAGTAAAATAAATAAAAGAAAAGTGATTCATTTACCTTCAAACCTGAAGGTCCTTGGAATGATCGGTTAAAACCCTCTAGAATCTTCAAACAATCGCATAATATTTTTTAAATATTTATGAAGTCCTAATAAGTTTTCAATTTTTAGATAATATAACTATATAGATAATATAATATCTTTACTACAAGGACAGTCGTTAATACAAGGACATGAATAAATAATTTTCTAACTCTTCGTGACAATGTATGCAACATGATGATGATGATGATGATGTTCTCCTGGCCGATTTCGACCACGGTGACAACTTCCGAATCCGAATGGCGAGAGCCATCAACTGCGCAGGAGATATTATAGTGCCACAAGCGTACGCGCAAACACAGAGGCACTCACTCGTCGCAACCTACCCGCGCCCGATGTAACACTGTTGCGATAAGATCGGGGGTATGCAACATACTCGTATGTAACACACGAAAGTAGTATCAATTTCCAACACACGTATTCGAAAAAGATGTTGACGGCAATCAGTACTTTCCGTTAATTTGAAAATTGCTTGCATAACAGTTTCATTAAGTTCGTGTATGGCTGTTTGCCAATGATCCATCAATCATACAGCTACGCCTTTTTCCCGTATAAGGGGTAGGCAGAGGCCACACACGTAGACCACTTTGCGGTAAACGAGACGTGACGGGTGGCGATCCCCGTCGTCGCCATTTTGGTATGAGTCAAAAAAATCTTACTCCTCATTGCGTTGCCACGAGCAGTATAGTTACAGCATTGCATGTTATAAATGTTATAAAATTTAAAATGAATTTACATTTAAAAACTTTCAAACACCGTGTGGTGGCGGTTTAAGAGAATCTACCACCCTATCTCGTCCCGTAGGTGTAGTGAAACTTGACAGAGGGAAAACTTAAACCAGAAGACGGGCAGCAGCATCTTTTTGGAACATCTGAATAAATAAACTGCGGTTGCCAACTCGAATGCAGAGCGTGGTAACTATGGCAAAATCCCCCCAAAACGAGAGCTACAAACTTTTGTGGCAATCTATGAGGGATGGTGGTGACGATGATGATGATGATGATGATGATGATGACGGATAGTCTTGTGTTCAAACACAAACACGAAGAAGAAACATCTATTCTAATACTTCCAAACAAATTATTTGTGGATACATTAACAGATTACCTTACATTACATTACATTACATTACATTACATTACAAGATACTCGATAGTTATTCAACCATCATTTATAATAACAATATATTAAATGGATTGATATTATTAATCAGGTGAACCAATTGCTGTTCGACCCTTGAGTCAATAGAGTCAAAGGGAATTGACCGAGCGAGACCTTTCAAACCCTAATAGGTGATTGCTTCATTATTTGCCTCGCCTAAGCGGTTACAGCGATCGACGAAATTACCTTGATCATGACTACAATATTTTTTATTTAACTGTCGGACTATTTGATATTTTCAGAAAATCATTTACACACAAAATTTATAGTTTCTGAATAGAAAAGCAATATTCGTTTCAATTTAATATTGGAACTTTGAAATTGGTGGTCGATGAGCACAGGAGTTCCGTTCCTTTCTTCCGTTCCGTTCCTTTATCCGTTCCTTTCTTCTTAAAATATTGATATTAATACACAGATAAATTAAGAACAGGTAATACGCAACTATTTTAATACTATTTTGGATTAGGGCGTTAGTACTTTTTTCTGCTTAATAGGTCGGGGCGGTCTTACAGAAAATTTTGGAAACCTCCTAATATAATGAAACAATTTATTTGCTAATTGAACTAGACTATTTTAAAGAATAATAATAGCAAATAGCAATCTTTAAAACGTCAAAAATGTACTGGTGGTAGGTCTTTTTATTTTTGGACAGAGTCGGTTATTCTGGCGTGAAGCAGTAGTGTGCAAACATTACTATTTCAGTCTCAAATGCACTGAGAGGTAGTGTAATTACTGGACATATGACACTTAGAACGGATGTCTCAGGGCGCATTGTGGTGCCATACAGAAATGTTCTGGGTGTCATAATATTTTTTATGGGCAGACGTTGCCAGGTGAACGTTTTTCTGATCTCGTAACCTTTCTTCACAAAAAAATAATAATTTTGATAATTAAATGGTTAGGTGAAAAGCCTATGCGATTCGCCCTTGAGAATTTGTTGTAAGCAAAAATTAACAAAATAAGTCCCTTGGGGGGCCAGGAAATCCGTCGAAATTTAAAGTTTAACCATTATAGGTGCTCGAGTATATTTTATATACAGGCTATATCTTCATTATAAAAAATCGTCTTTCCAAATTATAATTATATTTACAGTTCCATATCAATCTTGTCCTTCTACATAAATATATCGATTGCCGCATGTATGAAAGATCATCACATGATAACGGCTCGACCGATTACGCTATTTTTTCGTCGTGTTCGTAATGGTCAGGACAAGGTTTGCATGAAAGGAATTTTTTTGGATGTTGGATAATCCACCGAAAATATCGAAAATTTGGATGTGTTTTAGGTGATTTGACCATTCTGGAGATAGAGACATGTTATAAAATAAACATACTTAATTCGTTTTTGCTAAGTGCACTTATCATTTCTTCATACGTAAATTGCACCCGTGCGAAGCCTGGGCGGGTCGCTAGTATAATATTAATATGGACCAAGTGACAAATATTAAAGAGGGGGTAAAATTACTAGCATACTCGTAATAACTGGGACAATTTAAAATATAGTACATACAATATATATTAGGTCAGTTAACATGTGAAAGTAACGACATGTATTCAAAATGAAATTTAAATCAAACTTCTATCTCTAGGAAAAAAACTTTAGGACTGTGAAGATCAATTAATAAATAGCGTTTTGAGAAAATTTGCGAACTAGCCAGTTAGCAATGTTTTTACATTTATTTTCAATAAAAAAAAAAAATGCTTAATGGTTTATCGAATCGATTCGCCTGCGTTGGAGCAGTTTGAGACAAATTTTATAAAAATGTTCTGTTGATAAATGTCGTTTCTTAAAATGAATCACTTTGTGCAAGAGACGCTGAGCTCGTTCCAGAGTTGTCAGTATTGATTTGGCAGCACCTTCCCACGTCGAAACACAATAACGGAATAGATATTCACAGACCGCTTTTTTATGAAAGTAAGAAAATGAGTGTCACTCAGGTATTATTCTTTTTTTTTTTGTTTTTAGAGATAATATATTAATATGCGATTTCTTTATAAAATTCGACTAAAAATATACTCTTTCAAGGAGGGCTTTACCTCAGGGTGTTGTTGTATTTATTTATATGAAAGATATATACTATGTGTTTTTTTTTTATTGCATAAAGTAATGAAACGAGCAAAACATTCACCTGATGGTAAGTTCAACGGCTGCCCATAACAAATGCTGTGCCACCCAGAAAATTCCTGTGTGACACTACACTGTGCCTATCACCCTGAGACATAGGTTATTAAGTCTCATATGCCCAGTGAACGAAACACAGTAATGTTTGCACACTACTGCTTCACGGTAGAATAACTGTCCCTGGGGTGGTACCTACCTAGACCGACTCCTGCATAGGAATCCTACCACCAGTAAAAGTAACTGATATTTTGTTCCTTTAAAATATATTAAACAAAAAATAATCGCGTCAATTTTGATAAACAAATATTTACCTAAATGTCCCCTTCAAGTTTTCCCGTAATCTGATAACAAAAGCTTTTTACATAACTCCTTCTAGGACTAACCTATGTCGACACAGTTCTATCTATAGAATTTGTAACAGTACTAAGTAACGAATGCAATTACCTGCACAAACCTGTAAATAGAAAAATCGATGTTTAAGCGAGTCCGAACAGTTGTTAAAAATAAACTACTGAAATATATTTCGGATACAAAGTAACGGATTAACACTTGTGTATTTTGTTGGTGTACCTTTTTTAAATAAAGACAAGTGGGCGTCTGGCCACGCGTTATGTAGGGTTCCGTAGTTCCAATGTAATCTAACTACACCCCATACCATGAGATAGACGAGAAAAAAAATGCGTCCTCAATTTACTTGTAGGGGAAGTTACCTAATAACATTGTATTCAAGATTTTATTTTAACACTTTGTTGGCGTAATTAATATGTATACCTATGCAAAATTATAGGATTCTAGTATTAAGAGTCTCTGCACTAAGCCGCGGACCGACGGACATGGCGAAACTGTAAGTGTTTCTTGATGACTACAGAACCCTAAAAAGTTTAATACAAAAGTTAAATGCATGAAAGAAAGCTACGGTTACAAACGAAGCTTGTTATATTTTAAAATTAAAAACCAACCAATCCAGCACCTTGGAGCTAATGTCCATCACCCGTCATTTAAGTCTGGAATATTTATAACAGTTGTTTCGCCGTCAGTCTGAGGCAATGAGATTTTTTGATATTTTCCTCAGTGAACTCTTACGACACCCATGGAATGAGATTGCAAGGTCGATTCTCTAATCTGCACTGTGTAATATATGCCTAATTAACAATAGGCTGATCATGAAAAAGATAACTTTGTAATATAATTTAACAATAAAAATTTAGAAAATTAACACTGTGTTGCAGTCCATCTTTTTGTTATCAGACCTTTTTTATCCGACCGAATCAAGATAAGGAAGCCGCTCGACCAGCGAAGCGAAACTCGAGATGATTACGTGTCGATTCAATTGTTCCAGCATGTAGGTCAAGCCGAGCTAAGCCGATTTTTGCCATTTAATTAGAACAGCGTCGCTTGGAATTCACTTGTTCCCTTTTCTCCGCTTTTATAGTGACAGCGTTATCTCATTGTAACTAATCTAGATTATGCGCTAACAGGAGGAATTATTGCCGGCAACTTACTTTAATAAAACTGCTGTTATTTAAGTTTATTTAAGAGTCTTAAAGTCACCTATGATTTAGAAAATTAAATTACCGGTTGTAGAATTCATATGCAGGAATCTGTGTTATGAAAATATTACAATGTGAAAAATATGTTAACCGTCGAAGTAAAGACATTTCCTTTATTATTAAGTTAGTGTACAAAGTTAATGTAGGGCTTTTAATGAGACGTTGATGGATAACACTCACAGGATTAACATAATTTATGGGTATATCGTTCCGATGTTTTTCATTAGTCCGTGTAATCAACTCGTATTTATTACTACACCTCGGTAGGAAATCTATCGGCTGTATATCCTCATGTAATATCTTATATACTAAAAGTGGTAAGATTAATTAAAATGTAATGTATATTAACTAAATAACAAATTTTAATTTTATTACTGTACTATTATATCGTCTTTGGTACTGTATAACGTAACTACTTTGTCGTGATATGCAGGAATCCGTCTAGGTAAGTAACACCCCAGGGCCAGTTATTCTGGCGTGAAACAGTAGTGTGAAAACATAATTGTGTTTCGGTTTGAAAGGCACTGTGAGCTAGCGTAATTACTGGGCATATGAGACTTAAGAACTTATGTTTCAGGGTGATGGGCACAGTATGGTGTCACACAGAAATTATCTGGGTGACACAGCAGAAATTTGTTATGCAGACGTTGCACTTACCATCAGGTGAACGTTTTGCTCGTTTCATCACATTATCCAATAAAAAAAAAATTGTATTAAGCGGAAATCTGTAAGTAGAGCTTCTATTTATTTATTCATTTATTGCATTTACAGTTGCTATTTATATTATTATATTTCCAACATGATACCCCCTTGGTCGTAGCAACTAATCTCAAATAACTAAGTCTTATTGTAACTATCATTCTAATCATTGTTATTCATAAGCAAATTAACTTACAATCATTGCAAAGTACACTGAATGAGCGTGAGACGCAATTATACTGTCGGATATACTTTAGAAATTTATAATATGGCACGATTTCTTAATCTAAGGGGTATAAATGTTATGTATTATGTCGTAGTCGTCGTAGTCTCAATCGACCAGAAGGACATTATATTATTATATTATTATAAACGTTAGTAATATCCTTAACGTATAAGAGGTTAAGGATTTGTTTTATTTGTAAAAAAGTAAAAAAAAGTAAAGTTTCAGCCTATAAATGTCCCACTGCTGAGGACAGGCGTCCTCTCATTTCTGAGAGGGTTTTGGAGCTAGGAAGAATCAGCCAGGCTGCTGCAATGCGGGTTTTTATTTCTCAGAAATTCAGGTTTCCTTACGATGTATTCCTTCACCGCCGATCACGTGGTAAATCAGCACTTAAAATTGCAATTAACAATTTTAGTGGTGCCGGCACCGGGAATCGAACCCAGGTCACTCGCGTACTATGAAATTTAAAGCGAGCGCCTAGCCCCTGACCTACCACGGCTCTTCATGTATGTATTCGCTTAATAATCAGAAATCATTAATTAATTAATGATAATAATGAATTCCCGTTATTTTAATTTTTTTTACAATAAATAATATATGTATTATATAAAATAGTCTTTTAAATATTCATATGTATATATTTTTAAATAAAATTCTGCGAGCTCAGCTTTTGAGTTTGTTTATTATAATGATAAATATTTAGTGTATACATCATTATTGTTTCATATATTATACACTTTTACATGACTTCTATTTTGACATATTGTTTTCATCTTTTCCGACACATCGTGCGTCTTCTTCTTCGCCCCGCACCGCCACAGTTTCGTAACTTTCTACTTAGGTATATATATTCGTTTTTTCATTATTTTGTGAATACTTATTCACAAAATATAGATGTTGAGCAATGAGCAAAGTATATTTGATGGCACGTGAATGAACATCTGATCCGAACGGCTTACTCCCGGGCATTGAACACACAACACACAAGCCAGGGTGCTTGTCTTTGTGATTTGTTTACGGTCACGGTAAAGTAAGGTGTAAGCGGAAGCTGAAGTAGTTTTAATTGGAATGGTGGGTAATAAAGTATGATCAGTATGCGGCCTAAGAGAATCTACCACCCCATCTCATCCTGTGGGTCAAGAAAGATGTCGTCGTCGTCGTTTCAGCCTTTCACAAGTCCACTGCTGAACATAGGCCTCCCCGATAGATAGCCACAAAAGTTTGTAGCTCTCATATTGGAGGGATTTTGCCATAGTTGCCACGCTTGGCAGGCTTGTTGACAACCGCAGTTTGTTTATTCAGATGTTCCAGGAAGATGCTGCTGCCCATTCTCCTGGTTTAAATTTCCCTCTGTCGACTTTTACGACACCCACGGGATGGGATGGGGTGGTAGATACTCTTAGGCCGCTACACACGGCAATATTCTGTATACTCATTAATAGAAACTACATGTTCTTTTTATGAGCAAGTGTGGCACTTTCAAAATACAATTAATTTCCTTTAGAGTGTATTTCCATTATGTCAGAGTATACAGAAGATATTAATTGATTTATTTCCAATATGGGTTAGTGCTCGGTTTTGCCACTCGGCTGCGACGCCGTAGACATGACGTGGCCTGCGCTAAAATATCAAGCCTTTATTAATTGATACCAGACTATGCTGTGCTCTCTTGAATGTGAAAGTGCTTCTGACGCGGTATCAGCGTACGGCGGTGTCTATACCATAGTATAATAGCGATATGAAGTAGTAAACAGTAATTTTCTTTTACTAGAGGTTTGTTTAATTAAGGATTTCTATTGTTTTCTTAAATATATGTTTTTCTAACTTATTTTTACTTTTGTATACCTAATTTTGTTGTTCAGTTATTGCATTGTAGTTTGCACCTCTAATTGGAGTGGCACTAAACTGGTTTTAAGCATAATCGTTTTGTTGATTGTGATGGTGTTCACTTTGTTGGTGCAATAAAAATAAATAAATAATAATGTTCAAGAAAAAAAGTATTATTTTCTCAAATTCCGGTCACGCACAAGTAATTCTTCTGGTATTACGGAAGTTTCTGGACGCCTGTTCTTAGACGGATATTATCACTTACCTTCATAAGAGCCGCATGCTAGTTTTCCCCCTTTACTATAAAAAATTGATTTCGTACCAAGGAGTCTTCGGATCTTGTGTACGATTTGTATCGTTAGCTTGATCATTAATGCCCGGTTCCTAAATTCAACTAACAGATGTTGGTAACAGTTACTATTCGTTTCTTACCTACGAGTAACAATGTGCTACGCAGCGTTTTCCAACTTTTTCAAATCATTTATAATCTACGGACGTCCGTTATTAATCGGAACGGTTCTAATTTACCATTCGTAGCTTGTTTAAGGGATCGTAAAGAAAACGTCTTGTTTTGTGAATATATACGGGTGTAAGACGGCGGTAAGCTCATCGCATGTGGTCTAAATGAGTTAAAATTCAGAATTTATTTATTCAATTTAGTCTTGTTCCATGAACGTCAATATCCACCACCTGCACGAAACCGGTATCGGCCTTTAGAGAAAACCGTTAAAAAAGGTCACATATATGAAAACCGTAAATTACAATATTTATTAGCCTTAAGGATAAAAGTGGTGGCAAATGAAATTGTCTTAAACCACAGTTTAAGGAGTGGAGAATTATTTCATAAGTTTGTAACATTGCTTAGGGCCTTTTATCAAGATACTAATCGGATTGTCCCAGCTAGTGTGCAGACGAAAACAGGTTCAAGCTTGTCGTCTTGAATAATTAAGGAGCTAAATAACATGTTGTAATAAAGTTACTTTGTTTAAGTCTTACAATTAAGTAGTCGTCAGTTAGCGCTTGATGCTATATCGTTTAATTTAAATGAGAGTTATTTTTTTTTTTGCTAAAACTATCGTAATACAAACTGTAAATACTTTACTTCGTTTAAGCAAAAAATGATAATTTTTAAAATTTTGTTTAAGCGAAAAAAACATACATACATATATATAAAAGATCACGACTTTATCCCATACGGGGTAGTCAGAGACTGGGCACTCACTGCAAAAACAGATGACTGCCACAATCCACGTTTCACCAAAACAATATAATGCAATTGGTGTGATAGGCGGTGAGCCCATCGCCATCATGCGCTGTTGGGTGCACAGTGCAGTTTAATTCCTTACTCGCCTTTTACGAGATCCATTGGATGAAATGGAGTGGTAGTATTCTTTTAACAAGCCGCCACCACACAGAATAAAACTGTTTATTCTTAAAAACAAGGATAGTAAACTACATTTTAAAATCAGAAATTTAATTTTAACTAGCTGATGCCCGCGACTTCGTCCGCGTGGATATAGGTTTTGTAAATATCCCGTGGAAACTGATTAGTTCTCTATGATAAAAGGTATCTTATGTCCGTCCTCAGGCTGCAAACAATCTCTGTGCCAATTTTCGTCAAGATCGGTTCAGCGGTTCAACCGTGAAAACAAAGAGAGGGACGGAGAGAATTAGGTTCGCATTTGTAACATTGAGTATGGATTAAGTGAAATATTTAGACTACGAACGAATATCTATAAAAAGGACCGAAATGCAAAAAAAAGCCGCGCCGTATAGCCCCTAATTTCTACAGTTTTTCCGATTTTAAGTAGGAACTCTCAATATTCCTCAGAAAAGTTCCCTACCTGCCAATGAAAGTTCCGTCAAAATCGATTAAGCAGTTCCATTTTAAAAACGTGTGTTTGATTTTGGTATCCTGCAAATTATTTATTTATTTATTTATTTATTTGGAAAACTTACAGCTAGCATTACATAATATTAAAATCAAGTAGAAATAAGAAGGCCATTTAAAAGTTTTCACCGCTAAACATTACTCCATAAAAGAAATCATTAGTCGGTACATTAGACAACATATGTAAGAGGAAATAACAAAATGTATTATCATATGAGATCCCCCACCTGTCAATGAAACTTGCGTCAAAATGGATTCAGCCATTTCGGAGATCAAACAGACATACAATAATTTTAAAAACCCTAGTTTGAGTTATGGTAGCTTGCAAATTATAATTTTTTCGTAATCTCATACGTATTGTATGAGTTTATTAAAATAGACGGCGCTGATGCCACGTGGAAATTTTCTGGATGTCACAGCATTTGCAAGTCTCGTCACAACGATTTGCTCATCTCGTCTTTACTTTAGTTAACTTTATCCTATAAAAAAGCGTGTTCATGTGATACAGGCGAATTTTTAAAGCACCGACCTTTCTCTTAATCTGATGGACCCTAGGCGTGAAATAAGGTTGCGGTCCTGAACCCACCCGTCAGTTACCTCATTTATCAGATGTTTGCATTTGACATTTAAACAGAGCACACCGTGAACGATGCAATATTGTAACAAACGTCACATGTTTGTTACAGTAGTAAGAATTAACGATTAAACACGCTTTAGAATTACGCTTTAGAATCACGATTAAGAATGCTTTAATGAAAAAAAATTGGTTTAAGAGTTTAAGATAATTTTCTAAAAATAATTCTTGTTTGTCTTTTTAATAAGAATATTTGTATTTAAAATTGAAACCTAACATATGTCCCATAAGATTGACAATATTGCGCATCTTTACTTTCTTATACATCCAATATCCAATTAGTAGTTAGTTAGTAAGTCTGCCAATTAGTCCAATCACATAAAGGTGTCGAATGCGATCTCATTGCAGCGTTCTTGTCGTTGTATACGTATAACATTCTCATAGATGGTTTTAATTTGTTCTCAGTTTTTTTTTTGTGATTTTCGAGATTAACCTAAAAAAAAAAATTTGTGAGGATTATAATGTGTTACTAAATTTATTAATACATAATATAAATATACCAGCAAAGGACTTTCTGTTCAGGACATTGTAACCAAATTCCATGATGATGTAAACTCAATTGATGTATAAAGTGTATCTACAACATAACTGTGATCATACGAGTCCATGTGAAAGTTGTGTATTTTGTAAACTTATTCGCATTAGAAATATTCGTGAATCCCTCACATGCGGTTCGTTATTCTCATCAGTGGATTCAAAGTTATATTTCTCTATTGAATTATGGTTCATTTATGCTTTTCCAAAGAAATCTTGAATAGAATAGAATAGAAACAACATTTATTCAGCACAAGTATACATAAAATAAACAAATTATAAAAGAAACGAGAAGTGAAATTGCCTGATGCTGAAAAGGGGTTAACTTTTATTTTAACAAAATACACGCATTATTGATAAAACAAAACTTGCTACATCGGTATGTTGCCAAATCAACAATGTTGAAATAAAATGTTTTGATTCAGATGCGAAAGTTGGTTGGAAACAATTGAAACGTAAACTCTTAGAAATTCAGCCGAAATTGTGTTAATAAGGAAATAAATGTTAATTGTTTAGTTTGAGTTAATTTGCTAAGATCAGCATGCATAATATTAAATGGTTTATACTACCTAGTTTTTGAAGAGCACTGTCCGCCCTGGACTCGCCACCAGATACCCTTCACCGCTACAACACGACCACTAGGTATTATAATGGATTTCCGCAAAGTACCGCCTGATTCTAACTATAAGAAATGGTGTTAGTATAAAATATTTCTCGCATGTTTCTTAAGTGTAGCTTGAATAATGTAGTCCTTTCAAAAATACATTGAAATGTCGTTCGGAATGTATATCGACTTGGATCGGGTTAGATTTCGGATAGAGTAGTGTGAAACGAGGCATGATGAAATTCAATACCTTAATTAAATAGATTTATTACTAAATTATATACTCATACTCATTAAATACATTAACTATATTATATATCTCCGCCTCTGTTTGAAAGCAAAACAACTATCTTAATTATGCCAGATCCAAATTATCCAGAAAGGTGACGGGTGTTTCAAGACCAGTGTCTAAATACTTTTTAAAGGCTTATGAAAACGAAGTAGTTTTCTTTTATAAATTGGTTGTATTATCTTCTGCTTAAATCAGATTTAGACTGGCGAAATATATCTTGGCATTAAGTTCACATTTAGTAAAAAAAACAGTTTTAGTTTATTGGTTTTTAAATATTTATTTGTAGTTCTTTGGTCCTCTGAGTCGCAAGTCTTGGTTTATGGAAAACATGATTGCCAATGATTGTAAACTACCAAAGTCACAGTTTTCATGATAATTATTTTCTTTTATTTATGAAATTTTAGAGAAGGGCTTTTGTAATTGTGTTTCTACTTACAATGTTACAATACTTATTTATATTTACTGCGAAAAGGGATAGTTTCGCAAGTCTCTTAATCGAAGAGGGGAAGTTATAACATCGAGTAAAAGTGTCGCAAAGGATTACTTTAAATTGTAACCAAAATGCAAAGTAAAAAAAGCAAATATATCTAAAAGTCATACTGTCAGACATACAATCCACTAGAAAGAAAAAGACGTATCTCATGTCACGTACTTTTTAGAAATATTTTCTTTAATATTTTCAAACATCAAAAGATGGTGTACAAAGAAATTCTGTTTCAATTTCGTTTATTTGATCTTCTTCTATATTTGTCATTTCTCTTACAAGCCCAGTAATGATCATTAAATTGATATGAAAGTCATACTCATATTATTATGGTTAAAGTGGAAGAAAAATATTGCAAAATTTCTGTAGTCATAAGTGACATTTCTCTATGTTCTTATATTTATTTTAATTACAATGGATGGGAAAAAGCGCCGATCACGATCTCGACGCTTTTAATAATCCAGGACAGGAACAAATAGAAGGATATAGTGGAGACCTTTGCCCATCAGTGGGGAAAGTAGGTGCGGTGCGTAAGCTCTTCCAAAGTATGAAAAAGAGGCAAAATAATGAAAATTGGTGAAACAGCCAATATTTTATATCTCAGTTACATAACAAACATATTTTCCGGTGTAGGTACAAATTAATAACTAAATAATCCGTACACTGTAAAATCTTTAATAATCCCCCGAAACGTCATTATTTCTTTTTATAAAACTTTGTCTTATAGTTCTACGTTGCTTTCATTTCAGAATATACTAATTGAACAACCAGCCTCACTTTTTGTTTAAAGCAACTTTCTTTTATAAATAGGAACTACAAAGCGTAGTATTTTTCCACTTTATCATAGTTCCTAGTCCTAAAAGAAAGTTACTCTGATTAATAAGCCAAGCTATTTCCTACTCATGTTAATTTGCCTTTACTGCTACAAAGCTCACAATATGTCTTTGTAGTTGCACGAGTCTTCCCTTAAAATAACTGTGACGTTGTTTTCATTACTACAGTAAAAACGTGCAAATACAGATGTCAGTCAGAGTAAGTAAATTATGATTGTGGTTTGGTAAAATAACTATCGGTTTCTGTGATGTTCTCCTGGCCGATTTCGAACACGGCGACAACTGACAAATGTTGTCAAGAGCTATCAACTGCGCAAGAGATATTATAATGCCATAAGTGTATGCGAAAATACAGTGGCACTCACTCGTCCTAACCTACCCGCGACCGATATAACGCTGATGCGATAAGATCGGAGTTAGGCTAGGATACAGTGTCAGACACACGGAGACACTCACAACACAACGAGACCGGAAAACCAACAATTTGTGATTGAGCACATATGTTGGCACCGGCTGGAATCGAACCCAGGACCCGCGTTGACAATTTTAACTTTTGTAACATCTGTGCCTGGAGCCGTGGTAGCTCAGGGGCTAGGCGCTCGCTTTTAATTTTCATAGTACGCGAGTGACCTGGGTTCGATTCCCGGTGCCGGCACCACTAAAATTGTTAGTTGCAATTTTAAGTGCTGACTTACCACGTGCTCAGCGGTGAAGGAAAACATCGTGAGGAAACCTGCATGTCTGAGAAATTAAAAATATTTCGAAGACATGTGAAGTCCGCCAACCCGTATTGGAGCAGCGTGGCGGATTCTTCCTAGCTCCAAAACCCTCTCACAAATGAGAGGAGGCCTGTGCTCAGTAGTGGGACATTTATAGGCTGAAACTTTACTTTTACTTTTTTTATATCTAGGAAATTAAAAAATGTCCACTTGTGTATATTTTCCATCAGTTAACACGAGTTTCTAAATAAGGTTGATGGCTAAGGGCAATTTATCATTAGACGACATAAATGTCAAAGTCAAAATTCTATTTAGGCTCGTTTAAAGATCTTTACACCGTAAAAATCTACACCCGTTCGAAAAATAATTTCTCGGAAAAAATCCGACGAGAACTTTTTTTTCCTTGATGCCGATACCCCAATAATGCTGTTTTTATAGGTAAAAGTGATGCGCCGAGCAAAACGTTCACCTACGGTATCTGCAACGTCTGACTATAACAAATGCTGTGTCACCCAGAACATTTATGTTACGTATCACACTGCGCCCGTCACCCTGTGAAATCAGTTCTAAAGTCGCTTATGCCCAATAATTATGCCCGCTCTGGGCGCCTTTCAGACCGAAACGCAGTAATTTCTGCACACTACTGCTTCACGGCAGAATAATCACCGATGTAGGTTAAATCAAGAAAGGAGCCTATTCCTTTCTCAAAGGCAACGCATCTGCTATTCCTCTGGTATTGCAGGTGTTCATGGGCGGCGGTGATCAATTACCATCACGTGAGCCACCTGATCGTTTGCCCCTATTCTATTTAAAGAAATCATGATTATATACAATTATGTATAATTTATTTAATTATGACCGGATATATTTAAAAAAAAAAAATTAAATTTATAATACTGCAGTTACATAAATTGTAAACACTACGTCGACTAACGTTTATGGTACCAGTTATGGTATTTAAGATATCCTATGCAGGAGTCCGTCTAGGTAGGTACCACCCTAGGGCCAGTTATTCTACCGTGAAGCAGTAGTGTGCAAACATTACTGTGTTTCGGTTTGAAGGGCACTGTGAGCTAGCGTAATCACTGGGCATATGAGACTTAAGAACGTATGTCTCAGGGTGATGGGCACAGTGTAGTGTCACACAGAAATTTTCTGGGCACAGCATTTGTTTTGGGCAGACGTTGCACTTACCATCAGGTGAACGTTTTGCTCGTTTCATCACTTCATGCAATAAAAAAAAATAAGAATAAAAAAAGATAATAATAAAGTGGCTGAATTAGGAGAATCACACAGATTATTTTAACGAATGCCCTCGCCTACGTATAATGTGTCATTAAAAATGAAGAAAATAACATGGCACGCATTAAAAATTTAGCCTTTTACAATGATACCGTCTTCAATATTCACGACATATCTGAAACTAGCTAAAAGCCTATTAGGGTTACGATATCTCTATGAGAAGGATAACTGTAGAAATAAGCCTTCAATAATCTGACGTTAGCCATAATACTGCTGCCCACGATCTGCACGTAGCTGCATATCCGATAAAGCTTATTGAATATTCACTTAAGAACTTTAGTATGGCAGAGAACTAATAGCCCAGATACGTGAGAGTTTAGCATTTATATCTGTAACAAAGCTATGAATAAATCTTTAAATATTTTATATTCGAAATTTTGTTTTTGATGTACCTAACAACGAGTACATAAATTATTTAATTGCCTTTTTATTTAGCCTAACAATGTGCTATTGAAGTTTTAAAGATGCGAACTAAATGGACAACATTTAAAGATTACTGGTTGTAAGAGGCGTCCTCTCCAGATCAGACCATCCGATTTTCTAGACGTAACATCCGCCAAAAGATCTTTTATTTAAAAGAAAAAAGAATGGCGTCGTCGTCGTTCATCGTTTCAACAAGTCCACTGCTGAACATAGGTCTCCCCAATAGATCGCCACAAAAGTTTGAAGCTCTCATTTTGGGGGGATTTTGCCATAGTTGCCATGCTTGGCAGGTGGGTTGGCAACCGCAGTTTTTTTATTCAAATGTTCCAGGTAGATGCTGCTGCCCATCTTCAGGTTTTAATTTTCCCTTTGTCGAATTTCACAACACCCACAGGTTGAGATGGGGTAGTACTCGTAGATTGTTTATATTTTCTTAGGCCGCCACACGGCGTGTGCCTAAGTGTCTCCTCTCATTTCTAAGATGGTTTTGAATTTCACATGTTCTCGATATATTTATAAACCTCCGACATGCATGTTCATCATGTTATTTGCCTTCATAACTGAGCATGCGGTACAAAACCACCTATTGCAAAACAATTTTTGGGAATCCAACTCGGGTCATTCGCGTACTCTAAAATGGCGCATATCCGTCACCTGAGCTGTTTCTATTTTTTATGTCCAAAAAGGGTGTAATCAAACGATATCATACAATGTCCGATTTCAAACGATTTAAATGTTACCTCTAAAACATTTCGGATAAAGGTTGAATCAATAAATTGACCGGTATCTTGATGACATTGATTTAATTTTGAGTGACATTAATCTATTTTATGAGACGCTTCAAGAGAGACTATAAGATTTATTTTAAAAACTGTAAAGTAATACCATATACTTAAATATGTAGTATCTTATGTATCTAAAAAGAAACTTTATGTGAGTGAGACTAAAAACACATTCTTAATGACAGCTCAAGTACATTTTTAAGTCGTAGGGTGATGTTTTATTTTGGTACTATAATTTTTGTATGTGAGCTGTGAACACTAAGCATGCGGTGTTTGCCTATTAAGAAATGTGCACTTAATTCTTATTCAGTGTATAAAATTTGGTAAACATACATACATACATACATAACATCACGACTGTATCCCATAAGGGGTAGTCAGAGACTGGGTACTCACTGCGAATACAGACTGACTGCCACAATCCACGTTACACCAAAACAATATAATGCACTTGGTGTGACAGGTGGTGAGCCTATCGCCACCATGCGCTGTTGGATGCACAGTGCAGTTTATTTCCTTACTCGCCTTTTACGAGATCCATTGGATGAGATGGAGTGGTGGTATTCTTTTAACGAGCCGCCACCACATTTGGTAAACACAATAAATAAATAAATTAAAACATAAATATTCTTTGTACTTTCATTTTATCATAATTACATTCAATTGTTTATCTGACAAATTACATTTAAGACAATAGATAATTTTAAAATTAAATCACTATATTGTAAAACTCCGACCGATGATTTTCGGCCACAGCGACAATTTCGGAATACTTTCGGAGGCCATATCATAGTGCCACAAGTGCACATGCACACGCAAAGCCACTCCTAACTGATAAGTTAGGATAAGCGAACGATATCCCTCGAGGTGGCGACTGCCCTGGCTTGCTTTCCACCTCTGGACATACTGTCGGAGATTGATGCGAGGATGTATGACCTAATGCGCTTTTTCTACCAGAGCGGTGCTAGTGACCCAAGAGGACAGACAAGGAGATACAGGAGGAAGACAGAGGATGAAGAGACAAGGAGCTCAAGTCCATCAAAAGGCATTAACGCCAGATTGCATTGGTGGCGTGGCGTACTCAGCTCCGCGATTAGCGATATGTGTGTAAACGCGTCATCAGTGCAGTTTTGCCAGTCTTCGAGGCCTGGATGCAGCGACGAATAGGAAGACTTGTGAAAATAATTACGGGGCACGGCTGCTTCATCTATGCAAGATCAGACGTGAAGTGACGGCGTACTGCTGCCACTGCGGTAGAAGGGACCAGATGATCTTCATATCGTAGAATAAGATGCAGTGTTAGAGCCACGGAGACATTAACCACTCAACCATACCCCGAATACTAACAAATTGTGTTTTCGCGGAAATGTTGAGTCCGGCTGGGATTCAAACCTAAAGCTTAGTAGTCAGTTGCTCTGATTACTAGCGCTATCGGCTAAATTTATCGGCATCAGTCACTCAATGAAATAGCATCCACATTAATTATTGGAATGACATTATATTCTTGGTTCATTTATAGCCTTGATAATTTCTTAAAGATAAACCGGACGACTTTGTAAACAAACTTCAATCTTTACAGCTACAATGTTACTACCATAATAAACCTAGAGAGTTAATACGAGTATGTTAGAACGAGGTAATTTCAGGAAAGTACGCAAGTTGGATTAAGAAAAAGAGATTTTAGCATTTTGTAGTAGTTATAATCTCACGGAGCCGTACCCTGAGGACGGAGAAGGGCCGGTTTGTCAATACTCTAGTCAGAGAGGTATTATGCCGTACGGACGAATCATGGAGTCAGCTTATTATACGCGAGTGAAACCGCGAGACACAGCTAGTACATCATAATCATCATTTCAGCCCATTACTAGTCTACTGCTGAACATAGGACTAAAAATATGACTACCCCGCCAGATCTGCACGTTCATAAAAACGGTAATGCAGTAACGCTAGTAATTTAATTTATGTTAGTGTTGAATTAGCAATGAATGTTTTAAATAGGTAACTTACAAGCTATTATTGTTCGCATGTAGTGCCTTTTTTGTATTCATTATATATGTATAAATATAATAAGTTATTTAATCTATAAAGTGGTAAATTTTCATAACACGAAGCCCAGGCGTCGTTTCAGCCTATCGCAAGTACACTGCTTTTAGGCCTCTCCCATAGATAGAAGAGAATGTTTGGAGCTCTCATTTTCTGGGCATTTTGCCGCTTGGCAGGCGTGTTGGCAACCGCAGTTTATTTATTCAGATGTTCTAATCAGGTGATGCTACCCATCTTCTGGTTTTCATTTTGCCACTGTCGAGTTTTACGATACCCACGGGATAAGATGGGGTGGTAGATTCTCTTAGGCCGCCAATACACGGACGCTAGTAATTAATATTTATTAAAATAATAAATTGCAATAATACTCGAACTACACTAATTAATTTTATTTTAAGCTTGAGTTCTAGTACGCCATAGAGTAATTTAATTTTAACGGCCCAGAAATTAAATACACTCAAAGATATTTACTGAGTGAACCGTTATATTTAATACCGCTGCGTTTATTTGAAGAGCAACGAACGAAGCAGAAAAAGCTGGATTATTTAGCGTGGTGTGTAGCACCACGATTATGTAATACTACTACTTTATTAAATGCTGTAGCTAAGCGATGCGTTTCTGCGCCTGAGGTCGACGGCTCAATTCGCGCAAGGAAATTTGTATTTGTATTGTCTATAGAAATATTCGTTGCTGTTTAGTCGTTTTCGTCAATATCCTCCAACCACCAGATTCTCTCTTATAGGGTACTGTATAGCACCTACCTGTTTCTTATAGAAGTGTCGTAAGAGGCGACTTAGATTGTACGGACAGCTTTTATTAGTGCAGAATAACACCATAATATGCAATGCTGTCACTATACTGCTCGTGGGAACGCAATAGGAAGTAAGATTTGATTTGATTGACTCGCACAAAATGGTGGCGACGTGGTTGGCCACCCGTTACGTCTCATTTCCTGCAGTGGCGAAAGGAGGGTTGCGTACGTGGTCTCTATCTTTATAGAAAAAAGGCACTCAAAGCTATTTATATAAAATACCGTGAAAACTGTTAGTTACAATATTAAATGTGTTGACCTAAGTATAATTTTTGTGAGGAGAAATAAATAAAATGTAATAAATAAATGATATAAATATTTTCACCGGTTTTGAGTCTTCTTACAAGTTATGCCTTTGAACGGATCCACGATACCTGGATTAATCTCAGAATAATTGTCCTATACTTTCGTCCGACATACAAATATATATTAAGATAATAAGATATACCTAAGTAATTCGATTAAGTTCCAATTTATGTCTGTAAAACGCACACACGACACAGGAGAAATCCTAGTATGGAATATCTTAATTTAAATAATTAGTATATAAAGTAATTGATAAATATATCCAAAATATATATGTAAATATATTTATAATTATAATTATGGAGTAAAAAACAAATCGCACCGTAAAACAATTAGTTTTTACGTATTCCCGTATTAAAAGTGTATTATCAAAGCGTAACCAAGACTTCTTTTTAAGAATACTAATAGGTAGCGCCAAGAGTCCCATTTTCTGAATTAAAAACTAGATAGATGGTTATCATTTTTTCATCATCATTCATCGTCATCATCATTTCAGCCATCACTAGTCCACTGATACAAAATAGGCCTCCCCATAGATTGCCACAAAAGTTTATAGCTGTCATTTTAGGGTTTTTGCCATAGTTGCTCCTTTGGCTCAGGCGGGTTGGCAACCACAGTTTATTTATTCAGATGTTCCAGTAAGATGTTGCTGCTTTTTATTTTTCCTCTGTCGACTTTAACGACACCCACGGGATGAGACGGTTTCGTTTGACGAAATGAGTTATTTGGCTCCATAGAATTCCTTGTGGTGGCAGCATTAGGGACTCTTCCACCACAATTTATCGTGTCGGTGTCGTAAAAGTCGATTAAGGGAACAGTATGACAAATCTCATAGCCACCGAGTGATATCCGATAATGAATAAATTATCTAGCTGGTAGAATAGCAGCTTTTAAGGTGCAAAGTGTCTTGTAACGCAGTAATGGAAAAATAGAGTAAAGCCTGCGTCCAGCAGTGGACTTTATACCAGTCGATGAAAAAGAAGATGAAAATACTTTTAAAAGGTTGGTGCGCGTATATTATCTGAAGACATCTGTTGATAGCTAATTTGTATACGTCTTCCTCGATCATTGCAGTTTTATGTATATTTAGCGTACACACATACATAAATTTATATATATGTTTTTGTATGTTTATTTTATATTATATTTTTTTTTTTTTTTAATTTTCTTTGTTTTTATATTAACTTCGGCTGGTTATTTAGAACATAACATTATGGTATTTTTCACATTTTTTTTATTAATGCACCCTTCACAACTTTCTCCACGCACACGGGATGAGTGGGAGAGAATGCCAATAGGCATTAAGTCCGCCCATTGTTACCCTTTTAATTAAGGTGGATAATAAAGTTTTAATAAATAAAAATAAATTAAATGTACTGTACTGTAATGGCTCAATGAAGTGTAATTCGTGAAAAGCAATATCTTGAGTAAATAATAACGTATGTTCGGCTTAGAACAGTACATAGTTACAATATTCAAAATTACTTTATTCTTGATACAGTACAGGTGCCGGCACCTGGGATCGAACTCAGGTCGCTAGTGTACTATGCACGTATAAATTTAAGGCGAGCCCTTATTAAGTCCATTAATTCGCATTGAAGCAGCGTGGCGAACCCTTCTTTCGCCCCACATTCAAACTCTCTTCGAAATGAGGGAAGGTCTGTGCTCAACCGTGGGATATTTATAGGCTGTTAATTTATTTTACATACATACATAAGATCACGACTGTATCCCATAAGGGGTAGTCAGAGACTGGGCACTCACTGCAAAAACAGATGACTACCACAATCCACGTTTCACCAAAACAATATAATGCACTCGGTGTGATAGGTGGTGAGCCCATCGCCACCACGCGCTGTTGGGTGCACAGTGCAGTTTAATTCCTTACTCGTCTTTTACCAGATCCATTGGATGAGATGTTACGGTACGTGACGGTAATTCGAAGCACTGAAACAAACTGAAATATGTACGGTCATTAGACAAATAGACGAGCAAAAAACCCTACAATGAATAAGGGGACATATTGTATCTAGATTTAAGTGTTACAGGCAGCCCTTTCTGCAGAGCTTCCATGGAGACGACGAAACGCGCCCCATGTCTTACTGAACTGTCCTTTGGTCGCGATATACCGGGCCAAATATCTCGGAGGTCGCCGGAAACATAAAGGGTCTGCTGCGATTCCCGTAGGAGCTTGGATGGCGCGAGTATTTGTTCTTGCCTACACGCATAATACGGATATAGACGTGAAGTTGCAGAAACCGGCCCGTTGCAATCTCCAATCTACAACGTCTGCCCATAACAAAAGCTGTGGCACCCAGAACATTTATGTGTGGCACAGCACTACGCCCGTCCCCCTGAGACATCAGTTCTTAAGTTTCATATGCCCAGTGATTACACTACTCGTAGCTCTCAGTGCCCTTCATACCGTAACACAGTAATATTTGCACACTGCTACTTTATGGAAGAATAAGTAGACCTGCGGTGGTACCTACCTACACGGATTCCTGCATAGGAACATATAAGCTTGTATACAAAAATCATGTATAGTAATAAAGAAAAGCTACGGAACTGTGAACTAAGTAATCATTAAGATTTAAATGAAACTAATTTTTACGGATTTTATCGCGTTTAATATTTTAATTTATAAATATTAAACGCGATAAAATCCGTAAAAATTAGTTTCATTTAAATGAGTAGTGTTCGCGTAAATATAAGAAATCATTAAATCATTAAGATTTTTTTTTTATAGTTTCACTTAACACAGTCTGAATCAAACTAGACCTTTGAATAGGCTTATTTATAATAAGTTTAAAAAAACTAAAATTTTATTATTTAATAAATGATTGAAGTTTTAGAAAAAACCTTTTCCTTTGGTTGGAACGAATACTATAAGAATATAGTTTCACATAAACGGTTAATAGCAAGTTCCAAGAGTCGTAAATTACATGGTGTTCAGGGTTGTCAACATTCAAGAAAAATTTTAGTCCATTTTTTTTTTGAAAGATTTTACATTTTGTGCATTTTAGAAAAAAAACATGACACAAGTAAATATATTTTCTAAAAAAATAAAAGAAATTTAGGAAATATGAACTTAAACCCAAAAAAAACAACAAAATCTTCTCTCCCTAGGAATAATGGTAATCACACGCAAGAACCTACAAAAAGCTTAAATGTAACAGTAAATATACTAATGCTGAATAATTCGTGTTTTTATGTTTAAATTTTATCATATTATTTTCTAATACCCGAAGATATTTGCGAATGAATGCTTTAGTTTTGTTCAAATCAGACCTACAGGGGCTTACGTTTCTTTATTTACTCATTATATAATGAATTATTTGTAAGGCTACAGCCCTGGAAACAGTTTCTTTACGACTCTTTTTATCATCGGGGAAACCTTACGAGAGTGTCGTCATGTGAAAATTTATTGTTACATCTCACTTCCTTTTCATTGGACGTAGGCCTGAATGCGTTCACATATATCAAGGGAGGTAGTTAATTACTTGAGCGGTAGTAATTCAGATGCCGTGTTCAAGCCCCGATGCAGGCACGGCTAGATCTATAAATTGTAATTTGCAGTACTGATTTATCAAATGTTCCGCGATAGAAGGAAGTCGGCGTGAGGAAACGAATATTTTTATGACATATGAAGTTCGCTAATCCGAACTAGAGCAGCGTCTTGGACTTTTGCCGTCTCCAAAATCATATAAAAAAGAGGCCTGAGCTCAGCAATGGCACTCAAATACATTTAAAGTAAAAGTAAAGTATTAGCCTACAAATGTCCCACTGCTCAGCAGAGGCCTCCTCTCATTTTTGAGAGAGTTTTGAAACTGGAAAGGCTTACCATGCTGCTCCAATGCGAGTTGACGGACTTCACGTGTCTTCGAAATATTTTTTTATTTCTCAGACATGCAGGTTTCCTCACGATGTTTTCCTTCACCGCCGAGCATGTGGTAAACGGCACTTAAAATTGCAATTAACTATTTTAGTGGTGCCGACACGGGGAATCGAATCTAGGTCACGAGCGTTCTATGAAATCTAAAGCGAGCACCTAGCTCCTTCTCTAGCTATCACGGCTGGGCTCGAGGTGGCTAAGCAATTGACTTCTTTTTTTTTATTAATAAAAGTGACGGAACGAGAAAAGCGTTCAGCTTATGCTAAGTGCAACGTATGTCCATAACAAATGCTATGTCACCCAGAACACTGTGACACCACAATGCGCCCGTCACCCTCAGACATCAGTTCTTAAGTCTCATATGCCCAGTGATTACGCTAGCTCACAGTGCCCTTCAAACCGAAACACAGCAATGTTTGCACACTACTGCTTCACGGCAGAATAACTGGCACTAGGGTGGTACCTACCTAGACGGATTCCTGCATAGGAATCCTACCACCAGTTGAACTTCTGCGCTTTGGCTGTGTGTTCGAATTCTGCACGGAAATTGTATGGAGTACAGACAAATGTTCTGGGATGTCTGTTTATATACAAACCGCGATAGCACTTGTGTAACTTCATTTAAACTTTCGTCTGATTGTTTCACTTAGAGTAAGCGCTCACTACGGTTTTTTACTCACGCCATAAATTTATCGTCGTCGTTTCAGCCTATCACAAGTCCACTGCTGAACTCGGGGATTTTGCTATAGTTGCCACGCTTGGCAGGCGGGTTGGCAACTGCAGTTTCTTTATTGAGATGTTCCAGGAAGATGCTGCTGCCTATCTCCTGGTTTTCATTTCCCCTCTGTCGACTTTCACACCCACGGGATGAGATGGGGTGGTAGATTCTATTAGGCCGCCGCCTTGGTTTACATGAAAGTGTGAACACAAGCTATTAAAAGAAGTGATTTTTCACATTTTCATGCGAGATTTGACGCGAGAGACGTGGAGTTGCGAATAGACAAGCCGGCGGATCCAACTTTGGCGAAAGTATCACGATCAGATCGAAGTAATTTAAAAGAAAGTCCACGTCAAAATTATCCGTAACCGACTTGCTTGTATGAAAACCCTCATGAAAATAGATTAAGCGAATGATGCGTGTCAGGATTGTAGCAAGTGGATAGATGTGGTCTCTGCCTAGCCCCGATGGGAAAGAGGCATGACTCTATGTATTGACGGTACGCGATTATCGCATAAGTAAACTGCAGCATTCGTTGTATGTTACCGCGCGCATTGTGAAAATATAATCTCGACAGTCCAATCGGAGTTCAGGACCGACTTTCATTCGAAAGAATATCAAGACAAACTTTGATTTCGAGACACACGTCTAATGCGGGAGGTACATGAATTTAGATGGTTAAGGTAGGCGTTATTTATGTATATAGGTTTGGGTCAAACCAAACCAAGCTCGCGTGCCCCTGGGCCATGAATTCAGCTATCCCATGAAGCTCCAATAGCAAAAACGGCTAACAAGACAAACATCACCGAAAATATACAAAATATATTCACGAACTCGAGCTGGCCGGCATCATACGTCGCCTGAACATGTTGGCACCTGTTTCTTCAGCGGAGTTTCAAGTAGGTACGTGGAAAATTTGATAATCGCAATACATGAGAAACTTTTTTAGGAACAAAAAAAATGGGGCCTACAGTCAGTTGTTTCGGATCTTGGTGTTGGTGTATGTGCAATTTATGTCTGTTCATAAATATATAATACTAGCGGACCTGACAGATATTGTCCTGCCTGAACGTTGACTTGCATCGTATTAGCGGATTCAGCATATGTTTTTTTGATATTCGAATTTTCTATCAACTGTATACTATGTGTAATTTGACGACCGCGTGGCCTAGTGGTCAGAGTACCTGACTTCTAAGCCGCGGGTCCTGGGTTCGAATCCCAGCCGGAGCCAACATTTGTGCTAAAACATAAATTGTTGGTTTTCGGGTCTGGTTGTGTTGTGATTGTCCCCGTGTTTCTGACACTGCATCCTAGCCTACCTCCGATCTTATCGCATCAGCGTTACATCGGGCGCAGGTAGGTTGGGACGAGTGAGTGCCTATGTGTTTGCGCGTACACTTTCTGGCTCTCGACTGTAGTCGAAAGTTGTCGCCGTGGTCGAAATCGGCTAGGAGAACATCATGTGTAATTTGACATTGTCATGGAACTCAATCGCAGCGTCTAATTGTGAATCTAAACTAACTGCCCACTCAAACACACACAGATAATCAAAATCGGTTTAGAATGAGTTCAGTGGCATACACACGTACAGAAGAATTATACATTAAAGATATAATACAGAATAAATCCAGTACGGTCTTTTTTTAGAGAGACTTGTAGTAATGTTATGACAACATAAACTAAAATTTTAAATGTTCTTTAATAAGTTAAATAATTACGACACGTTTGAAACCGGATTTCACCCGTTTGTCTTAAGTTTTGGACGGAGACAAACGCGCTAAGAAGTTCAACACACATTGTAACTTTAGATACGTTCTCAAGTAGTAAAATAATCAATTTATCAAAAAATCACTCTTATTCATCTTAATGGCAGGGTAACTGTAATTGTTACATATTATTACTTGATTTAAACTCAACTTCTTTAATTGTATATATTGCAAAAAATATGTTATTAAATTTGTCGACCGCGTGGCCTAGTGTTCAGAGACCTTACTTCTACGCCGCGGGTTGTGGTTTCCAAACCCAGCCGGAGCCAACATTTGTGCTAAAACACACATTGTTGGTTTTCGGGTCTGGTTGTGTTGTGATTGTCCCCGTGTCTCTGATACTGCATCCTAGCCTACCTCCAATTTTATCGCATCAGCGTTACATCGAGCGCGGGTAGGTCGGTACGAGTGAGTGCTCTTGTATTTGCGCGTACACTTGTGGCTCTATAATATCTCGGCAGTTGATAGCTCTCGACAATATTTGTCAGTTGCCGCCGTGGTCGAAATCGGCCAGGAGGCCAACATCATTATCATCTACTTATATCATAATGTAATATTATTATAATCAAAAGCATTACAATTATATTATGTATTAACGTAGACATAATAACCATATTTGATTAGTCAAAGATAACGTTAAAAGAGTCATGTAGTTTTCAACGAAACATTTCTACTGAAATGAATACCTAGTCGACGGTTTCCGCCTCGCTGCTCCAATGCGGGTAGGCGGACTTCACATGTCCTCGAAATATTCCTATTCCTCGGACATGCAGGTTTCCTCACGATGTTTTCCTTCACCGCTTGCATTTTGTGCTGGAATTTAATTAAGGTAGCATTAAGATATGATGGATCTGGTGGTAGTATTCCTATGCAGGAATCCGTCTAGGTAGGTACCACCCAGGGCCATTTATTCTTCTGTGAAGCAGTAGTGTGCAAACATTGCTTAGTTTCGGTCTGATCCCGAGATATCAGTTCTTAAACGAGACGAGCGCAATGTGCTGCCACAAAAAAATGTTCTAGGTGATACGGCATTTGTTATGGGCAGGTCAGGAATCTTGTCTAAGATTTGAACATGGAGCGCGCTTTGGTTTTCCATGAGACAAGTCTTTGTAAATTTAATTAAGAGATAAAAAAGGATTAACAAAAATTTGGACACCTAAGGAGTTTCTTTCGCCTGTTTCTTCTCCGTCAGAGTTTTTAAAATCGAACTTACATACCTAAGGCATATAAAATTATGATAGTTGTGCTTTTATCTAGTGCAAATATTAAGGGATTTGTTTAAATTGTTAATAAAAATTATTTCTTCCTGCAGTATTATATCATTTTCCGTCAAAACCGTTCCTTATTTTTTTTAAAGAATAGTAGGCAAACGGGCCTTTGAGAAAGGAATAGGCTCTTTTCTTGAAGGTCCCTAAGTCTTATCGGTCCAGAAAACTATTATTTTTCCATTATTTATTTTTAAACGAGTCTTTTAGATTTAATCTGTAGTTTTTAATGAATTCAAACTTCTGCCAGGATTAATGGTAGTTCATATTTCAGTGACTTCATTTAAAATGAAGAGCAGCATGTAAATGTTTGCCTCGTTACTACGAAAATTAAAGCTGTTTCTCATTTTGCTTTATCTCTACGCTGTATTCCAGTTTGTTTCGATGTTAATTATATTTTCAAAGCAATTCTCGTAACAATGTTTTTGAATAAATAAAAGGGAAGTTCTTATTTCACTGTTTGAAGTGCAGCAATTTGCTGAGTCTGTGATGAACAATATTCTAAAGTTACTAGCTGGCCCGGCAGACGATGACTCATACCTTTCCGGTGTTGAGTATGATTTCTGAATTAAATTTAAGTATGAAACTTAAGTACATTACAATTACTGTTTACCGGTGGTAGGATTCCTATGCAGGTATCCGTCTAGGTAGATACCACCCCAGGACCAGTTATTCTGCTGTGAAGCAGTAGTGTGCAAACATTACTGTGTTTCGGTCTGAGCGGCACTGAGAGCTAGTGTAATTACTGGGCATATGAGACTTAAGAACTGATGTCTCAGTGTAACGAGCCCAGTGTGCCATTTACCATTACTAACTTTCAATCTCATAGGTGTATAAAAATAGAATAGAATAGAACAAATTTATATTGAATATAAATTATTTACATAATACATACATAAGATCACGACTGTATCCCATAAGGGGTAGTCAGAGACTGGACACTCACTGCAAAAACAGATGACTGCCCCAATCCACGTTTCACCAAAACAATATAGTGCACTTGGTGTGATAGGTGGTGAGCCCATCGCCACCATACGCTGTTGGTTGCACAGTGCAGCTTATCTCCTTACTCGCCTTTTACGAGATCCATTGGATGAGATGGAGTGGTAGTATTCTTTTAACGAGCCGCCACCACACGGCCATTTCATATGCTGTAACTATTTACTTTTGTATTAAAATAAATTATTAGAATAAAATAAATTACACTTTTAAAAGAACAGCACCTACCTCTTTTCTACCGAGGTGTCGTAAGAGGCGACTAAGGTATTGTACGGACAGCCTATATTCGTGCAGTATAACACTTTATTATGCAATGCTGTCACTATACGGCACATGGGAACGCAATGGGGATTAAGATTTTTTTAACTCGTACCAAAATGGTGCCGTCGTGGTTCGCAACCCGTCACGATATAATTATAAGATCCATACTATTTTACAACATTGAAACGTATCGGTTAGTAATACTTCTTTGTTGGAAGGCAACTTCATACAAAGTGTAAGAAAAACGAAAGATTCTTTGTAAACCGAAACCAAGACATATTAAAAAAGGTTCTGTCATTTTTGTGATACTTACATTGACTAGAATTCCAATCATCGACTCAAGCTTCATAAAATACGTACTCAGTGGAGTATCGTATGCGTTCATTTATATGTAAATCTAGTAAAATTATTTCACATTTCATTTTAGTAAAATCATTATGAATGAAGTGGCGAATATCAATATTTACTTCATTACCTGTGATGTAAATGAAAGCTCTCTCGTGTTCAGTTAAACGAGAGCCTGTTTGAATACAGATAACTTTAAATGTTAAAAAATTCCTGTCATTCAATTTAAGTACAAACTTAATATGTGTCGATGTCTTTTTTAATAGTCATACAAAGTCCAATAATAACGAAGACTTTAAAAAACTTTAGGATTCATAAAAATATGACTACCCCCGCCAGATCCGCACGTTGATAGAAACGGCGAAGCAGTAACGCTAGAAAGTTAATTTATATTAGTGTTGGAAATAGCGATTATTATTTCAAACAGGTAACTTACAAGCTATGGTTCGCATGTAGTGCCTTTTGTATTCATTGTATATGTATAAAATACAGATAGTTATTTAATCTATAAAGTGGTAAATTTTATTTATTTTCCTTACACGAAGCCCAGACGTCGTTTCAGCCTATCACGAGTCCACTGCCTATGTAAGGCCTCTCCCATAGATAGAAGAGAAAGTTTGAACCTCAAATTTTAAACGGGTTTCAGTGTAGTTGCCACGCTTGGCAGGCGGGTTGGCAACCGCTGTTCAGATGTTCCAGGAAGATGTTGCTGCCTATCTCCTGGTTTTTATTTTCCCTCTGTCGACTTTTACGATACCCATGGAATGAGATGGGGTGTTAGATTCTCATAGGCCGCCACCACACCACACTTTGCGTGTAATGGTAATGATATCATAGTAATTTCACAAAGGTAGCATGCATGATCTAAATATATAAAAATGCTATGCAACAAAAAAATAGCAACACTGAATAGTAAATATTTATTAGAGCGTATTCATCTTATCTCCGATTTGGGGGCATTTTTTATTAGTATCTTCTTCTAAAGATACTACTATTTATGATATAAATAATGGCAGATAAAATTTTATGGTACCTTTTACTACACATTTGTCTTAAGATGCCATAATAATGCATCGACCTCTAGGAGTTAAACTCAGAAAAGGTATATATCTTACGGACATCTAATATCTTTAAAAAATCCCTTAACGCTTAGAATAACAATTTCTAATTATCGACTTATAATGTATTAGCAAATAAGTACTGGTGGTAGGATTCGTATGCAGGAATCCGTCTAGGTAGGTATCACCCCAGGGCCAGTTATTCTGCCGTGAAGCAGTAGTGTGCAAGCATTACTGTGTTTCGGTTTGAAGGGCACTGTGAGCTAGCGTAATCACTGGGCATTTGAGACTTAAGAACTGATGTCTCAGGGTGACGGGCGCAGTGTGGTGTCACACAGAAATATTCTAGGTGACACAGCATTTGTTATGGGCGGACGTTGCACTTACCATCAGGTTTTGCTCGTTTCGTCACTTTATACAATAAAAAAAAAAGTACACCCTATTTTACTCCACGAACTCGAGCATATCTACTTATATTAATGAATCGTTATATGAAGCGGAATGTGGTAAATAAAAAATGAACAGCTCGTTTTGTTATAGGTATTGTGATTGATCGATGTTCTGCTCCATTAACTACTGTATAAGTAACCGATTTATTGTAATTTAGTCGTGGGCACCTCCAAAAGTTATAAGACACGAAAAGGCCCTGCTCTTAGTTTTTGTTAATGCACTTTCATAGACTTTATGCTGCTATATCTAGATGTATGTGCTGGGCCATAGGTCCTGGATACAAATCTCACAAATTTAAGCACACAAAATTGTATGTGTGACTTGGCTCTGAATGTTGTTAAAAAGACGTGAATGTCCCTTGCCTTTGACGCTGCATCGTACCCTACCTCCAATCATGTGGAATAAATATTAAAAATAGTGAAAGACGAGCGAGAATTCAGTCTTTGCGCTAATACTTCATCATCATCATTTCAGCCTTCATAAATCCACCGCTAAACAAAGGCCTCCCTCACGGTTTGCCACAAAGCACGATCCTTAACTACACACATCCATTGATTTAATATGTAAGAACATAAGTGAACTACAAATTTTAGGGATAACTTTAAAAGCACGAACCTAATTATTTACTTTTTGAAATAGAAATAGTGAAACATGCGAAAGAGTTTGTATTCTTGGGTTCAAAATTTACGAGAAACGGAAAGTATGACGGTGATATTGATCGTAGAGTGTTGGCAAAAGATCAAGTATCTGAGCCCTACATAACTTTATAGGCAGTTTGTAACGTATCTAGAAAGGCATGACTGGCATACCATAGAGGATGGTTCCAAAAATTACGTGAAAGTAAGATTTATGCTATGAAAATGCAAAGTTTCAGAAGTATAGCCGGAGTAACTTTGATGGGCAGAGTGAACACAGAGAGAAACAGCGTGATAAGAGAACGTTGCCGTTTGGTACATAATGGAGTAGGAAAGACAGAGAATGGGGTGTTTAGATGGTTTGGACACGTAGAAAGGATGGATGAAAGAAGATTGTCGAAAAAGATATATGACGCGTGTATGAATGGGCAAGTCGGTAAGGGTCGACGTAGGGAAACGTACCAGATCGAAGTGGTTTTAAGTAAAGGCCACGTAAAAACTAGCCGCAACCGACTACATTGTATGAAAACGCAAATTAAAGTAGAATAAGCGAAAGATATGTGTCAGGCTCGCAGCAAGTGGAAAGATGTGGTCTCTGTCTACCCCATTAGGAAAAAGGCGTGACGCTATGTATGTATGTATAAATAGAATCTGTCATTAACTAATTTGTCACACCACCTAACATGTAGACAGATGCCTATTTCCTTAAATCAGAAGTGAAACGTCGACTGTTTTCCTTGCTTTATAAATAACTAGCTAATGCCCGCGACTTCGTCTGCGTGGATATAGGTTTTTTCGAAAATCCCGCAGGACCTACTTGATTTTACGGTATAAAATTTTTCTATGTCCGTCTCCAGGACGCAGGCCATCTCTGTACCGAATTTCATCGAGATCGGTTCAACGGTTGACCTGAGTGAAAGGGTAACAAACAGACAGAGAGAGTTACTTTCGTTTTTATAATATTAGTATGGATGAGTTGCCTACCTAGGCCTACCTACCGTTTCGATAGGCGTCAATTAAAATTTAGAAATTATTGATTATTAATGATATTTTTTTATACATTTTCTTTTAATAATAATTTGCTAAATTTCATTAAAATCCCTTCAGCCGTTTAAGCGTAATTTAATTTAAAACGAACAAAATTACAAACTCTCACATTTATTATACGTTGTAAGGATTGTAGTTCATACAAAAAATTTGTGATTATTCGAATTTTGTTTCTAATATTTTATCTTTATCTTTCATCTTTAATCTTTCATTTTTCATCTTTTATATAAATAAAATCAATTTCCACATGTATAAAAACTCATCTTGAGACCGGTTGAGAACTTGAGAACGGCTTCACCGATTTGACTGATTTTTTTGTTGTGTCTGTAACTGACAGGACAAGGTTTGCAAAAAACATTTTTTTTTAGAATATCCACCTGAAAAATCTTTTATATCTCAATGAAAAATCGACTTTGTCAGTTCTGTACCTAGAAGGTCAGTTCTATGTAAAAGAGATAACTGCACGTTGGCGAGCTTTACGGCCATTAAATAGTATTGTTTCTTTGCATACGAATATTTGAGGCGCTATGTACATGGAACAATTGTTATGAAATTACATTTTACGAAGTTTTTAGTATATATGCTGACTCGTTCATGTTTTATGGAAGATATAAGATTTATAACTAAATTATGTAAGTCCTTATCGTAAACGTCCACTTCCATTGAATATGGTCGAGGAGGGCGATGGCTGCCACATGCGTCATACTTGTGAACAGGAGGCTGGCCTGCTCGAGTTTGCAATGCATTTATTCATTTGTTATTAAATCTTGTATAACATTTTGTCATGGAGTGTGCTTTTGTTGTCTATGAGACTGTTTCTTCTAAATTTATTTATAATGTACTTTTGAGAAAGTTTAAAAAAAATACAAAATATGGGATACATACGGAGTTTCTTTCGCCTGTTTCTTCTCCGTCAGAGGAACCTTATAACGATACGGTGGTAGATTGTTGTCTAAGCTAGAATAGGATGACAAGGGTATGCGAGAAAGATTAACAAGGATTAGTATATAGTTTTAATAAGGATTAGTATTTAGTTAATAAAGTTTAATAGATGAAATTTATATTACTTACGTTGAAATACATCAAATAATAATGTTTCTCATAACAACCTCCTTTGTCGTATGTGCCGACTTTATAACAGCATCAGTACAGAACTTGACATTTTTCACCAAGACTTTTATGTATACAAAAACAAAATTTTCGAAATAAATAATGATTGAGAATATTTTCTACGTATTTTGTCGTTGTTAACTACGCTAACTACTAATTAGAATAATTAAGTTAATGTTGTGTAAATTGTACTGGTTAGCAAATTTATAGTGTCATATTGTGTAATTTAGACTACTCTATTGTTTGTAAATATGGTTTTTTAACGGCTTTTGTACCAAAACAAAATAAAATGAAGAATAAATAATTTTCATTTCATGTACTTAAACGGTATGACTTAGGGACCTTCAAGAAAAGAGCCTATTCCGTTCTCAAAGACCGGCAACGCACCCGCGATCTCCTGGTGTTGCGAATGTTCATGGGTGGCGGTGATCGCTTAACATCAAGTGAGCCGCTTGGTTGTTTGCCCCGTTTTCTATAAAAAAAAACACTTTTTGCAGTTTTGTTATTCCTTACTTCCAGTCGGTTTCCAGCAAGGAGTCTCTTAGGTATTGTCGCCAGCGCTTTGCACAGCTTGGTGTAGTCTTTTTTAATAACGTCCACGTTTTGGTCGCTTAAGTTAACAGGACGGCTTGCTCATCACATTATCGTTATTTATGTACGTAGTATAAAAAGCTGTCAGACTATAGTGAAAGTGTTTTCGTAGCTGATTTTAAATACGAGTTAATTACACGGGCTAATGAAAAACATCGGAACGATATACCCATAAATTACGTTGATCCTGTGAGTGTAATCCATCAACGTCTCATTAAAAGCGCTACATTAACTTTGTACACTAACTTAATAATAAAGGAAATGTCTTTACTTCGACGGTTAACATATTTTTCACATTGTAATATTTCGAAAAATTGTTAGTAAAATACAAACAGCCGTTTTTTTGTATTCAATACAGTAACGAGACGAGCAAAACGCACCTGAACGTCTGCCCATAACGAATGCTGTGTCAGTGTGTGACCCTACACTACTGCCATTACTATCAACTGGGCCTGGGGTGGTACCTACCTAGACGGATTCCTGCATAGGAATCCTACCGCTAAATTGTAATGGCGAGTGAAACAAAGAGGATGCCAGGAAGGCAACTTGGTGGTCATTAATGAGGCCAAAGTACCACCTACACATTGTTCTCAGAGCCGTTCACAATTTATGTTCATTACCTAATTTAACGTTAATCAGCAAAAGCTCAAAATTTGAGGGGTGCTTAATGTTATGTACCTGTCGTACTGTGGTAGTGTAATACGATATTTCATTATTTTATTTGTAAAACCATTTTGTACAATTATTTCAGTGTGATTATATGCTATATCAATTCCCGAGCGTGTGATGTGATAGTAATTAAAAAAGTAATGTAACAGCCTATAAATTTTCCACTTCTGAGCACAAGCCTCCTCTCATTTCTGATAGGGTCTTGTGTCCGGGAGAAGTCCCGCGAATTTCGCTTGTTCCCAAAATATTTTTATGCCTAGACTATTACTTGCAGGTTTCCTACGATGTTTGCCTTCGCCGCTGAGCACGTGGCAAATTACGAAACAATTTTAGTGGTGCCAGCAACGGGGATCGAACTCGGGTCAATCGCGCACTGTTTCATTTAAGGCGAGCGCCAGGCCCCTGAATTACCACGGCGCAATAACAGCGTTTTGCAAACTATAGATATGATTTACGTAAGCTTTGAGCTTCCAACCAGTTACTGAAACTGTACTTTAATACGATCTATTCAAACGCCATGCAGTAGTAAAAAGTTTTAAAGACGATTTGCATACCTTTTTCTACACTTCGTTCCGCATGATCTTTTAAACTTTTTACAATGGATAGAATAAAATGTAGAATAATTTATTATATATTCAAAGCTTATAAAAAAAAATTACCTGCAAATTCGGATCAAAAAGCGTTCTTTTGATCTTTTCACTCTCATATTTTTCAAATAAAATTTTAGTAAAAGATGGACATACAATGAGATAACCACGCCTAATGAGGACCAGCCACTTTCTGTGGGTAACTTCATTATGTTATATATTTTATAATGCCACTCCATTCATTAATATTACGCTAATTGGCCGCTAATTAGCGCCGTAGTTAGGGAACTAGTTCGGGTTGCTTAATTGCCCACTGTGCTTAATTGCCCATGATCTAGTCCTCTTTGGTGCGCCTGGACCCAACATGCTACTATGTTGGGATCGGTGCACCCTGGGCAGTGATCAGAAACTTTGCTAGCGGCGATTTTAGTGGACTTTGACGAATACCTCCCTTCAATAAGCGGGTGGCATTGCGGTGGCATAGTGGAGAAATAGAATTACTGTTTTCCAGCTGTAGTTCCAGAAGTCGGTAATGAATCCCCCATTCTCACTCCTTGCTGGTCAGCTAGGAGTAAGGAACCTGAACCCTAAATAAGATCAAAATAAAATAGATATATCTCGCTTAACCTTAGGGGCATAAATATACGAGAAATTGATCTCTCCCTCTCCCTCCGCTTAGCAGCGGACAACGGTGTGATATTTCCCCAGGTACCTTAAGCTTCAAAGTGGACGTTATATCATATGAGCTGGGACCATACAGCTCTACTTCTGCTATGAGTAGGGGTGATCGTCGGCGGCTGCGGTAGTATGCTAAAGCATTTCCGTAGTCCCGGCAAATTGTGAGAGAGATAATAGTTTAGCCGGTAAGGTGAGTAGTGAGGGTCGAGTAGTTGCCAACCCACCTTGGCAAACTAACTCGATTACAACCCACTGCACTCTGGCATACTTCTTCCTGTCACCTCATTCGACACCTATGCTAAATTATATTTATTTATTAACTATTAGCCATTAACTCCTTAATTTTTGCACAAGCTCCAGAGGAAAACTATTGACAATATTAGTCATCGTTTCGTATACGTTTTCAATTATCTTAGGTTGTCTTTGAAAGCATTTTAATTCTTTAATAACAAAAAATTCTATGTAATCTGTTAAAAAAACTAAAGTTATTTTACGTTTTCTCTGAATTAAGCAGCAATATTTCGGGCGAGTATTCTTACCATTAGATGAAATACTCCGTCGGCTTTAGGTCCGCCATTTTGATGAATAAATCTTGAAACTTATGACAACGATCTTCAAATTAATATTTAAGTGAAATCAACTTGACCGAACTTAATTATGAACTGTTTTCGGATCATCTGTCTGGGTTTCAGTTTTGTTAATATACGAAGATAATATTATAAATATGTTATGTCTCTTATGACGAGGCAGTGTCAAATAAAGGTATTTAGAAAGGGATTTTCATCAGTCAAATTTATCACTAATGAGATGACAATCACATCTGTCACACAGTGTAATGCGTCAAAATCTGCACGTAGTTGTCAAGAATTAGTCGGAATAACTTTATTTTATCTACTAACTTTATAGTAGCTTTTAGTATGCTTTGTCATCATTTATCCAAGACGAACAATGTTACGCAGAAGACCGCCGAAGTATCTAGAACGGTATTAAAACATTTTATCATTAAGTCATTAATCTGCCATTACACACACAGATAAATACATAACATCTGTCAAGTAAATGTGACGAAGTAGTTCAATTTGCTTGGCTAGTTTACTTTAATCTATGTGAGTGACATGGAGCCAAATCGGACGACTCACCATGTACCACCGCAATGTTGCAGCGGTGTCCATGGAATTTGAGCTGCGTCAGCGAGTCTTAATAAAGCTCTGTGTTATATGCATATGTATTGAATATATAAATAGGCTACGTATGCACATATATGTAGGAACGGAATGATAGAGAGTTCACGAAATGGAATGTAATTGTTTTTGACACTAAGTTACGGAAGGGGCGAGAGGAGGGAAGACGAACTGACGAACTGTACGTACGAAGTGTCACGGTGCTCTCTCTTAACTTTTTAAACTATTATTGTATTTTACTATTATAACGAGAAAATATAACGAAGTTCAGAACCAACGCTTTTTAGTTAAGAAATCACCCCACATATTATATATTTATATATAAAAAAAACATTATACAATTTATAAATATTATAATTGTAAATGTTTTGTCTATACGTCGTCCGTGACGTCAAATAAATAAGCAATTAAGATGACAGAAAGACTATTTACAAAAGCTTCTTAAAAAGGACTTCAAGGACATCAATCTGTGAAGTTATAGTACGTGATATTACAGTAAGCGGGTCTGTTTTTCTGTTTCGTTCGAATTATTCGTATCAGTACTTAAAAAGACTAACTAGTATTTAAGTTAAGAAAAATTAAGATTCACCGATTCGATAATAACTAACGTTTATTTCTTGATGTACTTGTAGGTATATATGTGTGTTTAGGTAGGTACTTGGCAAAAGTAAAACAAACGCGACAAAAACAATAAAGAACAGTGGCCAGTCGCAAGTTCTAATAAAACGTAACTTGATAAATGAATATGTCGTTTCATTTGCCTAAATAAATATAGCTTTCTACAGTATTCATTATACTTTTAAAAGTACGGAGGATTATGTAATATGTGTTTGAGGTTATGTGATATATAATTAATCTGTACCATCTTGAATTGGCAGATTTTTTTATAGACAGTGTCGGATTGCGAACGATTATATATATTTGTGAAATTAAAATCTTCATCATTTTATCAGTGTCGTAAGAAATCAATACAATGTAATTACGTTAAGGGGTAAACAACAAAAATTCGAAAAAAAAATCATTTCATACATATGACATCACAAAACAAGAAGAAGGTTGATTGATTATTCGTTCGTCGAAAGCAACTGGATTCACTTTGATAATATGCGAGAATTTCTAGTAGGATGCGTGTAAAGCTCCCCGTACACTCATACTCGTACCACTTACTAAGTAAAATAGTTCGGAATATTTTACTTAGTAAGTGGTACCCTTTATCTATATTTCTCTGCTTTTAAAAATAAACTGACGATATCCAATAATTACATTAACAATGTACTACATTTTGGCGACAGTCACATCTTGGTAACAATTTCTGTTTTTTTTTTCTAGTCCAAAATGGCCATTATTCTTTAGTATTATTATTTGTTTTAAAGAGTTTGTTACACAATTTACCATTGATATACTGTTTGTAAATTGTTTGTGTAACGCGATTCTTATTATTTAAAATCTAACACCATGTAACATTGATTAACATTCGAGGCAATTTTTCATAGATTTTACTCGCGAAAATTCATAAAGGCCTAGTTTACAATTACCATCGTTCACTATTAATGGCCCGTACGTACGGCTATGTATCAAATTATCTCTCGGATTTATTCGACCTAAGACGGCAGTATTCGATTCATGTCATAAATTATCTGTCAAGTAAATGAAGCGATTAACCGCATAGGGACAATACACGCGATGGCAAAATGTACTATGAAAAAAGATTGATACGTATAACTCAATGTTATCTTGTGACAGAAGAAATATATCTATCAAGTTCATATGTTGTCTGCCAATTAACACCATTTTATGATAATGATGATTTTTGTAATTTTTATGTGTTTTGAGGTTTTTTGAGGTTGCATTTACATTATGTTACTATAATAATAAAGCTGTTGAGTTTGTATGTTTATAATAATAATAAATAAATCTTTATTGTCACAAAACACTTGTACACAATCTATATGTGAAGTCCCTGACTTCTGAGCTAGGTTTATTTAAACCTGTGTTACAGAAGTCAGTGTCTTCTCCCGTTTGCAATGACACATTCATTTATTTGTGAATAAAGACTACACTAATGAAAAAACAAAATACACTTTAGTTTCGTTAGTGCATGTGTGTGTGTGTTTGTGTGTGTGTGTGTGTGTGTGTGTGTGTGTGTGTGTGTGTGTGTGTGTGTGCGCGCGCGCGCGCGTGTCTGTGTGTGTGTGTTTGTGTGTGTGTGTGTGTGTGTGTGTGTGTGTGTGTGCGCGCGTGTGTGTGTGCGGGGGGTGTATGTGTGTATTATTATATATTATATATATATTTGTTACAATATGTATAATACAGATGCAAATTATGAAATCTAATAAAGATTACAATATCTCAAAACCAAATATAATGCATATAAACTCTAATAATGAATCATACGAGTAACAACAACTTCTCAGTTTCATCATAATCAAGGCTCATAAGCCAACTTTTTATCTTTTTTTTCATTTCATAACTTGAAAGTTTTGTTGTGAATTTTGTTGATTTTATCATATAAGTGGACAGCCATAAAACGCTTAGCAGATACTGTGCGGCATCTTACTGGTAAACATACATTTTTTATACAACGTTTGTCACAATATTCATTTGACTATATGGAGTGGCCTTATGCTGCTTTGTAATAAGATTCAGTATATACAGTTGTCTTACAGTTAACACTTGACTTTTATTATATAATAATTTAGTTGGAAACCTGTAGGGACTGAGAGTCATCACTTTTAAAAGAGATCTTAGTGCTCTTTCTAATTGTAACATTGCAGTTTTGCAGGCACCTCCCCAAACACCAATACAATAATCAAATAGTGAGTGAGCAAGCGAATAGTAGAATGTACGCAGGATTTTAAAACTAGCAACGTATCTTAATTTCCTAAAAATCCAAATTAGTTTTCTAGTACGTAAAATTGTCAGATTCATATGAGTTCGCCAATTTAGATTTTCATCTAATACAACGCCAAGATATTTAAAACTAGATGATTTGGAAATTTCTAGACAGGAGCTTTTATTACAAATTGGGTAATTACATGAATGAACCAATGAAATTTTTAGGTTTAGTTTTGGAAAGTGTAAAGTGTAAATATGTGCTTTTAGAAATATTTAGGGTAAGAAGGTTAGAATTAAGTTGTTTACCAATATTAGAAAAATATTCATTAACAACTTGAGTACCAGAAACCGTGGTACTGGTAGTGCATAATAGGGCTTCGGCCGATGTTTTTGGTTTTGTGAAATTGACCACTGATTTTATTGCATTCCACGTATCCTTGTTTGTTTTTGCGTTACGTAAAAGTGATTTCTCATAATCTCTTTGAAGTTTTTTTAATGAAGAGTTACAGTAGTTTCGGTACCGTTTGTATGAAACTTCAGCAATTACGCTATTGGTATGTTTTTATACTGTTTGTGTAACTTGTCTCTATGACGAATACAACGTAGTAAACCAGTTGTCAACCATGGTTTCAATATTCCTTGCCTGTTAGGAACATTATAAACCTGAGTATTATTTTAAATTGCCGTAGAAAGTTTTTCGACAAAAAGGGAAGAAACTTCATTTACATCAGTATTTGGAGTAATAAATGAAAAATCCATGGCCTCGAGGTATTTAATTTCCGCCTCAAAATCATTTCTTTTAAATATCATTTTATTATTTCTTTATGTGTCTTTATAAGACTCAGCAATACAGACGAGTAGTCAGTTATTGTAGAATCTATGACAAATACTGAGGCGGGAGTAAAGTTTTTTAACATTACATGGTCCAAGCAGTTATTCAATCTAGTAGGATATGTGTGTCCTGGCAGCATGCCTAACTCTGCTGAAAATTCAAATATGATGTGATGTTCCTGTCGTTATTATTAGACTTTATATCAATATTAATGTCACCAACAATAATAATATTCTTTTTTGGATTCAAAGGACGAATGATATTTTCGATCGAATTAAGAAAGCTATCTGTGCAGTGTATAAACGGAGACCTATACACGGCTAATATAACAGTGTCTGAATCAAAATTTATTAAAAGGAAATTTACTCCGAGTGGTTCAGGTTATTTAAAAAAACACATTACATTTAATGTGTTTTTTAAATATACAACAATACCGTCGTTCTGATTTAAGCTTTTAGAATAATATGTAATATAATTGTCTATATGTTGGACATTTTTACCATCGGTGAGCCAGCATTCAGTGAGGACTATCATATCAATTTCAAACGTAAATCTACTTATTTGTGCCAGAAAACTATCCAAATTTTTATATAATACGAAATTTTGACAAATGATATTAAGAACTGAGGCGGAACTTTTTATAAGAATATAGCATGTCTTAGTATCACAGTTGTATGATTTCTATACAACATTATCTAATTCAGTCGAGAGAGTTAAATTTAAACTTGAATTAGCTATTTTCAATAATTAATATAAAAAATAGATCTAAAATAATATTAGATTTCAATAATATTCGAGATTCGAATAAATCAATGGATACTGCAAATATAAATTTATTTTAAGTGTGTATAAAAGCATCTGTTTTGACTGTGATATGTGTAATTGTGTGTGTGAAGGTAAAGTGTGTGCACAGTGAATATAAAATGTAAGGTTTTGAGTTTACTATAATTAGTGGGCAATATGAGAACTTGCATATGTGAACACTAAACAACTTTTCAACAAACATAAATTTATGGATAATAGATGTATCACTAGTCATTGTTGTTGATGAATGCTTATCAGATCTGCCTCGCTTTTAACTTGAATTTGTCGCTGTCCATCTTCTTTGCGGAGGCAAATTTTGCCAAATGAAGTCCAACAATACTTATATCCATTGTCTTTTGCGAATTTTCGTACTAAAAAGTAAATTCGTTGCGATTTAGGTGTTACTCGTTCGTTATATACACTGTTTCGTACATCGGTATATACACTGGTTTCGCAGGTCCGTTCCAATTTCAAGTGAGAAGTATTTAACTTGTTTTGCTTATTTTTCATATTAAACTGTCGTGCACCTTTTAAAAAAAATTTCTTTGGTAATGGAACTTAATGAAATTATTATCTTATCTGTTAACGCGAAAAGCGCCTTTAATGTCGTGTCTCTGAACTGGAACATTAATAGTGTTGGAGGATCTCGGTCACTATGTCACAGAGGTGCTCTTTGTACGCACTATGTTTGAACGCACTAATCTCAGGAAATATTAATTCGATTAGAAAAAATGTTTCTGCATTACTATAGCCTGTTCATTGAGGAAGGCTTTAAGTAAAATTTTATGTTCCTAACTTAAGGAGCAGCATGCCAGTGTAACTGGACTGTGAATGCTTAGGTCAGTGTGACATACGGCGCAAATCATGTGGTCGGGTTATTTATCGCGGATGTAACCGGGCACAGTTAGTATACTATAAAAATAATAATTCTCAAATGCATTTAGTAAACATATAGTGTCGCCAAGGAAACTTTTAATGGTTTTAGTTGTTAACATCAATATGTAGCTGTAGGTAATATAACTCACTGTTAATACAGAACCGTTACTATAAAAGTGCCATATAACTGCTATAAAAAACTCAAACAGATTTTTTTAGAAGCAATGAATAAATGATTTTTTTCTGTTTAAGATTACTAACTCAGTAGAAAATGTCTCTTGACGCTATCTGTAGCTTGCTCCTTAATTTCTTTGATATTGTTTTGGTGTCGCGTAGTTTTTACGTTTAATACGCAAAAAATATATTAGTTTAGGATTTTTTCAGTTACTATGATTGGTATTATTTTTTATTTTATTTTTATAGAAGGGGGCAAACGGGCGGCTCACCTAATGTTAAGCGATCACCGTGGTGCCCTCGCCCAAAGATGAGAACAGTATTCCATGTGTGGCCGAACTTGCGCCTTGTAACAACAAAAAACTGGTGATCGAATTGCATAATTTCTCAGAAAGCCCATAGGAAGGAAGCTTCGAGAGAAGGGCTTGATGCCAAACCCGATCAAAGGCCTTCGTTATGTCCAAACTAACTGCCAGGGTCTTCCCTTGCTCTCGACTGCCTCCGCCCATCGATGAGTGAGATAGACTAGAAGATCACCAGTTAAGCGACCCCTGACGGAAACCGTACTGGCAGTCACTAATTAGCTGGTGCTCCTCTAGGTACCTCAAGAACTGGCCGTTAATAACGGTTTCCTATTATTTTAGGAGAACAAAGAGACGCGTTAGAACCAGATCCAACTCCGGAGCACACATCCTCAACACAATAAGGGGGATTCCATCTGGCCCACTCGACTTGTGGATGTCCAGAGTGAAAAGTGTTTTGCGCATTGAGCTCTGCAGAAACGTTACTTCAGGGATGGAGTACTCTAAAAAGAGAGCCTAAAAGGTCAGTTTTCTCTTTTGCGGCGTGGGCCAACGAGTCGTCCCCCCTGTGCAGAGATGGAAGGGATGGCTGACAGAAATTCCCTAGGACCTTGGCAAGAGACAAGAATGCACGAGTTCCCAAAGAAAGGCGAACTAGTCTCTCGCCAACTCTGCCAAAGTGCTCTGACTTTGACTTGGCAATAACTCTTTTGGAGGAACAGAGGCAGAGTTGTATTTCTTCTTGAAATCGCTGGACTTTACATCACGGGACACCGACGCATTGGCCCTAGGCCCGGCTACACTGCTGTTTTTGAGGAGATTCATCCATTATGCAGTTGCCACCAAATCAAGGCTGGAATATACCTCCGATGGGCACCACAGAGGAGGGAACGAAATGTTTCATACCCTAAAGCACCACATCGGCGACGGACTCTGCAACTATGTTGGGATCACCCAGCGAGAAGCAAACCTGCCCCCATGGGTAGGATGCAAAGAAAGACCGCATCCCATTCCAATCTGCCGACCTGAAGTGCCACACACGGCGGAAGCCTGCAGATCGAGACTGCAATGAGCTGCTGCGTGATGTCTGATCACGTGTGGCGTGAGGTCTGATCCGCAGTACAATGCCTGTACTGAGGATCAGACCTTGGTCCGAAGAGCCCAAGGGGGCATCAACGGAGACCAGATAGCTGTCCGGATGAGAGGTCAGCAGAAGGTCCAGCAGGGAAGGTGTATGTTTCTCCACTTCTGGATATCGCATGGGCGAAGTTACCTGTTGTGTCAGATCATATATCCAAGGCAAAGTCATAAACAGATCTCCCCGCATGATCGGTGGTACGTGATCCTAGCAATTCGGTGTGGTGGGCGTTAAAGTCGCCGAGTATCACGATCTCGTGGATGGGATCTGCTATAACACGGAAACTACAGCCATCTGGATGTGGTCGATGAGTCGGTCAGTTTCGGTATTACCGCTGTGGGATTTATAAAGGCACACATAGACGCGAGGATGGTCGTCGCTATTTATGCCCAGCCAAAGGATGGACAGGTCCGTACCAACAAGAGGCGAGGCCGAGGCGTCGAGAACATATATTCTCTCTGACATATACGAAATACGAGGGGCAGCATCCACGCTCAGGTAGCGTAAAGTAGCCTGAGCGTGGACGCTTAGAGAGAGATTCTCCAGAACCGTTGGTGGTGGTACCCTCCTGGGGTAGACTGTTGTTCAGTACCTCTACAATGATTACTGGGGAAAGGGGATGGGCCTCTTGGGTTGGTTACACAAGTAATTTCTTTTTGTAAAATTACTGCTAATTTTTATATTTCTTATATTCGACATAATGACGAGACGAGCAAAACTTTCACTTGATGGTAACGTCCGCCCATTACAATGTGCAGAAAATATGATTAGTGATTACACTAGCTATCAGTGCCTTTCAGAAACACAGTTATGTTTACACACGACTGTTTCACACGCAGAATAACTGGCCATGGGGTGGTACTTATCTAGACGGATTCCTGCATAGGGATCCTACCACCAGTAAAACTATATACTACCCAATATTTTGTTCAGGTTGTTTAGACAAGTATATTCTTTTTTGTAAATTTACTTCATTTTTTCATATGACAATACAAGTTAGAAAACAAAGGAATTCCTACCCGTCCCGAGATTTTCCGAACATTCCCCTTAGAGAATATAATATAGAGTGTATTTATGTTAACTTGGTCACTTATTGTAACGATCGTATTCCCAATTTATACTTTTAACGAGGCCAACCCAGCTTTAAATTTTAAACATTGAATATAATCGTGACCTTGAATTCATCTTTCATCACCATCATCATTTCAGCCTATCACTAGTCCACCGCTAAACATGCTCCTCCCCCATAGATAGCCACAAAAGTTTGTAGCTTTCATTTCAAGAAGGACTTTGCCATAGTTGCCATTTATAGGTTATTTATTCAAATATTTATATATAGGTTTATTTATTTAAATGTACCAGAAAGATGTTGCTGCCCATTTCCTGAATTTCATCATCCCTCGGACATCTTTTACGATGGGTTGAAATGGGGTGATAGATTCACTTAGGCCGCCACAAAAACCTCTTTTTTAACAAAAAAACATGCGATAATTCGAACGGGCATCAACCACTAGTATTATATAATATTGATGTTAGAATACACACAGCATATTTAATGTCGCGCTATACTGATTTACAAACGATCGTGTTGTACGATAGAATCGAAAATGCCAAGTTCGAGAAGCCTGATATAAGCGTTATCGTGATGCCATTTGCCGCATAGCTGATCATTTCCGCTGCAAGATGGCGCCATTTGCTGTCTGATCGTCTTTGGTTGGAGTGCAAGTGTAAGCGAAGAAAATATGACTCAAATATTGAACTTATTACTTACAAAGCTAGTATATATTTAAAAACTACAAAGTAGCAACCTATAAATTTCCTACTCCTGATACATATTTACATATGTACATAGTCGACGTGACTATATCTTTCCCATTGGGGTAGGTACAGACCACATCGTTCAACATCACTTGCTACGATCCTGATACGAGTACACATCTTTCGGTTCTTCTATTTTTGAGAGCGATTTCATACAAGCTCGTTGGATGCGAGTACATTGATCTGATCGTGTGACGTTCGCCTACTTCGACCCTTACCTACTCGCTCATTGAAGCTCACCTCATTTATATGTTTCGTCAATCTTCTTTTCACTGATCACATGCGTTTTAATTTTTTTTTAAACGGTTTTGTTGCCGGCGAAAGCTGATCATTTCACATGCCAACAAAATGTTTGTTCTTTGATTACTTACGTCTTTTTTTTATTTGTAGCTAATCTGACGCAATAATATTTCAACTGAATAATGAGCGCATTGTGCGCTTTTTTTTCAGGACATTTTTGAATCGCTGACTGTGTAAATAGATCTTTATTGGTTGTTTACGGTTTTTGTAAATTAATGAATAAAATGGCAAAATATCTTGTAATCAATAAGTACTCGCTCCAAGTGATCTAAAATGCACTTTACCTGATTTTGTTTGGACGACTACGTCAATAACTGCGACGATTCGCTAAGCAAAACATGCTCATAACCGAGTCCCAGACGTATTACTCCGGCACGTGCTCTCTGAGCGATGGTTTGGCTCATACGTGAATACAATATTGATTTAGCAATATCTGATAAAAGTTTCCACGTCGTAAATGTTTGCGATTTCGTTCTTGTATGCATTCTTTCTATTTCTAAATCTTGTAAATGTCGAAAGTAACCCCCTATCATATATGTAAAGTTAAAAAACAGAACTTCTAGGTAGGTACCACCCCAGGGCCAGTTATTCTGCCGTGAAGCAGTAGTGTGTAGACATTACTGTGTTTCGGTCTGAAGGGCACTGAGAGCTAGTGTAATCACTAGGCATATGAGACTTGAAACTGATGTCTCAAGGTGGCGGGCGCAGTATCGTGCCACTCGTTGTTCTGGGTGGACACATCATTTGTTATGGGCAGACGTTGCACTTACCAGCAGGTGAACGTTTTGCTCGTCTCGTCACTTTATCCAATAAAAGAAATGACGCTTATTTTCATTCTATTTTTTTTTTAAGTTAAAATCTGTTTTACAGTCTATGTGATGTAAAACATGATGCCACTAAAAAGAGACAAATATATACATCTATAAGATTTAGACTACGAGAGAATGCGATAAAACACCTAATACATTTATCCTATTATACTCGTATTTATATTTTCGTCCAAATCTCCGATTTTTCGCTCCTCGACAACAAGATCGAAAATAGTGATTGGCGCTGTATTTCAAATAAATCAAATCAAAACCAAAGCATTTATTTCATACTTTAGTTACCATAAGCCACTCGTGTCAATTATTAAACTTGAAAACTTGGATCCTGTGTAATTTGTAATGTTATATGAAAAATAACATGTAAAATAAGTTTTAAACTTGGTTACAATATTAAATAAGTAAACCCTACAATTATCCTACTCCTGGTCCCTCTGCATTTGTCTCATTCTCTCGAAGTTCAGTTTTCTGAAGGTTTCACTTCTACAATGTGTGAAAAAACATGTGTCTATACACATGTTTTTTTATTGTAAATTGGCCAACGTTTGACGAAGGACCCACCTTGTCATAATATAGTTCAAGAATGGTCTTGGAAGACTGACACTAGAAAAAAGTTTCATTCTCTCGCTGTTTGCACCTTCTTAGGCACGTCGACTACGTAGAGATGTAATCCCTGCGTCATCATGTCGTTAGATAGCAAAATGGAGACAGAGCAAACAATTTCAAGTTTCGAAACATAACATTATTACTTAATCATTGATTAGTGAAGCATGGAAAATACATAGAGTAGATCGAAATATCCAAAAACAATCGTCCAAATTATTTGCACTAACCCTGTTTATGTCCACGTTACAATAATGTGATTATTAAAAATGGCACCGCATGTAAATATGTACCCCACTATTTACACCGTAGAAATAACGACGTCCAAGAAATAAATTTTCATTAAACGACTTGGTTAGAACTTACAAAATTTTACTGGCACTGTTCGGTCTTCTGGTTAAAAGTAATTTTCCTATATAAAAGTGTATTAGTGTGTGTAAGTTTTCAGAATAAAAATTTCGGAAATATCGAAACCGTTTTAATTAAATTGTATATTTTAATATTTTTTTAAATTTATTTATAATTATTAGCCGTATGGTGGCGGCTTAAGAGAATCTACCACCCCATCTCATCCCGTCGGTATGGTAAAAGTTGACAGACGGAAAATTAAAATCAGGAGATGGGGAGCAGCGTAACATCTTAATAAATAAATTGCGGTTGCCAAACCTCCTGCCAAGTGTGGCCACTATGGTAAAACTTCTCAAAATAAGAGCTACAAACTTTTGTGGAAATCTATGGGTGCGGCTTATGTTCAGCAGTGGAAGAGTTGATGAGCTGAAATGATGATTATAATTATTAAGTTGTTTTTATTCTAAATAGCATAATATTTCTTTAAATGTATAGTCATGGAGTACAAATATGTACCTTATTATTATTTTAGCTTAAATACTTTTCTTAATATCTTAATAAGTGGCTTAGAAATTTCATAGTTCTTATTTTACGAAAAAGTATTTACTGCGAAATCACAGTCAGACACTTTAATTTTGTTTACTTGTATATATGAAATTAATTGCTATATACTAATCGTATTATGTAAGCGGTAAGTAACAATAGTAAACTACCAGAAAATTATTACTTTATTTATTCATAAATACTTCATAGGGAAGGTACTACTTCAGTATTTTTTATGATATCTGTAAGTTTCTAAAATTATTGTTATATAATAGACTAGCTGTGCCTTGTGGTTTCACCTGCTTAAAAAAAGCCAACCCCTATCGATGATATACATATACTTGCCTATTTAAATCGGGTTTTGGGGTTTAAATTTTTTGGCCCAGAACCCTGATTATTTTGCAAAAATTAAAGAAGCCTATATTACCCGTTTTAAATCAGCTGTCTGTCAGTGAAAGTCCCGTCAAAATCGGTCGTGCCGTTTCGGAGATTAGCCGGAACCAACAGACAGACTTTCTTAATATAAGTACCGTATATAGTTTCTTTCTTATAAGTACCGTATATACTTTTATTAGCATTCAGTAAAAAGCTATTATTTTGTTATCCCAAACAGACACTTCAATTTTATTTATTTGTAAAGATAGTAGAAACTATTAACACATAGTTTTTCTTTCCTACCCTTAAAAAGCCGTTTCTATTTTATTTGCTATCGCACGAAATAACTTCTCTGGCAAGAAAAACAAATTTCACAAAGTAAAACTCTTTGTTATCTTGTTACTTTTATGCGCCAAACTTATGCTACAGTAATTATGCAAAGCACTGCCTTCTTGGCAACCAGAACAATTGAAATATATTTCCTAAAAATTCATTGAAAAAATTATATCTAATAATACAGTGGTAAATAAATTTACTTTACCAGTAACAATCAAATTTAAATGTACTTTAAGTTGTATAAATATTATTAGCAAACGCTTTAGTACGACCATACATACATTTTATCGTGATCTCTTCTAAAACTACTGGGGGTAGGATTTCTATGCAGGGATCCGTCTAGGGAGGTACCACCTCAGGGCCAGTTATTCTGCCGTGAAGCAATAGTGTGCAAACATTACTATGTTTCGGTTTGAAGGGCACTGTGAGCTAATCACTGGGCATGTGAGACTTTTGAGGGGCACAGTGTGGTGTCACACAGAAATTTTCTGGGTGACACAGCATTTGTTATGTGCAGACGTTGCACTTACCATCAGATTAACGTTTTGCTCGTTTCATCACTTTACCCAAAAACAAAAACGGCTTTTAATGTTTAATCAAAATATGTTTTGTATAATTAACGTGAGTGCTAATCCAATTCGCTGAAACCGGTCATGTGGGAATTAGGAAATTAATACAAATCGCACAAAAAGCCCCGCACGTACTGACATACAACGTTGACCGTATAATAAATTTTCATTAAACAACTCTGTTACGAGTATGTTAGACAAAATTTGTTTAAAAGTTTCATGGAAATTAGTTGACAGTTCGTAGTCCGTTGATTACAAGAAATTTCTTTAAACAATACAAATAGGGTAAACATTCAATGGTCTAAACTTAAAATATATTACACGGAGTCTACAAAATGAAACTGTTTCTAGTATATAAGGGAGGTGCTACCGGGTGGAATGCTACAAATAAGGCTCGAAATTCCTGTGTTTCACCACACAGCGCCCGGTACCCGAATCAGTTCTTATGTCTTATATGCCCAGTGATTACGCTAGCTCACAGTGCCCTTCAAACCGAAACACAGTAATGTTTGCACACTACTGCTTCACGGCAGAATAACTGGCGCTGGGGTGGTACCTACCTTACCCGTTTCATGTATAGAAATCCTACCATCAGTAAAGATTAAAATTACGTATTACAATTGGGGATTCGATTTTGCCATTTTGGTACGAGTCAAAAAATTCTTACACCCTTTGCGTTCTCACGAGCTGTATAGTGACAGTATTGCTTATTATGGTGTTATTCTGCACTAATAAAAGTCTCGGTAGTAATAGGTAGGTGCTATTCTCCTCTACTGAACATTTATAGGCTAACTTATCGGCTGTAGTAATATGAGTAATATAAAGTATACCTTTGTTTTTAAAAATTGCACTACTTCAACAATTACGTTTTGATCTGTTTCTCCTTCTGATGTTGAAATAAAATTTGTACTCAAATCATGCGCCATTTGTTATTTATGGTCCCTTGAGCACCCAATGTCATTAGCAAAATTTACTTAGGATCTAAATTGTCTACCAACGCGAATTAAATGAATATTTTATTTATTTATTTGATAGTCGAGGTACCGGTAAACGAAGGATCGTTTATCGGTACATCGATTCGACCGACAGAGTTCGTCTCCTCCTAAATGGAGCAATGACCTACGGTTTGCGGGCAGTTACAAACAAATAAAATAGAATAATGATTTCTTTTAATTACGCGAATAACCAATGCGATGATAAGACGAGCAAAACGTTCACCTGATGGAATCCGATGATCACCCATAACATTTCGGTGTGGCACCACACAACCCTGCGCTTCTCAACCTGTAACATCAATTGTTAAGTCTGATATTCCCAGTGCTTACACTAGCTCTCAGTGCTCTACAGACCGAAACACAGTTATGTTTGCACACAATAATGCTCGCCTTTAATTTCATAGTAAGCGACTAACCTGGGTTCGATCCCCGGTGCCAGCACCTCTAACATTGTTCTACAATTTTAAGTGCTGTTGAATCAGCACGTGCTTAGCGGTGAAGGAAAACATCGTGAGGAAACCTGCATGTCCAAGGAATAGAAATATTTCGAGGACATGTAAAATCCGCCAACCCGCATTGGAGCAGCGTGGCGGATTCTTCCTAGCTCCAAAACCCTCTCAGAAATTAGAGGAGGCCTGTGCTCAGCAGTGGGACATTTATATGCTGAAACTTTACTTTATTTTTTTACAATAATGTTTGCACACGGCAGAATAACTGGTCTATGGTGTTACTTACCTAGACGGATTCCTGCGTAGGTACCTATTTGTGTCTATTATATAGCATTAGATCATATGTCGTCGTTGATCGTTGTCGACCGCGTGGTGTAGTGGTTAGCGTACCTGACTTCTGCGCCACCGGTCCTGGGTTCGATTCCCAGCCGGAGGCAATATTATTGCAAAAACACAAAAAATACAGGAGAAAATCCTAGTGTGGGGCTACCTTAAAATAAAAATAAACTCAAACCCCTCGTGATCATGAGTGAATCGGTGACTTAAAATTAAATGCAATGTATCCGTAAAAATTGTTTTATTCAATAAAATAAACTAGAAAAACTACATGGCCCGATCAATAAACTGGTTTATTGATCTGGCTATGTAGTCAATAAACATAGTTGCTGTCTCTAAACAAGTTATAGACAGAAGACTGTAGATAAAACCGAGTATGCGCTGTATTTTTTTTTTATTTCATAAAAGTGACGGAATGAGCAAAACGTTTACCTGATGGTAAGTGCAACGTCTGCCCATAAAAATTGCTGTGTCACCCAGAAAATTACTGTGTGAAACCACACTGCGCCCGTCACCCTGAGACATCAATTCTTAAGTCATACATACATACATACATAAGATCACGACTGTATCCGGGTATGTATAAGGGTAGTCAGAGACTGGGCACGCACTGCAAAAACAGATGACTGCCACAATCCACGTTTCACCAAAACAATATAATGCACTTGGTGTGATAGGTGGTGAGCCCATCGCCACCATGCGCTGTTGGGTGCACAGTGCAGTTTAATTCCTTACTCGCCTTTTAAGAGGTCCATTGGATGACATGGAGTGGTAGTATTCTTTTAACGAGCCGCCACCACACGGCTTAAGTCATATGCCCAGTGATTACGCTAGCTCACAGTGCCCTTCAAACCGAAACACATTAATGTTTGCACACTACTGCTTCACGGCAGAATAACTGGCCATGGGGTGGTACCTACCTAGATTGATTCCTGCATAGGAATCCTACCACCAGTAAGAAGTATGTGGCATATACTTTTACAAAATGTTCAGAAAAAGATAAACGATATATACTTTAATTACAACCGCGTGGCATAGGGGTTTAGCGTATAACCACTATGCGACGCGATCTTAATTAAAGCCTTCTACGCCGCGGGTCCTGGGTTCGGATCCCAGCCGGAGCCAACATTTATGCAAAACACAAATAGTTGGCTTTTCGGATATGGTTGTGTTGTGCATGTGAAATATATGTCTCTAAACCGCACCCACGATACAGTAGAAATCCTACTGTGAGGAATCGCTTATTTACTTATTTACTTAATTTACATACATAGAGTCACGCATCTTTCCCATAGGGGTAGGCAGAGACCACATCTTTCCACTTGCTACGATCGCGACACTCATCTTTAGCTTCCTCTACTTTCGTTAGTGTTTTCATACAAGCTCGTCGATTGCAGGTACTATTGACGTGGCCTTTCCTTAAAACGATTTCGATCTGATCGTAATACGTTCGTCTACGTCGACCCTTACCTTATATATACTAAATATATATCTTATAAAAAGTGATTTATTGCAATAGTTGCAATATCAGCTGACTGGTTGTCAACCAGTGAGACGTCTTGGGCTCAAAAAGTCACTGTTTCACTTTCTGTTTCCTTTTCAACCAACCTTCTTTGTTTCCAAATACGTTACCATCTCATCCCGTGGGTGCCGTAAAAGTCGACAGAGGGAAAATAAAAACCAGGAAATGGGCAGCAGCATCCCGCTGGAACATCTGAATAAATAAACTGCGGTTACCAACCCGCCTGCCTAGCGTGGCAACTATCCAAAATCTCTCCCCCAGAATGAAAGCTACTAACTTTTGTAGTAATTTATGGGTGAGGCAGGGACTAGTGATAGGCTGAAATAATAAGTTTACTCACTTTACTCAGGGGCTAGGCGCTCGCTTTACATTTCATAGTACGCGAGTTCGATTCCTATCACTAAAACTGTTAATTACAATTTTAAGTGCTGATTTACCACGTGCTCGGCGGTGAAGGAAAACATCGTGAGGAAACCTGCATGTCTGAGAAATACAAAATATTTCAAAGACATGTACAGTCCGCCAACCTGCATTGGAGCAGCGTGGCAGATTCTTCCTAGCTCCAAAAACCCTCTCAGAAATGAGAGGAGACCTGTGCTCAGCAGTGGGACTTTACTTTTTTTTACACCCATTCAATCAAGTAACTTCTCCACTTTCTTCACACACAACATAAATTTCGAACGAATGTAGTCTTACCGCCGACTAAGGGTTTGTAATTCCGTTTGCGCGGTAAGTAGGTGCAAAGTATGACAGAGACAAGCACTCATCTTTTGTTCTACTGCTATTAACATCGTTGAATATGCGGCAAATGGTTGAATATTTTTAGTCAGGCAAAAAATATTTATTTAATAAAATCTATAAACTAAAACGAATTCACGGATTTCATTAATTTTCAGGTGTTAATCAGTTACATTTATTACGACTCCAATTTATTTTTCATTTCATTTGAGTTCGTCTTGAAATATTCTCTCTATTTACCAGTGCTATTTGAAATCCTTTTTTTTTGTATTTCGTCCGATAATACCTTGTCGCCAACGAAATGTATTTCTAAACATTTATTAAATAATCTATTTACTCGGACATTGGTCGCGGGATAATTCCCGATGCACCATCTCATGTGCGGATGCCGTAAGAGTCGATCAAGGGATATGTCAATTAATGTCATGGCCTGCCACAAATGGCTGAATATGGATCTGAAATATTCGAAATAGTGTTGGCGCTGGTCTTGATAGACCAGCGCCTAACGGTCAATGAAAGAACCAGACTTTCCATAACAAGGACAATTACAACGAATTATTTGTAATAAAACTTTTACTGCGCCATTTCAAGACTAATTACAAATAAATTTAAGTTATTAAGAAAAGTTTTGACTCAGTTACGGCGGTAACTATAAGTTATTTCTTAAAAATAAAATTATTCTAACAAAAGAAATGTTCGCCAATTGTCTGCTCGATAAGCATTCTAATTCATTAAGTAAATTAAATTTATCAAATGTGACTTCATTTGGCCTTTTTTATTATAACGAAACATACATTTACACGTTTGATGGCACCGGTGCATACATGTATTGTATATGAAATTCTTTTGTTGCTTAGTATATCTATATAAACAAATAAAATTGAAGTGTCTGTTTGTAATAAGAATATTACAGCTTTATACCTATACTCCTGAAAATATATACAATTCTTATAAGAAAAAATCAATTTTAAAAATGTTTGTCTGTCTGTCGGTTTGTACCGTCTAATCTTCGAAACGGCTGGATTGATTTTGAGGGGACTTTCACTGACAGATAACTGATTTTATAGCGGGTAACTTAGGCTACTTGAATTTTAGATAAATGATTAGGGTTCCACGCAAAAATATTAAAACTCCAAAATCCTGATTCAAATAGAGAAGTATATATGTATATCATCGATGGGGTCGGCTTTTTTACGAGGGTAAAACCGCGAGGCACAGCTAGTACATTATAAGTTTGCGACGTACCCAAAAAAATATATACTTTATTAAGGCTTGCTATATTTGGAAATGCCTATTTAAATCACAAAACAAATTTGAAAGTCGGACCATATGACTTCCGCAAATAACAAGTCAGTCGTGGGAGTGACTAAAATAATATTTTATTATCAAACTGCGAAGAAAAGTGAACCTTCAATCTGTTACAGTAACAAAAAAAAGTCAGTACAGTATTTCTTGAGAATATTCTCAAAATTCCTTCTTAAGCTCGTGAATTGTGTGATGAAACCTCAGTCATAACTTCACGAAATCAACAAATTACATGAAATATCGCACTTCTTGTGCGCCAAAAACTAAAATTAATGAGAAGAATAGTCGACCAATGTTCACTTGGTGAAGGATAATGGCCCAAGAAGAAGGTTTACATAGAAAATTTTGGCCAAAACCGCCACAACTGCCGTAAGCTGCGAACTTCTTTGGGAGTTAAAAGATTCGAATAAATAATCCTTCAAAAAATTGGTTCGTAATTATTTATTAAAGAATCATTACATGTTAAATTGTTAGTTGTCTGTCTCCGATTTCATTTTGCATTATTTCGTGTATAGCATATGTGTTTATATATATATGTGTATGTTTATATTTACATATATGTAATGTTATTATATATTTATATATTACCTACCAGTTACAAAGGGGGAGACCATTTGTCCTAAAGTACGACCGCAATGCGTTCTGATTCATATCAGTTGTCTAGCGCATTGCGGCGTATTCCACCAGCGGCGGGTGCCGATTGCTGGGTCCGCAAGGACCCTGCCGACACCAAACCTTCTGGTGGGGATGACGGATGCAAAGGGCTGCAAGGTGGTCGTGCAGCACAGCTGCACAGCAGCAGCTCGGATGGCGACCCGCATGCTGTCGCGTCCAGCGCCAACTCCAAACGCGCCCTGACGGCGCCCCCGGGCAGCGACCCTATGCGCAATCTGTTTCGTTCCATCATCCATTGTTTGGGCGTCAGTTGACGGGAGACGCCCAGGCCTGGCACCGTTATATATGATATAGCCATACGCACAAACGGGCCCTTGCACCCACAATTTTGCCTCCTGCACCTCTTGACAAGGTGCTAATTGCGCTGATGTAAGAGTTTTCTCACATAAAGGCATTAAGTCCGCCTTTCGTATCCTTTCTTTGTGAGGGAAACAATATAGATTAATAAATAAATAAAAAACCATAGACATGTCTGCCTTATATTTCGTCTTAGATCCGATTTCACCGATCCGCTTTGAAAACCAAGTTTAATAAAATTACGTTTTACTTAACTGAGTTCAAATGTACTCGTATCATTTGATCTCGGTTTTCGTCTAACCGATTTCACCGGCTCCATTTTGATCGCGTTCAGAAAAACAAAGTTTACACTAAATATCGTCACAATGTAAAACAAAAAATCGATGTATTTCGTATTTTGCGACATCAAACAGCCTGTTTTTATGCTTAGGTTACATAGGTATACAAATAATGAACAATACGAATTCAAAATAATTTATGTGTTTACATAGTTGTGCAATTAACAATGACAGCTCTCTAAACGCGTTTAAAGAGTTCAGAATTTGAACCGCGTTTAGCATTTACTGTGTTCATTTGATGTTGATGAAATGCAAACAGTAGCATTGAACTCAGTTAAACGCTTAAACTTCGTTCAGCTTGAACTGATCGCGTTAACTTTCGACGGTGAAATCCGCCCTCAGTCTGTATATTTCCATAGCTGTACGATAAACCAAAGAAACAAATGATAATGAAAATACGTAAACTCATTACATTTATTTACACTACCTCTGCAACTGCAGTTGTGTCAAAAATGAGCTACTTAGTTTACTTAACCGCGCTTTGTACGTTTGTACTTCGTACGTATTAGTGGTTTCGTGTTATGAGACAGATTTAGCTTAGCCACAGAGCGAGTATGAATTATTACTTTTATGAATTTTGTAACTTAACTGTCCTTGTATTCTATAATATTTTGTATTCTTTAATATATATACAGTTTCAACTTTGCGTAATAAATACATTACGTAAAATTGAATAACATTATTATAGTTCCCGGTGGAGAAGAAAAGTAGAAGCCGTGGTAGCTCAGGGGCCTGGTGCTCGCCTTTGATATATTTATTATATTTATTTGGTAACCTGGGTTCGATTCCCGGTGCCAGCACCTCTAATATTGTTCTACAATTTTAAGTGCTGATTTACCACGTGCTTAGCGGCGAAGGAAAACATCGTGAGGAAACCTGCATGTCCGAGGATAGAATTATTTCGCGGACATGTTAAGTCCGCCGACCCGCATTGGAGCAGCGTGGCGGATTCTTCGTAGCTCCAAAACCCTCTCAGAAATGAGAGGAGGCCTGTTCTCAGCAGTGGGATATTTATAGGCTGAAACTTTACTTTTTTTTTTACAGCGCATTAATATTTACTACCTCATCTCATGGCTATGTACGATGGCTATGTACAATTGCAGTCTTATTGTTTTGAAAGCGATTTCTTACAGGCAAACATTGTATTAAAAATAAATGTAATTAAAATATATAAAGAAGGGAGCAGAGGGTTGGGTACATAAATATTTAAAACGATGTTCCACACTAGTATTTCTATTGTGTCGTGTTGGGTGCGTTTTATAGACATACATTTTCATATGGACAACACGACCAGACCCGACATCCTACATTTTGACTCCGGCTTGCGACTCCGCCATAGTTGACACGGCTGGGATTCGAACCCAGGACCTGCGGCTTAGAAATCAGGCCGTCAAATATTAGTCAACGTCAAATTAAAATCAAATATAAAACACAGCAGATAAAAAAATAGGCTAAAGTTTAAGAATAAAACGGAAAAGGAAAAGTAGAAACATGAAATCAGAGTTCCGAGTAAGGAGCTTTTACTAGGTTTAATCCAGTCAAGTCTAAGTAATACATACTTAAAATAAATAAATATCGTGATCGTGTTGATTATTATTGAATAATGAACAAACGCTGTGACTTTGAAACCAGAAGATGGGCAGCAGCATCTTCCCAGAACATTTGTTTAATAAGTTGTTGCTAACGTGCCTGCCAACTATAGCAGAATCCCTCCAAATGAGAGCTCCAAACTTTTGTGGCAATCTATGGGGAGGCTTTAGTTCAGTAGTGGACTAGTGATTGGCTAAAATGATGATGATGATGATATGCCCAGTTATAAAACTAGCTATCAGTGCTTTTCAGACCGAATCACAGTAGTATTTGTACACTATTGCTTTAAATTTAGTGAAATAAAGTGATTTAATAACATTCAAAAGCGTAAATTTAGCGCAAGCGAAACATAGACAGCTAGTATCATCATAACACAGACTAACTCACCACAGAGTATACATAATTTATTAAGTTTTTCTGTTATATTTTGATATACGTAACAAAATGTCGAGAACCGAACATTATATCACAAATATTATTTTGAAATATTATTTTAAACACGCTAGCTTTCATTTAAACGCTAGATTGAATACTAGTTATATAATGTGCGACGGTTCGAGATCGGGAGAAAGCACTTTTTACAGTGTATCAACGTAAAGAAATAGCATAACATTACTCGTTCGTATGGTGAGTGAAGAGAACCGTACATAGAATTACTGATAACGGGACATTCCATTCTTCATTGAGAAGAACTGTTGATGGTATGATTGGAGTCTTGCGTCCCTTCAGGGGCGCCGGGAAACTGTTCGGGGATTTTTGCCCCCTTCAGTGATATCGACTTAGCGGCACGCAAAGTGTGCGGGACACTGGGTTGTCATTTAATTGGCGTTTTGGTTTATTGGCTTTTAGCCACACATGGCCAGTACCCAATTGGTCCTGCTCTTAACACCACCCTCAGCGCGGACCGGCTAGCCGGGTGAAACCCCTTTGGGGGAAGCACAGCCTGCATACCAGCGAGCGGGCGGTGGTTGGAATGCCATTGTTTTACCCGCCGGAGACTGTTCTCTTGAGCGTTGGATTTTCGAAGTGCTGTGACTAGTACCTCAGACAGAGGTGTCTGTCTGCATAGCTCGCGGGGGAGAATTTTTCCCTCAGGAGGTCGAGAGTGCAGTTGAGCAATGTTTGCAAGGTGTTCTTGTTGTGACGCATCTGCACGCTCGAACATACTAGTTGCGAGACGTCTTATGAATGCGTCGAGGTTCTCATGCTTTAAGTTTCGAAGCACCGTTGTATTGCGCACTCCGCTAGGGGCGCCGGCAATGGTACGTAAGCTCAGGTTTTCTTGTATCTGCAGTGTCTTCCTGATGGTATCGCTCGTCAGTGCGTGCCATTCTATATTTGAAGTTAAAGGTCAATGACCTTATTACACGCATTTGAGTCAAACCATACCACGTTCTAAACGGACCCTAACGCCCTCTAGTTGTGGTTAAATAAATTAACATAAAAGTATTGAATAATATTTTGTTTGAACTGTACGTTAATGTAAGTCATAAACAACTGCACTATTTCTGTAGTAGAATTTCAAGTTCATAGATTAATATTACGCAAAAAAGGGTTCTTCTACAATCTAAAATTCTTCTGAATCTAAAGATTTCTGATTATGGTATCTACTAGACGGATTCCTGCACAGGACTTTAAGTGATAATACACCTACATTTTGATTTTTCATCAGGAAGCTATGTTGCTATTTATGGTAATAATATTACTAAATCTCTTAAACAAATGTACTCTATATGCCTGTATGTCAGGCAAGCGGACATGTGCAACTGCGTCCCCTGCAGCCAACCTTGGTGATTAATGTAGCTGATATTCAACATTGGAATGGAATTACACCGTGACAATTAACTGTAACACTATAATAACTACATACACACGTAGTTGTGTATTATAAACGAAGACTTACGTCTAAAAAATCTCAAGTGATATATTTTTTATTGGAAAAGAGGAAGAGTAAAATATAGTAGAATAACTGACGCTGCGGTGGTATCTACTAGAGGATATTAATCGGTTTATCCCCTTTTTTTATTAGATTTTTTTTATTGTACAAAGTGACGAAAGGAGCAAAACGTCAACCTGATAGTAAGTGCAACGTCCGTCCACAACAAATGCTATGTCACACAGATTCTTTTTGTGTGACACCACACTGCGCCCGTCACCCTGAGACATCAGTTCTTAAGTCTCAAATGTCCAGTGATTACGCTAGCCCACAGTGCCCATCAAACCGCAACTACAGTATTGCTTACACACTACTGCGTCACGGTAGAATAACTGGCCCCGGGGTGGTACCTACCCAGAGGGATTCCTGTATAGGAATCCTACCACCACCAAAGAAATATAAAACTATGTAATAATAAAACTCACTAAAAGACAATGCCAGAATAAGTGACCTATTAGAATATGTATATTATGTGCATTATAATAATAGGGTCACGTTAAAAGTACCCTCAACCGACGAGCGTGTATGAAAATGCTAATGAAAGTAGAAGAAGCGAAAGATGTGTGTCAGGATCGTAGCAAGTGGAAAGATGTGGTCTCTGCCTACCCCTGGGAAAGAGGCAAGACTGTAAAAAAAAAAGTTCGCAATTATGTTGTTGTGATCGCAATTGTCATGACAAAGTTTGTATAAAAGAATTTGTTTGAAAACCCGCCGGATAAGTCAGAAATTTGGATGTCAAAAATACCGTCTAAATTTCCGACTTATCCGGTGATAAATAAATCACAATAAAAAAGTGACGTTCAGTTTGACAGTTCTGCGGTCACGTGTTTATAACAACAACAAATTGCATGGAATATTAATGTTTTGCGAAAAATAATTGATCCCACTGAAATTGTTTTGTTTCAAATCACACAAATTCAAGGAATGAATTCCGTTTGATGAATCCCTTCTCGACGATCTAATTGACTGACTGCAAGACAACGAACAGCCTGAACCACTTGAGAAAGGGACATAATATAAACATACTTAATATAATTTTCTGAGCGCGCTTCTCATTTGTTTCTTTAGTAAATTGCACCCGTGCGAAGCCGGGGCGGGTCGCTAGTATATAATATTCATAAGAAATAATTGCACATCCGTCTTAACTAAATTGTACTGTTGACGGCCGCAAATCTCAAATGTCAGCAAAACTGCCCAATGAGCCGTGATTCCTAGGCCCATATTTCAGCTGATGCCAATATTTATACATCACAATATTGGTTATTTGTCCTACATTTCAGTAACTAACTATGACAAATGATCACACTATCCACTCGGTGGTAGGTGATCACTGTGGTACGCATGCAACCACTATGGCACAGGTAGAATCAGGACGAATGTGTGGTTAAGTTATTTTTTATGTTTTAAAAAATGATGTCCCGTACGAGGATATCGTCTGAATTATTGATTTGGGATTTTGCACAAATGTTGGCTTCGGCTCCGGGACCCGCGTTGTAGAAGGCCATAGTCTGATTGCAAGACCACGTGATTGTGGAGGTCGTCTAAATAATAGAGCAGAAATCTGTCAATTTGGATATTGGAAATCGTTACAAATACCTATGTGAAGTAGTTTTAGTGAAACGGGATTTTTTTTTTTAAAGTAAATCAATGGGATATCTGTCTGTTTATAATTAACGATTACTTGTATTGAAAAATAAGTGAAGGCAAAGGGAAATATTTTATGCTAAATGCATATTTTTATGCTAAATGCACATTTATCTAAAATTTGTGTCGAAACATTAAAGAGATTTTGTTCTTCTGATGATTCTAAATTCCACTTTTCATTTTCTATTTAAATACTTGAATTCTAATAGTCGGTCTTAAATTTTATCAAGCGTCGTCGCATAGTGGAGCATTACAGTACTTAAGTAAAATGTCTGCGTTCCTAATGGTTTTAAAAGTAGTTGTACAAACTATCTCAGAAATATAATCTGGAACAAACTTTTTTTTTCATGAATAGGGGGCAAACGAGCAAGCGGCTCACCTGATGGTAAGTGATCACCGCCGCCAATTTTCAATTGTTTGAATTTACTGGTGGTAGGATTCCTATGCAGGAATCCGTCTAGGTAGGTACCACCCCAGGGCCAGTTATTCTGCCGTGAAGCAGTAGTGTGCAAGCATTACTGTGTTTCGGTTTGAAGGGCACTGTGAGCTAGCGTAATCACTGGGCGTTTGAGACTTAAGAACTGATGTCTCAGGGTGACGGGCGCAATGTGTCACACAGAAATATTCTGGGTGACACAGCATTTGTTGTGGGCGGACTTTGCACTTACCATCAGGTGAACGTTCTGCTCGATGCGTCACTTTATATAATAAAAAAAAATTTAAAAAAATACAAAATTATCATGCGTAAGCTATGGCTGTGTGAAAGGGAGAACACGACATAGAAACAATAACAACAATTTTTTCATTAAATCATCATCATCATCATTTTGTTAAATAATATATCTAAATATTAACACGTGAAGAGAAAAGTTTGTACCCCTTTTTAAGAATATTGCATGCACGGAGGAGTGTGAGATTTGACATAGTTAATGTTTGTATGGAGAAGAAGCGAGGAATCTAAAATGTATATTATAACATGTTTTACAAATACATTAAACTACCGATAGGAGTCTGGCAGAGTAGAATAGCACCTACCCATAAGAGACGGACCACCTGTATTTGTGCAGAATAATACCATAATATGCTATGCTCTCAATATAGTGCTCGTGGGAACGCAATGGGAATAAGGTTTTTTTTAATCGTACCAAAATGGCGGGTTTGTGGTTTCTCACGGGGGCGAAAAGTGAGTTACGTGTGTGGCCTCTGCCTGCCTGAAAAAAAGGCGTGATTTAACATTGAATATTTATGTTCGTACTGACAATGATAATCACAAAATATTCTATCTTTTGTTTAAATTCATACTGCCGATGTCAAACACGATAGTGTCCGGTCAAACCGACGCACAGTTTTTAAAATGTTGCCAATAATTATTCACTCAAACCAAAGCCGCGTCGAGAATTTAAATCGATCTAACTTACCCAAATTTCATCCTACAAAATGAACTCCTATCCCATTTGCATTAGCGTTAACTGACAGCTACTAGATAGTGGGAGTAGCTGTCACACAAGGAAAGAGGAAAATTCGCAAACCCAATAAAATTAAAAAAGGAAAACTTTGAATTCATCTGCTTTATGTTTAAAATTTCATATATTTTATATTATAAATGTACTAACATATAATTAAAAACCACTTTTAGGTAGGTGAAGGGATGAGTTTAATTTCTGGATTACATTTAAGTACATTACATTGTAAAAAAATATTCATTAATGATCCGTCACATGGAGTGACTTTGTCGACCACAGCGTCACTTATCGAGTCTTGAGTTTTTTCTCAGCATTAAACCATCATATAATATGGAAATAAGTTATTTTGATCCATAAATATAGAATTTGTTAAATTGACTACAGCGCTACCTATCAAATCCTAGCATGGCTACGAACCATAAACTCGTGTAAATAGAGATATATTGTGTTATTATGAACTCGTTCGGTCAAGATTAAATATTTTAGAATATGTAACTTTCATTAATATATATATATCAATACATATGTAAGTATAGAGTATAAAAAGATTTTTACAATTATTGTCCGGCCGTCATACAATTAGGTGAATATGGATAAACCCGACACAATCGTCGATTAAAAGCTTTCAGCGAGTTATTCAATTATCAGGTAAAATCCAATGAAATTGAATAACACTTTTTATTTAATAAAATAGAAATAGAACGCTTTAAAAAATGCTTTGAAATATTGTTGGTACTTAGATAACGCTAAAAGCTTTCGATAAACGTTTCAAGGCCGGCGTCCTCTAAAGTTAACGAAACAATTTCAGTGTTATTCTTTGTGTATCACCGTCGTATAATAAACCATTAAACAAAGTAAACAAAAAGTTCGCTTTCTAAGAAATTTCCAAAAAATGTTATAAAGCTAAATTAAAAAAGCCGAGCATAACGCTAAATTACACATTCTTTCGTGTGCGCAAAATGCTTAAAAAGGGGAACAAGGTTTTCCCTTCATGAATTAATATATAGATTAATGTTTATCGTATGTCACTATACACCTTTGTTATCACGAAATACTCGTATTTGTTATTACGAGTACATTGTAAGTCGTAAACTCTAATTCGTCGTAATTCAATTTAGGTATTAAAAAACTAAAAAAGAAGATCGGGCTAAATGGCGCCTATTGGGAGAGGCCTATGTCCAGCAGTGGACTGCCGCAGGCTGATGATGATGATGATGATTAAAAAGCTATATTTATAAACCATGTATTGGAAAAATGCTTTAATATTGTTACGTAGTATTGACATTTTATCTTATACCAAATTATTACTTATATCAGACCGAAATTTTGATTACTGTAATTATATGCATATATGAGTGGTAGCGTGTGGTAGCGGCTGTGCCGTGTGGTAGTGGCTTAAGGGAATCTACCACCCCATCTGATCCCGTGGGTGTCGTAAAAGTCGACGGAGGGAAAATCAAAACCAAGAGATGGGCAGCAGCATCTTCCTGGAACATCTGAATAAATTAACTGCGGTTGCCAACCCGCCTGCCAAGCGTGGCAACTATGGCAAAATCCCCCAAAATGAGAACTACTAACTTTTGTGGCAATCTTTGAGGGAGTCCGACAGTGGACTAGTGATAGGCTGAAGTGAATGAGTGATGAGTGAGGAGCGTGAGGAGAAAGAACGATTATTATTATATTATCCATTATATTTGGAATGATTACACGACTGCAGTTCAACAGTGATCTTTAGTCTAAACGTTCGTCGAGGTTAAGCCAAGTCACTTTAGTTTTTATTAGCGCGCCCTTACGTGTTTTGAAAGTCACATTGAGCTGCCGATCGTAATTCTCATTAGATCTGTTAAAAATCCTCGATGAATTTCAAATTTATGCATGAAAAACTGTTATATCAGATTGGATTACATAGTTGTTTTATAAAATTGAGTACTTTCATGAGAATATCGTATTCTGCCACGATAAACGAAGATGTACAGATATCACGATAATACTTCTAATACTTAGGATTTTGCAATTTTCTTTATGACACAATTAAATCCGATTTTAACTATTAAACTTCTACATTGAATTATGTATACATACCGCTCACTTAGTAATATAAAGGCACAACTAAAAAATTTGGGTATTAGAGTTTTTGGCATAAATGGGCACAAAACTACTACTACTACAACTTGTCTTTAACAGAAATTGGCCTAATTCATAAGATACCGTTATAATTTAAAGAAATTTAGTAGGAGAAGGGCCTATCTTAAAAGCGGTTTTTTTGACACAATTTTTTTATAGTTAAATTATTATTTTTGTAATGTGTCAATTATCCATTTTAGAGCTAAAATACTGTAAATTTTAGACCTTGATTTATTTTTTGCCTACCTTTTCAAATAAAAATGTTATGTACACATTTCCAATGGGTAAATGAAAATTATGAAGTTGCCCAATCTTTAAACTCGTTTTTCCAAAAGTAAGAATTTTCGATTTGTGCCCTTTTAATGGGTGGTTGCTAAGGGTTCGAATACACACATAAATTAAAAACCTTTAAAAAAGTTACACTATGTCTTTCAAAAACTTTGACAACCGAATGAAATGGAAAGTGTACCTGACTTCTACGAGGCCTCCTACGGGCTCTTGGGTTCGAGTCTTGAGTCTTAGGTCTTGGGATCTGGAAACAACATTGATGTATTACACAAATAGTTGGATTCCTGATCTGGTTGTGTTGTGCATGTGAAATTTATGTCTGCAAAATACACTGACGATACAGGAGAAATCGTAGTGAGGCATCTTTTAATTTAATCTATAAAAGAAAAGGAGGCATGAAATATACTACATTTTGGAGCACACCATCATAATCTTAAGAAATTAAAATTGTTCGTATCATTAGATTTTCCATGACGAGTAGGATATTATTAGATAGGTTTTCTAAACTAAGTATGAGATTTCATAAGCCACTTAGTAATTAAGCTCAGTTTTCGAAATAGGTACCCTGCATGTGCCCTCTTTCTATAACTTATGCTCCCCCACCCCATAAATAATGCATCTAAAATCTGGAAAATTGTGAAAATTAGCCCTTACGCTCAGTAATTAAAAAATAAAACGTCCACTTTAGCATCTAAAGTTAGTTTGTGTCCCGTTTTGGGATCTAATACGTGTCCCGTTTTGAGACTTGCCTAATTTTATATTATAATTGGTCGCATAGGTATACCTACGTGGCTAAATTTATAGTAATAATTATATAACACTGTAGTCGTTGTACTCACTGAAATCAACTTATTACGTGCAGTGTCTGTTTTCAATTTCTTATGTTAATGAATCCAAGCGGCGAGCTCAACAGACCGCACGCTGTTTAACTTAGTTCAAGAAAATAATTAAAAAGCCAAAATACTACAGCTTTCTTGGCTACTCAACTTCTACTGTTTATCTACTGTTCTTACTAACTGTGGCCTCTTAATCCAAATATATTACTTTGCACTGTAACTACTGTTATGAAATTTAACTTACAGCTAACTATAATTTTTTTGGGAAAAATTAAAGTATCTACAGAAATCCATTTGCAGAATTACATGGAAAAAATCTCAAATTATACGTATAAGTTGACAATTGGAATTCTTCGCAGAATAACAGGAATTCCAGAAGATTGAAAAACATTACTAACATAAAAAAACAACAAGGTATAGCGGTGATGATACACCAACAACGTTATGCGCATAATTTAATATATCACTTACATTTAAGTACTCCATACCAAAACTTGTCTCAAAATACAACAACAAAAATAAAGATGAGCCTGAAAAAAAGATGAAATACTTCTTTCTTTTTCTTTTACTCTATCCCCAGCCCCATGCCTATAGTTGCAGTCGTCGTTTCAGCCTAACACTAGTCCACTGCTGAACCAAGGCCTCATCCATAGATTGCCACAAAAGTTAGTAGCTCTCGTTTTGAGGGATTTTGCAATAGTTGCCACGCTTGGCAGGCGGGTTGGCAACCGCAGTTTATTTATTTAGATGTTCCAGGAAGATGCTGCTGCCCATCTTCTGGTTTTCATTTTCCCTCTGTCGACTTTAAGGACACCCACGGGATTAGATGGGGTGGTAGTTTCTCTTTAGCCGCCATCACATTGGGGATAGTCCCAATAACGATTCCAAAAAAAAAAAACTAATTTGACCGCATTATTTCGGCTTGCAGCAGTGACCGGTACGGCTGATAATCCTGGTGATGCTTGAACACAACCTAAGAGAAAAGAGTAATAAATCAAGAGTGTGGTACAAACAAGATGCGATCGCCACGACCTCCTTAATTCAATGCGACACCGTGTCACAGTAATTTTAGATACATACATACATACATAAGATCACGACTGTATCCCATAAGGGGTACTCAGAGACTGGGCACTCACTGCAAAAGCAGATGACTGTCACAATCCACGTTTCACCAAAACAATATAATGCACTTGGTGTGATAGGTGTTGAGCCCATCGCCACCATGCGTTGTTGGGTGCACAGTGCAGTTTAACTCCTTACTCGCCTTTTACGAGATCCATTGGATGAGATGGAGTGGTGGTATTCTTTTAACGAGCCGCCACCACATGGCACAATTTTAGATAGACATTAAAAATACCTTTTGTGTAATATAAATTTTAATTATAAGTAAATTTTTATAATAAACAAATACTTTCTAAGACCCGACTACCTATAAACAAATCTTTTCACAAAGTACCATCGAAGCTGAGAGGTAGACGAAGATATATTGAATTTGCTTATTTTCCACAAACATCTCAATATCAGAGAATTTTATATCCTAGAATGGCTTTATCCCAAGATTTCCAATACCAGTCGAAATCAAATATGATTCAAGTATTTTCTTACTTCACAAATTTTGTTTCACTGGTTATTTTCAAATTCATCAGCCTATTTTTAAAGACTCAATCACGACTTTGATTCAAAATCATTTTTCTTCAAAAATAAGTTTCTATTTCTTCGCCACAATTTCGTTTAGTTGATATTTTTCTGTTCACTTTTTTGATCTTAGTATTTTTATTTCTTTAGTTTTTTTCTTTTAATTTTGTAATTTTCTTTTTATTACTAACCTTTATATACATTTATATATATATATATATATATATATATATATATATATATATATATATATATTACGTTCCTTTAGTTATATTTACTTAAAAATACTACTTTTGACATACAGACAAATTATTGGACAGTCCGCCAGGAACGTGCTCACTGTGGTACTTAGTGATAAATATCCCGATAAAGATGACGCAATAGTGTTAGTTGACATGTCGTGATTGCGTAATAAAATATTCTACCTCATTTCGTTCCGTAACAGTCGACTGAAAGAAGTCAGGATAATCTTTCTGCCATAGAAGTCTGGTACTGCGATCTTCAATCCGCCTGCTGAGCGTGGTGGTTATGGCAAATCGTCCCTTCTTACGGAAGGCCTTTGTCCAGCAATGGACTATTAACAGGCTGATAAATCAGAACAAGAAGAAGCAGCAAAAAAAAACTTAATATACTACTTTATAAAAAACTGCAACTACCTTGACTTTAAAAATAGATATCATTAATTATACTATTCCATAGCATCTTGTGAACCGCGAATTTGATGTATGTTCAATATAACGTCCTTGCAGTAATTAAGGACAATAAAACGCTCAGCTTCTACGTAAGCAATATGCCAAATAGATGATAAAATATAAATAGTTAAATCGTCTTCCTCCCACATACATATATCAGCCCACTGCCCTGAATCAAAAGTAAGAGTATTTACATATTCTCTTATCTAAATGCCGTGTTCAAAGTAAGCGAGAGCAGAGTCTCTTAATGTATAAATATGCTTGACCGGCTAAGTCGATATAATCTCACGATCTTGAGATGGATGGGTGTCGGAATTGGTTGGAAAGCGGTTTGTGCTGATCTGACTTCTACGTTCAGCGATTTAAGGTGCGTCTTTCAATATTGTACACTTGTTTAAAGAAGTAAAAACATATTATCCGCACAGCTTATAACTGTACCTATTTACATTGTATGTACATATTTGTTTGAGCTCTATTACGTTTACTGGTACGATGTCATTTTATGGATAATATACTAGTGTATCGGTTCTACGGCCTACGTGGCTGGGTCACTTCACTGCAGCTTGCTGATTCTTAAGACTATGTCGCTTATTTTAGGTCTATTGTGTATGTCATGGTTATTTTGCTTAATTATATATATTCATACAAATATTATTATTGGTAATCCATTCCAGTAAGCAACCAAAAGATCTGTATACAGAAAATATAGAGGAAACAGCTTCACCCTTAATTTATTAACGTATTTTAGAAATCAGCTAACCAAGGATGCGATTTTACATTGCTTTAGTTGATAGCCTCGGTCAAAGAACATTTGCCTTTGCCAGATTATTCCCTAATGTTTAGCAATTTAGACTACCATAATATCACCAATAAAATTCCATACTAAATAAGTTTTTAAATATCGAAATTATAATGTAAAAGTGTTTTGTTTGCATTTATTTTATGACTGTTGAAAATCAGTATATATAGACATACTGAATGTAAAAACTAAATAGATTATATTATTAAACTACGAAAACAAAAGCTGATATTCTCGTTTCATTATAAAATGTTTACATTTGCGAGAATAAAAACCGGCTAAGTTCGTGTGCGTGCGGCGGTGGTTGAGCGGACCACGCACAATGAAAGGCTCCGTGGTAGGGAATAAAGTGTTAACGAAAATATCCGATATCTCAAAAACCACACGACATATTTTATTTAAAACAATTTTCTAGGTTCTGCTACCTTAATTTTTCCAGAATTTTCCACTGTATACTTAAAAAGTTAGAGGGTAAGAACACACTTTTTACGACTTTAAAAGCGCAGATCTCGGCAACGATTGGTTGAAATAAAATAGTTCATTTGAATTTTTAGCGTGTGGTGGCGGCTTAAGAGAATCTGCCACCCAATATCATCCTGTAGGTGTCGTAATGTCGACATAGGGAAAATAAAAACCAGGACATGGGCAGCAGCATCTTCTGGAACATCTGAATAAATGAACTGAGAATGCCAACCCGCCTGCCAAGCGTGGCAACAATGGCAAAATCCCCCCGAAATCAGACAACTACAACCTTTTGTGGCAATCTATGGGGGAGGCCTAAATTCAGCAGTAGACTAGTAACAGGCTGAAAAGATGATTATTTGGATCTTTGCTATCATTTTCGAGAAATATCTAACGATACTTCACATGCTTATGTACACAGTAATTTTTTTTCATCACTCAGTTACATGAATAATGTGCCACTATTTTTTTTGTAATGTCGCTGTGTAGCGGTTAAAAACACCTTTCTTTAACATTTCAATTATATAGTGTCAATAATCAGCGAATACACGGACAGTTTTTACTACTAAACCCAGAAAACTAAATTATTATGTGATTGTAAACTTACGAAATAGTAAAAACTCACACCTGCATACAGGCACGCACTTACAGACGCGCACATACATGAACGTGCATTCGCACTCGAATATCAGGAGAATCAGTTGTTTCTCTCGAATGGTGCAAACATTGTTCAGAATATGCCGGACCGGTAATACCAAGTTCAAGAGCAACGTCAAGACCAACCGAGGACGTACCCGTAAATTGAGGGAGGTCACTATATAGTCGTTCATTTGTTTGGTGATTAATATTGACGGCGTTTAAAGCATAAAATGTTACCATAACGATTTCGTATTCTTACGCGAATACTACATATTTCAATGAAACTTATTAATGCGTTTAATTTTTGCTTTTTATTAACCGACGTTTCGAGTGCTTTACAGTACCCGTGGTCACGGGAGGACTGAGTTGACAGATGTCCTGATGTCATAGTTAACCCGGAGTACCTTTAGCATTTAGTTATTATTTTTGGTCCGATCTACGCAGAAAGAGCTAACTGTATCTTGAAGTCTTACAGTAGTACGCTTGGTTTTTAATTTAATTTTATTAATTATAGGATCCCAAGCTGGTGGTAGTACCCAACCGTCTTCTCGATTAAAATCAAGATATGGCCAATGTTGTCTGTGACTCGTCTGACATATGGTAGGACTGCAGGTACACGCTCGACTGCGGCCGGCTTTAGTCGGTCACTGCGAAGAAGGCGCGGAACCCGAAGCAATGTAAGAAGATAAGTAAATGTTTTCAAATGCTTAATTTACCTAATAATACCAAACCATTTAAAAAAACTTATCACTTTATAACAAATGAAGCACAGCAGTAATGGTTTACATTGCCGCCATTGTCTTCCTAATGACTAAAGTAATTGTCTCCTCTTGATTAATAGTTTTGCAGATTATCTACATTAATTATAATTCAGAGGACTGCCACCATTTTAGATTAAAGTAAATATTTTGCGTAAGTAGAGGATGACAACAAAATAACAATTTGTATTAAAGAAAATATATTTACTGTCGTAAATATATCTTTTTTCCCCATTTGGTTCCGTTCCATCTTTCACATAATCAGTTCACTCTATGATCTCTAATAACTCATAGAAATCTCATAGAAGCTATAATAGATTCCTTATACAGACAAATGTCAGAATAAATATTTTAAATATACAGACCTAAAATACTAACAGCGAAGATGGACTGGCGTTTTAGATGAAGGACTTGTACTACGATCACCGAACCGTATTACAAATGTATCCTATATCATAATCATCATCATTTCGGCCTATCAATAGTCCACTTTTGAACATAGGCTTCCTCCACAGATTCTGCTCAGTATTTTGCTCTCATTTTGGAGTGATTTCGCCATAGTTGCCACGCTTGGCAGACGGGTTGGCAAACGCAGTTTATTCAGACGACCGCGTGGCCTAGTGGTCAGAGTACCTGACTTCCACGACTTTCACGACATCCCCGGGATGGGTCGGGTGGCAGATTTTTTTAAGCCGCCACCACACGGCGGACTTTATATCCTATATTATATTATCCTATATATTAAACAGAAAATATTACTGATTTTTGGATAAAGATGTTGTTTTGCTTATTCTGCTATTTTCAACAGAAAAGGCAACCGAGTATCTTATATCCTACAGATGTCACTTCTTGCGATTAAATGATTCAAGAATGCAAATAAAGAAGTAAATAACCAGAACTTGTAGTCCGTCAACTGTATATTGTAACTGTATACGACCGTGTGGCCTACTGGTCAGAGTACCTGACTACTAAGCCGCGGGTCCTGGGTACGAATCCCAGCCGGAGCCATCATTTGTGCTAAAACATAAATTGTTGGTTTTCGGGTCTGGTTGTGTTCTGATTGTTCCCGTGTTTCTGACACTGCATCCTAGCCTACCTCCGATCTTATCGCATCAGCGTTACATCGGGCGCAGGTAAGTTGGGACGAGTAAGTGCTTCTGTGTTTGCGCGTACACTTGTGGCACTATAATATCTCCTGCGCAGTTGATGGCTATCGACTGTAGTCGGAAGTTGTCACCGTGATCGAAATAGGAGAACATCATCATTGTAACCGTAATATTGTACTCGTAATATGAGTCTTAATGCTAGCACCTTGTCAACATTCTCGTGTGTTTACTAAAGTAATGCAATAATATCGGCTCATTGATGAAGATGAGAAGCTGTTTGATACATACGGCAGGATCACGTCCAGGCCAGAATTTTCAGTGAAGCTGAAATTTTAATCTCGACCTGACGTGTTCGCACTATAAACACCGAACACGGAGCAAGACAGTAAATATTAAAAAATAATGAAGCAAATATATCATAATGCAATAGTTACGCGTTACGATGTTGAGAATAAAATGCGAAACGCAATATTGCTAATGAAATGAAAATTAAGACCGCTGCTACCAATTCACACATTACCACCCTCACAAATCAGTCAGCGAGGCAACATAACAGCCGGTGACCGCGACCGGAAAATTAAAATCGTTTTCTGTCGTTCAATATTTCCAGTATCGCTATGGAAATACCACTCGTATTTCATTTTTGTTTAATTTGATAAAAGTAACGGAAGGAGCAAAACGTTCACCTGATGGTAAGTGCAACGTCTGCCCATAACAAATGCTATGTCACTCAGAATATTTCTGTGTGACACCACACTGCGCCCGTCACCCTGAGACATCAGTTCTTAAGTCTCATATGCCCAGTGATTACGCTAGCTCTCAGTGCCCTTTTAACCGAAACACAATAATGTTTGCACGCTGGTGGTAGGATTCCTATGCAGGAATCCGTCTAGGTAGGTACCACCCCAGGGCCAGTTATTCTGCCGTGAAGCAGTAGTGTGCTAACATTACTGTGTTTCTGTGTCTGAAGGACACTGAGAGCTAGCGTAATCACTGGGCATATGAGACTTAAGAACTTATGTCTCAGGGTGACGGGCGCAGTGTGGTGCTACACAGAAATGTTCTGAGTTTTGCTCGTCACGACACTTTATCAAATAAAAAAAAAACGCTACTGCTTCACGGCAGAATAACCGGCCTTGGGGTGGTACCTACCTAGACGGATTCCTGCATAGGACTCCTACCACCATTTTAAATTTCACTTATTTGGTTTAGTTTTTTTTTTCCGAAATCGGTAATTTGTAAAAAAACAAGCTTAATGATTTCTTATATTTACACGAATATATTATATTTAAGCGAATATTAATCATTTAATAAGACTAATTTTACAGATTTTATCGCGTTTGATTTTAAATTTATAACCCGTCGTTTACACAATATATAGTGACATGATGCTTCGATGATCTAAAAAGTCTGCAGTATGTGGCCATGTTCTGGATTACTCCAACCATTACATCAGATTTGATAGACCACATATCCTTGCAAAAGAATACCTATTCCTGCCACTCTACACCATTCGCGAGGCTATTGAAATTAAAAAAAACATCCTGATTTCAATAGAGAAGTCGGTGTGGTACTACCACCGGCTTGGGATCCTATAATTAATAAAATTAAATTAAAAACCAAGCATAACACTGCAAGACTTCAAGACACTGTAAGCTTATTTTGCGTAGGTCTGACCAAAAATAATTATTAAAAGCTGAAGGTACTGTTACGACCGCCTTACGGCGGGTACAATTAAACACTACAAAAATAATGTTACAATTATTTATTATAAAATAAAGAAAAGAAAAATCTCAAATCAAAGAAAATTCAAATAAATAAATTAATTAAAATGATCTCTAAGTTTCTAGATATAACTACACCGGGGTGTGGATTCTAAGCACAGGGGAGTCTGCTGTCTTTAACAACCTATGTGCGCTGGGAACTTATCTTGGGACTGTCCGATATGTGCAGCTCGTAGTTCACAATCTGTGCGGTGGACGTGCAACCCGTAGTTCCCAATCCGTACAGTGAACGCGCAACTTGTAGTTCACTGTCCGTACGGTGGACGTGCAGCCTGTAGTTTACTATCCGCACCGTGGACGAGCAGCCTGTGGTTTGCTATCCGTACGGTGGACCCCCAGTTTCCAAAGGGGTTGAAAATTGATGCAATCTGCTTTAAATTTTCTTCTTTATTTTAGTATAGCAATGATTTTTCTGCTTTTCAAAATGAGAACAAATAATCACGACTATGGATGACTTACAGTTGTCGTGCGAACTCTCTGGCGTCGAAAATTGTTTCCTACCTGCGCGAATTCGTTTTTATATCGGGACGGCCTACCTCCTCCCTGAGGCGACAATAAGTACTCTCAGATTTCTAGAACTTTCGAATGAGACGAGATGGAGATATGGAAAGAACGGTTCAACCGAAGGAAGTCACGCCCTAAACTATTGTTTATATTCTAGAAAATTCTTGTGCTACTGAGATAGCAATAATCGAACCGAGCGAAATGAAATCATTTTCGGGTAGTTGACCCGTTGTTCGCTATTGTATTTTTTCTCGATGTTTCTATGTTGTGGGCGTTTGTTATTAGATGTCCTAGAAAAAATCCGACTTCCGGTACCAACGAATACCTTATATGCACATTACGATGCTATCACTAGTTAAAGCGCGCGGTTTTATTCGTTGTAACAACTAGTTATTTTGTTTGTTTGTATGTAATGAATTTATGTATTTATTTTATATTTTAGAACGACGTAACAGTACTCAGGGTTAACTATGATATCAGGACATCTGTCACCACAGTCGCCCCGTGACCATAAGTGCTGTAAAGCACTCGAAACAAGGGGTTAAAAAAAGTTTAAAATTAAACGCGATGAAATCCGTAATTTTAATTTAGGCTCCTAAAATTTCCTGTGAACGACAAAAATCGTTCAAAAAGAAATAAGAAATCTACAAAGAAAAACTGGGTAGCAGCCCTGGTGTCAGTTTCTTCAATCAATAAAATTAATTACAATAAATAAGAATACAGTAAATTCGAGTACAAATTGGAAAACGTGCACGTTTCGCACAATTCGATTTTCCCGCGATTTTGCTTGCGTAGATTTTAAAATTTGCTTATGATTTACCTTATATACTTTAACCAAATGGAATAGCCTAATAATGGCAGAAAATCTTCTTTATTATTATTATATTAACAGCAGCTAACAGTAACATTGATATTGAAAAGTTTCTAACTAATCACCTTGAAAAACGTTCTAACTAATGAACAATGACGTGCCATTACTGCTATTGAGTTATTGAAAGTAGTACATAAAGGTTATCGTGCTTTTGTGATATTCAATGACAATCTCTGTTATTCAAAACCATAACCAATTATTTACATTCATTCATGCGAGTAATCCCCCAACAAAGACTCTAAGTAAAATATTTGTTCCAATTTCCTTTGACATTGTAATTTTTTTATTAAAGAATTGTAATATCAATCAACTGAATTCAATTAATAATATTACGAGGTAATGAAATAAGGTAAAGTTATTATTTTACTATTTACCACTGCTTAATGAGGTTCCTCTGACCCAAAAAGAAATATTCGAAAGACACTGGTCCGCTTTTCTTAGACGTAGAAATAGTCCCTCAGGCAGCTGGACGATCTTCTATGAATAAAAATGGCTGTCGAATTTTTTAATACTCGTTTTTCTTTTACTCGTCGCTTAGTTTTACTATGTTTGTATTTTATGGATATTAATATATAATCCGACACTCCAGCCGGATTCAACATTTGTGCAAAAACAGAAATTGTTGTTTTCGGGTCTACTTGTGTTTTGCATGCGAATTGGATGACGCTAAAATATATTCACGATTCAGGAGCAATCCTAATGAGAGGCATCGTATTTAAAAAGAAATTATTTTACTGGTGGTAGGATTTCTATGCGGGGATCCGTCTAGGTACTCGTATGTACCACTCCAGTGCCAATTATTCTGATGTAAGTAGTGGTGTGCAAGCATTGCTGTGTTTCGGTTCGAAGGGCACTGAGATCTAGCGTAATTACTGGGCATATGAGACTTGAGAACTGATGTCTCTGGGTGACGAGCGCAGTGTGGTGTCACACAGAAATCTTCTGATGACACAGCATTTGTTATGGGTAGACGTTGCACTTACCATCAGGTGAACGTTTTACTCGTTTCGTCACTTTCTTAAATAGAATTATATTTAGAATAAAAATATTAAGAAAATTGCCGAATTTCAGGCCGTGGGAGTTATAAAGAGTCAACGAAAATGTCTAAAAAATATTATGGCATGTAATACGTTTCGGAAAACCATCTTCCAAAAAAAAAAGTTACATGGCTGAAACTTGGCGGGTAGAGTTTCAGCCATCTAGCCTTTTTGAAGATAATAACCTGCTAAGCGTAATAACTGGAAAATATATTTTTGTCACAAAAAAATTAAGCAGAGTAATAGGCTTTTAGAATTAAAATTTATGTATTTTTAATATTCCGCCAGGCTTTTCTCGAGTGTTATTAAGGTGCCGTTGAGATAGACGTCCGGCAGAGTAGAACAGCATCTACCTCTGTCCTACCGAGGTTTCGTAAGAAGCGACTAAGGTATTGGTATGAACAGCCTTAGTTCGTGCAGAATTTTACCATAATATACAATTATGCCACTATACTGCTCGTGGGAGTAAGAACTTTTAGACTCTTACGGAAATAGCGGCGACGTGGCTCGCCAACCGCCACGTCTCGTTTCCAGCGGTGAAAAGTGGGCTACGTGTGTGGTCACTGCCTACCCCTTATATGAGAAATGGGCGTGATTGTATGTATGTATGAAGGTGCCTACACCTTCTCTAACAAATTCTTAAAATATATCATTTTTTTATTGCATGAAAACCGCATCAAAATCTATCCAATTCTTTAGAAACCTTAGCCGAAAACACAGGCAGTAGCGGCGGGAAACTTTCCACTGTGTCCAAAACAGCATATGCTAATATTTAGCATCACCAGGCCGGAGATAGCAAGAGCCTATGTGATCGAACTCGATCCATACAGAATTAGGTTAGGAGCTTTATGTTTAGCAGTGATTTGATTTATTTTGGTTTGTTAATTCATTTTATAACGTTCATCTCTTTTGAATTACTTATGAATCAAATATCTTTACCGAAAATAACCTCGAACTATTTATTTACCACTGCTAACTGCTACTAAATAATACTTCTGATTTAAGCCTTATGTAACTTCAAAACACTTTTCAGTTTTAACATGTCGACATCGGAGTGAGAAAGGAATCATCTTGTAGTCAATAAACTTTAGCCTGTATCTAAACTCATTCCGACAACCGCCCTTAATTTCCGCCCTCTAAAGACATGGCGCGCCTTCAGTTCGTGCTTATAATATAACGCCGTACTTTGAAAGAGTACGAGACTTGCATTAAGATGTATATCTGCCCTGCCCTATATATATATTAATATAACTATAATAATAAATATATATAACTACTATCCGAGCCTCTGGGTTTCATCCATGTAAAATAAGCCGATCCACAATATTGCCCTGTACGACATGGTACCTCATGATGTGAGCATTCACAGTTCGGCTCTTTCTGTTCTCAGCGTGCGGTACTTTACAATTGCAGTATAAAACTCTATATTCTTCCTTAAAAAAACGGGCTATCCAAAAAAAAATGAATTTTTCAAATCAGATAAGTATTTACTGAGATTAGAGCGTTCAAACATAATTAGATTTATAGATTAATAGGCTTAAAGGGCTAGATAGATTATTATAGATAGACTAATAGCTTCTAGGCGGCGTATCAAGATGAAATATTAACTAGATTTTAAATAATACCTCCAGCAATACAACTGTGAAAACAGCATCCGATTTCGTGCAGATTTTAGCAATGGTTATTTCGCTATCTGTCTGAAGCCATTTAATTTTTCATACATTTCCCTTAGGAACTCTGATATTTAAAAACGTTATGAATGTACACTAGAACATAAAACAGTTTACTAAAAAAAGTTATTTTCATAATGATAATACCAGGAAAAAGCATAAATTAATAATGCCAGTTACTCGACTTCACAGGGTCAGCAACTCTTTTATGGGGCAGTCTATACGTTTTTACAACAAAATACCTGAAAGTGCACAAAGTCTTTCAATCAAAAAGTTCAAATTTTATATAAAACAAAGACTCCATTAAAAGGGCGAATATAATATTAAAGAATACATAGATGCCGATAACCTCTGGGAATGAAGTGATTGCCGCCAAGCTATTTATATATTTATAATACTGCTGTTATGGTACATTGTGTATTTTAAAAACGACTGAAAAAAATTCCGCTGGGTTTCTTACTGGTTCTTCCCAGGACAGAGGCATTTTTTGCGAACCAGTATAGTTAAAACTATAAAAAGGAAAGGAAAAATACTTCCAATAAGTATTATGTAAATAATCTATATTCAATATAAATTTATTCTATTCTATTCTATTTTAATACACCTATGAGATTGAAATTGAGTAATGGTAAAAGTTTCAAATAAAGCCTCCCCAATAATAAAATGGGGCATGTTACTATAACAGTTTTCATTTAGATTGAGTGACCAAAGTTTTATCGACAACGACGACTTTGCACTCAGCTGTTGTCCAAACAAACTTAAATCGCTCTGCTGCCAATGAAATAGCACTTTTGCTGCGCAGTTTGTACAGGTTTAAAATGGCTTATTGAAGTTTCGAAAAACTATTTCTATAACAAATGTTTGATACGTGAGCGTTGTAACCGAAAGAACATTTTACTGCAAATGGGTCGTCTTCTTATAGTTTCAAAGACATAATTTAGATAATTTTTGACTAGTAAGTCTCAGTGGGTGGAATGACATAATGAGCTTAAGCCCAAGTGTGATTTTCTTTATCAGAGGGATCTACAGAAGCTTTGTGTGTCGCTTAGTATGTTTCGTTTATCCTTTGTTAATTTTTATTACAGTTCAATTTAGTACAGTTGACTATTTCGTCCAATTTCACTATATTTTAAATATATTTCATTTACTTACGTAGCATCCAGAAAATATGAGATGTCAGTTCTTAAGTTTTCATATGCCCATCAATTACACTAGCTCTCAATGCCATTTAGACTGAAACAGTAATATTTGTTGATATCCTTGAAATTAATGTTAACTCATAACAATTTCTGAAGGGTACAAACGTAGCACGACTACAAGAGACACGTAAGCTTCGGGACTTGAGAAACTTGAGAAATGATTCTTATAGATTAGTTCTCAAGTTCCAAAACGTAGGTAATTCTTGCTACTGCTGGATTAAAATACGTGCACTATGACATCTACGAGAAGATGCAAACTTTTTAAACCAGCAAATAAACTATTAAAAAAGTAATCAACAATTGAATATTCCAAAAAAGAGGGTCCCGTTTTTTGTAAATTACTCAAAAACTAATGACGTAAGAGAATTTTTGAAAGAGTTTTCTCTTACGTCAATAAGAAAGAGAAAATTTCAGAAGAAAAATTGACTCCCGGAACATCATAATTCATAATATTAATACATTTACAGAACAGAAAGCTGTGCTCAATTGCGTGTGCCTTGAAACCGGCTGCAGCAAAAATAAAATATTAATTTAAACTATTCAATATTAATGTAAAAATTTGAAATTGTAACGTTACGACACTTTAAGGAAAAGAAAACATTTTTCCGTAATTCTTCATAAAATTTGTTTTTTAATTATCAAATTCTTTTTAAGAGTTCTTGTTTACATTCGAAGTAGCATAATTGTTTAAAAAAAGCTCTTAAAATAATTTGCTTCGTGGAGACCTTTTGAAAACTATACTTAATGAGGTAGTGGTTTAAAGAACGGAGTTGATATATTTATTGAAGATTATTGTGATCACTGTTTTTAAATACAAAAAAAATCTACTAAACAATATTTGATTTATATTTTTTTAAACATTGATACTGAACAAATGGAATAATTACATATTTTAGAAATTATTTTGCTATTTCATTTGTCGTGAACAATATTCCACGGGTTTCATCGGCAACTGCTTTATTTTTCAGGATAGACTACTTTGGAACTCCCTGTTCGAAGTTATAAGAAAGGGATCAAATTAAATATCTTTTAAAAGGTTTGTGCGGGAATATCTAAAGACGTCTGTAGAAAGCTAATTTGTATACGTCTTCCTCGATCATTGCAGTTTTATGTATATGTAATGTATATAGAAGTGTGTGGATATATGTGTTATAATATATTTATCTCTTACATATATGTGTCCGCCGTGTGGTAGTCGCTTAAGAGAATCTACCACCCCATCTCATTCCGTGGGTGTCGTAAAAGTAGACTGATGGAAAATCAAAACGAGGAGATGGGCAGCAGCATCTTCCTGGAACATCTGAATAAATAAACTGCGGGTGCCTGCCAAGCGTGGCAACTATGGCAAAATTCCTTCAATATGAGAGCTACAAACTTTTATGGCTCTCGATGGGGGAGGCCTATGTTCAGTAGTGAACTTATGATGGGCTGAAACGACGACGATGACGACGATATATATGTATAAGTATTTATATTTTTTTACGTATTATCGTATGTTTATTATGTTATTTAAAGTTATTTTCACCTTTTTTTAAAAATTGGACCCTTCAAAATTTCTCCACGCCCTCGGGTTGACTGGGAGGGAATGTCAATAGGCATTAAGTCCGCCCTTTGTTATCCTTTTAATTAAGGTGTTTATAATAAAGTTTCTATAAAATATTTTGCAATCAGGCAATGGACGTAAAGGTTGGCATCCCATTAACAACACCCCTGGTCTGTACTTTGTATACTCGTACCTATGTACTTCCAAGTAACTCAAGTCGATCAAAACTTTTGTTTGGTCGTTTACGAGAGATGCCTATGCTGAAGAGGATATGGACTTCTGGTAGACTGTCGTATTGATTTAGACACTAAATTCACTTCTCAAAATAAATCATCTTGCTACATCATCGCCGTTGTAACCCTTTGCACAATATGTCCCTAGTTACATTAAGTTATTATATTAACTTCTAATTACATTTTACTTCGAATTCGTACCCGCGACGTTCAAAAAGAGTGCATTTTCCATTACCTTGTATTAAGAACATTCTAACAAATATTAAATTAAATTTCTAGAGAAACGCCGCTATATTGAATTTTATAATGGCCCTGATCCCGAAGCGGTGCTATGAAGCTGGAGGAAAAATTTCATAAAAATCGAACGAGGATCTTTCTATATTAAATTAATTTTGACATTCTTCTGGCCCATCTCAACCACGATAATCCGAAATATCACGTCATACATATCTATACGAATTATTAACATTATAAATGCGAAAGTAACTCTCTCTGTCCCTCTGTCTGTTTGTTGCTCTTTCACGGCTCAACCGTTGAACCGATCTTGATTTACTTGATTTAGGTAGCTCTCAATGCCCTTCAAACCGAAACACAATAATGTTTGCACTACTGCTGCTGGCACTACAGTTGGCACATTAATACTAGTTCCGAAGATATCAACATTTTTCGATAATATTCCACAGAACGTCATCTATGGTATGGTTGCAGATTTTTTTACCTGTCTAAACATATCCTAAAGTCGACGGAACGATATCGCGGGAATATTTAACATACAATAAAATCGAAAAAAGGGTCAAATGATCTGTCACAGACACGAGGCAATCATAATAGGACCAGAACCGAAAACAAATTGATAAAATATTGTGATTTGTACAAATACATATTTGCATATTTGCCTGCGAAGAGGGTTCTTAAAATTACATAAAGTCTACTGAGGGTCTCTTATAGTTTATTACGCTCGACGGGTAGAGTCATAAGTAGTAACTATTGTAAAGGAATGTTCGCAGAAATCTCAGCTGTAACTCATTTTTGTACTACAGACAAAATTAGATTTAAAAATCTGTCTAATACATCGCAGTCAAGAACTTGCGATAGGGAAGCTTTAAAATACATACATCCATACATAGAGACACGCCTTTTTCCCATATATAATTTCGGTGATGTAATTGCTGTTAGCCTTTTTTGGCATTTACAGCTTCATCGGATACTGTGCTGACGGGCCAGGGGCCCGCGTGCCAGGTTGACCGCGTGATCCAAACATAAATACATAAATAAACTCCTACAATAACCTCAAAATTCGGACTGTCGCTTTCGCTTGCGTGCTTGCGCGATTTAGAATACTATTACTACTAGAAACTGTAAAAGGTTTTTAAGTCGTCTAATGACCGTCCTGAGGGAGGCTGCGGGCCTCCATTCGGACTGTCGACTTTTGTGTCGATAACTCTGGGCGGTGAGAACCGCCCTGGTGAACACGGGTGAATCGTGTGTACGCGGTGTGATTGTCGACTTCTGCGCGCCGCTCTCTACGGCGGTCGCGCGTCGTGGTGCGTGTTATATTAAAGCTATTAACTGTATGTACAGTGTAGCTTGGATCGTGACTGACCGTATCGTGGCCAGGGAGTGCTGAGACGTCCGTGTCGTCTAGCACGTTTCGCGGGCGACGTTTGCGTTCGGTCGCGTTTCTATTTGGTCGGTAATTTGCTGCTTTAACCACCAGCGGGTTTGGATGAACCGCGGCTTTTTCGAAAAACCGCCGTGATAATGCTCTGAAGTGTTCAGAGATTAAGGGCATTTCATCAGTCGCTGTGAAGATCTACGTTGCGTTGGTACCAACCGGCTCCGGTGGCAGTTCGCAAGAATCGATTTTGAACGCTCTGTAACTTCTTTAATTGATTGCCCGTCGCGTGAGCGAAAGCGACGCATGCATAGGCCATTACGGGTCTTATGCAAGTCTTATAGAGGCGCTTTTTCCCATAAAAGGGGCACGTAGAGGCTACACTTGTAGCCCACTTTTTACCCCGTACGCGGGAAACAAGACGTGATGGGTGGCGAACATCGTCGCCGCCATTTTGTTACGAGTCAAAAAAAAATGTTACTCTCCATTGCGTTCTCATGAGCAGTATAGTGACAGAATTGCATATTATCTTACGCCTCTTACGATATCTTGGTAATAAAGAGGTATCAGATCGGTTCTAATCTACTCTGCCGGACACCCATGTACCGGTAGCTATTACTACCAAATAATTATTAGGTGTATCTATTATGAGAATGAAACCTATCTAATCCAAGACAAACTTATTCTAGGTCAAATCTTAGAAAAACAAAATGTGTTTTTTCATCTAATTTAATGGCAAAAAAATATTAAGGAAAGAAAGTTAATATACTAAGATCCGCATGCAAGATAAACTATGGTATGTGTATATTACCTAGTTTAGAGCCGATAACAACTTACAATGTCTAGTTTTGAGGTGAAACAGGTGTCATGGTCTCGACTTCAGTTGTAGTTGTGGAGGGTATATTATTTTTTTTCAAAAACTAAGTACTTTACACCGTTTTATGTTTTGCATACGGATCTTAACAAATTAAGTTTATTTACTCATTATAATAGATTTCCGCAAAGTAACACCTGAATCTATTCACTATAAAAAAATCACGTCCTAAGTGAGATGAAAGCGCTGCTTTTTAAGGTAAACTCATTTCTGCAAAAAGTAGTTTCTGATATAACTTCCACAATTTGTTTTAGTATAGTTTTTTCCTTGAAAACACTCTGAATTCCGTACATGTTCTTGTTCCTGAGCAAAAGTTTTATTGAAATCCGATAACTGAGTGTCTTCACGGATCGGAATAGCTTTTAAAACGCTCAAGACATTTATTGGAAAGTATTATTTCAAAGGAAAATAATGCACTCGTATGAACACATTTTTAGCAGTAGCTCATATAATGGTTTTGAATTACGAATACAATCTTAGACTTACTTCAGTTTTTATAGTTAATTAAAGCCACTTTATTTTTTTACTTCACTATTAAATGCTTTTTATATATAATCAAATAAAGTGTTATCATATTATCATTGAAATCTTATAGTCTCTCTCTTACGCTCTTGTATCTAAATGTTACAGTTTAATAATTATCTATGAACATATAAAGGTATTTCTTCAAACTTTTAATATCGATATCACATTCATCTCATCACGTACATATATGTGTGTATATACGGTACATTGAGTAACAAATTAGATTTTCTTAATCGGTTCTCATAAAATTATATTTTTAACAAATTTGACGATACAGGCGTGAGTCACATTTTAATAAAATAAAATTTATAAAAACAGACGGAATTTCGCGTTAAAACAAAATTCTCCATTTTATAAATACACATTTATCCAATATTTTTATATATAAAATAATAAAACTTCTGAAAAATCATCGGGTAACTCCGTCTAGGTAGGTACCACCCCAGGGCCAGTTATTCTGCCGTGAAGCAGTAGTGTGCAAACATTACTGTATTTCGGTTTGAAGGGCACTGTGAGCTAGCGTAATCACAGGCATATGAGACTTAAGAACTTATGTCTCAGGGTGATGGGCACAGTGTGGTGTCACACAAAAATTTTCTGGGTGACACAGCATTTGTTATGGGCAGACGTTGCACTTACCATCAGGTGAACGTTTTGCTCGTTTCATCACTGCCAATAAAAAGAGTTGCGCTAATAATTATTTCGATTGAAATTTGTACCCGCGCTATGAGTATTACATAAAAAGTGAGCTATCAGCCTTTCAATGTCCCGCTGTAATCGCGAAGAGTCCGCCACATTCTTTTCATTTTATTCAGCAGACATGCAGGTTTACTTATTATTATCCATACTTTCTTTCTCCTTAGCCGTGTGGTAGCGGCTTAAGAGAATCTACCACCCCATCTCATCCCGTGGGTGTCGTAAAAGTCGACTGAGGGAAAATAAAAACGAGGAGATGGACAGCACCATATTTCTGGAATATCTGAATAAATAAAATACGGTTGACAATCCGCCTGCCCAGCTTGGCAACTATGGCAAAATGAGAGCTACTAACTTTTTTGGCACTGTATGGGGGAGGCCTATGTTCAGCAGTGGACTAGTGATAGGCTGTGACGACAACCCATACTTATATTATAAATACGAAAGTAAGGCTCTCTGTCCCTCTCTGTCTGTTTGTTAGGTTTTCACGGTTCAATAGTTGATGCAGGCATAAGCTTTATAAATAAAATACAAATAAATATTTTCCCGCAATTTCCGATATTTTCTATTGGAAATACACTTCCGTTTACATGGTCGCTCGTTCTTATTCATTTCGAGGACATGTAAAGTCCTCTAACCCGCATTGGAGTAGCGTGGCGGACTCTTCTCAGCTCCAAAGCCTTCTCAGAAACGTGAGGAGTGTGTTCAGCAGTGGGACATTTTTAGACTGTAAATTTTTTTTCATAATGTTCCATGTTCCGTAATCACATTGATTCTAAAATCTCGTTAGTAAGTTGTTTTAACCGCTTGTCAAGTATAAATGACAAAGAATTAGGTTTTGCTATACAATTTTTCACCTGACCAAGTAACATTAGCCAAACCACTCCAACACTACCCATAAAATTGAGTGCAATAAGACGTTCTTGAGCATTACGTACATCGCAGTGCCAGAGGACGCTATCAAATAAAAAAATTTAATTAATTCTTGCTATCTTCGTTTTGTAGAAAATAAAATTTTCTGGATGAGACTATACTTGTAAAACTTTACTTGGCGTAGGCCTGTTGTGTCTACGTACATTATCAGTATACTACTGGGCATAAACTTCTACTAATTTTAAGAGGATTTTACTATAATCGTTTCGCTTGGTATGTTTTTTATTTTTATTGGATAAAGTGACGAGACGAGGATAACGTTTCGCTGATGGTAAGTGCCCTAAACAAATGCTGTGTCACCCAAAATATTTCTGTGTGGTACCACACTGCACCTGTCACCCTGAGACATCAGTGATTACACCAGCTCTCAGTGACCTTCAGATCGAAAAACAGTAGTGTTTGCACACTTCAGCTTAGCAGAATAACTTGCCATGCGGTAGTATCTGCCTAGACGGATTCCTGCATAGAAATCCTACCACCGGTTAAGTAAGTGGTTTGACGATCACATTACAAGACACCTCCCAACATAAACAGTCCCCATCTGAATAATATAGGTGGCTACTATGAGTGACCTCTATTAGAAACATTTAAAAGAAATGTATGTACGCTTCTGTTACGAGACTGTTCCAGATATTTAGTATCGGTACTTCAATAAGAGCTTTTCGAATGCAGCAGGTGTAAAGGCACGAGAGTGAAGATTTTAATGAAAATGGTTATAAGCATTCGTCTCTTTAAATATTTGCAGATAATATAAAATAGTGCAAATCTGCAAATAGCGGTAATCGTGAAATGAGTTTTAACAAGTTACATCCCCCAAAAAAGTTACTGTATATTATTTTTCATACGATAAATAATCTAACGGGAAAACTACATTTGACCTAATCAGAGTTACTAACTTTTTCATAACCATTACATTCCCTGAGGAAAAGTATTTCGATGTAATTTCTTCCTCTATTAAATATTTACTTTAATAACACAATCAAGACCAGTACTTTTTGTTAGCGCCGTTTATGCTTCTGGTATATATTGTTTTATTACAAAACATCCTATTTTAAAACAAATTCATGTTTCAATATATCAATAATATCGCATGCATTACAGCAATCGGTTAGGATCAGGTAATGTCCTATTTTTCCTATTGATAAGTTCCTCAAAGAATTTAATCGACAACAAAGTTGCCTTGTTTTTGGCATATCTGAAACTTTTCCTGGCTTTAAGTGGTTCTTTAAATTTATCGTAACGAAAGCTTGATGGAATTTTCATAGTGATGACAAATTGTGTTAGAAGTTTATTAGTATTTGTGTTAAGAGAATCTACCACCCCATCTAGTCCCGTGGGTGTCGTAAAAGTCGACAGAGAAAAAATTAAATGCAGAAGATGGGCAGCAGCATCTTCCTGGAACATCATAATAAACAAACTGCGGTTGCCAACCCGCCTGCCAAGCGTGGCAACTATGGCAAAATCCCCCCAAAATGAGAGCTACAAACTTTTGTTGCACTCTATGGGGGAGGCCTTTGTTCAGCAGTGGACTAATGGTAGGCTGAAATGGTGGTGGTGGTGGATTCACTCTTTTTGACATAATATTTTATGTCAAAAAGAGTGTATGTTGTGTCATTATTCAGTTGATATAATGTCAAAAACATTTGTGGTAGTACTTGTACACACCGCTCCTTATCCCAATTTGTGATAACCATTTTAATTACAAGTATCATTGTTGTTTTACAAACAGTATCATTATGTCGACCTTCTCTGAGATACGCTCGTGGAATCTGATTATATATGTTAATTAAATTTGTTCGGAAACCTGAACTTTGTAAACATCAATGAGCATATAACATGCAGTATTAAAAACATTCACGAATTTATATTGGACTTATTGGAATTTGGAATTTAATTAGTGTTTGTAAACTTTACTAATCTAACAATTTAGTATATTAATATGATTATAATGTAGTATTATTATAATATATAAACTTAATATTGTGAGTGTAAATCCGCGATTCGGTTTTTATCAACTGCACAGGAGATATTAGAGTGCCTCAATTGTACGCGCAAATACATAGACAAACACGCGCCCGAAGTAGTGCTCTAACTAAAAGATTGGAGGTAGGCTAATGAAATACTTTATGTTACACTGATATTTATATCGGTAAGTTATTTATTTTCAATATAGTATTTAAAACTATAATCTATCCAAGGTAGGTACCACCGCAGGGCCAGTTAATCTTCCGTGAAGCAGTAGACTGCTAACATTAATGTGTTACGGTTTGAAGGAAACTGAAAGCTAGAGTAAACACTGGGCATATGAGAGTTAAGAACTAATGTCTCAGGGTGACAGTGTGGTGTCACACAGAAATGTTCTGGGTGACACTGCATTACCATCTAGTGCTGCAAGTACCAACGTTTTGCGAGTTTTGTCACCTTATCAAAAAAAAAACTGGTGAAACAAACATGATCTACTAAACATGACTTACCTACATAAAGTAATGAGGATAAGCCTCATTACTTTATTCTACGACTGCTTGAACTAGTAGTCAGTTAATCTGACTTCAACGCTGTTGTAGCTGGGTTCGCCATTACTTTATTAATAGGTACCTTAATAGGTTGGCGAAAGCGTGCTTTGCAATACAAAACTTAGCTACGATATTCAAGCAATTAATATATAACCTCACAGGCTAACGCGCTATTCTTTTTAACTGCAACGAATCAAGATGGTAGGTAGTGATACGATAACTTTATAAAATATAGCCTCCTTGCTTATTTCGATCATAGTTTCCAAGTACGTGGTCATATGTGGAAGATATAACGATTATGAGTTCAGATCGGGGAAAGAGTCAGTAATTTAGTGTTAATGACTCAAGTGAACACATTATCATAAAACCTATAATTTATATTACGCGCAAACATTTACTGTTCTAGTGGTTAAAACCATAACTTACTTATTATTTATGCCTTTTAGTGAGATCCGAAGACCCTATGGTCATCAAGGGAGAGCAAGACATATGCCAGCTATAACAATATTACTGTCGGTTTTTTTATGGCATGGGCACTAGAGAAACTTTTACAAATTACTGTCTCATTCCTGTGTTGCCAGTATTAAGTAAACTATTTAAAATAAAATGTACTAGTACAAATGCTTGTTCATTGTAGTAAACAAAGAATTTTAAGTGATAAGTAATTCGGCTTCACAAAGGATAGGTAGTCAATGGTAGTAAAACTAGTCTCAAATGTTTTAAGGGGCTGCGAAGTTCCATGAGACGGTCGGTATGTTTTGTGATCTCTCAAAGGCATTCGATTAGGTGGATCATAATAATTTAATTTGTAAACTAAAACACAAAGGCATTTGTAAAGCCGCTCTGAATCTTTTATCTCTCTTCCTTAAAAATAGAGAGCACGAAGTAGCCATCAAAGGTGTCATGCTATCGGGTTCTGTAGTAAAAATGGGTGTTCCTGAGGGATCGATCCTTGGTGTGTTCTTTGTATAACGATTACGACATATTTGATGCAAAATATGTCTTAGGTTGTTCTGTTTGCCGGTGATACCTCATTGTTATTCAAAATTAACAGAAATTATTTAACCCTGAAATAACCCTATCAAATCCTTATTATTGTTTCCAAATTGTTTGCGGCAAATAATTATTTTCTTTTAAATGCGGGTAAAACAAAACGTGTACTCTTCAAAATGTGTTGGTTCGCGCATAATATTATGATAAATTTTAACGTAAACATTTGGCTTTTAAACGGAAATACAACATAATGTATTATAGTCACAGCACCAAATGTTAAACGACTAGATGTAAATGTGTCTGTAGAAGCGGGAGAGTTGAGCCTTGTGACAGGGGTATCCCCTGTCGTTCTTGGAATAACTTCAATGGAGCCCCCATATATCTTAACTAGCAAGTAGACTTGTATGCTTTAAAAAAAATTAAGAACTTGGCTGCTAGCATAATGTCTTATGCCTTAGTCGTGTGGTGGCGGCTCGTTAAAAGAATACTACCACTCCATCTCATCCAATGGATCTCGTAAAAGGCGAGTAATGCACCCAACAGCGCATGGTGGCGATGGGCTCACCACCTATCACACCAAGTGCATTATATTGTTTTGGTGAAACGTGGATTGTGGCAGTCATCTGTTTTTGCAGTGAGTACACAGTCTCTGACTACCCCTTATGGGATACAGTCGTGATCTTATGTATGTATGTAATGTCTTATGGTATATTGCTATGGGGAATGCGACTTATGTAAAAGTGATTTTTGTTTTGCAAAAGAGGGCCGTAAGGGCTGTTTATAATCTTGGCTTTAAAGTGTCTCTTGGAGATAAAATTAAAGAAATTAATATCTTGACCTTGGCCTTTCAATATATATTTGAAAAATTTATCTATGTTCATACCAGGAAGAAGCACATATTCATAATGCCAGTTACTCGACTTCATAGGGTCAGTGCGTTTTTGTTCAACAAAATCCCAAAAAGTGCCTAAAGTCTTTCAATCAAAAAGTTCAAAAGGGTTATTATATAATATTATTGAAAACAGGGATAATGATAACACCTCGGAATGAGGTATTTACTGCCAAGCTATTTCTACATTATTATAATACTGCAATTGTACGTTATTTAAAAAGTTCTTCCCAGGCCAGAGACTTTTTTGCGAACCTCTGTAGTTAAAAAAAATGAAAAAAATGACTTTCAATAAGTATACTGTAAATAATCTATGTTGAATAAAATTATTCTATTCTATTACAGAATTCAGATCTTCGAAAATTCAACTGTATTTTTTCAAGTGTCTATTGATTTCAAGCTACAGCACAGAGCAAACAATGAAAAACATGTCTTCGATATTAAGTTCCGACATTTTTGTCATCTAGTTGTAGTCTATTATGCATACTTTAGCAGTATGCAAAATAGGCTAATGAAAATGACAATGGCGTATTACCGTGGGGATCCGCAACAGGATTTTAAACAATTTTCATTTTGCTAAAACCAGCATTTCGGGCAATCATGAACATGCGAGTCGCTACGAGAACTATTCAATGAGGCTAATATCATGACACTTCAGTCGTTGTTTATTTTTGTATAAATATTATGTAGATACGGAAAATCATGAATTAATTTAACAAAAAAAAATTTTCTGTTTAATAGGTGGTGAGACGACACACTTAACATATTTTTAGGTTGACCAAAACTAGAAAGCCTTTTCTTAGTACGCCAATAAAAAAAAAAACTTGTCAAAAAGACATTATTAGATACAACGTATTTTAAAATAGATCATTATATAGAGAACACAGATTTACGGCGATAGGATTTCTATGCAGGAGTCCCGTCTAGGTTGGTACCCCATGGCTAATTATTCTGCCGTGAAGCAGTAGTGTGCAAACATTACTTTGTTTCGGTTTGAAGGGCACTGAGAGCTAATAATAATCGTAATCACTTGGCATATGAGACTTAAAAACTGAAGTCTTAGGGTGACGGGCGCATTGTGGTGTCACAGGGAAATGTTTTAGGTGACACAGCATTTGTTATGGGCAGATGTTGCATCAAGTGAACGTTTTACTCATTTCATAACTTTATACAATTACAAAAATCTGCACTTGCATACCCCCCTAGCTATATATGAATGTATATTAATTTGAAATAATTAATTAAGATAACCCCTGTGCAGATTTTGTCATAAGAGCTTTATGAATCAAGAAATTTTGACTGAGAAAAAACTCAAATTATATAACTACAAAGTCACATGGAAAAGGAAAATTAAACGTTGCTAATGACTATTTTTTTAACTTATTTTTTTTTTATTTGTATACTGGAGTTAATGGTTGTCCCGAGAAAAGTACTATTCACTCTTTACATTTCATTTCTTTATTTTAAGATGTCAAAAATTTACACAGTTTTAATTTTAGATCTCGTATTTGGATTGTTAGGGATTTGTTGGTTGAACGTGATTAATATTTACAGAAGCCTAAAAGCAATTTTGCATTTGTGGGTAGATTTATGCGAGTATAACGTCGCTCTTTACATATAAAAAAGTAAAGTAAAGTTTCAGCCTATAAATGTCCCACTACTGAGCACAGGCCTCCTCTCATTTCTGAGAGGGTTTTGGAGCTAGGAAGAATCCGCCACGCTGCTCCAATGCGGGTTGGCGGACTTCACATGTCTTCGAAATATTTTTTATTCCTCAGACATGCAGGTTTCCTCACGATGTTTTCCTTCACCGCCGAGATCGTGGTAAATCAGCACTTAAAATTTCAATTAACAATTTTAGTGGTGCCGGCACCGGGGATCGAAACCCAGGTCACTCGCGTACTATGAAATTTAAAGCGAGCGCCTAGCCCCTGAGCTACCACGGCTCACAGCTTTACATATACTAAATCGAAATAAATGTCGCACGAATTGTCGATCACGTGATTCGTCAGTGTTCCTGACTACTGCGTCGGGGGTTTCAGTCCCAGCCGAAGTATATCTTTGTGCTCACACTCAAATTACTTCTACATCCTTATAATACTGCTGTGATTGTATATTATTTTTAAAATGACTGAAAAGAATCCCACTGGGTTTCTTGCTGGTTCTGCCCAGAACAGAGGCATTTCTTCGCGAACCAGAGTAACTAAAAAGATGACGTTCAATGAGTATTATGTAAATAATCTATATTAAATAAAAAATATTCTATTCTATTCTAGAAGGTTCCCGAGTCGTCTCACAGCATCCGAACAGTCCTTCCATTATATCGTATATGTGTTTTACATAGGGCTCAGGAGGTGAAGATGACTGAAATATAGAGAGTTTCGGTTAATACATCGCAGCATCAAATTACTCATTCTAAACCGACATTTTAATACCCCTTACGCATCAGTTATTAAGTATCATATACTATCAGACTCTCATTGCTGAACGTAAGTGTCATAAAGTGGATGAATTCGACAAACACGTTACACTTGACAGGCGTAATGGCATCTCAGAGCTTATACCGTCAACTGTTTATTAGTTTGAGGGACAGACTGCGGAACACGGCGTCGCATCATCGAGCCCGCCTTTCGACCGTTATCGTGAACTATCCTAGTACCATCTTTGAAGCTTAGAGTACGTGACAGGATTTTTTTTTATTGCATAAAGTGACGAAACGAGCAAAACGTTCACCTGATGGTAAGTGCAACGTCCACCCACAACAAATGCTGTGTCACCCAGAATATCTCTGTGTGACACCACACTGCGCCCGTCACCCTGAGACATCAGTTTTTAAGTCTCAAATAGCCAGTGATTACGCTAGCTCTCAGTGCCCTTCAAACCGAAACACCGTAATGCTTGCACACTACTGCTTCACGCCAAAATAACTGGCCCTGGGGTGGTACCTACCTAGACGGATTCCTGCACAGGAATCCTACCACCAGTTATGACATAGACAGATTAGTAATGTTTATAGAATTGCCAGTATTCTTTAAAAAGAAAAGACGATGTGGCCGGTCGTTTTGCTAGATATTTTAGGTCTCGCCTATATGTTATAGTTATTTGACCATCTTTGGTAGACCACACATTATTGAGGCATTTTTCTTATCATTATTACGGCTTAGGAACAAACGGAGCGAAAAATTATGATCATGATCAACAAAAGACGGAACGTTAAATACTACCTTTAAAATATCATAATTTTAATAAATTCTTTATATAAAATGCAGTAGTATATGAAAATAAATTTTATTTTTATGGCTTCTAAATATTTATATAAAATATTAAAGCTCTCACTTTAACTACAAACTGTTTATAATATGAAGTAGAGTACCATTTTGTATTTCATTAATCGTTTCAATTTTTTTCGATGTTTGGACTGGGTGATTAGTTTGCGTTGTGAAATTGAACATTAAGTGCTCAAAATGCAATATATTCTTTAAATATTTGCATTCTGCGTACTTTCCAACGTAGTATGACTACAATAAAATAATCTGGACAATTTAGGACTATTAAATATTAAATATTTTATTACGAAAGTGTTGAACAAAACTTATGATGAATGACTTATACTGATCAAATACTGGCTTAAGTGAGGTTTGACTTTTTAATAGTTTTTAAAAGAAGTTTTACGGGGGTTTTTGTAACCGGAACTTATTTTTATGTCACTACGATTCCTTAAAACCTATGAATCTTTTTTTAAACTGGCTGCATCTCGCGATTTCACTAGCGTAAAATAAAGCTGATTTCATGACGTTCGGCAATTCTTGGTAACGTTCAGTTCTCAGCGTGTGGCTTCAGATTCTGCTTCAGCGTAAGGTGAAAAGTAATTACGCATATCCATCGTTTAAATCGTTAGTTATTGTGTTAAGCATACAAATCCCATAGAAAAAAGCACTTTCATTTATTCTCGAATTTTCCAATTTTCCAGGAAAATTTTCCAATTTTTCTTTCCTTATAAAACTTAACTATGCGCTATTTATTTTATAATATTATATAAAAATTATATATTATTATATAAAAAGATAGCGTAATCGGTTCTGCCATTTTAAGAAATGCGCTTAGCATTTAATTTTTATTTACATAGATTTTGCATAAATTAGCTTAACATACAATTTAATGAAAATTAAAGAATTGTAAGGTGTAAATCAGATCGGGGTGGTGAAGCATTTTATTTTCTGGATGGTAGTCATTCTTGATTCTGGTGGGAAGCTTTCTTTGCAGAAATCCGTCTAGGTGGGTACCATCTCATTGACGGATATTGCGCCGCCAAGCAGTGGGGTGCAAATATCACTGTATTTAGGTCTGTTTGATCCCACACAGGCTTGAGTGACACAGCATTTGTTATGGGCAGACTTTGCACTTACCATGAGGTATAGGTATTGCTCGTCTCATCACGTTTTCCTATACCAAAAATCACTCGATTTATTTTAAAATTCCCTATTTATTGCTCTACATAGTAAGCGTCGACATGAAACATATTGAAATCGATATAGGAAATAGTCGATCCGTCGAGGACGTTTTGTAATACATTGTCTGTACAGCTCCAGGAAGGTAGACCAACATTACTTAAAAAAACTACCTGTATCTGTCTTAATTATTATCTATTGTGGGATAAAGTATTTAAAGCTATCGAATCTTTAGTGACTAAGTCTCAATCATCTAATATTATAACGTATTTTTGGTCGTGTAGTAGTTTCGACATATTATTTGTACGTTTTTGTTAGTGACCATTATGCTCTTCTCGTCATATTCTTCTATTCTTGTTTTACGACGACAATTTTATGATTGCGCACTTGACAGTGCACAAAAATACCCCAATGAAGACATCTATTGATACTTTTTTTAATTATACATTTTTCCTACTGTAAAATATAATTTAATAAAAAAAAATGTAATCCTATCAAAACATAGAAGTTAAAGAGTTAAAAGTATTATAGTTCAGAAACTCTTCTGTGTATGTCAAAATTAACGTTAATAAATAAAACCTCTTATTTAATTAAATTCATTTTTCAGAAATCATATATTATTACCATCAACTGAATATTAAACAAGTCATTCAATAAATATTATCTTTTTATTCCTGGGACGGTGTATCAGATATCTACATTTAAATGGTAATATTTTTCTGTCCGATTGTCGACCACAGCGACATCTTCAGTATACTGTCTAAAGTTATCAACAGCGCAGGAGATATTGTTGTGCCACAGATGTACAAGCAAACACAGAGTCATTACCTCGTCCTAGCCTACCCGGGCTCTATGTAATGCTCCTACGATGAGATCATTAGCTGGTAAGGTAGCAGTATCAGAGACACTGGGGAAAATCCCAATACAACCAGATCCGAAAACTAAGCACAAAAAAGTCTTTGGCTGAGATTCAAATCAAGGACCCGTGGCGTAGAGGTCCGGTATTTTGATGACTAGATCATGTTGTCGTCAAATTTTATACGAGTATCACGGTATCTTAGACTGGAGAAAAGTGAATGGTACTAAAATTTAAAAATAAAATGAAACAATAATGTACTAGTTATTATACTTGTTCTTAACTTGGGTTAAAAACTCAATTTCAACATTACCGAAATATTTATTTATTATTTATTTAAATCTTTACTGCTTTCTATACTATAAAAAGATACAAAGGGCGGACTTAATGCCTTTAGGCATTTTCTCCCAGTCAACCCATGGAGTGGTGAGATTTTGATTAGGTGTAGCAATAAAGGAAAACAGAGAAAGAAAGAAAGATCAATCATTAATAACATAACTACAAAAAAACGAAATATTAAAGCAATAACTTTATTATAAAATTGAGTTTTATACGATTTCAACACACACAGAGTGTAGAGGGGAGGAAAATTATGATTCATAACGTCACATAATTGACACCAAAAACTTTCTGCGAAGTGATTATTATTTTATTTGAGGGAAGTGTGTTTTTCTGGAGTGATTTTTCTGGTAATCTGACAGACGAAGAGACAGATATTCGAGAAGAAATAAGCTTATTATGTCAATCATTCTGCCAGAATTCGTACATTCGTATACGCATGAGCACAATTATTCAACGTTGCTCTAAAAATTCTGTGACAATGTTATGAGTTTAGAAGTCATGCTAATCTGTACAAAACATTTTATAACTTAGCAATGCTTAAACTAACAGAATTTGCAAGCACACAAAATATTTGTTCGCTAAAACAGGATCATATCAAAAACAATATATAATACGCGATCTACCAATATAATATAGTTATTCTATATCTCTTCGTCAGTCATTACTAGATTCAAAGAACCATTGAACACAGATGAAACTGCTGATCCATGTAAAGTATTATCATCATTATCATTTCAGCCTATCACTAGTCCGCTGAACATAGACCTCCCCCGTAGATTGCCACAAAAGTTTTTAGCTCTCTTTCTGGGGGGATTTTACGTTAGTTGCCACTTTTTTTGTTGCTTAGATTGACAAAATAACTTTAACAGACACGAGGTGATGTAAGATTTCGCCCCATGGTAAAAGTTTTTACTGGTGGTAGGACTCCTATGCAGGAATCCGTCTATGTAGGCACCGCAGTGTCAGTTATTTCGCCGTGAAGCAGTAGCTAACTAATCAAGCGACCCCGGGGAGGACGATTACTCGAAGTGGTCTCGAGTCATCGTGATAGCACCGAGAGAGTGCTGGGGGCAGTGAGTGCTGTCCCCGGGTCGGGCTAAATGTTTAGCAAAGCGATGGAGGGGTCGCGGTTGCGTTCCGAATGGAGATCCCGTGACTCCTCGTAAGCGCTAATGGAGACCACCGTGGGGTTATAGTCGGCTGTCCCCCTGGCCAGTCGGGTAGCCATGTAGGATTTCCCCACATACAAAAAAAAGTAATCTAACTAAAAAATAATACTTGATAAATGATGTCTCAATGTGAAAGCGCAGTGCGTCACCACACATAAATGTTTTGGATGATACTGCATTTGTTATGAGCATACGTTGCGGTAATTATCAGGTGAAGAATCGTTTCATAATGTTCTTAAATTAAAACATAAACGTTAATTTAACACACACAAACAACAAATTTACATACAAATTACGAAAAAGAAAAAGTTTAGTAGTAAAGTAACAGCCTATAAATTTCCTACTGGTGAGAACGAACAGGCCTCCCATTTCTGAACCAATAATACTCGTAGGCTATGGACAAATTTTATGTTCATAATAATAAGCGGTTTTCGCTGTTCATGTTAATTTGATGTCGGAGGTGATTTGATTTATGTACTGTTTCAATAACTCACTTCATTAATAACGCTAATGATTGGTGCTATCTTTTCCTATCTCGTACGAGTTACATTATTAATTTCATGTTATCAATGTAACATTCCATACGAATTGTTTTCTAACATAACTGCTAAAACTGCTTGTGTAATCGATAAAACCATCACAAAGATTTTATGTAATAACTGTTTATGATTTATCTTTATTAAAAAAAACCAAGCCCCACAGTAGGATTTCTCCTGTATCGTGGGTGCATTATACAGCCATAAATTTCACATGCGACGAATACAGACATAAGTAAAGCATAGCCTCCGGTTATAGATATATTACCAATCCATTTTTCTCAACCAAAGTCGTTTCTTCTTAATTACTTCTCCTTACTACCGTCAACATATCAATTAGCTCCTCAAGTAATAGTGCAGACATTTTCTTCAAACATTTCTTAAATTAGTAGTATTTTCTACCCTCCTGCTCGCGAGTATCTTCCAACGAAGATGCAAAGGCGCATGGCAAACATTTTACTACACATTTTAAAAAAACAGCTGTTTTAATGACTTGGTGGGGGCAATGGTTAATTAATTGGCTTTTCATCATGACTTAACATAAGCGTCCTCCAAATATCGCCACGAAACATTGTAGCTCTCATTCAGGGGGGATTTTGGCATAGTTGCCACGCTTGGCAGGCTGGTTAGCAACCGCAGTTTATTTATTCAGATGTTCCAGAAAGATGCTGCTGCCCATATCCTGATTTTTATTTTCCCTCTGTCAACTTTTACGACACCCACGGGATGTGATTGGGTTGTAGATTATCTTCCACACTGCCCAATTAATTGAACTTCCTGTAAAAAAATAGTGACATTAAATTTTTGGCACACCAATAAGCGCGATTGTGGTGAAAATACCAAAAAAATGTTTATTAAAAGCATATCTTACTCAAATATTAACCGTACCAATGACTCAAACATAGCTTATCAGCATTTTATAGAGGATTTCAGAATTTTGTATGGTGTTTGTTACCTACAATGACATTTTTAATAAAAGTCAATAGCAAACCAAAGTAAGATTCACCTGAAGTTAAGGTTTGTATTAGAAGGAAAAAGGATTTGCTATGGAAATTTAGATTAAACCCTACGAAAGCTAATAAACTAAAATATATTAATGATATACCAAACAAAATGTTTAAAAATATTATAACGATTACAAAACGTGTACAAAATAACTATAAAATAAAAACTTTAGTTAATAAAAGCAAAACTGTGTGACGATTAATAAATCAGACAAATCCCAAAAGATAGTATAGTAACCATAAAAATTAATAAAAAAAATTGCATAAATAATCCTACGGAAATAGCTGACGCAATTAACAAATATTTTATCGAAAAAGTCAATCCCATTCCGGATGCCGGGAAAAAGTGACTAGTATAATCGATCGCCGATCAAATTCAATGTTTCTTGCACCAAGTTCATCACACCAGATGAATAAAATTATAAAAAATCTAAAAATTGCAAGCAGTGCAGGATATGATGACATTTCTACTGAAGTTGTGAAAGCGGTAAATGTAGATATCTGCCACGAACTGAATCATATTATAAACTTATGTATGGTTACAGGATATTTATTTCCAGCTATTCTTAAATTAGCGATTATTCTGCTGTGAAGCAGTAATGTGCAAACATTACTGTGTTTCGGTTTGAAGGGCACTGTGAGCTAGCGTAATCACTGGGCATATGAGACTTAAGAACTTATGTCTCAGGGTGATGGGCACAGTGTGTAGTCACACAGAAATGTTCTGGGTGAAACTGCATTTGTTATGGGCAGACGTTGCACTTACCAGCAGGTGAACGTTTTGCGCGTTTCATCACTTTGTATAATAAAAAAAAAAACCTATTGCGTTACTAACAATTTTGACAAAGAAATTAAATTACTATCTCGAAAGAAATAAAATTCTGTGTACTTAACAAAAACAATTTAGACAAAATAAAACGATAAATATGACCACTTATAAATTTATGGAAAATGTAATGTTAGGGATTTTATTATAAATTAATAGAGCCTTACACACTACCCTTTGATGTAGCAGGGCTGTTTTAGTAGAGTGAACACAAAGTCTACTGTTATCGCGGCGATTACGTATCATATTATCTGATAAGCAGGGAAACAAGTGACGATTGCTTCTAACAAATAGAGCCATTTCAAATATATAAAGTGATGGTAGTGTGAGAATTTTGTATTTAATCAATAGTGGCTTACAACTATCAGTGTTTTGGATACCGAAAATAGCGCGTAAGCATCGCTTTTGCATTTAAAATGTCATATCTTTGGTTGTTGAGTTAATCGAAAAAAAATAATGCCATATCTGATGACATATTCAGCAAGACAATAATACGCCGAGAGTAGCGCGTCAGTGTTATCATATCGCAATAACACAAACACAGACATGTTGGTTTAAACTGTTATTTTATACCTATAATAAGCACATGTTTTTGCAAATAAATACATCTTATCTTATCTTATCACTACCATACAGCAATGTTATACTATACAAAAAGGGTTACGGTAGGATCAGTGGGTTGTTGAGTTATCATACTAATAGCTAAATCGACAAAAGTTTAGTTATGTTAAATAAACATTTAATTTAAATCTACAGATATAAATAAAACAAATTAATGAATGTAAATAAATTAAAATTAGGGAAGTATCAAATGCGTTACAGCAATTTATCAAAGAGTTAATAATTTATCAGACATAATGACAAACAAGTCACGTAATAAGGGCCTGCCCTGAGTGGTATTTGTCTACTAAATTGAACATTTCCAGGGCTGGAGAACAATTATCCCTTGTCTTAATATTGCCACTTTCTGTCAAATTAGGTCGAGGACTTTCCGAAGACACTGAATGGGTTTCTATGTAATGGTGATTATACAAAAAAATGATTTCGGATGGCATTTGGTTTCTTTTAAGTCGTAGAAATAGTAATGCTATTCTGCAGGTCAGTTGTGTCGTCATCATCATCATTTCAGCTTACCTTAGTTATCTGATGAACATAGGCCACCACCATAGATTGCCTCCAGGGTATCTCAGGTAAGCTTAGCTTGACAAAATAAATCTACCAGTCAGGAGGTGATTTAAAATCGCCCCGTGTAAAAGTTGTTTTACTGCCACCAATAAAAATATTTTTCCACCACCCAAATGTGTGACTAGTTTCAAGTTAAATTATTCATGATAAATCTACTAAAACGGTTTAACTGAAATTATTGTAAGTGGATGTGGGATTAATACCATCTAGGTAGGTACCACCGCAGTGTCAGTCATTCTACCTCGAAGTAGTAGAATGCACATTTTACTGTGTTTCGGTTTGGAGGACACTGATAGCTACTGTAAATACTGGACATTACTGACTTAAGTACTGACATCTCAGGGTGACGGGCGATTTGGGGCGTATATATTCATTGGCCCCGTGAGGCGGCGGCTTAAGAGAATCTACCACCCGATCTCATCCCGTGGGTGTGGTCAAAGTTGACAAAGGGAAATGAAAGACCAGAAGATGGGCAGCAGTGTCTTCCTGGAACATTCGAGTAAAGAGACTGCGGTTGCTAACCTGCCTGCCAAGCATGGCGAGGCGAAAATCCCTCCAAAACGAGAGCTACTAACTTTTGTGGCAATCTATGGGGGAGGCCTATGTTCAACAGTGGACTAATGTTAGGCTGAAACGACGACGACGATATATTATATATTTAACGTTTCTTACATATATAGATAAATAACTACACTATGAATATTTGATACTCCTGTGGTTGTTTGTTTTTACATGAAACTGGGAGCTTTTTTTAAATCTCTTTTACTTATGGCACGAATGGTGGGCTGTGTGTGTGGCCTCTGCCTACCCCTTTATTTGGGGGAAAGGTGTGACTAAATGTACGTATGTATACACTTTTTAAGTATTATAATATTCAAAAAAGTGTCTTTACATTAAAGTAATTATTCATTTAAATTAAACTAATTTTACGGATTTTATCGCGTTTAATTTTGTTATTTATAACTCGAAATTTCGAGTGCTTTACAGCTGCTGCGCTGTAAAATTAGTTTCATTTAAATGTTTAGTGTTCGCGTAAATATAAGAAATCATTATATAGTAATTATTGTTTACTAAAATGATAGCATTTTCAAAAACCTATGTTTGTATCCCTCGTTATAATTAAAGTATTTCTCAATTAAGAGTAGCTAATTCAAATACCTAAACAGATATAATTTTTTATGCCACCAGCGGATTTTTCGTACAAATACAACTTAGAAACCATTAAGAAAAGAGCCTACTCCTTTCTCAAAGGTGGCAATGCAGCTGGAACTGTAAGTGTAACCACTGGTGTTGCAGATGTTCATGGGCGGCGGTGATAACGTACCTTCAAGTAAGCCGTATGTCAAAGTTCATTACATCCAAATCGCGCCAACTATTTTTGATCTCTCAAATAATTATTGCCTTTTTTATGGGAGAGGGGCAAACGAGCAAGAGGCTCAACTGATGTTTAGTGATCACCACCGCCCATAAACATCCGCAATGCCAGAGGAATCGCGTTGCCGGCCTTTGAGAAAGGAATAGGATCTTTTTTTGAAGGTCCCTAAGTCGCATCAGTTCACAAACCACTGGCGGCATCAGATTCCATAAAGTGGTCGTCCGTGGCAGAATATTCCGCGAAAAATTCCTCCATGTGGTGGAATGAAAACCATCAAGGTGGTGATGATGGAATATTGAGTCCTGCTACAATGAGCGATTGTGAAAATCAGCGACTGATATAATTCCGATCAATTCCCCGAAACACTTCCCATGGTAGATCCTGTAAAAAATTCCGAGAGAGAATGAGAGATGCAGCATCACTTCGCAATCCCAGTGGATACAGCCAATCGGAAAGAACCTGGTTGTCGACGATTCGAGCCGTTCTCCGTTGAATGTCATATGGAAGGAGCTGGCACGCCTCCCGCCAAGAGATGAGAACAATCTCATATGGAGTACCATATGAGACCGAACTTGCGCCTCGTAAAGTTCCAAGCGGTAGGCCGGCACTAAATAGGTTTTACCTTAGTTTAAAATACATCTAGAACAATCGATGTCAAAAATTTGTTGCGAAAATTTTTACTCTATTATTTTTATTTTTATTTATACTTTATTAAGTTTGAGTAGCAATGATGGTAGCTAATAGCTACGTTTAACTGAAATGAAACTAAGTAAAAAAAGGAATTAAAATAAAATGGTGTTTATTTAAAGAAAAAAAAACTATTATTCAGACACACATGATGATTCATCGTACAGGTATACATAACACAAAAAAATATAAACAAAAATAACGATATAAAAAACATGTTTGTGTGTGCTGTGATGAAGCGGTAGGGGGGACCGTCTTAGCATAACCCGCGGAATCGCAGCGTTGATTTTCAGACAACCACAAATTCAAGACAAACTACAGGAAGGACGGGCACTTGTTTGTTTGTTAGTCATATATGTATAAATAAATTAAAGTCATTTAAAACAAATTGTTTAATTAGCGAATTTCATTTACTGCGTTTTTATTCTTCCTTTAAAAAAGTCTGTTAACAGATCAGAACTTAAATTAAACGTAGAATGGTCGAATAAATAATTAACAGGGGGTCGGGTAACCATATTAAACCATATAAAAAATTTTGTGGTCTGGCGCAAACGTCGGCAGTGGAAACGCGCACAACCGAAAGAGAACTTATTTGCGTGTAACTATTATGTACAATACATACAAATTAATAACTTACATTTAAAAGTAAAATCACGATTTTAGTCTATTTAACTATAGATATCTACCTATATAACAACAGACAGAAATATAAAACCGTATATTGGCGACATTACAGATTTTTCAACCCATTTTCATCCAGTGGGTGTCATAAAAGGTAACTAAACGAAATGCTAGAGAAATATCATGGCCTCCGATTGATGGTAAAATAACAAAAAAACATTTAATTTATACCAGACCCTAAATTGTCCAGACCGGTTACGGGCAGCAGCGTCTAAGGTCGCGAAATGTCAAATAAAAAAAATTGCGCGAAAAACGCACGGTGCTGGAATGCCAACCTTTTGCATTTAGGAGTAAAATGTTCGTAAAATCCTTCTAAAAACGGATTTCTATCATTTTTCTTTCCATCATAAACAGAAGATCTTCTCATAAAATCGTCTACATTATAGAATTAACCTATCATGCACTGGTAGCAAGCAAGTTGAAGTGTAAGATAAACATTATACTCGTCATAAATCCTAGCATCAGTTAGACGATCTTCGTACTAAGAACCCTATCTTCTTTATTGCTTGTACACGTTTTACTGAAATTGTTACGAGGGCAACACGATAGGTTTCAGACGTATTACATTGTATAGGTCTTTATCGTTATATATAATATATGCTCTGTTTATAAATATTTATATGGTTTGTAATGAAACAGTAGATTATTTTAAATCAGTTTCATAAAATTTGTGAATTATAATGCAAAATAACTTAAATAACTATACGCTAGTAAAAATAAAAACATTTTTTAAATAGGAGACGGTGACGTGACGAGCAAAACATTCGCCTGATAATAAGCACGTCTGCCCATAACAACTGCTGTGTAACCCACAATATTTCCGTGCGGCGCCGCTACTTTTACTGCTGGTAGGATTCCTATGCAGGAATCCGTCTAGGTAGGTACCACCCCAGGGCCAGTTATTCTGCCGTGAAGCAGTGGTGTGAGCTAGCGTAATCAATGGGCATTTGAGACTTAAGAACTGAAGTCTCAGGATGACGGGCGCAGTGTGGTGTCACACAGAAATATTCTGGGTGACACAGCATTTGTTGTGGGCGGATGTTGCACTTACCATGGTAAACGTTTTGCTCGTTTCGTCACTTTATATAATAATAAATTAAAAACTGCGCTCATCACCCTAGCAGTAGTAGAGTAATTACACTAGCTTTCAGTACCCTTCAGATCGAAACACAGTAATGCTGGCACACTACTACTTCACGGCATACTATTAGTATAGGTTTTAACACTTTATTATAAAAAAATATTTTGGTTAAGTTTACGTGTCTGGGAACACTGAGGCCGCCGTGAACTCATCCATATCTCTAGAGAAAAGAAAAGCTTTGCTTATTCGCCACTGGCCAGCAAGTACGCAACTGAGTACTTACTTTCCGGCGCCTTGGAACTGAACAGACTTGGAAATGCCTAACGCATAACCGCTTTCACGGCAACGCTCGCGCACACATCCGCGACCCCACCGGCGCTGGCCGCCTACCATCGGCGGCCCCTCGAGATAGGAGAGAATTGCGTCTCTCCTCTCTCCTTCCTAGTAAGGTGCGCCGAAACACACGACGCGCCTTCCAGCACGGCCCCCTTTGTGCGCGCAACGAACCACCCCCACCACCCCGAGTCCGCCACGTGGCAGCAGATCTGATCTGTTGCTCTGCCGCCAACCACATTTTGGCCGCGGAGGATAGGGAGAGAGGCAACGACATACCAACACTCCTCTCCCTCGGCGGCCCTACCACCGCCGCATCTACGGTGCGGTCCCGCCAAAGTCGCCGGGGACAGGGAGAGAGGCAACGCAACACCTACACTCCTCCAGTTCGTATCCAGAGTGGGCTTGTACCGTAGAATACCCACGGTTTCTTAATTCTTCAAGACTTATAATAGTTAATTCGTTGATATTTTTGTTACTAGTGATAGGATTTCTACAGGAATTGTAGGAATCCATCAAGGTAGGTACAGCCCCAGAGCCAGTTAGTCTGCCCTGAAGCAGTAGTGTGAAATCATTATTGTGTTTCGGTCTAAAGGGTACGGAGAACTAATGTAATTACTGGGCATATGAGACTTAAGAACGGTGACTCACGGTGACGGGCGGATCCAGCATTTGTTATGGTCAGATATATTTTCCAAGACTTATAAGATATTAGTTATGCATTCTTAGATATGCTTGTAACATTAAACTAAGTGAACAGATCGACATACTCGTACTTTTAATACAAGAGCTTGGTACTGGAAATGTTCCTCGCAAAGAGAATTGAATTGTTTTAATAGTAATAGTAATAGTCCCTGAAATTCAAACTCATGTATTCGTGCAACATATAAGTTTGATTCAAATTTTAAAAGAATGCACGAGTTGAATATCTTGCTTCTGTATTTGTACATTTTTGATTTTGAGCAACATAACGTTTACAGTTTCTATTTAAGCAATGTACGAGTATAATGTGAAGAATAGAAAGGAAGAAAGAAAAGGTTTATGGGTACCAACAAAATACATACAAATAGAAATACAATATATATATATATATATATAGTAGTATATAATATGTGTCTATAATATGTGCAAATTCATGTCAATAGCTAGTAGTCATCGAGTTAAATCATATCGTACAGTCACACAGACTTATAGATACTTCTATTTTTTTTAAAGTATGTATGGTATAGGTGTTCGAAAGAGTACTCTTTGCCGAGGTGCCCAAGGTATTGTACGGAAAGCCTTCGTTTGTACAGAATGACACTATAATATGCAATATTGTCACTATAACGCTCGTGGGAACGCAATTAGGATGAGAATTTTTCGACTCGTACCAAAATGGTGGCGACATGGTGCGCCATCTGTAACGTCTCGTTTCCCGCGGGGACGAAAATTGGGCTTTGGGTGTGCTCTCTGCCTACCCCTTATATGGTAAAAAGGCGATGATTGTATGTGTGTATTTTAAATAATAATTAACATACATAAAGCAATGTCATTATACCTAGTGGTAAAGCTTAAGTTGCGATTATACTAGTGCCAACACATGACCCAGCAGTAGATTTTTCCCAAGGCGTAGCAGGTGCCGCGGAGCTCATATAAATTGTAATTATATTTGTTTGACAAGGTTGCCATAACTACTAATGTATGGTATAAAAAACATCGTAAAAAAGCTCATAAAAGGTCATAAAGATCACTCAATTCAGCTATGTTAACTTTGTTAGAGCGCAATGTAGTAATCACACATTTCCCTTGTCGGTTATTGGTCTATACTGCACTTTACGTTGCCATAAAACTGTTTTGCATATTATTTGGTACGATAGAAACTATTGACGGGAGTTATATATCTAGGGTATTATAATTTATTTCATAATATCAAAAATGATCTGTACTTTCCTCAAACGTCAAATATTGTGACAGTATTCCCGAATATGATATTACAAAGGTACGAAAACAAGGACTCAAGCAGACCTGCGATAGATATTGTAACAGCAACTTAATTTCTGGGAAAAAAATGATGTTCGATTTGTAGTTTCTGATTGCTGAGATACGTGACTCTCCTCGACAGATGAATAAAACCAAATATGCTTTTTTTATTTTTTTATTTGCATTCATATGAATCATGGTACTCGTATATTAAGTGTTCGGAAATTATTTAAACGGTATCACATATTTCGCCGTTATTGTCATGATAAGTGTTTCAAAAATCATTTTCAAATTTCATTGAATAGCATATTTAATATTCTTTCCTCATTGCCTACGTTTTACTAACGAAAACAGTAAAAATTAAAATGAAAGCGAAAGCCAATAAAATTAAAATAAAATATTTTCAATTTAATTTTATTGCACTCTATAAAGACCTATAATATTTTACTCTGTCTTCAAATAATGATTAGTTGTTATCAGTAAGTTTTAATTTGTCATAGTTAAAATATAAAATTGTCGAAAATAGTTTATGGTTTACTGGTGGTAGGACTCCTAAGCAGGAATCCGTCTAGGTAAGTACCACCCTAGGGCCAGTTATTCTGCCGTAAAGCTGTAGTGTGCAAACATTACTGTGTTTCGGTATGAAAGGCACTGAGAACTTATGTCTCAGGGTGACTCAGGCGCGGTGTGGTGCTACACAGAAATATTCTGAGTAACACAGCATCTGTTATGGGCAGACGTTGCACTTACACCATCAGGTAAAAATTTTGCTCATCTCGTCACTTTATGATATGAAAAAAAAATTGTTATAAATAAGTTTTCTAACTGTATTCGTAGTTTCATGTGAACTAAAGATTATATGGTTTTCTTTTGACGAATAATCTTCGCATATTTTAAGCTCATTTACCTTTAGAAATGTTGAAAACATTAGTATAGTTCAGTTAACAGGGCTACTTTTAAATTTTCTAGAGTTAAATTTATCCAGGCCGGTGTCGAGCAGCGACATTTTAGATGCAGTGGTACAACTGCGATACAGATGCCAATCTAAGCGTTACCCACTAACCCTCCCAACTACGGGAATGACTATGCTTTGTGGTTGGCTGGATACAGTCGTAAAGAGGTTTTAAATAAGTAATGGATGGAATGGAATGTTTGCACACTACTGCTTCACGGCAGAATAACTGCCCTGGGGACCACTAGACGGATTCCTGCATAGGAATGTTCATTCTGTCACATTAGGAATCCTAATGTGACAGAATGAACACTGTGATACGCTGGAATCGAAGTTACGGTACATTTAAAAGGAACGAATAGTGTTAAGAATTACTTTCTCTTGGCATTTGTGCATTTGGATAGGCTTTTTCCGTTTGCTGGCAGAAAAAAGTTTATGAAGATGTCGCTACGTGACTTGAGAGTGTTATCAATTCTGAGTGCTAAAACGACGTCTAAAGTGACTCGGAAATTGTGAGATCTTCGAAAACGAGTGTAGAAGTGTAATGTCATACTCGAAAAACCTTTGATGAAAGCTTTCGTTAATTTGTTTCTTTTTCTATATCGCTTTTAAAGTTTATATACCGGACAATCTTTAACAAAAAACGAATGGAAACTAATAACTAACAAATAACTAGTAAACCAATAACTAACAAATAAATTAAGCATTAATACAAATGATCGGGATATGAACTTGCATACAAGTTAACACTTTTGCTAGTGATCTACATTAGTACAGACGTATCTAAAGAAATCAACTAGCCTATGAGTATGAGCGTGATTTGGTTCGTATCGGGTAAAACATTTGGACACAAATTAAGTCGATGTTTGTACTTAATAGTAAAACAGTAAATATTTCTCATTTTATAGTTGATGACGGATTTTAATTCAGTAAAAGTTGTGAACATGAAATATTATATTTCTAAAAGAAATAATACATTACTGGTGGTAGGATTCCTATGCAGGTATAGTCTAAGTAGGTACCAACCTAGGGCCAGTTATTCTGTCATGAACCAGTAGTCTGCAATAATTACTGTGTTTCGGTTGGTAGGGCACTATAATTACTGTGTTTGGGTTTGAAGGGCACTGTGACCTAGTATAATCACTGGCCATATGAGACTTAGAACTGATGTCTCGGGAGTCGGGCGCAATGTGGTGTCACACAGAAATGTTCTGGGTGACACAGCATCTGCTATGGGCAGACGTTGCACTTACCATAAGGTGAACGTTTTGCCCGATTCATCACATTATCCAATTTAAAAAAACTTAGACAAGCACAAGCACAACTCAAACACTCACATTCACGCCTTTTTTCCAAAGGGGGTTTTTCCCACTTTTCGCCCCCTCGGGAAGCGAGACATGTTGCGATTCCACGGGCAGTCGCATATTCTGCACGAATAGAGGCTGTCTCTTTGGTCGCCTCTTAAGATACCACGCTAGGAAAGAGGTAGGTGCTGTTCCACTCTGAAGAAAACGATTTCTGTTTTAGCTGTTAAATGTTGGAATGACCATCTCAATGTTGTCATACCTGAAATCGGTTGACCAAATGTTATGCTTCCAGTCACAGAAACTTCATATAGCTCCATATTTTTGTTTATTTATTCCATAAAAAATTGTGCCGTGTACGTGCATATTACGTGAAGTAGTCAGATTTTTTTTAAATCGTTCCAAAATGTATTTATATTTACAGTTTTATAGTATTTGTAATACTGGTACATCTGCTTTTAAAGTTTCTTTATGTAGTTCTTTATGTACTTTTTTCGGGGGTAGGCGTCAAATAAGCAACACGTATTTTCGAATCAGATTTAATTTTTTAAAATTAATATTAAATAATTTTGAATTTAATAACATTTTTACTGTAAATTATGTATATGTGAGAGACACCACCTACCAGCAAAAGTTCTCCTTTCGATATTCACTTCCTTTCATTGTTCACTAGTAATAATAACTGATACAGCATGGACTCATTGAAGCAATAATTTTCTGCAATGACTGAGATGTTTTACGCGAAGATGGACGAATTTCAGCAGGATTTGGAGAGGAACTCAGCTGGCAAGACCTCTGCGACCACTTCATCGATAGCTGCCGACTTCGAGTCCTTCAAAACTTTCATTCTGATTGCATTAAACACTTTGCAGCAACAGATGGAGCTTCTACGACTGGACATGGATCGTCAGGAGATGCGGAGAAGCCGCAAGATGCTGCTTTTGCATGGCATGCCTGAGGCGAAGACGGAAGACCTCGTTGCTCGCGTCACCACAGTGGTCGCCGAACATTTGGACCTGCCAAATTTTTCCAGCTCGAGCATCAAGGCCAGTTATCGCCTTGGACGTCCATCGAATGGCAGACCCAGGCCTGTTGTTATAAAGTTCAATGAAGTTGCTGTCCGTAACAAAGTTTGGTTCGCGAAAACTAAATTCAAGGGCACTGGCATCACTCAGTCTGAGTTTTTAACAAAGCCTCGGCATGATGTATTTCTGGAAGCTCGGAAGCGCTTTGGAATTTCAAAGTGTTGGACGCGCGATGGCTACATATTTATCATAGGCTCGGATGGGACCCGCCATCAAGTGGAACGTTTGCGCGAGCTTGAGACCATTCCCGTTGGGCCATCTTCAGCACATACAGCAAAATACTGTCTAAAGTTATCAACAGCGCAGGAGATATTGTTGTGCCACAGATGTACAAGCAAACACAGAGTCATTACCTCGTCCTAGCCTACCCGGGCTCTATGTAATGCTCCTACGATGAGATCATTAGCTGGTAAGGTAGCAGTATCAGAGACACTGGGGAAAATCCCAATACAACCAGATCCGAAAACTAAGCACAAAAAAGTCTTTGGCTGAGATTCAAATCAAGGACCCGTGGCGTAGAGGTCCGGTATTTTGATGACTAGATCATGTTGTCGTCAAATTTTATACGAGTATCACGGTATCTTAGACTGGAGAAAAGTGAATGGTACTAAAATTTAAAAATAAAATGAAACAATAATGTACTAGTTATTATACTTGTTCTTAACTTGGGTTAAAAACTCAATTTCAACATTACCGAAATATTTATTTATTATTTATTTAAATCTTTACTGCTTTCTATACTATAAAAAGATACAAAGGGCGGACTTAATGCCTTTAGGCATTTTCTCCCAGTCAACCCATGGAGTGGTGAGATTTTGATTAGGTGTAGCAATAAAGGAAAACAGAGAAAGAAAGAAAGATCAATCATTAATAACATAACTACAAAAAAACGAAATATTAAAGCAATAACTTTATTTAAAATTGAGTTTTATACGATTTCAACACACACAGAGTGTAGAGGGGAGGAAAATTATGATTCATAACGTCACATAATTGACACCAAAAACTTTCTGCGAAGTGATTATTATTTTATTTGAGGGAAGTGTGTTTTTCTGGAGTGATTTTTCTGGTAATCTGACAGACGAAGAGACAGATATTCGAGAAGAAATAAGCTTATTATGTCAATCATTCTGCCAGAATTCGTACATTCGTATACGCATGAGCACAATTATTCAACGTTGCTCTAAAAATTCTGTGACAATGTTATGAGTTTAGAAGTCATGCTAAACTGTACAAAACATTTTATAACTTAGCAATGCTTAAACTAACAGAATTTGCAAGCACACAAAATATTTGTTCGCTAAAACAGGATCATATCAAAAACAATATATAATACGCGATCTACCAATATAATATAGTTATTCTATATCTCTTCGTCAGTCATTACTAGATTCAAAGAACCATTGAACACAGATGAAACTGCTGATCCATGTAAAGTATTATCATCATTATCATTTCAGCCTATCACTAGTCCGCTGAACATAGACCTCCCCCGTAGATTGCCACAAAGTTTTTAGCTCTCTTTCTGGGGGGATTTTACGTTAGTTGCCACTTTTTTTGTTGCTTAGATTGACAAAATAACTTTAACAGACACGAGGTGATGTAAGATTTCGCCCCATGGTAAAAGTTTTTACTGGTGGTAGGACTCCTATGCAGGAATCCGTCTATGTAGGCACCGCAGTGTCAGTTATTTCGCCGTGAAGCAGTAGCTAACTAATCAAGCGACCCCGAGGAGGACGATGACTCGAAGTGGTCTCGAGTCATCGTGATAGCACCGAGAGAGTGCTGGGGGCAGTGAGTGCTGTCCCCGGGTCGGGCTAAAATTTTAGCAAAGCGAAGGAGGGGTCGCGGTTGCGTTCCGAATGGAGATCCCGTGACTCCTCGTAAGCGCTAATGGAGACCACCGTGGGGTTATAGTCGGCTGCCCCCCTGGCCAGTCGGGTAGCCATGTAGGATTTCCCCACATACAAAAAAAAAGTAATCTAACTAAAAAATAATACTTGATAAATGATGTCTCAATGTGAAAGCGCAGTGCGTCACCACACATAAATGTTTTGGATGATACTGCATTTGTTATGAGCATACGTTGCGGTAATTATCAGGTGAAGAATCGTTTCATAATGTTCTTAAATTAAAACATAAACGTTAATTTAACACACACAAACAACAAATTTACATACAAATTACGAAAAGAAAAAGTTTAGTAGTAAAGTAACAGCCTATAAATTTCCTACTGGTGAGAACGAACAGGCCTCTCATTTCTGAACCAATAATACTCGTAGGCTATGGACAAATTTTATGTTCATAATAATAAGCGGTTTTCGCTGTTCATGTTAAATTGATGTCGGAGGTGATTTCATTTATGTACTGTTTCAATAACTCACTTCATTAATAACGCTAATGATTGGTACTATCTTTTCATACCTCGTACGAGTTACATTATTAATTTCACGTTATCAATGTGACATTCCATACGAATTGTTTTCTAACATAACTGCCTAAAACTGCTTGTGTAATCGATAAAACCATCACAAAGATTTTATGTAATAACTGTTTATGATTTATCTTTATTAAAAAAACCAAGCCCCACAGTAGGATTTCTCCTGTATCGTGGGTGCATTATACAGGCATAAATTTCACATGCGACGAATACAGACATAAGTAAAGCATAGCCTCCGGTTATAGATATATTACCAATCCATTTTTCTCAACCAAAGTCGTTTCTTCTTAATTACTTCTCCTTACTACCGTCAACATATCAATTAGCTCCTCAAGTAATAGTGCAGACATTTTCTTCAAACATTTCTTAAATTAGTAGTATTTTCTACCCTCCTGCTCGCGAGTATCTTCCAACGAAGATGCAAAGGCGCATGGCAAACATTTTACTACACATTTTAAAAAAAACAGCTGTTTTAATGACTTGGTGGGGGCAATGGTTAATTAATTGGCTTTTCATCATGACTTAACATAAGCGTCCTCCAAATATCGCCACGAAACATTGTAGCTCTCATTCAGGGGGGATTTTGGCATAGTTGCCACGCTTGGCAGGCTGGTTAGCAACCGCAGTTTATTTATTCAGATGTTCCAGAAAGATGCTGCTGCCCATATCCTGATTTTTATTTTCCCTCTGTCAACTTTTACGACACCCACGGGATGTGATTGGGTTGTAGATTATCTTCCACACTGCCCAATTAATTGAACTTCCTGTAAAAAAATAGTGACATTAAATTTTTGGCACACCAATAAGCGCGATTGTGGTGAAAATACCAAAAAAAATGTTTATTAAAAGCATATCTTACTCAAATATTAACCGTACCAATGACTCAAACATAGCTTATCAGCATTTTATAGAGGATTTCAGAATTTTGTATGGTGTTTGTTACCTACAATGACATTTTTAATAAAAGTCAATAGCAAACCAAAGTAAGATTCACCTGAAGTTAAGGTTTGTATTAGAAGGAAAAAGGATTTGCTATGGAAATTTAGATTAAACCCTACGAAAGCTAATAAACTAAAATATATTAATGATATACCAAACAAAATGTTTAAAAATATTATAACGATTACAAAACGTGTACAAAATAACTATAAAATAAAAACTTTAGTTAATAAAAGCAAAACTGTGTGACGATTAATAAATCAGAACAAATCCCAAAAGATAGTATAGTAACCATAAAAATTAATAAAAAAATTGCATAAATAATCCTACGGAAATAGCTGACGCAATTAACAAATATTTTATCGAAAAAGTCAATCCCATTCCGGATGCCGGGAAAAAGTGACTAGTATAATCGATCGCCGATCAAATTCAATGTTTCTTGCACCAAGTTCATCACACCAGATGAATAAAATTATAAAAAATCTAAAAATTGCAAGCAGTGCAGGATATGATGACATTTCTACTGAAGTTGTGAAAGCGGTAAATGTAGATATCTGCCACGAACTGAATCATATTATAAACTTATGTATGGTTACAGGATATTTATTTCCAGCTATTCTTAAATTAGCGATTATTCTGCTGTGAAGCAGTAATGTGCAAACATTACTGTGTTTCGGTTTGAAGGGCACTGTGAGCTAGCGTAATCACTGGGCATATGAGACTTAAGAACTTATGTCTCAGGGTGATGGGCACAGTGTGTAGTCACACAGAAATGTTCTGGGTGAAACTGCATTTGTTATGGGCAGACGTTTGCACTTACCAGCAGGTGAACGTTTTGCGCGTTTTCATCACTTTGTATAATAAAAAAAAAAACCTATTGCGTTACTAACAATTTTGACAAAGAAATTAAATTACTATCTCGAAAGAAATAAAATTCTGTGTACTTAACAAAAACAATTTAGACAAAATAAAACGATAAATATGACCACTTATAAATTTATGGAAAATGTAATGTTAGGGATTTTATTATAAATTAATAGAGCCTTACACACTACCCTTTGATGTAGCAGGGCTGTTTTAGTAGAGTGAACACAAAGTCTACTGTTATCGCGGCGATTACGTATCATATTATCTGATAAGCAGGGAAACAAGTGACGATTGCTTCTAACAAATAGAGCCATTTCAAATATATAAAGTGATGGTAGTGTGAGAATTTTGTATTTAATCAATAGTGGCTTACAACTATCAGTGTTTTGGATACCGAAAATAGCGCGTAAGCATCGCTTTTGCATTTAAAATGTCATATCTTTGGTTGTTGAGTTAATCGAAAAAAAATAATGCCATATCTGATGACATATTCAGCAAGACAATAATACGCCGAGAGTAGCGCGTCAGTGTTATCATATCGCAATAACACAAACACAGACATGTTGGTTTAAACTGTTATTTTATACCTATAATAAGCACATGTTTTTGCAAATAAATACATCTTATCTTATCTTATCACTACCATACAGCAATGTTATACTATACAAAAAGGGTTACGGTAGGATCAGTGAGTTGTTGAGTTATCATACTAATAGCTAAATCGACAAAAGTTTAGTTATGCTAAATAAACATTTAATTTAAATCTACAGATATAAAAAAAAACAAATTAATGAATGTAAATAAATTAAAATTTAATTAAAATTAGGGAAGTATCAAATGCGTTACAGCAATTTATCAAAGAGTTAATAATTTATCAGACATAACGACAAACAAGTCACGTAATAAGGGCCTGCCCTGAGTGGTATTTGTCTACTAAATTGAACATTTCCAGGGCTGGAGAACAATTATCCCTTGTCTTAATATTGCCACTTTCTGTCAAATTAGGTCGAGGACTTTCCGAAGACACTGAATGGGTTTCTAGTAATGGTGATTATACAAAAAATGATTTCGGATGGCATTTGGTTTCTTTTAAGTCGTAGAAATAGTAATGCTATTCTGCAGGTCAGTTGTGTCGTCATCATCATCATTTCAGCTTACCTTAGTTATCTGATGAACATAGGCCACCACCCATAGATTGCCTCCAGGGTATCTCAGGTAAGCTTAGCTTGACAAAATAAATCTACCAGTCAGAGGTGATTTAAAATCGCCCCGTGTAAAAGTTGTTTTACTGCCACCAATAAAAATATTTTTCCACCACCCAAATGTGTGACTAGTTTCAAGTTAAATTATTCATGATAAATCTACTAAAACGGTTTAACTGAAATTATTGTAAGTGGATGTGGGATTAATACCATCTAGGTAGGTACCACCGCAGTGTCAGTCATTCTACCTCGAAGTAGTAGAATGCACATTTTACTGTGTTTCGGTTTGGAGGACACTGATAGCTACTGTAAATACTGGACATTACTGACTTAAGTACTGACATCTCAGGGTGACGGGCGATTTGGGGCGTATATATTCATTGGCCCCGTGAGGCGGTGGCTTAAGAGAATCTACCACCTGATCTCATCCCGTGGGTGTGATCAAAGTTGACAAAGGGAAATGAAAGACCAGAACATGGGCAGCAGTGTCTTCCTGGAACATCCGAGTAAATAGACTGCGGTTGCTAACCCGCCTGCCAAGCATGGCGACTATGGCAAAATCCCTCCGAAACGAGAGCTACTAACTTTTGTGGCAATCTGTGGGGGAGGCCTATGTTCAACAGTGGACTAATGTTAGGCTGAAACGACGACGACGATATATTCATTTAACGTTTCTTACATATATAGATAAATAACTACACTATGAATATTTGCCGAGTGTTGATAAAAACTCCTGAAGATACTCCTGTGGTTGTTTGTTTTTACATGAAACTGGGAGCTTTTTTTTAAATCTCTTTTACTTATGGCACGAATGGTGGGCTGTGTGTGTGGCCTCTGCCTACCCCTTTATTTGGGGGAAAGGTGTGACTAAATGTACGTATGTATACACTTTTTAAGTATTATAATATTTAAAAAAGTGTCTTTACACTATAGTAATTATTCATTTAAATGAAACTAATTTTACGGGTTTTATCGCGTTTAATTTTATTATTTATAACCCGATGTTTCGAGTGCTTTACAGCTGCTGCGCTGAAAAATGAAAAGTTTCATTTAAATGTGTAGTGTTCGCGTAAATATAAGAAATCATTATATAGTAATTATTGTTTACTAAAATGATAGCATTTTCAAAAACCTATGTTTGTATCCCTCGTTATAATTAAAGTATTTCTCATTTAAGAGTAGCTAATTCAAATACCTAAACAGATATAATTTTTATGCCACCAGCGGATTTTTCGTACAAATACAACTTAGAAACCATTAAGAAAAGAGCCTACTCCTTTCTCAAAGGTGGCAATGCAGCTGGAACTGTAAGTGTAACCACTGGTGTTGCAGATGTTCATGGGCGGCGGTGATAACGTACCTTCAAGTAAGCCGTATGTCAAAGTTCATTACATCCAAATCGCGCCAACTATTTTTGATCTCTCAAATAATTATTGCCTTTTTATGGGAGAGGGGCAAACGAGCAAGAGGCTCAACTGATGTTTAGTGATCACCACCGCCCATAAACATCCGCAATGCCAGAGGAATCGCGTTGCCGGCCTTTGAGAAAGGAATAGGCTCTTTTTTTGAAGTTCCCTAAGTCGCATCAGTTCACAAACCACTGGCGGTATCAGATTCCATAAAGTGGTCGTCCGTGGCAGAATATTCCGCGAAAAATTCCTCCATGTGGTGGAATGAAAACCATCAAGGTGGTGATGATGGAATATCGAGTCCTGCTACAATGAGCGATTGTGAAAATCAGCGACTGATATAATTCCGATCAATTCCCCGAAACACTTCCCATGGTAGATCCTGTAAAAAATTCCGAGAGAGAATGAGAGATGCAGCATCACTTCGCAAAGCCAGTGGATAAAGCCAATCGGAAAGAACCTGGTTGTCGACGATTCGAGCCGTTCTCCGTTGAATGTCATATGGAAGGAGCTGGCACGCCTCCCGCCAAGAGATGAGAACAGTCTCATATGGAGTACCATATGAGACCGAACTTGCGCCTCGTAAAGTTCCAAGCGGTTAGGCCGGCACTAAATAGGTTTTACCTTAGTTTAAAATACATCTAGAACAATCGATGTCAAAAATTTGTTGCGAAAATTTTTACTCTATTATTTTTATTTTATTTATACTTTATTAAGTTTGAGTAGCAATGATGGTAGCTAATAGCTACGTTTAACTGAAATGAAACTAAGTAAAAAAAAGGAATTAAAATAAAATGGTGTTTATTTAAAGAAAAAAAAACTATTATTCAGACACACATGATGATTCATCGTACAGGTATACATAACACAAAAAAATATAAACAAAAATAACGATATAAAAAACATGTTTGTGTGTGCTGTGATGAAGCGGTAGGGGGGACCGTCTTAGCATAACCCGCGGAATCGCAGCGTTGATTTTCAGACAACCACAAATTCAAGACAAACTACAGGAAGGACGGGCACTTGTTTGTTTGTTAGTCATATATGTATAAATAAATTAAAGTCATTTAAAACAAATTGTTTAATTAGCGAATTTCATTTACTGCGTTTTTATTTTTCCTTTAAAAAAGTCTGTTAACAGATCAGAACTTAAATTAAACGTAGAATGGTCGAATAAATAATTAACAGGGGGTCAGGGTAACCATATTAAACCATATAAAAAATTTTGTGGTCTGGCGCAAACGTCGGCAGTGGAAACGCGCACAACCGAAAGAGAACTTATTTGCGTGTAACTATTATGTACAATACATACAAATTAATAACTTACATTTAAAAGTAAAATCACGATTTTAGTGTATTTAACTATAGATATCTACCTATATAACAACAGACAGAAATATAAAATCGTATATTGGCGACATTACAGAATTTTCAACCCATTTTCATCCAGTGGGTGTCATAAAAGGTAACTAAACGAAATGCTAGAGAAATATCATGGCCTCCGATTGATGGTAAAATAACAAAAAAACATTTAATTTATACCAGACCCTAAATTGTCCAGACCGGTTACGGGCAGCAGCGTCTAAGGTCGCGAAATGTCAAATAAAAAAAATTGCGCGAAAAACGCACGGTGCTGGAATGCCAACCTTTTGCATTTAGGAGTAAAATGTTCGTAAAATCCTTCTAAAAACGGATTTCTATCATTTTTCTTTCCATCATAAACAGAAGATCTTCTCATAAAATCGTCTACATTATAGAATTAACCTATCATGCACTGGTAGCAAGCAAGTTGAAGTGTAAGATAAACATTATACTCGTCATAAATCCTAGCATCAGTTAGACGATCTTCGTACTAAGAACCCTATCTTCTTTATTGCTTGTACACGTTTTACTGAAATTGTTACGAGGGCAACACGATAGGTTTCAGACGTATTACATTGTATAGGTCTTTATCGTTATATATAATATATGCTCTGTTTATAAATATTTATATGGTTTGTAATGAAACAGTAGATTATTTAAATCAGTTTCATAAAATTTGTGAATTATAATGCAAAATAACTTAAATAACTATACGCTAGTAAAAATAAAAACATTTTTTAAATAGGAGACGGTGACGTGACGAGCAAAACATTCGCCTGATAATAAGCACGTCTGCCCATAACAACTGCTGTGTAACCCACAATATTTCCGTGCGGCGCCGCTACTTTTACTGCTGGTAGGATTCCTATGCAGGAATCCGTCTAGGTAGGTACCACCCCAGGGCCAGTTATTCTGCCGTGAAGCAGTGGTGTGAGCTAGCGTAATCAATGGGCATTTGAGACTTTAAGAACTGAAGTCTCAGGATGACGGGCGCAGTGTGGTGTCACACAGAAATATTCTGGGTGACACAGCATTTGTTGTGGGCGGATGTTGCACTTACCATGGTAAAACGTTTTTGCTCGTTTCGTCACTTTATATAATAATAATTAAAAACTGCGCTCATCACCCTAGCAGTAGTAGAGTAATTACACTAGCTTTCAGTACCCTTCAGATCGAAACACAGTAATGCTGGCACACTACTACTTCACGGCATACTATTAGTATAGGTTTTAACACTTTATTATAAAAAAATATTTTGGTTAAGTTTACGTGTCTGGGAACACTGAGGCCGCCGTGAACTCATCCATATCTCTAGAGAAAAGAAAAGCTTTGCTTATTCGCCACTGGCCAGCAAGTACGCAACTGAGTACTTACTTTCCGGCGCCTTGGAACTGAACAGACTTGGAAATGCCTAACGCATAACCGCTTTCACGGCAACGCTCGCGCACACATCCGCGACCCCACCGGCGCTGGCCGCCTACCATCGGCGGCCCCTCGAGATAGGAGAGAATTGCGTCTCTCCTCTCTCCTTCCTAGTAAGGTGCGCCGAAACACACGACGCGCCTTCCAGCACGGCCCCCTTGTGCGCGCAACGAACCACCCCCACCACCCCGAGTCCGCCACGTGGCAGCAGATCTGATCTGTTGCTCTGCCGCCAACCACATTTTGGCCGCGGAGGATAGGGAGAGAGGCAACGACATACCAACACTCCTCTCCCTCGGCGGCCCTACCACCGCCGCATCTACGGTGCGGTCCCCGCCAAAGTCGCCGGGGACAGGGAGAGAGGCAACGCAACACCTACACTCCTCCAGTTCGTATCCAGAGTGGGCTTGTACCGTAGAATACCCACGGTTTCTTAATTCTTCAAGACTTATAATAGTTAATTCGTTGATATTTTTGTTACTAGTGATAGGATTTCTACAGGAATTGTAGGAATCCATCAAGGTAGGTACAGCCCCAGAGCCAGTTAGTCTGCCCTGAAGCAGTAGTGTGAAATCATTATTGTGTTTCGGTCTAAAGGGTACGGAGAACTAATGTAATTACTGGGCATATGAGACTTAAGAACGGTGACTCACGGTGACGGGCGGATCCCAGCATTTGTTATGGTCAGATATATTTTCCAAGACTTATAAGATATTAGTTATGCATTCTTAGATATGCTTGTAACATTAAACTAAGTGAACAGATCGACATACTCGTACTTTTAATACAAGAGCTTGGTACTGGAAATGTTCCTCGCAAAGAGAATTGAATTGTTTTTAATAGTAATAGTAATAGTCCCTGAAATTCAAACTCATGTATTCGTGCAACCATATAAGTTTGATTCAAATTTTAAAAGAATGCACGAGTTGAATATCTTGCTTCTGTATTTGTACATTTTTGATTTTGAGCAACATAACGTTTACAGTTTCTATTTAAGCAATGTACGAGTATAATGTGAAGAATAGAAAGGAAGAAAGAAAAGGTTTATGGGTACCAACAAAATACATACAAATAGAAATACAATATATATATATATATATAGTAGTATATAATATGTGTCTATAATATGTGCAAATTCATGTCAATAGCTAGTAGTCATCGAGTTAAATCATATCGTACAGTCACACAGACTTATAGATACTTCTATTTTTTTTAAAGTATGTATGGTATAGGTGTTCGAAAAGAGTACTCTTTGCCGAGGTGCCCAAGGTATTGTACGGAAAGCCTTCGTTTGTACAGAATGACACTATAATATGCAATATTGTCACTATAACGCTCGTGGGAACGCAATTAGGATGAGAATTTTTCGACTCGTACCAAAATGGTGGCGACATGGTGCGCCATCTGTAACGTCTCGTTTCCCGCGGGGACGAAAATTGGGCTTTGGGTGTGCTCTCTGCCTACCCCTTATATGGTAAAAGGCGATGATTGTATGTGTGTATTTTAAATAATAATTAACATACATAAAGCAATGTCATTATACCTAGTGGTAAAGCTTAAGTTGCGATTATACTAGTGCCAACACATGACCCAGCAGTAGATTTTTCCCAAGGCGTAGCAGGTGCCGCGGAGCTCATATAAATTGTAATTATATTTGTTTGACAAGGTTGCCATAACTACTAATGTATGGTATAAAAAACATCGTAAAAAAGCTCATAAAAGGTCATAAAGATCACTCAATTCAGCTATGTTAACTTTGTTAGAGCGCAATGTAGTAATCACACATTTCCCTTGTCGGTTATTGGTCTATACTGCACTTTACGTTGCCATAAAACTGTTTTGCATATTATTTGGTACGATAGAAACTATTGACGGGAGTTATATATCTAGGGTATTATAATTTATTTCATAATATCAAAAATGATCTGTACTTTCCTCAAACGTCAAATATTGTGACAGTATTCCCGAATATGATATTACAAAGGTACGAAAACAAGGACTCAAGCAGACCTGCGATAGATATTGTAACAGCAAACTTAATTTCTGGGAAAAAAATGATGTTCGATTTGTAGTTTCTGATTGCTGAGATACGTGACTCTCCTCGACAGATGAATAAAACCAAATATGCTTTTTTTATTTTTTTATTTGCATTTCATATGAATCATGGTACTCGTATATTAAGTGTTCGGAAATTATTTAAACGGTATCACATATTTCGCCGTTATTGTCATGATAAGTGTTTCAAAAATCATTTTCAAATTTCATTGAATAGCATATTTAATATTCTTTCCTCATTGCCTACGTTTTACTAACGAAAACAGTAAAAATTAAAATGAAAGCGAAAGCCAATAAAATTAAAATAAAATATTTCAATTAATTTTATTGCACTCTATAAAGACCTATAATATTTTACTCTGTCTTCAAATAATGATTAGTTGTTATCAGTAAGTTTTAATTTGTCATAGTTAAAATATAAAATTGTCGAAAATAGTTTATGGTTTACTGGTGGTAGGACTCCTAAGCAGGAATCCGTCTAGGTAGGTACCACCCTAGGGCCAGTTATTCTGCCGTAAGCTGTAGTGTGCAAACATTACTGTGTTTCGGTTTGAAAGGCACTGAGAACTTATGTCTCAGGGTGACTCAGGCGCGGTGTGGTGCTACACATAAATATTCTGAGTAACACAGCATCTGTTATGGGCAGACGTTGCACTTACACCATCGGGTAAAAATTTTGCTCATCTCGTCACTTAATGATATGAAAAAAAAATAGTTAGAAATAAGTTTTCTAACTGTATTCGTAGTTTCATGTGAACTAAGGATTATATGGTTTTATTTTGACGAATAATCTTCGCATATTTTAAGCTCAATTACCTTCAGAAATGTTAAAAAAATTAGTATAGTTCAGTTAACAGGGCTACTTTTAAATTTTCTAGAGTTAAATTTATCCAGGCCGGTGTCGAGCAGCGACATTTTAGATGCAGTGGTACAACTGCGATACAGATGCCAATCTAAGCGTTACCCACTAACCCTCCCAACTACGGGAATGACTATGCTTTGTGGTTGGCTGGATACAGTCGTATAAGAGGTTTTAAATAAGTAATGGATGGAATGGAATGTTTGCACACTACTGCTTCACGGCAGAATAACTGCCCTGGGGACCACTAGACGGATTCCTGCATAGGAATGTTCATTCTGTCACATTAGGAATCCTAATGTGACAGAATGAACACTGTGATACGCTGGAATCGAAGTTACGGTACATTTAAAAGGAAACGAAATAGTGTTAAGAATTACTTTCTCTTGGCATTTGTGCATTTGGATAGGCTTTTTCCGTTTGCTGGCAGAAAAAAAGTTTATGAGATGTCGCTACGTGACTTGAGAGTGTTATCAATTCTGAGTGCTAAAACGACGTCTAAAGTGACTCGGAAATTGTGAGATCTTCGAAACGAGTGTAGAAGTGTAATGTCATACTCGAAAAACCTTTGATGAAAGCTTTCGTTAATTTGTTTCTTTTTTCTATATCGCTTTTAAAGTTTATATACCGGACAATCTTTAACAAAAAACGAATGGAAACTAATAACTAACAAATAACTAGTAAACCAATAACTAACAAATAAATTAAGCATTAATACAAATGATCGGGATATGAACTTGCATACAAGTTAACACTTTTGCTAGTGATCTACATTAGTACAGACGTATCTAAAGAAATCAACTAGCCTATGAGTATGAGCGTGATTTGGTTCGTATCGGGTAAAACATTTGGACACAAATTAAGTCGATGTTTGTACTTAATAGTAAAACAGTAAATATTTCTCATTTTATAGTTGATGACGGATTTTAATTCAGTAAAAGTTGTGAACATGAAATATTATATTTCTAAAAGAAATAATACATTACTGGTGGTAGGATTCCTATGCAGGTATAGTCTAAGTAGGTACCAACCTAGGGCCAGTTATTCTGTCATGAACCAGTAGTCTGCAATAATTACTGTGTTTCGGTTGGTAGGGCACTATAATTACTGTGTTTGGGTTTGAAGGGCACTGTGACCTAGTATAATCACTGGCCATATGAGACTTAGAACTGATTGTCTCGGGAGTCGGGCGCAATGTGGTGTCACACAGAAATGTTCTGGGTGACACAGCATCTGCTATGGGCAGACGTTGCACTTACCATAAGGTGAACGTTTTGCCCGATTCATCACATTATCCAATTTAAAAAAACTTAGACAAGCACAAGCACAACTCAAACACTCACATTCACGCCTTTTTTCCAAAGGGGGTTTTTCCCACTTTTCGCCCCCTCGGGAAGCGAGACATGTTGCGATTCCACGGGCAGTCGCATATTCTGCACGAATAGAGGCTGTCTCTTTGGTCGCCTCTTAAGATACCACGCTAGGAAAGAGGTAGGTGCTGTTCCACTCTGAAGAAAACGATTTCTGTTTTAGCTGTTAAATGTTGGAATGACCATCTCAATGTTGTCATACCTGAAATCGGTTGACCAAATGTTATGCTTCCAGTCACAGAAACTTCATATAGCTCCATATTTTGTTTATTTATTCCATAAAAAATTGTGCCGTGTACGTGCATATTACGTGAAGTAGTCAGATTTTTTTTAAATCGTTCCAAAATGTATTTATATTTACAGTTTTATAGTATTTGTAATACTGGTACATCTGCTTTTAAAGTTTCTTTATGTAGTTCTTTATGTACTTTTTTCGGGGGTAGGCGTCAAATAAGCAACACGTATTTTCGAATCAGATTTAATTTTTTAAAATTAATATTAAATAATTTTGAATTTAATAACATTTTTACTGTAAATTATGTATATGTGAGAGACACCACCTACCAGCAAAAGTTCTCCTTTCGATATTCACTTCCTTTCATTGTTCACTAGTAATAATAACTGATACAGCATGGACTCATTGAAGCAATAATTTTCTGCAATGACTGAGATGTTTTACGCGAAGATGGACGAATTTCAGCAGGATTTGGAGAGGAACTCAGCTGGCAAGACCTCTGCGACCACTTCATCGATAGCTGCCGACTTCGAGTCCTTCAAAACTTTCATTCTGATTGCATTAAACACTTTGCAGCAACAGATGGAGCTTCTACGACTGGACATGGATCGTCAGGAGATGCGGAGAAGCCGCAAGATGCTGCTTTTGCATGGCATGCCTGAGGCGAAGACGGAAGACCTCGTTGCTCGCGTCACCACAGTGGTCGCCGAACATTTGGACCTGCCAAATTTTTCCAGCTCGAGCATCAAGGCCAGTTATCGCCTTGGACGTCCATCGAATGGCAGACCAGGCCTGTTGTTATAAAGTTCAATGAAGTTGCTGTCCGTAACAAAGTTTGGTTCGCGAAAACTAAATTCAAGGGCACTGGCATCACTCAGTCTGAGTTTTTTAAACAAAGCCTCGGCATGATGTATTTCTGGAAGCTCGGAAGCGCTTTGGAATTTCAAAGTGTTGGACGCGCGATGGCTACATATTTATCATAGGCTCGGATGGGACCCGCCATCAAGTGGAACGTTTGCGCGAGCTTGAGACCATTCCCGTTGGGCCATCTTCAGCACATACAGCAAAATACTGTCTAAAGTTATCAACAGCGCAGGAGATATTGTTGTGCCACAGATGTACAAGCAAACACAGAGTCATTACCTCGTCCTAGCCTACCCGGGCTCTATGTAATGCTCCTACGATGAGATCATTAGCTGGTAAGGTAGCAGTATCAGAGACACTGGGGAAAATCCCAATACAACCAGATCCGAAAACTAAGCACAAAAAAGTCTTTGGCTGAGATTCAAATCAAGGACCCGTGGCGTAGAGGTCCGGTATTTTGATGACTAGATCATGTTGTCGTCAAATTTTATACGAGTATCACGGTATCTTAGACTGGATAAAAGTGAATGGTACTAAAATTTAAAAATAAAATGAAACAATAATGTACTAGTTATTATACTTGTTCTTAACTTGGGTTAAAAACTCAATTTCAACATTACCGAAATATTTATTTATTATTTATTTAAATCTTTACTGCTTTCTATACTATAAAAAGATACAAAGGGCGGACTTAATGCCTTTAGGCATTTTCTCCCAGTCAACCCATGGAGTGGTGAGATTTTGATTAGGTGTAGCAATAAAGGAAAACAGAGAAAGAAAGAAAGATCAATCATTAATAACATAACTACAAAAAAACGAAATATTAAAGCAATAACTTTATTTAAAATTGAGTTTTATACGATTTCAACACACACAGAGTGTAGAGGGGAGGAAAATTATGATTCATAACGTCACATAATTGACACCAAAAACTTTCTGCGAAGTGATTATTATTTTATTTGAGGGAAGTGTGTTTTTCTGGAGTGATTTTTCTGGTAATCTGACAGACGAAGAGACAGATATTCGAGAAGAAATAAGCTTATTATGTCAATCATTCTGCCAGAATTCGTACATTCGTATACGCATGAGCACAATTATTCAACGTTGCTCTAAAAATTCTGTGACAATGTTATGAGTTTAGAAGTCATGCTAAACTGTACAAAACATTTTATAACTTAGCAATGCTTAAACTAACAGAATTTGCAAGCACACAAAATATTTGTTCGCTAAAACAGGATCATATCAAAAACAATATATAATACGCGATCTACCAATATAATATAGTTATTCTATATCTCTTCGTCAGTCATTACTAGATTCAAAGAACCATTGAACACAGATGAAACTGCTGATCCATGTAAAGTATTATCATCATTATCATTTCAGCCTATCACTAGTCCGCTGAACATAGACCTCCCCCGTAGATTGCCACAAAAGTTTTTAGCTCTCTTTCTGGGGGGATTTTACGTTTAGTTGCCACTTTTTTTGTTGCTTAGATTGACAAAATAACTTTAACAGACACGAGGTGATGTAAGATTTCGCCCCATGGTAAAAGTTTTTACTGGTGGTAGGACTCCTATGCAGGAATCCGTCTATGTAGGCACCGCAGTGTCAGTTATTTCGCCGTGAAGCAGTAGCTAACTAATCAAGCGACCCCGAGGAGGACGATGACTCGAAGTGGTCTCGAGTCATCGTGATAGCACCGAGAGAGTGCTGGGGGCAGTGAGTGCTGTCCCCGGGTCGGGCTAAAATTTTAGCAAAGCGAAGGAGGGGTCGCGGTTGCGTTCCGAATGGAGATCCCGTGACTCCTCGTAAGCGCTAATGGAGACCACCGTGGGTTATAGTCGGCTGCCCCCCTGGCCAGTCGGGTAGCCATGTAGGATTTCCCCACATACAAAAAAAAAGTAATCTAACTAAAAAATAATACTTGATAAATGATGTCTCAATGTGAAAGCGCAGTGCGTCACCACACATAAATGTTTTGGATGATACTGCATTTGTTATGAGCATACGTTGCGGTAATTATCAGGTGAAGAATCGTTTCATAATGTTCTTAAATTAAAACATAAACGTTAATTTAACACACACAAACAACAAATTTACATACAAATTACGAAAAAGAAAAAGTTTAGTAGTAAAGTAACAGCCTATAAATTTCCTACTGGTGAGAACGAACAGGCCTCTCATTTCTGAACCAATAATACTCGTAGGCTATGGACAAATTTTATGTTCATAATAATAAGCGGTTTTCGCTGTTCATGTTAATTTGATGTCGGAGGTGATTTGATTATGTACTGTTTCAATAACTCACTTCATTAATAACGCTAATGATTGGTACTATCTTTTCCTATCTCGTACGAGTTACATTATTAATTTCACGTTAATCAATGTGACATTCCATACGAATTGTTTTCTAACATAACTGCTAAAACTGCTTGTGTAATCGATAAAACCATCACAAAGATTTTATGTAATAACTGTTTATGATTTATCTTTATTAAAAAAAACCAAGCCCCACAGTAGGATTTCTCCTGTATCGTGGGTGCATTATACAGCCATAAATTTCACATGCGACGAATACAGACATAAGTAAAGCATAGCCTCCGGTTATAGATATATTACCAATCCATTTTTCTCAACCAAAGTCGTTTCTTCTTAATTACTTCTCCTTACTACCGTCAACATATCAATTAGCTCCTCAAGTAATAGTGCAGACATTTTCTTCAAACATTTCTTAAATTAGTAGTATTTTCTACCCTCCTGCTCGCGAGTATCTTCCAACGAAGATGCAAAGGCGCATGGCAAACATTTTACTACACATTTTAAAAAAAACAGCTGTTTTAATGACTTGGTGGGGGCAATGGTTAATTAATTGGCTTTTCATCATGACTTAACATAAGCGTCCTCCAAATATCGCCACGAAACATTGTAGCTCTCATTCAGGGGGGATTTTGGCATAGTTGCCACGCTTGGCAGGCTGGTTAGCAACCGCAGTTTATTTATTCAGATGTTCCAGAAAGATGCTGCTGCCCATATCCTGATTTTTATTTTCCCTCTGTCAACTTTTACGACACCCACGGGATGTGATTGGGTTGTAGATTATCTTCCACACTGCCCAATTAATTGAACTTCCTGTAAAAAAAATAGTGACATTAAATTTTTGGCACACCAATAAGCGCGATTGTGGTGAAAATACCAAAAAAATGTTTATTAAAAGCATATCTTACTCAAATATTAACCGTACCAATGAACTCAAACATAGCTTATCAGCATTTTATAGAGGATTTCAGAATTTTGTATGGTGTTTGTTACCTACAATGACATTTTTAATAAAAGTCAATAGCAAACCAAAGTAAGATTCACCTGAAGTTAAGGTTTGTATTAGAAGGAAAAGGAGTTGCTATGGAAATTTAGATTAAACCCTACGAAAGCTAATAAACTAAAATATATTAATGATATACCAAACAAAATGTTTAAAAATATTATAACGATTACAAAACGTGTACAAAATAACTATAAAATAAAACTTTAGTTAATAAAAGCAAAACTGTGTGACGATTAATAAATCAGACAAATCCCAAAAGATATGTATAGTAACCATAAAAATTAATAAAAAAAATTGCATAAATAATCCTACGGAAATAGCTGACGCAATTAACAAATATTTTATCGAAAAAGTCAATCCCATTCCGGATGCCGGGAAAAAGTGACTAGTATAATCGATCGCCGATCAAATTCAATGTTTCTTGCACCAAGTTCATCACACCAGATGAATAAAATTATAAAAATCTAAAAATTGCAAGCAGTGCAGGATATGATGACATTTCTACTGAAGTTGTGAAAGCGGTAAATGTAGATATCTGCCACGAACTGAATCATATTATAAACTTATGTATGGTTACAGGATATTTATTTCCAGCTATTCTTAAATTAGCGATTATTCTGCTGTGAAGCAGGTAATGTGCAAACATTACTGTGTTTCGGTTTGAAGGCACTGTGAGCTAGCGTAATCACTGGGCATATGAGACTTAAGAACTTATGTCTCAGGGTGATGGGCACAGTGTGTAGTCACACAGAAATGTTCTGGGTGAAACTGCATTTGTTATGGGCAGACGTTGCACTTACCAGCAGGTGAACGTTTTGCGCGTTTCATCACTTTGTATAATAAAAAAAAAAACCTATTGCGTTACTAACAATTTTGACAAAGAAATTAAATTACTATCTCGAAAGAAATAAAATTCTGTGTACTTAACAAAAACAATTTAGACAAAATAAAACGATAAATATGACCACTTATAAATTTATGGAAAATGTAATGTTAGGGATTTTATTATAAATTAATAGAGCCTTACACACTACCCTTTGATGTAGCAGGGCTGTTTTAGTAGAGTGAACACAAAGTCTAGCTGTTATCGCGGCGATTACGTATCATATTATCTGATAAGCAGGAAACAAGTGACGATTGCTTCTAACAAATAGAGCCATTCAAATATATAAAGTGATGGTAGTGTGAGAATTTTGTATTTAATCAATAGTGGCTTACAACTATCAGTGTTTGGATACCGAAAATAGCGCGTAAGCATCGCTTTTGCATTTAAAATGTCATATCTTTGGTTGTTGAGGTTAATCGAAAAAAAATAATGCCATATCTGATGACATATTCAGCAAGACAATAATACGCCGAGAGTAGCGCGTCAGTGTTATCATATCGCAATAACACAAACACAGACATGTTGGTTTAAACTGTTATTTATACTATAATAGCACATGTTTTTGCAAATAAATACATCTTATCTTATCTTATCACTACCATACAGCAATGTTATACTATACAAAAAGGGTTACGGTAGGATCAGTGGGTTGTTGAGTTATCATACTAATAGCTAATCGACAAAAGTTTAGTTATGTTAAATAAACATTTAATTTAAATCTACAGATATAAATAAAACAAATTAATGAATGTAAATAAATTAAAATTAGGGAAGTATCAAATGCGTTTACAGCAATTTATCAAAGAGTTAATAATTTATCAGACATAATGACAAACAAGTCACGTAATAAGGGCCTGCCCTGAGTGGTATTTGTCTACTAAATTGAACATTTCCAGGGCTGGAGAACAATTATCCCTTGTCTTAATATTGCCACTTTCTGTCAAATTAGGTCGAGGACTTTCCGAAGACACTGAATGGGTTTTCTATGTAATGGTGATTATACAAAAAATTGAATTTCGGATGGCATTTGGTTTCTTTTAAGTCGTAGAAATAGTAATGCTATTCTGCAGGTCAGTTGTGTCGTCATCATCATCATTTCAGCTTACCTTAGTTATCTGATGAACATAGGCCACCACCATAGATTGCCTCCAGGGTATCTCAGGTAAGCTTAGCTTGACAAAATAAATCTACCAGTCAGGAGGTGATTTAAAATCGCCCCGTGTAAAAGTTGTTTTACTGCCACCAATAAAAATATTTTTCCACCACCCAAATGTGTGACTAGTTTCAAGTTAAATTATTCATGATAAATCTACTAAAACGGTTTAACTGAAAATTATTGTAAGTGGATGTGGGATTAATACCATCTAGGTAGGTACCACCGCAGTGTCAGTCATTCTACCTCGAAGTAGTAGAATGCACATTTTACTGTGTTTCGGTTTGGAGGACACTGATAGCTACTGTAAATACTGGACATTACTGACTTAAGTACTGACAATCTCAGGGTGACGGGCGATTTGGGGCGTATATATTCATTGGCCCCGTGAGGCGGCGGCTTAAGAGAATCTACCACCCGATCTCATCCCGTGGGTGTGGTCAAAGTTGACAAAGGGAAATGAAAGACCAGAAGATGGGCAGCAGTGTCTTCCTGGAACATTCGAGTAAAGAGACTGCGGTTGCTAACCTGCCTGCCAAGCATGGCGAGGCGAAAATCCCTCCAAAAACGAGAGCTACTAACTTTTGTGGCAATCTATGGGGGAGGCCTATGTTCAACAGTGGACTATGTTAGGCTGAAACGACGACGACGATATATTATATATTTAAACGTTTCTTACATATATAGATAAATAACTACACTGATGAATATTTGATACTCCTGTGGTTGTTGTTTTTACATGAAACTGGGAGCTTTTTTAAATCTCTTTTACTTATGGCACGAATGGTGGGCTGTTGTGGGTGGCCTCTGCCTACCCCTTATTTGGGGGAAAGGTGTGACTAAATGTTAACGTATGTATACACTTTTTAAGTATTATAATATTCAAAAAAGTGTCTTTACATTAAAGTAATTATTCATTTAAATTAAACTAATTTACGGATTTATCGCGTTAATTTGTTATTTATAACTCGAAATTTCGAGTGCTTTACAGCTGCTGCGCTGTAAAATTAGTTTCATTTAAATGTTTAGTGTTCGCGTAAATATAAGAAATCATTATATAGTAATTATTGTTTACTAAAATGATAGCATTTTCAAAAACCTATGTTTGTATCCCTCGTTATAATTAAAGTATTTCTCAATTAAGAGTAGCTAATTCAAATACCTAAACAGATATAATTTTTTATGCCACCAGCGGATTTTTCGTACAAATACAACTTAGAAACCATTAAGAAAAGAGCCTACTCCTTTCTCAAAGGTGGCAATGCAGCTGGAACTGTAAGTGTAACCACTGGTGTTGCAGATGTTCATGGGCGGCGGTGATAACGTACCTTCAAGTAAGCCGTATGTCAAAGTTCATTACATCCAAATCGCGCCAACTATTTTTGATCTCTCAAATAATTATTGCCTTTTTTATGGGAGAGGGGGCAAACGAGCAAGAGGCTCAACTGATGTTTAGTGATCACCACCGCCCATAACATCCGCAATGCCAGAGGAATCGCGTTGCCGGCCTTTGAGAAAGGAATAGGATCTTTTTTTGAAGGTCCCTAAGTCGCATCAGTTCACAAACCACTGGCGGCATCAGATTCCATAAAGTGGTCGTCCGTGGCAGAATATTCCGCGAAAAATTCCTCCATGTGGTGGAATGAAAACCATCAAGGTGGTGATGATGGAATATTGAGTCCTGCTACAATGAGCGATTGTGAAAATCAGCGACTGATATAATTCCGATCAATTCCCCGAAACACTTCCCATGGTAGATCCTGTAAAAAATTCCGAGAGAGAATGAGAGATGCAGCATCACTTCGCAATCCCAGTGGATACAGCCAATCGGAAAGAACCTGGTTGTCGACGATTCGAGCCGTTCTCCGTTGAATGTCATATGGAAGGAGCTGGCACGCCTCCCGCCAAGAGATGAGAACAATCTCATATGGAGTACCATATGAGACCGAACTTGCGCCTCGTAAAGTTCCAAGCGGTAGGCCGGCACTAAATAGGTTTTACCTTAGTTTAAAATACATCTAGAACAATCGATGTCAAAAATTTGTTGCGAAAATTTTACTCTATTATTTTTATTTTTATTTATACTTTATTAAGTTTGAGTAGCAATGATGGTAGCTAATAGCTACGTTTAACTGAAATGAAACTAAGTAAAAAAAGGAATTAAAAATAAAATGGTGTTTATTTAAAGAAAAAAAAAACTATTATTCAGACACACATGATGATTCATCGTACAGGTATACATAACACAAAAAAATATAAACAAAAATAACGATATAAAAAACATGTTTGTGTGTGCTGTGATGAAGCGGTAGGGGGGACCGTCTAGCATAACCCGCGGAATCGCAGCGTTGATTTTCAGACAACCACAAATTCAAGACAAACTACAGGAAGGGACGGGCACTTGTTTGTTTGTTAGTCATATATGTATAAATAAATTAAAGTCATTTAAAACAAATTGTTTAATTAGCGAATTTCATTTACTGCGTTTTTATTCTTCCTTTAAAAAAGTCTGTTAACAGATCAGAACTTAAATTAAACGTAGAATGGTCGAATAAATAATTAACAGGGGGTCGGGTAACCATATTAAACCATATAAAAAATTTTGTGGTCTGGCGCAAACGTCGGCAGTGGAAACGCGCACAACCGAAAGAGACTTATTTGCGTGTAACTATTATGTACAATACATACAAATTAATAACTTACATTTAAAAGTAAAATCACGATTTAGTCTATTTAAACTATAGATATCTACCTATATAACAACAGACAGAAATATAAAACCGTATATTGGCGACATTACAGATTTTTCAACCCATTTTCATCCAGTGGGTGTCATAAAAGGTAACTAAACGAAATGCTAGAGAAATATCATGGCCTCCGATTGATGGTAAAATAACAAAAAAAACATTTAATTTATACCCAGACCCTAAATTGTCCAGACCGGTTACGGGCAGCAGCGTCTAAGGTCGCGAAATGTCAAATAAAAAAATTGCGCGAAAAACGCACGGTGCTGGAATGCCAACCTTTTGCATTTAGGAGTAAAATGTTCGTAAAATCCTTCTAAAAACGGATTTCTATCATTTTTCTTTCCATCATAAACAGAAGATCTTCTCATAAAATCGTCTACATTATAGAATTAACCTATCATGCACTGGTAGCAAGCAAGTTGAAGTGTAAGATAAACATTATACTCGTCATAAATCCTAGCATCAGTTAGACGATCTTCGTACTAAGAACCCTATCTTCTTTATTGCTTGTACACGTTTTACTGAAATTGTTACGAGGGCAACACGATAGGTTTCAGACGTATTACATTGTATAGGTCTTTATCGTTATATATAATATATGCTCTGTTTATAAATATTTATATGGTTTGTAATGAAACAGTAGATTATTTTAAATCAGTTTCATAAAATTTGTGAATTATAATGCAAAATAACTTAAATAACTATACGCTAGTAAAAATAAAAACATTTTTTTAAATAGGAGACGGTGACGTGACGAGCAAAACATTCGCCTGATAATAAGCACGTCTGCCCATAACAACTGCTGTGTAACCCACAATATTTCCGTGCGGCGCCGCTACTTTTACTGCTGGTAGGATCCTATGCAGGAATCCGTCTAGGTAGGTACCACCCCAGGGCCAGTTATTCTGCCGTGAAGCAGTGGTGTGAGCTAGCGTAATCAATGGGCATTTGAGACTTAAGAACTGAAGTCTCAGGATGACGGGCGCAGTGTGGTGTCACACAGAAATATTCTGGGTGACACAGCATTTGTTGTGGGCGGATGTTGCACTTACCATGGTAAACGTTTTGCTCGTTTCGTCACTTTATATAATAATAAATTAAAAACTGCGCTCATCACCCTAGCAGTAGTAGAGTAATTACACTAGCTTTCAGTACCCTTCAGATCGAAACACAGTAATGCTGGCACACTACTACTTCACGGCATACTATTAGTATAGGTTTTAACACTTTATTATAAAAAAATATTTTGGTTAAGTTTACGTGTCTGGGAACACTGAGGCCGCCGTGAACTCATCCATATCTCTAGAGAAAGAAAAAGCTTTGCTTATTCGCCACTGGCCAGCAAGTACGCAACTGAGTACTTACTTTCCGGCGCCTTGGAACTGAACAGACTTGGAAATGCCTAACGCATAACCGCTTTCACGGTCAACGCTCGCGCACACATCCGCGACCCCACCGGCGCTGGCCGCCTACCATCGGCGGCCCCTCGAGATAGGAGAGAATTGCGTCTCTCCTCTCTCCTTCCTAGTAAGGTGCGCCGAAACACACGACGCGCCTTCCAGCACGGCCCCCCTTTGTGCGCGCAACGAACCACCCCCACCACCCCGAGTCCGCCACGTGGCAGCAGATCTGATCTGTTGCTCTGCCGCCAACCACATTTTGGCCGCGGAGGATAGGGAGAGAGGCAACGACATACCAACACTCCTCTCCCTCGGCGGCCCTACCACCGCCGCATCTACGGTGCGGTCCCGCCAAAGTCGCCGGGGACAGGGAGAGAGGCAACGCAACACCTACACTCCTCCAGTTCGTATCCAGAGTGGGCTTGTACCGTAGAATACCCACGGTTTCTTAATTCTTCAAGACTTATAATAGTTAATTCGTTGATATTTTTGTTACTAGTGATAGGATTTCTACAGGAATTGTAGGAATCCATCAAGGTAGGTACAGCCCCAGAGCCAGTTAGTCTGCCCTGAAGCAGTAGTGTGAAATCATTATTGTGTTTCGGTCTAAAGGGTACGGAGAACTAATGTAATTACTGGGCATATGAGACTTAAGAACGGTGACTCACGGTGACGGGCGGATCCAGCATTTGTTATGGTCAGATATATTTTCCAAGACTTATAAGATATTAGTTATGCATTCTTAGATATGCTTGTAACATTAAACTAAGTGAACAGATCGACATACTCGTACTTTTAATACAAGAGCTTGGTACTGGAAATGTTCCTCGCAAAGAGAATTGAATTGTTTTAATAGTAATAGTAATAGTCCCTGAAATTCAAACTCATGTATTCGTGCAACATATAAGTTTGATTCAAATTTTAAAAGAATGCACGAGTTGAATATCTTGCTTCTGTATTTGTACATTTTTGATTTTGAGCAACATAACGTTTACAGTTTCTATTTAAGCAATGTACGAGTATAATGTGAAGAATAGAAAGGAAGAAAGAAAAGGTTTATGGGTACCAACAAAATACATACAAATAGAAATACAATATATATATATATATATATAGTAGTATATAATATGTGTCTATAATATGTGCAAATTCATGTCAATAGCTAGTAGTCATCGAGTTAAATCATATCGTACAGTCACACAGACTTATAGATACTTCTATTTTTTTTAAAGTATGTATGGTATAGGTGTTCGAAAGAGTACTCTTTGCCGAGGTGCCCAAGGTATTGTACGGAAAGCCTTCGTTTGTACAGAATGACACTATAATATGCAATATTGTCACTATAACGCTCGTGGGAACGCAATTAGGATGAGAATTTTTCGACTCGTACCAAAATGGTGGCGACATGGTGCGCCATCTGTAACGTCTCGTTTCCCGCGGGGACGAAAATTGGGCTTTGGGTGTGCTCTCTGCCTACCCCTTATATGGTAAAAAGGCGATGATTGTATGTGTGTATTTTAAATAATAATTAACATACATAAAGCAATGTCATTATACCTAGTGGTAAAGCTTAAGTTGCGATTATACTAGTGCCAACACATGACCCAGCAGTAGATTTTTCCCAAGGCGTAGCAGGTGCCGCGGAGCTCATATAAATTGTAATTATATTTGTTTGACAAGGTTGCCATAACTACTAATGTATGGTATAAAAAACATCGTAAAAAAGCTCATAAAAGGTCATAAAGATCACTCAATTCAGCTATGTTAACTTTGTTAGAGCGCAATGTAGTAATCACACATTTCCCTTGTCGGTTATTGGTCTATACTGCACTTTACGTTGCCATAAAACTGTTTTGCATATTATTTGGTACGATAGAAACTATTGACGGGAGTTATATATCTAGGGTATTATAATTTATTTCATAATATCAAAAATGATCTGTACTTTCCTCAAACGTCAAATATTGTGACAGTATTCCCGAATATGATATTACAAAGGTACGAAAACAAGGACTCAAGCAGACCTGCGATAGATATTGTAACAGCAACTTAATTTCTGGGAAAAAAATGATGTTCGATTTGTAGTTTCTGATTGCTGAGATACGTGACTCTCCTCGACAGATGAATAAAACCAAATATGCTTTTTTTATTTTTTTATTTGCATTCATATGAATCATGGTACTCGTATATTAAGTGTTCGGAAATTATTTAAACGGTATCACATATTTCGCCGTTATTGTCATGATAAGTGTTTCAAAAATCATTTTCAAATTTCATTGAATAGCATATTTAATATTCTTTCCTCATTGCCTACGTTTTACTAACGAAAACAGTAAAAATTAAAATGAAAGCGAAAGCCAATAAAATTAAAATAAAATATTTTCAATTTAATTTTATTGCACTCTATAAAGACCTATAATATTTTACTCTGTCTTCAAATAATGATTAGTTGTTATCAGTAAGTTTTAATTTGTCATAGTTAAAATATAAAATTGTCGAAAATAGTTTATGGTTTACTGGTGGTAGGACTCCTAAGCAGGAATCCGTCTAGGTAAGTACCACCCTAGGGCCAGTTATTCTGCCGTAAAGCTGTAGTGTGCAAACATTACTGTGTTTCGGTATGAAAGGCACTGAGAACTTATGTCTCAGGGTGACTCAGGCGCGGTGTGGTGCTACACAGAAATATTCTGAGTAACACAGCATCTGTTATGGGCAGACGTTGCACTTACACCATCAGGTAAAAATTTTGCTCATCTCGTCACTTTATGATATGAAAAAAAAATTGTTATAAATAAGTTTTCTAACTGTATTCGTAGTTTCATGTGAACTAAAGATTATATGGTTTTCTTTTGACGAATAATCTTCGCATATTTTAAGCTCATTTACCTTTAGAAATGTTGAAAACATTAGTATAGTTCAGTTAACAGGGCTACTTTTAAATTTTCTAGAGTTAAATTTATCCAGGCCGGTGTCGAGCAGCGACATTTTAGATGCAGTGGTACAACTGCGATACAGATGCCAATCTAAGCGTTACCCACTAACCCTCCCAACTACGGGAATGACTATGCTTTGTGGTTGGCTGGATACAGTCGTAAAGAGGTTTTAAATAAGTAATGGATGGAATGGAATGTTTGCACACTACTGCTTCACGGCAGAATAACTGCCCTGGGGACCACTAGACGGATTCCTGCATAGGAATGTTCATTCTGTCACATTAGGAATCCTAATGTGACAGAATGAACACTGTGATACGCTGGAATCGAAGTTACGGTACATTTAAAAGGAACGAATAGTGTTAAGAATTACTTTCTCTTGGCATTTGTGCATTTGGATAGGCTTTTTCCGTTTGCTGGCAGAAAAAAGTTTATGAAGATGTCGCTACGTGACTTGAGAGTGTTATCAATTCTGAGTGCTAAAACGACGTCTAAAGTGACTCGGAAATTGTGAGATCTTCGAAAACGAGTGTAGAAGTGTAATGTCATACTCGAAAAACCTTTGATGAAAGCTTTCGTTAATTTGTTTCTTTTTCTATATCGCTTTTAAAGTTTATATACCGGACAATCTTTAACAAAAAACGAATGGAAACTAATAACTAACAAATAACTAGTAAACCAATAACTAACAAATAAATTAAGCATTAATACAAATGATCGGGATATGAACTTGCATACAAGTTAACACTTTTGCTAGTGATCTACATTAGTACAGACGTATCTAAAGAAATCAACTAGCCTATGAGTATGAGCGTGATTTGGTTCGTATCGGGTAAAACATTTGGACACAAATTAAGTCGATGTTTGTACTTAATAGTAAAACAGTAAATATTTCTCATTTTATAGTTGATGACGGATTTTAATTCAGTAAAAGTTGTGAACATGAAATATTATATTTCTAAAAGAAATAATACATTACTGGTGGTAGGATTCCTATGCAGGTATAGTCTAAGTAGGTACCAACCTAGGGCCAGTTATTCTGTCATGAACCAGTAGTCTGCAATAATTACTGTGTTTCGGTTGGTAGGGCACTATAATTACTGTGTTTGGGTTTGAAGGGCACTGTGACCTAGTATAATCACTGGCCATATGAGACTTAGAACTGATGTCTCGGGAGTCGGGGCGCAATGTGGTGTCACACAGAAATGTTCTGGGTGACACAGCATCTGCTATGGGCAGACGTTGCACTTACCATAAGGTGAACGTTTTGCCCGATTCATCACATTATCCAATTTAAAAAAACTTAGACAAGCACAAGCACAACTCAAACACTCACATTCACGCCTTTTTTCCAAAGGGGGTTTTTCCCACTTTTCGCCCCCTCGGGAAGCGAGACATGTTGCGATTCCACGGGCAGTCGCATATTCTGCACGAATAGAGGCTGTCTCTTTGGTCGCCTCTTAAGATACCACGCTAGGAAAGAGGTAGGTGCTGTTCCACTCTGAAGAAAACGATTTCTGTTTTAGCTGTTAAATGTTGGAATGACCATCTCAATGTTGTCATACCTGAAATCGGTTGACCAAATGTTATGCTTCCAGTCACAGAAACTTCATATAGCTCCATATTTTTGTTTATTTATTCCATAAAAAATTGTGCCGTGTACGTGCATATTACGTGAAGTAGTCAGATTTTTTTTAAATCGTTCCAAAATGTATTTATATTTACAGTTTTATAGTATTTGTAATACTGGTACATCTGCTTTTAAAGTTTCTTTATGTAGTTCTTTATGTACTTTTTTCGGGGGTAGGCGTCAAATAAGCAACACGTATTTTCGAATCAGATTTAATTTTTTAAAATTAATATTAAATAATTTTGAATTTAATAACATTTTTACTGTAAATTATGTATATGTGAGAGACACCACCTACCAGCAAAAGTTCTCCTTTCGATATTCACTTCCTTTCATTGTTCACTAGTAATAATAACTGATACAGCATGGACTCATTGAAGCAATAATTTTCTGCAATGACTGAGATGTTTTACGCGAAGATGGACGAATTTCAGCAGGATTTGGAGAGGAACTCAGCTGGCAAGACCTCTGCGACCACTTCATCGATAGCTGCCGACTTCGAGTCCTTCAAAACTTTCATTCTGATTGCATTAAACACTTTGCAGCAACAGATGGAGCTTCTACGACTGGACATGGATCGTCAGGAGATGCGGAGAAGCCGCAAGATGCTGCTTTTGCATGGCATGCCTGAGGCGAAGACGGAAGACCTCGTTGCTCGCGTCACCACAGTGGTCGCCGAACATTTGGACCTGCCAAATTTTTCCAGCTCGAGCATCAAGGCCAGTTATCGCCTTGGACGTCCATCGAATGGCAGACCCAGGCCTGTTGTTATAAAGTTCAATGAAGTTGCTGTCCGTAACAAAGTTTGGTTCGCGAAAACTAAATTCAAGGGCACTGGCATCACTCAGTCTGAGTTTTTAACAAAGCCTCGGCATGATGTATTTCTGGAAGCTCGGAAGCGCTTTGGAATTTCAAAGTGTTGGACGCGCGATGGCTACATATTTATCATAGGCTCGGATGGGACCCGCCATCAAGTGGAACGTTTGCGCGAGCTTGAGACCATTCCCGTTGGGCCATCTTCAGCACATACAGCAAAATACTGTCTAAAGTTATCAACAGCGCAGGAGATATTGTTGTGCCACAGATGTACAAGCAAACACAGAGTCATTACCTCGTCCTAGCCTACCCGGGCTCTATGTAATGCTCCTACGATGAGATCATTAGCTGGTAAGGTAGCAGTATCAGAGACACTGGGGAAAATCCCAATACAACCAGATCCGAAAACTAAGCACAAAAAAGTCTTTGGCTGAGATTCAAATCAAGGACCCGTGGCGTAGAGGTCCGGTATTTTGATGACTAGATCATGTTGTCGTCAAATTTTATACGAGTATCACGGTATCTTAGACTGGAGAAAAGTGAATGGTACTAAAATTTAAAAATAAAATGAAACAATAATGTACTAGTTATTATACTTGTTCTTAACTTGGGTTAAAAACTCAATTTCAACATTACCGAAATATTTATTTATTATTTATTTAAATCTTTACTGCTTTCTATACTATAAAAAGATACAAAGGGCGGACTTAATGCCTTTAGGCATTTTCTCCCAGTCAACCCATGGAGTGGTGAGATTTTGATTAGGTGTAGCAATAAAGGAAAACAGAGAAAGAAAGAAAGATCAATCATTAATAACATAACTACAAAAAAACGAAATATTAAAGCAATAACTTTATTTAAAATTGAGTTTTATACGATTTCAACACACACAGAGTGTAGAGGGGAGGAAAATTATGATTCATAACGTCACATAATTGACACCAAAAACTTTCTGCGAAGTGATTATTATTTTATTTGAGGGAAGTGTGTTTTTCTGGAGTGATTTTTCTGGTAATCTGACAGACGAAGAGACAGATATTCGAGAAGAAATAAGCTTATTATGTCAATCATTCTGCCAGAATTCGTACATTCGTATACGCATGAGCACAATTATTCAACGTTGCTCTAAAAATTCTGTGACAATGTTATGAGTTTAGAAGTCATGCTAAACTGTACAAAACATTTTATAACTTAGCAATGCTTAAACTAACAGAATTTGCAAGCACACAAAATATTTGTTCGCTAAAACAGGATCATATCAAAAACAATATATAATACGCGATCTACCAATATAATATAGTTATTCTATATCTCTTCGTCAGTCATTACTAGATTCAAAGAACCATTGAACACAGATGAAACTGCTGATCCATGTAAAGTATTATCATCATTATCATTTCAGCCTATCACTAGTCCGCTGAACATAGACCTCCCCCGTAGATTGCCACAAAAGTTTTTAGCTCTCTTTCTGGGGGGATTTTACGTTAGTTGCCACTTTTTTTGTTGCTTAGATTGACAAAATAACTTTAACAGACACGAGGTGATGTAAGATTTCGCCCCATGGTAAAAGTTTTTACTGGTGGTAGGACTCCTATGCAGGAATCCGTCTATGTAGGCACCGCAGTGTCAGTTATTTCGCCGTGAAGCAGTAGCTAACTAATCAAGCGACCCCGAGGAGGACGATGACTCGAAGTGGTCTCGAGTCATCGTGATAGCACCGAGAGAGTGCTGGGGGCAGTGAGTGCTGTCCCCGGGTCGGGCTAAAATTTTAGCAAAGCGAAGGAGGGGTCGCGGTTGCGTTCCGAATGGAGATCCCGTGACTCCTCGTAAGCGCTAATGGAGACCACCGTGGGGTTATAGTCGGCTGCCCCCCTGGCCAGTCGGGTAGCCATGTAGGATTTCCCCACATACAAAAAAAAAGTAATCTAACTAAAAAATAATACTTGATAAATGATGTCTCAATGTGAAAGCGCAGTGCGTCACCACACATAAATGTTTTGGATGATACTGCATTTGTTATGAGCATACGTTGCGGTAATTATCAGGTGAAGAATCGTTTCATAATGTTCTTAAATTAAAACATAAACGTTAATTTAACACACACAAACAACAAATTTACATACAAATTACGAAAAAGAAAAAGTTTAGTAGTAAAGTAACAGCCTATAAATTTCCTACTGGTGAGAACGAACAGGCCTCTCATTTCTGAACCAATAATACTCGTAGGCTATGGACAAATTTTATGTTCATAATAATAAGCGGTTTTCGCTGTTCATGTTAATTTGATGTCGGAGGTGATTTGATTTATGTACTGTTTCAATAACTCACTTCATTAATAACGCTAATGATTGGTACTATCTTTTCCTATCTCGTACGAGTTACATTATTAATTTCACGTTATCAATGTGACATTCCATACGAATTGTTTTCTAACATAACTGCTAAAACTGCTTGTGTAATCGATAAAACCATCACAAAGATTTTATGTAATAACTGTTTATGATTTATCTTTATTAAAAAAAACCAAGCCCCACAGTAGGATTTCTCCTGTATCGTGGGTGCATTATACAGCCATAAATTTCACATGCGACGAATACAGACATAAGTAAAGCATAGCCTCCGGTTATAGATATATTACCAATCCATTTTTCTCAACCAAAGTCGTTTCTTCTTAATTACTTCTCCTTACTACCGTCAACATATCAATTAGCTCCTCAAGTAATAGTGCAGACATTTTCTTCAAACATTTCTTAAATTAGTAGTATTTTCTACCCTCCTGCTCGCGAGTATCTTCCAACGAAGATGCAAAGGCGCATGGCAAACATTTTACTACACATTTTAAAAAAAACAGCTGTTTTAATGACTTGGTGGGGGCAATGGTTAATTAATTGGCTTTTCATCATGACTTAACATAAGCGTCCTCCAAATATCGCCACGAAACATTGTAGCTCTCATTCAGGGGGGATTTTGGCATAGTTGCCACGCTTGGCAGGCTGGTTAGCAACCGCAGTTTATTTATTCAGATGTTCCAGAAAGATGCTGCTGCCCATATCCTGATTTTTATTTTCCCTCTGTCAACTTTTACGACACCCACGGGATGTGATTGGGTTGTAGATTATCTTCCACACTGCCCAATTAATTGAACTTCCTGTAAAAAAATAGTGACATTAAATTTTTGGCACACCAATAAGCGCGATTGTGGTGAAAATACCAAAAAAATGTTTATTAAAAGCATATCTTACTCAAATATTAACCGTACCAATGACTCAAACATAGCTTATCAGCATTTTATAGAGGATTTCAGAATTTTGTATGGTGTTTGTTACCTACAATGACATTTTTAATAAAAGTCAATAGCAAACCAAAGTAAGATTCACCTGAAGTTAAGGTTTGTATTAGAAGGAAAAAGGATTTGCTATGGAAATTTAGATTAAACCCTACGAAAGCTAATAAACTAAAATATATTAATGATATACCAAACAAAATGTTTAAAAATATTATAACGATTACAAAACGTGTACAAAATAACTATAAAATAAAAACTTTAGTTAATAAAAGCAAAACTGTGTGACGATTAATAAATCAGACAAATCCCAAAAGATAGTATAGTAACCATAAAAATTAATAAAAAAAATTGCATAAATAATCCTACGGAAATAGCTGACGCAATTAACAAATATTTTATCGAAAAAGTCAATCCCATTCCGGATGCCGGGAAAAAGTGACTAGTATAATCGATCGCCGATCAAATTCAATGTTTCTTGCACCAAGTTCATCACACCAGATGAATAAAATTATAAAAAATCTAAAAATTGCAAGCAGTGCAGGATATGATGACATTTCTACTGAAGTTGTGAAAGCGGTAAATGTAGATATCTGCCACGAACTGAATCATATTATAAACTTATGTATGGTTACAGGATATTTATTTCCAGCTATTCTTAAATTAGCGATTATTCTGCTGTGAAGCAGTAATGTGCAAACATTACTGTGTTTCGGTTTGAAGGGCACTGTGAGCTAGCGTAATCACTGGGCATATGAGACTTAAGAACTTATGTCTCAGGGTGATGGGCACAGTGTGTAGTCACACAGAAATGTTCTGGGTGAAACTGCATTTGTTATGGGCAGACGTTGCACTTACCAGCAGGTGAACGTTTTGCGCGTTTCATCACTTTGTATAATAAAAAAAAAAACCTATTGCGTTACTAACAATTTTGACAAAGAAATTAAATTACTATCTCGAAAGAAATAAAATTCTGTGTACTTAACAAAAACAATTTAGACAAAATAAAACGATAAATATGACCACTTATAAATTTATGGAAAATGTAATGTTAGGGATTTTATTATAAATTAATAGAGCCTTACACACTACCCTTTGATGTAGCAGGGCTGTTTTAGTAGAGTGAACACAAAGTCTACTGTTATCGCGGCGATTACGTATCATATTATCTGATAAGCAGGGAAACAAGTGACGATTGCTTCTAACAAATAGAGCCATTTCAAATATATAAAGTGATGGTAGTGTGAGAATTTTGTATTTAATCAATAGTGGCTTACAACTATCAGTGTTTTGGATACCGAAAATAGCGCGTAAGCATCGCTTTTGCATTTAAAATGTCATATCTTTGGTTGTTGAGTTAATCGAAAAAAAATAATGCCATATCTGATGACATATTCAGCAAGACAATAATACGCCGAGAGTAGCGCGTCAGTGTTATCATATCGCAATAACACAAACACAGACATGTTGGTTTAAACTGTTATTTTATACCTATAATAAGCACATGTTTTTGCAAATAAATACATCTTATCTTATCTTATCACTACCATACAGCAATGTTATACTATACAAAAAGGGTTACGGTAGGATCAGTGGGTTGTTGAGTTATCATACTAATAGCTAAATCGACAAAAGTTTAGTTATGTTAAATAAACATTTAATTTAAATCTACAGATATAAATAAAACAAATTAATGAATGTAAATAAATTAAAATTAGGGAAGTATCAAATGCGTTACAGCAATTTATCAAAGAGTTAATAATTTATCAGACATAATGACAAACAAGTCACGTAATAAGGGCCTGCCCTGAGTGGTATTTGTCTACTAAATTGAACATTTCCAGGGCTGGAGAACAATTATCCCTTGTCTTAATATTGCCACTTTCTGTCAAATTAGGTCGAGGACTTTCCGAAGACACTGAATGGGTTTCTATGTAATGGTGATTATACAAAAAAATGATTTCGGATGGCATTTGGTTTCTTTTAAGTCGTAGAAATAGTAATGCTATTCTGCAGGTCAGTTGTGTCGTCATCATCATCATTTCAGCTTACCTTAGTTATCTGATGAACATAGGCCACCACCATAGATTGCCTCCAGGGTATCTCAGGTAAGCTTAGCTTGACAAAATAAATCTACCAGTCAGGAGGTGATTTAAAATCGCCCCGTGTAAAAGTTGTTTTACTGCCACCAATAAAAATATTTTTCCACCACCCAAATGTGTGACTAGTTTCAAGTTAAATTATTCATGATAAATCTACTAAAACGGTTTAACTGAAATTATTGTAAGTGGATGTGGGATTAATACCATCTAGGTAGGTACCACCGCAGTGTCAGTCATTCTACCTCGAAGTAGTAGAATGCACATTTTACTGTGTTTCGGTTTGGAGGACACTGATAGCTACTGTAAATACTGGACATTACTGACTTAAGTACTGACATCTCAGGGTGACGGGCGATTTGGGGCGTATATATTCATTGGCCCCGTGAGGCGGCGGCTTAAGAGAATCTACCACCCGATCTCATCCCGTGGGTGTGGTCAAAGTTGACAAAGGGAAATGAAAGACCAGAAGATGGGCAGCAGTGTCTTCCTGGAACATTCGAGTAAAGAGACTGCGGTTGCTAACCTGCCTGCCAAGCATGGCGAGGCGAAAATCCCTCCAAAACGAGAGCTACTAACTTTTGTGGCAATCTATGGGGGAGGCCTATGTTCAACAGTGGACTAATGTTAGGCTGAAACGACGACGACGATATATTATATATTTAACGTTTCTTACATATATAGATAAATAACTACACTATGAATATTTGATACTCCTGTGGTTGTTTGTTTTTACATGAAACTGGGAGCTTTTTTTAAATCTCTTTTACTTATGGCACGAATGGTGGGCTGTGTGTGTGGCCTCTGCCTACCCCTTTATTTGGGGGAAAGGTGTGACTAAATGTACGTATGTATACACTTTTTAAGTATTATAATATTCAAAAAAGTGTCTTTACATTAAAGTAATTATTCATTTAAATTAAACTAATTTTACGGATTTTATCGCGTTTAATTTTGTTATTTATAACTCGAAATTTCGAGTGCTTTACAGCTGCTGCGCTGTAAAATTAGTTTCATTTAAATGTTTAGTGTTCGCGTAAATATAAGAAATCATTATATAGTAATTATTGTTTACTAAAATGATAGCATTTTCAAAAACCTATGTTTGTATCCCTCGTTATAATTAAAGTATTTCTCATTAAGAGTAGCTAATTCAAATACCTAAACAGATATAATTTTTTATGCCACCAGCGGATTTTTCGTACAAATACAACTTAGAAACCATTAAGAAAAGAGCCTACTCCTTTCTCAAAGGTGGCAATGCAGCTGGAACTGTAAGTGTAACCACTGGTGTTGCAGATGTTCATGGGCGGCGGTGATAACGTACCTTCAAGTAAGCCGTATGTCAAAGTTCATTACATCCAAATCGCGCCAACTATTTTTGATCTCTCAAATAATTATTGCCTTTTTTATGGGAGAGGGGCAAACGAGCAAGAGGCTCAACTGATGTTTAGTGATCACCACCGCCCATAAACATCCGCAATGCCAGAGGAATCGCGTTGCCGGCCTTTGAGAAAGGAATAGGATCTTTTTTTGAAGGTCCCTAAGTCGCATCAGTTCACAAACCACTGGCGGCATCAGATTCCATAAAGTGGTCGTCCGTGGCAGAATATTCCGCGAAAAATTCCTCCATGTGGTGGAATGAAAACCATCAAGGTGGTGATGATGGAATATTGAGTCCTGCTACAATGAGCGATTGTGAAAATCAGCGACTGATATAATTCCGATCAATTCCCCGAAACACTTCCCATGGTAGATCCTGTAAAAAATTCCGAGAGAGAATGAGAGATGCAGCATCACTTCGCAATCCCAGTGGATACAGCCAATCGGAAAGAACCTGGTTGTCGACGATTCGAGCCGTTCTCCGTTGAATGTCATATGGAAGGAGCTGGCACGCCTCCCGCCAAGAGATGAGAACAATCTCATATGGAGTACCATATGAGACCGAACTTGCGCCTCGTAAAGTTCCAAGCGGTAGGCCGGCACTAAATAGGTTTTACCTTAGTTTAAAATACATCTAGAACAATCGATGTCAAAAATTTGTTGCGAAAATTTTTACTCTATTATTTTTATTTTTATTTATACTTTATTAAGTTTGAGTAGCAATGATGGTAGCTAATAGCTACGTTTAACTGAAATGAAACTAAGTAAAAAAAGGAATTAAAATAAAATGGTGTTTATTTAAAGAAAAAAAAACTATTATTCAGACACACATGATGATTCATCGTACAGGTATACATAACACAAAAAAATATAAACAAAAATAACGATATAAAAAACATGTTTGTGTGTGCTGTGATGAAGCGGTAGGGGGGACCGTCTTAGCATAACCCGCGGAATCGCAGCGTTGATTTTCAGACAACCACAAATTCAAGACAAACTACAGGAAGGACGGGCACTTGTTTGTTTGTTAGTCATATATGTATAAATAAATTAAAGTCATTTAAAACAAATTGTTTAATTAGCGAATTTCATTTACTGCGTTTTTATTCTTCCTTTAAAAAAGTCTGTTAACAGATCAGAACTTAAATTAAACGTAGAATGGTCGAATAAATAATTAACAGGGGGTCGGGTAACCATATTAAACCATATAAAAAATTTTGTGGTCTGGCGCAAACGTCGGCAGTGGAAACGCGCACAACCGAAAGAGAACTTATTTGCGTGTAACTATTATGTACAATACATACAAATTAATAACTTACATTTAAAAGTAAAATCACGATTTTAGTCTATTTAACTATAGATATCTACCTATATAACAACAGACAGAAATATAAAACCGTATATTGGCGACATTACAGATTTTTCAACCCATTTTCATCCAGTGGGTGTCATAAAAGGTAACTAAACGAAATGCTAGAGAAATATCATGGCCTCCGATTGATGGTAAAATAACAAAAAAACATTTAATTTATACCAGACCCTAAATTGTCCAGACCGGTTACGGGCAGCAGCGTCTAAGGTCGCGAAATGTCAAATAAAAAAAATTGCGCGAAAAACGCACGGTGCTGGAATGCCAACCTTTTGCATTTAGGAGTAAAATGTTCGTAAAATCCTTCTAAAAACGGATTTCTATCATTTTTCTTTCCATCATAAACAGAAGATCTTCTCATAAAATCGTCTACATTATAGAATTAACCTATCATGCACTGGTAGCAAGCAAGTTGAAGTGTAAGATAAACATTATACTCGTCATAAATCCTAGCATCAGTTAGACGATCTTCGTACTAAGAACCCTATCTTCTTTATTGCTTGTACACGTTTTACTGAAATTGTTACGAGGGCAACACGATAGGTTTCAGACGTATTACATTGTATAGGTCTTTATCGTTATATATAATATATGCTCTGTTTATAAATATTTATATGGTTTGTAATGAAACAGTAGATTATTTTAAATCAGTTTCATAAAATTTGTGAATTATAATGCAAAATAACTTAAATAACTATACGCTAGTAAAAATAAAAACATTTTTTAAATAGGAGACGGTGACGTGACGAGCAAAACATTCGCCTGATAATAAGCACGTCTGCCCATAACAACTGCTGTGTAACCCACAATATTTCCGTGCGGCGCCGCTACTTTTACTGCTGGTAGGATTCCTATGCAGGAATCCGTCTAGGTAGGTACCACCCCAGGGCCAGTTATTCTGCCGTGAAGCAGTGGTGTGAGCTAGCGTAATCAATGGGCATTTGAGACTTAAGAACTGAAGTCTCAGGATGACGGGCGCAGTGTGGTGTCACACAGAAATATTCTGGGTGACACAGCATTTGTTGTGGGCGGATGTTGCACTTACCATGGTAAACGTTTTGCTCGTTTCGTCACTTTATATAATAATAAATTAAAAACTGCGCTCATCACCCTAGCAGTAGTAGAGTAATTACACTAGCTTTCAGTACCCTTCAGATCGAAACACAGTAATGCTGGCACACTACTACTTCACGGCATACTATTAGTATAGGTTTTAACACTTTATTATAAAAAAATATTTTGGTTAAGTTTACGTGTCTGGGAACACTGAGGCCGCCGTGAACTCATCCATATCTCTAGAGAAAAGAAAAGCTTTGCTTATTCGCCACTGGCCAGCAAGTACGCAACTGAGTACTTACTTTCCGGCGCCTTGGAACTGAACAGACTTGGAAATGCCTAACGCATAACCGCTTTCACGGCAACGCTCGCGCACACATCCGCGACCCCACCGGCGCTGGCCGCCTACCATCGGCGGCCCCTCGAGATAGGAGAGAATTGCGTCTCTCCTCTCTCCTTCCTAGTAAGGTGCGCCGAAACACACGACGCGCCTTCCAGCACGGCCCCCTTTGTGCGCGCAACGAACCACCCCCACCACCCCGAGTCCGCCACGTGGCAGCAGATCTGATCTGTTGCTCTGCCGCCAACCACATTTTGGCCGCGGAGGATAGGGAGAGAGGCAACGACATACCAACACTCCTCTCCCTCGGCGGCCCTACCACCGCCGCATCTACGGTGCGGTCCCGCCAAAGTCGCCGGGGACAGGGAGAGAGGCAACGCAACACCTACACTCCTCCAGTTCGTATCCAGAGTGGGCTTGTACCGTAGAATACCCACGGTTTCTTAATTCTTCAAGACTTATAATAGTTAATTCGTTGATATTTTTGTTACTAGTGATAGGATTTCTACAGGAATTGTAGGAATCCATCAAGGTAGGTACAGCCCCAGAGCCAGTTAGTCTGCCCTGAAGCAGTAGTGTGAAATCATTATTGTGTTTCGGTCTAAAGGGTACGGAGAACTAATGTAATTACTGGGCATATGAGACTTAAGAACGGTGACTCACGGTGACGGGCGGATCCAGCATTTGTTATGGTCAGATATATTTTCCAAGACTTATAAGATATTAGTTATGCATTCTTAGATATGCTTGTAACATTAAACTAAGTGAACAGATCGACATACTCGTACTTTTAATACAAGAGCTTGGTACTGGAAATGTTCCTCGCAAAGAGAATTGAATTGTTTTAATAGTAATAGTAATAGTCCCTGAAATTCAAACTCATGTATTCGTGCAACATATAAGTTTGATTCAAATTTTAAAAGAATGCACGAGTTGAATATCTTGCTTCTGTATTTGTACATTTTTGATTTTGAGCAACATAACGTTTACAGTTTCTATTTAAGCAATGTACGAGTATAATGTGAAGAATAGAAAGGAAGAAAGAAAAGGTTTATGGGTACCAACAAAATACATACAAATAGAAATACAATATATATATATATATATATAGTAGTATATAATATGTGTCTATAATATGTGCAAATTCATGTCAATAGCTAGTAGTCATCGAGTTAAATCATATCGTACAGTCACACAGACTTATAGATACTTCTATTTTTTTTAAAGTATGTATGGTATAGGTGTTCGAAAGAGTACTCTTTGCCGAGGTGCCCAAGGTATTGTACGGAAAGCCTTCGTTTGTACAGAATGACACTATAATATGCAATATTGTCACTATAACGCTCGTGGGAACGCAATTAGGATGAGAATTTTTCGACTCGTACCAAAATGGTGGCGACATGGTGCGCCATCTGTAACGTCTCGTTTCCCGCGGGGACGAAAATTGGGCTTTGGGTGTGCTCTCTGCCTACCCCTTATATGGTAAAAAGGCGATGATTGTATGTGTGTATTTTAAATAATAATTAACATACATAAAGCAATGTCATTATACCTAGTGGTAAAGCTTAAGTTGCGATTATACTAGTGCCAACACATGACCCAGCAGTAGATTTTTCCCAAGGCGTAGCAGGTGCCGCGGAGCTCATATAAATTGTAATTATATTTGTTTGACAAGGTTGCCATAACTACTAATGTATGTTATAAAAAAACAAGCGCAATGTAGTAATCACACATTTCCCTTGTCGGTTATTGGTCTATACTGCACTTTACGTTGCCATAAAACTGTTTTGCATATTATTTGGTACGATAGAAACTATTGACGGGAGTTATATATCTAGGGTATTATAATTTATTTCATAATATCAAAAATTATCTGTACTTTCCTCAAACGTCAAATATTGTGACAGTATTCCCGAATATGATATTACAAAGGTACGAAAACAAGGACTCAAGCAGACCTGCGATAGATATTGTAACAGCAACTTAATTTCTAGGCAAAAAATGATGTTCGATTTGTAGTTTCTGATCGCTGAGATACGTGACTCTCCTCGACAGATGAATAAAACCAAATATGCTTTTATTTATTTATTTATTTGCATTCACATGAATCATGGTATATTAAGTGTTCGGAAATTATTTAAACGGTATCACATATATGTTTATATATGTATGTCACATGTATGGTTTTCTTTTGACGAATAATCTTCGCATATTTTAAGCTCAATTACCTTCAGAAATGTTAAAAAAATTAGTATAGTTCAGTTAACAGGGCTACTTTTAAATTTTCTAAGTTAAATTTATCCAGGCCGGTGTCGAGCAGCGACATTTTCGATGCAGTGGTACAACTGCGATACAGATGCCAATCGAAGCGTTACCCGCTAACCCTCCCAACTACGGGGATGACTATGCTTTGTGGTTGGCTAGATACAGTCGTAAAGAGGTTTTAAATAAGTAATGGATGGAATGGAATGTTTGCACACTACTGCTTCACGGCAGAATAACTGCCCTGGGGACCACTAGACGGATTCCTGCATAGGAATGTTCATTCTGTCACATTAGGCATCCTAATGTGACAGAATGAACACTGTGATACGCTGGAATCGAAGTTACGGTACATTTAAAAGGAACGAATAGTGTTGAGAATTACTTTCTCTTGGCATTTGTGCATTTGGATAGGTTTTTTGCGTTTGCTGGCAGAAAAAAGTTTATGAAGATGTCGCTACGTGATTTGAGAGTGTTATCAATTCTGAGTGCTAAAACGACGTCTAAAGTGACTCGGAAATTGTGAGATCTTCGAAAACGAGTGTAGAAGTGAAATGTCATACTCGAAAAACCTTTGATGAAAGCTTTCGTTAATTTGTTTCTTTTTCTATATCGCTTTTAAAGTTTATATACCGGACAATCTTTAACAAAAAACTAATGGAATCCAATAAATAACAAATAACTAGTAAACCAATAACTAACAAATAACTAGTAGTAGTAGTTTTAATATGTCCATGCTTTAGTAAATTATGCATTAATACAAATGATCGGGATATGAACTTGCATACAAGTTAACACTTTTGCTAGTGATCTACAATAGTACAGACGTATCTAAAGAAATCAACTACCCTATGGGCATGAGTGTGATTTGGTTGATATCGGGTAAAACATTTGGACACAAATTAAGTCGATACTTGTACATAATAGTAAAACAGTAAATATTTCTCATTTTATAGTTGATGTCGGATTTTAATTCAGTAAAAGTGAACATTAAATATACATAACATATTATATTTCTCAAAGAAATAATACATGACTGGTGGTAGGATTTCTGTTTTAGCTGTTAAATGTTGGAATGACCATCTCAATGTTGTCATACCTGAAATCGGTTGACCAAATGCTTCCAGTCACAGAAACTTCATATAGCTCCATATTTTTCTTTATTTATTCCGTAAAAAATAGTGCCGTGTACGTGCATATTACGTGAAGTAGTCAGATTTTTTTTAAATCGTTCTAAAATGTATTTATACGAGTATTTATAGTATTATTATATAATTATATATATATTAGTATTATTGTATATTTATATAATTATTTATATATTTTATAGTATTTGTAATACTGGTACATCAAATTTTAAAGTTTCTTTATGTAGTTTTTCTGACCTCAGAAAAATTTTCAAATTTATGTATTTGTGTATGTCTTTTAATTATTACTTTTCTCGATTTTAGTAACACGAAAATAAATTTAAAATTATTTTAATAAAATTTACAAATATATAGAGGAGAATTTACTGATAAGTAAGAAAATTAAGATTTGTTATTAGATAGGCTTTATCTGCAAAATTTTATTTCTTTTTCTTCCTCTTACAAAAGATTTCTCTGCAAATTTTGTGTAATGAATATTATTTTCCAATATGGAATCTGGAAACATTAGTATTATTGGCCATACCTTAAAATATTTTCTTCTTTAAAATTGACTCTGGCTAGACTCACGACCGCAGCATAATTTAAGGATAATGGCTACGTGAGAAGTGTATTCGATTACTTCTGAGCGCTGGTTCTCAGTCCTGGGGTCACTCGTAGAATTTTACGAGCTTAAAATATCGATGGAGCAGGTTTGAAATATTGTCAATAAATATAGGGATATATTTCCAAAGAGCATATTTCCGGAGTTCTTGTTTGAAATATAGCGAAGCTGTGTTACGTTTTCGCCTTGATCTCGATCTGAGCCACGGTAGCTCAAGTGTTGGGAGCCCCATAGTATTCCATAGTACGCAAGTCACGTGTGTTCGTTACTTGGATCGCAGTATAAAAATTGTTATAAGCAATATTTATTGGTGACTTACTACTTCCGCGTCTGCATAGGTGCAACATGGATGTCAAATCTGTCTGCGAATGAAGTGGTCGCTGCTATGCTATTATTATATCTTCATATTTAGTAAATTAAAGTAAAGTAACAGCCTATAAATGTCCCACTGCTGAGCACAGGCCTCCTCGAGAGGATTTTGGAGCGGGGAATAGTCCGCCACGCTGCTCCAATGCGGGTTGGCGAACTTCACATGTCCTCGAAATATTTCTATTCCCTGGATATGCAGGTTTTCTCAAGATGTTTCCCTTCACCACTAAGTACGTGGTAAATCAGCACTTAAAACTTTAGAACAATTTTAGAGGTGCACCCGGTTCTTGAGCTATCATGGCTTATCACGGTTTATCACGGCTTCATATTTCCTATTTTGAAAGTATTGACAAAACATAATAAAAACTGGTTGACCGATTTCTAGGTGGTTCTTCCCTGGACAGAGGTATTTTTGCGAACTTATGTAGTTTAGAAAAATTACGTTTAACAAGTGTTGTTATCTGAGGAATAAAAAACAAGAGAATAGAATATAATTATTTTCATTACATGTTCATTATATGTATTTAGATATAATGAAACTACATGTAATGAAAATAATTATATTCTATTCTCTTGTTTTTTATTCCTCAGATATGCCGGTTCTGCACAAGGTCTATTTTCACATGATAAATAAGCACTAAAGATTGCAGAACAATTTCCGAGGTGCCAGCTCCTGCAATCAAAATCAGGTCGCACTCGTCACTCGCGTCCTATGATATTTACGGCAGCTGAAACATTTCTAACTAATTCTCGCCGTGTGGTGGCAGCGTAAGAGAATCTACTACCCCATCACGTCCCGTGGGTGTCTTAAAGGTCGACAGAGGGAAAATTAAACTAGTAGATGGGCGGGCAGCAGCATCTTCCTGGAATATCCAAACAAAGAAACTGCGGTTGCAAACCCGCCTGCCAATCGTGGCAACGATAGCAAAATCCCTCCAGATGAGACTCTATGGGGGAGGTCTGTTCAGTAGTGGACTAGAGATAGGCTGACATGAATGAACAAAAAAACTAATTTCTAAGCTACTTTACTTTTTCAGATATAGCTATTTATTTGTTTAATTTTAAGTTTTTTTTTCATCTTTTCGAACCAGTACGATACTTAGTTATAAAACTGTCTTTATGAATTGAGAAAATCATACAGATTTGTGACAGAGATAAAGTAGTTAAGAACGAAAAACGTATTCTTAGTGAAAAATAAAAGTATATAGTAACATTATTGTTATCTCAAAATTTTATTATTCTCGCAAATGCACAACAAATTTTAACTTCTCGCGTTTTTATTGATAATATAATGTGATTTTGTATTCATACTTCTTCAAGATGTTCAATAGATAACATTGTGTTACATTTACGACAGCTATTGAACTACGTAGGTTTATGATCAACGTCTCACCGCCGCAGAGTTTAATGCTGGAATTATACTATACTTTTACGATACATACAAAGTTTACCCAAATCACTGGGAGGCTAATATCTCAGCGGTTACTTATAGGTCCCGTTTTATACAGTGTCCGATAAAAATATGTATTTTATGTACACTTTACACATCGTAAACGCTCTCATTGTATACGGTCGTGTAATACAACCTTTTAAAGCTTGTCATTATATCTTTTCTCCTTCACATCTAAACATTTTTAGAATGAAAATTTACTTTCAACATATTTAGTTCTGAAAATTTAAACCTACGAAACATACGAAAACCCCTAACGACAATCTAATCATTAATTTGTTTTAAGAAAATTATTTACTAATTCATTAGAAAGTGCAACAACGTTTTATGCTTTTTACTTTAGCACTGTCCCTATTTATCTTAAAATAATATTTTACAAATTCGTTTCAAAATTCCTCGCTTTCTCTATTTACGAACGTACATACTTCAAACGAGTAGGTGATCTGCTTTTACGACTTAGAAACATTTCGCCTTCAGCCGACAAATAGCTACATATATCTGTATGTTTTATTGATTTGAACTGTTTAGTAATTAATTATAACAATAATAACCCCGTAATATGATGATGCCGTGTGGTAGCGGCTTAAGAGGATCTACCACCCCATCTCATACCGTAGGTGTCGTAAAAGTCTATATATAAATATTTACTATACGGAAACATTGGTGCCGAAACCCGGGAATCAGGAGTGATAAGTGAAATATTAAAGTGCGAAATTGGATCGTCCATATAAATCTGCAGTTGTGACAGACGTCAATTTTTTAATCTATTATTATAACGTAACTGTCGTCATGGAAACTAAGATGGCAGCAGGTCAAATAGATTTATTTGACAAATTAGTAAAAGCAGAGCGGAATTACAAGAAGACATCTAAATATAGAATAAAGAAACAGTTCTTAGGGACGAGAATTGAAGTAATAGAAGAACTTTGGAAAGACTTCAAAGATGGCCATAAGATACTTGTATCGAAGACATCCAAAGAACTAAGAGAAAAAGATGGTTATTTTATCAACGATGTCTATGATCAATTCCAAGAGATTTATGTGTGTCATACACAAGCACTATGAAAGAAGAATGCCGAAGGTTTAAAATCGATGAAAAACAACAATCCATTACGGTTTCGTAGACTTCCTCAAATACATCTACCAACATTAAATGGAAAATACAGTGAATGGCAGACATTTTATGACATGTTCCTATCGCTTATTCACAAAAATGCTACTCTCATACCAGTACAGAAACTGCATTATCTAAAAAGTAGTTTATCTGGAGAAGCAGAAACCTTGAACAAAAATGTCTCCACCACAGACGCAAATTACACGGAAGCATGGGAACAGTTAGTGAAGCGCTACAATAATACGAAATGTAACTGCAAGAATATAATGAAGATTCTGTTTGCTCAAAAACAGATCCTTATTGAGCCATCTGAGTGCTTTAAAATATACAGCTGAAGTTTTACCATGGGAAAGATTTTCATCATTATATAAAATGTTAAGGTTTTATCGTATTGCAGACGACTTATGTTTTTAAAATCATCCAAATCGGACTGGAAGTATTGCGTATAAAAGTACTGGATGGTAAGTCATGGTTTACTAGACAATTCTATTGTGTTCATTTACCCATTATTTTATTATTAATGCATCTGTGCCTTGTAGCATTTATACGTTGTAAGACATTAAACATGTTTTCTTTTTCAGAAACTTACCAAAGTATTTTTCTTCGATGAACATAGGAAAAAATTAGTGTAGATTCTGAACCTCAACAACATATAGTTCAGTGAAAATATATTCAATAATTAAATAATATATATAGGCAGACGGGCAGTGATGTCAATGTATGTTTGACAAAACGATCTGTGTAAATACTGTAAAACTTTCTAACAATTGTGTGGCTAACTGCAGAGTTGTAGGTTCTGGTTTTAAATCACAACTGGTGCCAATATTATTATTATTTTCTTTATTAATTGTCACTTTACAATGATCTAAAACATGTTATCAATTAAAAACGAAGCTGCTTAAATTACCAAGATGACAAAAAGTTCAGGGAAGAATTTTGGCAGAAAAGATAAGTAAAAATGAAAGCTTAGTGCAAACAGGTTATTGCTGAACTACCAAAAGCTATTTCTACTTTTATGGAGCTGCCATTTAAATCCCTGCAAAAAAGCAAGGGAAAGAAAGTTTACAATATTTACATTTTATTCATAATTTGTAAATTATAATTAATTATCTAAATTATCTATATACGTAGATAAATATTTTTTGATTTATCTTTCACATTGTTTAATTAATTGTATTTATTATCTTCTATTTTTGTATAATCTTGTATAGTAACACAGAGTTTTGCCACGCGATATAAACTTAAAAAAAATTTATTGTTTGGTTACGCCAAAGATGTATGTCTTACGTGCGTACATAAGTATTTTTATTTTGAAAAAAAAAAGTAAGATATATTGGTGTTAGGATTCCTACGCAGGAATCCGTCTAGGTAGGTAACCATTTAGTAATCAGTGTACCTGGCTACTGCGCCGATATTCGAATATCAGTCCGAGCCGACATTTGCGCTGGTTTTTTCCAACACATTGCTTTTTTCGGTAATCCGGTCTGGTTATTTTATGATAATCGAATTGTCTCTAACGCTGCATTCTACTCTATATCTGATATTATCGCATGAGCGTTTAGTAGATGATGTGCCAAGGAAATGTTGCACATATAAGTTTGCATCACAGACTTTTCTAAAGCGCAATCTTTGAACTATATTTATTCAACTTCTCACGTGGCGACATTGGTGTCGCTACAAGCATTACTTCGGGAGTGGGAGCCATTTAAGATATATAAAAAAAGTCTCATCTGAAAGTAAAGGTTCTGAAAGTTGAACTGTAAAGAATAAATAATCACAGCAGTCTAAAAAGCATAACAACAGCGTAAATAACAAACAACAAAACTTACGAATATTTTTTTAATGTGTTGGTTTGTTACAGAGGCAGACAGGTTAAGTAGTACCATTGCAAATTTTTTCGGCCGTTTGAAAATAGAACGGTAGAATGTTCTGTCAACTGGATTCCGGCTGAACGCAATGCCGTGTTGTATTAGAAGTAAAAAAAAAACAATGGACTATCCAAAGTTACTTTGTGAGTTTATCTCTTTAAGTTGTCCATCATGCAATTCTAAAAACAAAATGTCAGAATGTTTGATAAATTATCTTATCTAGGTAACACATGCCAACAATTACTGAATATGATGAGTGACCCAATGAAGGTCCGAACCACTCTCAGACAATATAGAGGGATCATTATTTGTACAATACAACACAAATATTATTCCCACATAATATAAAATTTACATAACAAGAAAAAACCAAAACACTTAAAAACATTAAAAACGGTTAACAATATCAAGGATTATAATAAGGGAACCTAATAAGGGAACTTGGAGGAAAAAAAGTCTACTTAGGTAATGTCTACTGCAGTGACTGTGACAGAAAAAGGCAAGGAGACAAGTCTTATGGTAGGATTCATAGGCTTAGGTAGGTAGACAACCACAGTGCCAAATATTCTGCCGTCAAGCAGTAGTGTGCAAACCTTACCGTGATTTAGCTCTGATGGCTAGTGTAGTCACTAGGCACATGAGACCTGAAGTACTGATATCTGAGGGTGACGAGCGTAGTGTTATGCCACACATATATATTCAAGGTAACACAGCATTTGTTATAGGAAGATGTTGAAATTAAAATCAAGTAAGCGATTAAATCGCCTCGTCAGTTTCTTCCATTTGAAATAAAAGTCGTGGAAGCGAGTGTCCAAAAGATGGTCCGAACCACTCTAAGACAACGTACAAATAATTAAAAAAATTAAAATTGAATAATACTATCGTATCGTATCGTATCGTTTCAGTCTATCACCAGTCCACTGCTGAACATAGACCTCCCCCATTTATTGCCACAAAAGTTTGTAGCTCCCATTTTGAAAGGATTTTTCTATAGTTGCCACGCTTGGCAGGCGGTTTGGCAACCGCAGTTAATTTATTCAGAAATTCTAGGAAGACGCTGCTGTCCATCTTTGGTTTTAATTTTCCCTCTGTCGACTTTTACGACACCCACGGGATGAGATGGGGTGGTAGATTCTCTTTAGCCGCCATCACACGGCGCACTAGTTTGCAACATATCATTGATATGCAGAAAAATAGAGTTGGTGATGAGCACACAGCCTTGTGGACACCAACCAGCATTCAGAGGCTTGGAGTCCGAGCATGCACCGCCCACTACGACCTTGATGCTCCGGCCTCTAAGAAAACTGGCGAAACAAATTCATATTTTCACGGGAAGCCCGTAAGAAGGCAGAAGGCAGAAGAAGGCAGCTTCGAAACCGTACTGGTGATCTGTCTGTTGACGATGAACTCCATTATTTTGAATAACAAAGAGGTGATGGCGATCGGCCTGTAGTTACTCGGATCTTAGCGGTCGCCTTTTTTTAGGAATGGGGTGCAGTATTGCAGTCTAGCATCAGTTTGGGACGACGCCTAGAGATTAGGAGTACCGAAAAAGATGCGTTAGAACAGGTGCCATATTCCGGAGCACACATTCTCAGCACAATAACGGGGATTCTATCATGCCCACTCGATTTGCTAATTTATTATCCAGGGATAATATATTGAATATCCAGGGAGAATAAGTATTTTCACACTGAGCTCTGCAAGAGCCGGATGTCTGGCGTAGACCACTTACACTGTCATCGAGAGTAGAGTTGGACGCAAATAACGATTTTGTATTGAAACCTACTCAGCCGGAAAGGAAGCTCAGCTTGACTTGGAGATAGATAAATTCGAGGAACGAACACGCACGTCAAAATGCATTTCCTAGGATCCCTTAATAATATTTAAAAAAATAAACGAATATTTAACAAATATTTTGCCTCTTTTGTACTACATTAGTTAAGACTAATATTTTGCGACAGCCACCTCAAGAGGTTAAGCCCTCATCTGTTAATTCAGCATTGAAGCTATTGAGGCACTGAGGGTAGGATAGCATGTGGTGCATGGTTTGTACTGCGCCGCCAGTCACACAGAGTAGAATCTGTGTCGGAGTAACCCCGTTAAAAGCCAATACTGGTCATTGCCGGGGGGCAGTTATTCCGCGGGCATCACAAACTGGTGCAGCGTTGAGCAACTTTCCACCCACAGTTTTCTTCAGCTACAATAACCTCAATGCCCCAGCTATAATTTTCTGTACCTGGCGAGACGGACTCCTGCATAGGAATCCTACCATCTGTATTTTTGAGTTTACTTGAAATTAAAAATTGTTAATTTACAGTTATACCATTCAACCGTTAGTGGTTCAGCTCACTCATCCGAATTATGTTCTTAGTATCAAGTGGCATAAATAACAATTAATTAAGTCTAACATTAGTATACAAACAATAAAGTGTATAAAAAATATCTGGTAAAGAAAATTGTTTCAGTACAACTTTTATCAAGTTTTATTGAAATATGTAATAAACACTCCTATAGCGTAGGTACTATTTGAACCATGTTTACGCATCAACCCCGTACAATTCAATTTCAATCTTCTACATGACTGGAAAGCAATCATTGCTTACACACAAGGAAGCGTAACGTACTCATGAGAATTACGACAGAAAAGTCCTTTATAATTTTTGTTACTCTCCTTCACTGTCATCACCTTTGATGTCTCTTTGAACATCTCATTTGAGGGTTTTCGGTGTAATAACAAAGAAATTAGCTTTGTCAACACAATAAAATTACTTTATTAGAAAAAAGGTGGTAGGTCGTGAGTGCAATGGCCCGTCTTATATACAATATAAGACAAAAGGCGCGGGTAAGTACCTCGCGGGTTTTTAGCCTAATTTAGTAATGTAAACTACATAAGTACAACAAAGGTTTACATCGAGTATATAACAGTCAATTATGAAACAAATACATATAATTATTGTGATATTCTACATTTAAATGTTGTTTCTACATTAATTTATGATTTGAACGATGTTAGCGATCTAAAATATTACTTAAATGTTTTATGAAATTATTTCATATGTTACATTGAGTAAGCGAAATCTTATTTCGTGCAGAATTAAACAGGAAATACAAATATTATTAACAATATTTCATTTATAGACGACACCAAAATTTTAATTTTAAGCATCACAAACTTATTAAATGGAACGGAATGTATGTTGCATAAGGCTTCACTAATGAGCAAGTACAAATATACCTTCTTAGTTTCTACGTCACGCTCTTAAACGTATGTTAACGCGAACTTTGAGCGTTCAATATATGGTTATTTTAATTAGAGTTCTTGCTAGAGTTCACATTTATTGCTGATTACATAATGATTAAGATTATAATTTGCTTAGATATTATTCGGTTCAATGACATTATAATTTTTCTGCCTGTCTCTTAATATTATTTTTTTATTTTCAATTAAAATCTCAGGTCTTTATATTATATTTCGCTGTATGACCATGAAATAGCAATTATATTATTTTGTTTTTACTGTAGGTACAACGAGATTATTTATTTATTTATTATTTATTTATATTCTGTATTGCAAACCTTATATGTAAAATAAATGACAAAAAAAGTAAAGTTGAAAAAAAGATACATTAAGTGTGAGAGCAATGGGCGGTGTAAATAATATTAATAAGAATTCAATAGAGGCTAGTGCGAAAACGAAATTACATTCTAAAGAGACAGATAATAATTTAATAAAAGTATCTTAAAGACAGGAAGGCATGATGAAAGACGGACAGCCTATGCAGTAAATGAATCGTCCATAAATTTGCTACTATGAAGCGGCATATACAACTAGGAAACACTCTGCTGATCTTAAGTTCCACGAATGGGAATTATGAAGGAATTGGCTGAGATTCGGTGAAGTAAAGATAGCTGACATCAGCATAGTCAAAAATCGGATGTCGTCAGTGATATTGACCAAGGCTGTGGTAGTGCAGTGTCCAAGACAGAATCCAGATTGTAGAGGATTTAGGAGAGAATTTGCAGAGAAAAAACTGCTAAATTGAGTGTGAATGAGGCGTTCAAGGACCTTTGACAAAAAAGGCAAAATAGAAATGGGGCGATACTCCGATAAATATGCAGGGTTGGTTTTCTTGGGAATAGGAATGATTTCAGTATTATTCCAAGTTGATGGAAAACTACCTGAAGAGATAGAGAAGTTAAAACATGACATATAATGGGCAGGATAATATCAAGAACAGAAAGAATCATCCTGCGGTTGACAGCAGTCACTTCCCACTGCACTGGAAGTAATAGATAAAACGCTATTTTCAACGTCACAAACAGAGAACCATATAAAAACAAAAGGAGTGTAATTGATTATTGTAACTACAGAAAAGAGTGTTAACGTGTTAGCTTTAGCAGTGCTATCGATGTTCGAAAAAGATGAGAAATGTTTATGTAATAGATCAACATTAAGATCGTTTGATATAAGATTATTTTTAGATTTCCCAATACCCAATGATCTAAGAAATTTCCAGACCTCTGCAGTACCACCGCTTTCAACTGATTTATGAATGTGTAGGCGTTGAGCATCCCTACACACCTTATTGACGTCATTGCGAATTCTGATATCGTCGTCGTCGTTTCATCCTATCACAAGTCCACTGCTGAACATAGGCCTCCCCCATAGATAGCCACAAAAGTTTGTAGCTATCATATTGGAGGGATTTTGCCGTAGTTGCCACGCTTGGCAGGCGGGTTGGCAACCGCAGTTTATTTATTCAGATGTTCCAGGAAGATGCTGCTACCAATCTCCTGGTTTTAATTTCACTCTGTCGACTTTCTATCTAGCACCTCAATAAAAAGGTGTTCTCCGGCATTTGCCGGCGGTAGTTGTGCTGACACAGCGACAATGGTGAAAGGGATATGTGAACGGAAATAAATGACAACACCTCCACCGCCGCCAATCGAGCGATCGTTTCATATAAGTTGAAAACCAGGAATAGTGTAACACGAAGAAGGAAGACAGGGCTTCAGCCACGATTCGGAATCTTTGTGCGTTTATATGAACAAAGCGTTTATATGTTAAAGTTATTTGGGCCGTCGGAAAACTGCGAAACAAGAAATTCAGACAAAGTTGGAGCAGTAATGAAACTGCCACCATCACTTTCAGCGGAAACAAAACCATCATCTGCAGAAAGAAAAACTTATTGTCGCCACTAACGACGATACTAGCCATTTTAATATTATATACAAATATACCATAAATAAAAATTATAAACCAAATAAATAAAATAATAATCCACTAAAAATTATAAAACGTACTTGTTCAACCTGACAATCATGTCCACCAACCAGCTGAGTGTTAAGGTATGTACTGTAAAAAAGCCAAAAAATATTTCAAAAGAACAGAAGAGAAGTTCTTTGAATCGATTCATTTGTCTATTTATCAATGAGTTCTCATCTGGGCAGGTTGTCTCGAAGGTTTGTTCTTTCGATAATATTTTTCCTTCTTATAAATCAACTATACGTCAGATATTTTTTGGGTAATAATAAGGAGAGTAATATAAAACACGCGCCAATAAACTAGGAAATGACTACAGGATTTATTAAATATGAAAATATTTACTTATGCGAACCCATCAATACGTTCTTTAGAAGACAACACAATGATCCATCACGCCACTTATGATTGATTGTATGAAGCTTCATATTTGACAGAGGCCTATAAAGCTAATTATTTTACCCAAAAATGTATAAAAGAATACATTTTTATAATTTATAATTTTTTAATAAGTAATATATCAATATAAATTTGTTCCATGTATATTATACAGTGGAGAAACTTTACTGCCTTTTTGTCATCATCATTACTATTTCAACGTGCAATAGTTTACGGCAGTTTTTTGGTCTAAAAAAAGGTGTGCGGTCACACCTTGAAGTAAAGTCTGTGGTGATTTTATTAGTTCTAGACACTTGTTCTTGAAATAGCCGCGTGTAGTTAGATGCGACTATTTCCAGAACTAGTGTAGGGCACCCAAATAAAATACCGGCCAAGAGGATCCTCCAAGCACTTCATTACTTAACCAATACGTCTGCACTTTACGATGCACTTACACTTTACAGTGCACTCATTTCGACTCGCATCACGTCAGCAATGTTAACTAGCAATTTTGAAACGCCGTGGAACGATAGTTGATTTTATTTAAAAAACTACTTTATGTCGTAGGCAAAAGATTACTGTTTTCTTTATTTAATCGGAATTTGTGATCTTTGTCTTTATCTATAAGTTTTGGTCGGTCGAGGACGCTTTTTGAAGTGATTTTTGTATGGAGTTGTATATCAATGGTGTCAAATTTCTTTGTGGCACTATCAGTTCTTAAGTCTCATATGCATAGTAATTACACTAGCTATCAGCGCTCTTCAAAACGACACATAGAAATGTTTGCACGCTGCTTCACGACAGAATAACTGGCTCCGCAAAGGTATACAGAATAACTGGTCCCACCATGACGGATTCTTGCATGGATATCCTATCCGGTGGTAGGTCTATTGCTAGTGGCTCAACACCAAATCGCTTTTCTTAACATAACATGAGTGGGAGAAAAGCGTTACTGTTTTTTAATTCGTGTATCACTATATGCTGTTTTTCTTTGCCGCAGTTAAGTTAAGTACTAAGTTAGTTAGAATCTATTATATAATCTAATTTAGCACGCTCATATTAAATAATAGCAGCGTCGTGGTTCGCCACCCGTCACGGCTCGTTTTTCGCGTGGGCGAAAAGTGGGCTACGAGAGTGGCCTCTGCCTACCCCTTATATGGGAAAAAGGCGTGACTGTATGTGTGTATGTATATTATATTTATTTTGAAGCGCAACATCTTTGGGCGCTTAAATTTTAGTGAAACGTTTTCATCCAGCTTTCTGTTTTTATTTATTATTATTTATCAATAACTTAATAATTGTTTATATACGGAGAAGTTACTTTACGTTGAGTATTTTTTTTTGATTATTCATGTTAATTTATTTTTATTATAAACACATTTCTAGAGTAAGTTTCAGTTATCAGTTGTGTACTGAGTTGCCAGCGTTCTTTTTTAAAATACTTAAATTATTTTAAGTTAACAGATTAGTTGAAATACCTGTGGATTATTGTATAATAGATATTTACAATAATCCACTGGTAGAAACAATGACCATCATGGGATTTTCGAAGTATTGATCTCAGTTTTCGATACCCCCCGATGAAGTGGGATGGTAGATTTTCTGAAGCCACCACCACACGGCAATGTTTACTCAAAAAAAAGTGTTAGAGCTTTCTTATACTCTAAGGCGAGGAGGTGAGAAGATTTTTTTCTATCGAGTTTACTGGTGATAGAATTCCTATGCAATAATTCGTCGCGGTAGGCACCACCGCGGTGTTAGTTTTTCTGCCGTGACGCAGTAGTGGGCAAACATTGCTATGGAAACATATTAGAACATATAACAGTATCCTTTAAACCTAAAAGCTTAAAAGTATACTAAGAGCTGGTGCATCTACTGGACATATAAGAACTGATGTCTCAGGGTGAAGGGCGCACTGTGGTGCTACACAGAAATATTATCTGTGACACGAGAGGTGAACGAATTTCTCGTATCGACACTTCTTCGTTAAAAAATGATCAAAGACAATAAGAAATGAAAATGACAAAAGACAGGAAAGCGAATCCTAACAAAATTTGTGAGGTTTGGATGATGATAAAGATGAATGGAGCCAAGGAGACGCTGCGAGTCTGTGCCAAAATCTTCTTTAGTGTGCACTTAGTGAGGACTTTATAAATATGAACCTTGGTTCATGCCTGATTAGAAATTTAAGGCAAGCACCCGACGCGTAATTAATTGCTAAAAATAATTTACATACATACATACAGTCACGCCTATTTCCCATAGGGGTAGGCAGAGACCACATCTTTCCACTTGCTACGATCCTGACACACATCTTTAGCTTCTTCTACTTTCATTAGCGTTTTCACACACACTCTGTCGGTTGCGGGTACTTTTAACGTGACCTTTCCTCAAAAGTTCACCGATCTGATTGTGATACGTACGCCTAGGTCGACCCTTACCGGCTTTTCCATTCACACTTGCCTCATAAATCTGTTTCGTCAATCTCCTTCTATTCATCCTCTCTACGTGTCCAAAACATCTAAGCATGCCTTTCTCTATATTTTTCATTACATCTTCAACCACACCGCAACGTTCCCTTCAAATTCACAATGTTCGTTCAAAAATAATTTAAGTATTAAAATTGTAGGTGAAGTTAAATAACATCGTATCTCTATAAGTTATGACTGAATTTCACAAGTAGTATTCGCCTGTCATTTAAATAAACATCTGATCCCTAGGAGTGGGATGCGAATAAATTTTCTATTGAGTAGAGCCGAATCAAATCCCTCACTGGGACCAACTAGATTTACTTAACGCTACTCTAAAACCTTTACGGTCTGGTTACTGTAGCGATTAGAGCGGTACCATTATGTTTTAAATTATTCGATATATACTCGTAGTTATACATCTGGCGTGGCCTTGGAAGTTCAGAGGCCGGGCGCACGCCTTAAATTTTAATAATAAATTTTGATTTTCGCCTTAAACTGAAATATTAAATTTAATGGTACCCTTGTTCGTCGTTGAGTTCGATCCCCGGTGCCGGCACCTCTAAAATTGTATTGCAATTATAAGTACTGATTTACCATGTTCTCAGCGATGAAGGAAAACATGGTGGGGTGACCTGCATGCCTGAGGAATAAAAATATTTCAGGGACATGTGAACTCCGCTAACCCGCATTGGAGCAGCGTGGCAGACTGTTCCCGGCTCCAAAACCCTCTCGAAGATGAGAGGTCTGTGCTCAATTAGTGGGACATTTATAGACTGACTGATTATAGACTTACTTACATCTTACGTGTGTATATTGTAAAAAAGTTAATGTAAAATTATAAAAAATACGAATAAAATTAATTATATTTTTTTTCTTTTATTTTACTTTAGCGCAGATTCGATATTTCTGAATATTTTAAGGAACATTATTTATACATATGTTTAAAAACTGTGTCGTAAAATGAGTATATATGGAACAGTTGTTACCAAAAGACTTATTTTTTTCATTTGCTATCCGCCGTCTCACCCTGTGGGTGTCGTAAAAGTCGACAGTGGGAAAATTAAAAACCAGAAGATGGGCAGCAGCTTCTTCCTTCATCTGTAGCTGCGGTTGCCAACCCGCCTGCCAAGCGTGGCAACTATGGCAAAATCCCCCCTAAATGAGAGCTCCAAACTTTTGTGGCTGTCTATAGGGGAGGCCTATGTTCAGCAGTGGACTAGTGATAGGCTGAAATGATGATGACGATGATAAATATAAATGTCTTGTTATATTTTTATAAATATATGTGAAATAATGAAGTAAGAGTGAAAACAGAGGGCACCGTCAACGCAATAGTTAGCATAAAGTGCTCCTCTCTCAAACAAAGATTCCCCACGGTAGCCATATTTGAACAAAGGCACGACATCTATATCTAGTGACATACACAACTATCGGTATATACACGTATATCTTTAAATTAATAAACATTAACGAATCTACATAATTTATGATATTTTTATTGTACATTATTTACATATTTTTCGAATATGATTTCATGACTCATTGACATAACATTCTTAAATGAATAATTATTATAAATGCGAAAGTAACTACCTATGTCCCTCTGTCTGTTTGTTACCTTTTCACGGTTGCACCGCTGAACCGATCTTGACGAAATTTGGCAAAGAGATAGATTGCGTCCTGGAGAGGGACTTAGGATATATTTTGTCCCGAAAAATTAAATAATACGCACGGGATATTCAAAATACCTACATATCCCCGCGGACAAAGTCCCTGGTATCGGCTAGTATGTACACAAAGTTTAACCCAAACATACCACTATAAGACTTCAAGATTCTATAAAGTTGTTGCGTAGATACGACCAAAATTAATAATTTAAAGCATAAGGCAACCTAGATTAACTACAAGATCAGCGGGGCTATTGCGTATCTATAGTGAAGATTAGTTATAAAAGTGTTGAACGAATATCTGTCCCAATAACTGCCTGCATACTGGCTATGATTAAAAAAAAGACGCCATATGAAACATAATCGTCATTTTCGTTAACCATAACCAGTATTTGACAGATAACAATAATTACACAATCAATTATTTGACAGATATTCGTTCACTATGGATACGTAATAACCCCGCAGAACGTCAAATACTTCAATCCACCCGTAACGATTCGTCAAAACGCTCGAAATATCGGAAATAAAGAATATAATTTAATAAAAAAATCCGACTTCAAGTCAGCAGCTCAAAGCAGAGTTTCATGATTTTCTTATGGAACCCATGATCAGAACTTGCCCAAAATTATATAAGGACCCATCCTTACGATATTTTCTTTAAGAATAAAAATCGGTTCATAATTTAAGAACACCCGAAAATACACAAACAGTATATATTGACGTTTTTAAGTTGGTTATAAATTTATTGCAAAAAAATCCGTTAAGTTTTAATTTAGGTATAGATTTCAAAAGCGGAAGAATAGTGCATAGTTCTAGATTGGAGCTGTGAGCTTCACAACTTCTTTCACAAGTTTCCATTCTAGATTCGGATTTTTCTGCTTATCTACGCAGAAGAATACGATCATTCATCTATGTTTATAGTTTAACTTATACCTCTGAGAGTCAATCTCGAACTTACCTTCTATTAAATATTATCGTAGACAACTTTACAAAACAACTTTAAAGTATATTACTGCTATGACTTCCAATTAAAATAACATTGACGATTGCAGATGTATATATTGTTTGGAAATGTATGTTAAGTAAATACTACAGCCTTTATATTTTATATTTCTAGGTAAAAACAAATCTTTTCGAATAACACGACGCTAACCAAATGTTACTTATGTTATAAAATACAAGAAATACTGGTAAGTAGCGTATTTGTCACCTTATAATAAGCCAAACTATTTACATCTTCAAACATTTTGTTTTTGTTTAAAAAAATGCACCACACTAAAGTAAAACGCATCCACGATACAGGAGAGCTGTATTTTGGGTACGTTTTACGGACATACATTTCACATGCACAGCACAACCGGATTTGAAAACCAACATTTTGTGTTTATGCACAAATGTTGGTTGCAGCTGGCATTCGAACCCAGGACCCGCGGCGTAGAGGCCAGGTACTCTGGCCACGCGGTTGTCGTCTATAAAAGTAATATTGCCGGGCACGGACAGCTTTAATGGGAAAAAGGCGTGACTATACATATGTATGTATCAACTGTCTCCAATAATTATATGGAAGAGTTACAAACTCGGGTCTCGTGTCCTCACCGCTGATCAAGTTGTAAATTAGTGCTTACAATTCCGATTAATAATTTAAGTGCTGCCCGCACATGGATAAGAGGCAAAGCGTACTCGAGTGCTAAAATGTTTAGAAGACTTTCCTTTACTATCGAAATACGAAATAAAAAAAAATGTAACAAGATGCCATGTCATGTTCATAATGCCAAATAAACAGATTAAATACATCGGTATTTATGTAAGTATTATCACATTTTACGGTTGGTTTATTTGTAAAAGTTATAATGGATATTTTTTACGTAGGTTATATGATTTCGTTTCGGAAGTAATGATATATTTTCCTGGCTGTTCTGCTGTAAATTTATTAAAGCTAACACTTGTTCCCGAATCCGAATGAATCACGAAACGGACCAATGAGAATGTGGGACTTGCGACTAATAAGGCATTAAAGTATATGAATTATTTATTTATCATATATAAGATCACGACTGTATCCCATTAGGGGTAGTCAGAGACTGGGCACTCACTGCAAAAACAGATGACTGCCACAATCGTGAGTGTGTGGTGAGCCCATCGCCACCATGCGCTGTTGGGTGCACAGTGCAGTTTAATTCCTTACTCGCCTTTTACGAGATCCATTGGATGAGATGGAGTGGCAGTATTCTTTTGACGAGCCGCCACCACACGTAAGAAATATAGTTTCAGTTTATTTCTATGTGCCATCATTCAATAGTTTGCGGAAATATTCATAAAAAACATGAACCGATCACTAGCCCTGCTGCATTACTTTGTTGAAATGAAATATTTTTGTCCAGCATTCATATTTGAAAAGTTATTATTATTTATATTTAGCCGTGTGGTGTGGGCTTAACAGACTGTACCATTTCATCTTATTCTTTGGGTATCGTAAAAGTCGCCATAGGGAAAATTAAATTAATTAATTGAGTATGTAAGAGTAAGAAGCATTTAGTTGAAACTTCCATCTATCTTTTAGGACATGCAATTCGACTTTACTAGAGAGCAATGAACAACTTTCACCGCATTAATGCATATACATATGTACTATTTATTTACTTTTATTTATTTATTTCATAAAAGTGACGTAACGAGCAAAACGTTCACCTGATGGTAAGTGTAACGTCTGTCCATAACAAATGTGTCACTCAGAAAATTACTGTGTGACCCCACTCTGTGCCCGTCACCCTGAGACATCAGTTCTTAAGTCTCATATGCCCAGTGATTACGCTAGCTCTCAGTGCCTTTCAAACCGAAACACAGCAATGTTTGCACACTACTGTTTCACGGACAGAATAACTGGCCCTGGGGTGGTATCCACCTAGACGGATTACTGCATAGGAATCCTACACCAGTAAACAAGTTTTTCTTACATAGGGCAAACAAAAAGATCGGTAAAAACCCGCGTAAAAGAACACATAGCTGATGTGAAGCGTCGTCGCTCCATAAAGTCTGCAGTCTGTGACCATGTTCTGGATCATCCATCAGATTCCATTACATCAGATTTGATAAACCACAAATCCTCGCAAAAAACACCGATTCCTACCAAGGATGATTCGCGAGACTATTGAAATTAAAAATTCATCCTAATTTTAATAGAGAAGATGGTTGGGTATTACCACCACCTTGGAATCCTATAATTAATAAAATTAAATCAAAAACCTAAGGATACCACTGCAAGACTACTAGATACAGTTAGCCTTTCTTCGTAGATCGGAGCAAAAATAATAATTAGAAGCTGAAGCTACTCCGGGTTAACTATGACATCAGGACATCTGTCACCGCAGTCCTCCCGTGACCATGGGTGCTGTAAAGCACACGATACGTCGGGTTATATATAGTATAAAAATAAACGCAATAGAATCCGTAAAATTGGTTTTATTTAAATCCATTGTTAATTGATGGACTGAACACTTTGGTAATTGGTAATCCTAAAAGACTGAAAATTAAAGGGTTCCTGGAATATAATGCTTAGAAGTCCGGTTTTTTAGTGCCACTTATGCCCTACGGTAAAAGAGCTACGTCCGAGATAAACTTAATTATCGTTTTTTTGAGGTATAATGACGTTAATGCGTACACTATTTATTTAAAGAATACTAAAACTATATAACCTAGTAACAACAGGTGTCCAAAGTATTCATATTAATCTATAAACTTGTAATTTAACCTCTTTGGCTGTACTATCTGTATCTGGCTAGTTTTGATGACATTAACATTAAAAACATAACATTAAAAAAAAGAAACTAATTAGTAAAATTTTGTTTCTAGCTATTTTTCATTTGTTTTTCCTTTTGTCAAAATGAGTGAATCTAATGAAGAAATTCGATACATTATTAGATTTTATTACAAAAAAGAAAAAAAAAAACGCAAGCCAAAGCAAAGGGATCATATCACTACCTTCAAGATGGAAATTGAACAAAATGGCACATATGTACTGTAATTTATGTTTTACATTTGTAAATAAACTTGGAAAAAATATCTTGAGTTTTCATATAAAATGCGAAGAAACTTTTTCCCCAATCTATTGTATAATAAATTGAGAATTGTTCGTTCTAAGCATAGTTCTACGTTTGCACAATTAAAGCAATAAAATAAAAGGACATATTCAACCTAATTCAACGTATTCTCAGTAGTCTCTCCGCACCACAGAAATTAAAAACTTGAGAACAAGGCACAAAAAAAAATAGTTATGAAACAACAGAAGAGACAACTAAAACAGTAACAAATATTGAAATCGTCAGCCAAATCAAGAACAAGGTCTAGTATTTCCTAATGAACATTTTCTTATAAGGCATAAAGCCCCAGAAATACTACTCTTGGTTCTATCATTTACTAGACTAATTAAATCAAGAACAAGGTCTAGTATTTCTTAATGAACATTTTCTTATAAGGCATAAAGCCCCAGAAATACTACTCTTGATTCCATCATTTACTAGACTAATAACTTATTATAAAATCACGATATATATATACACTATATAATGTGAAAGTTTAATAAAAAACTTGATAACTATTATTGTTTATTAATTTATTATAAAAAAATGTAACGAATTATAAGTGTTCATCGAGATGAGTTAATTTTAAACATAAAACAATTGTAACCTTTTGGATTGTGTCTGACAAATCCAATATGAATAATTTCAATTACTCGACTTTTAAAAGATTTGGTATCTTTTAAAAGCCCAGTGATTGGAAATCCAAACCAAAAGTATTACGATTGAATAGTTCGATTTGAAATAGTTTAACGAATTTAGGAATTTCATGCTTGACATAAAACTAAAGGCAAGCCATTAAGATACAGTAAAAGCATATTACAAACACTTTGTTAGGAGTATTTTTTTAAGAATATTCAGATCGGTGGAATAACCTACCATTTTGTAAGATTTTTGATTGGATTTTTGAATCCTAAATTTTCTTATTGACTCTGCAAGTTTAACCTTTTAATGAAAAAAAGATTGAAAAAATTGATACGAGTAGTAGTCCAAAATTAAATAATGTCGTCGTCCAAAATTAAATAAGACAACATACAGCGACAACTTCAGACTATTGTCAGAGAGCTAGCCTCCGTGCGGAATATATTACCACAAGTGGACGCGTAAACAAATGCAATAAGTTCGAACGTGGGTTAGGATATAGTATCAGAGATACAGACACAATTACAACATAACCAGCCAAAATCCAACAATTTATATTTTTGGACAATGTTTGCTCCGGTTGATATTTTAACCCACAACCCGTAGCTTAGAAGTTAAGTATTCTGTCCATTAGGTCAAGCGGTCGTCAAAATAAATTAGATACTGTAATCGTACAAATGTTGGGTTCTTTATTTTTCTTCAATGTTCATTTCCCACGAGAATAGTTTCAACTTGCATATAAAATTATTTCTACCATAATTTCAATACTAAAGACAATGTAGAGGAACAAAATATTTTTTAAAAGTCCCTCGTGTAGTAAGACGTGATGTAATAGCTTAAGGCTATTACATCATGTAGTTCAAACAAAGCAAAAAATTTCAAGTCGGTCTCATTTTATATAAAACTTGGAAAAAGTAAAACAAACGAGACTCCTGTAAAAAGGTTTCCGTATGGAACTTTCTTTATGACAACGATTTTTCCGTGAAATATTACATTGATGACTGGCGAGCACTGGCGCTATCATAAAGTTATATTTTATTTGAAAAAAATACTATGTAATAATACTGTTTACTGGTGACACCACGATTTTTAAGCATGTACAGTTACTCGTTGTACGATTTGTATTTTGATGGGTAATTATTGGGCACTGATAGCTAGGGTAATTATTGGGCATAGGAGATTCAAGAACCGATGTTTCAAAGTGACGAGCGCAGTGTGGTACCATACAGAAAGGTTCTGGGTGATACAGCCTTTGCTATGTGCAGACGTTGCACTTACCACCAGGTGAACGATTTGTTTGTCTCGCCACATCGTTCGATAAAAAAATAGCAACCATTGCACTTTTTCATTTTAGGTAATTCTTCGAGAGCTATTGTATAATATATATATTTATATATAATAATGTAATTTTTGTATACAATAGTTTATCGATTTTTCAGTTGCGTTTATTAATGTAATTTGAAATTATGTTCAGCATCATTTATAACATAACTTTCATTGATACTTTAGTAATTTTTTAAATGAGAAATGTGTTATGGTTAAATTTATTGTAGTCGTATCTCTTTTTGACAGTACTATTATTGTTAGCAAATGTAAGGGCATTTAATTAATTAAATTAATTTATTCGGTGATATTCAAACATCATAGAATAGAAAATCAAAACGAGCTTTTAAACCGACTAAAAACATTAAATTAGTTTATAATTAATTGCAAAATTTGTACCCAACAGAGAAAAAAATAGACAGACAGACAAGATAGCTAGTTATTAATGAATTGTCACCCAGTTCTAAATTATCTTAAAAGCTCCAAGTATCTTCTCGGGAGGTTAGCTTAAAATCTATTTCAAAATTTGACATGTTCTGGTCAAATTTTGTAAATTTTGTAAAACGTACACGAAAGCGAGTTAATAAAAACGTGGTAAATAAAAAAGCAGCCGACTTGCTGTAAGAAATGCACATTATGCTAAATCGATTAATGTGTTATTAAAAATATTATTCACCATTCTAAGAGTCAGTGTGTCCCATGCTTTCGTAATTCACCGCAACTTTATTTTGCGCGATATGAAACTTTTTCTGCGTGACATCGCTCTTTTCCTCTTAACGCCATATTGCATTTTCTTCGTTTCGAATTTTCTTTTACTTTTGGCGCCGAGACATCTCTATTATTTGATTGTGTTTTGTTCGAATTTCTCTCTTTTTAGCGTCATGTGCCTCAGAATAAAAAAAAACGAAATCTTAAGGATAACTTTAGTTTCCGACTGCCTATCTATACATTAAGACCTTTTTCCCGAACGTATCTACTTATCAGAATTATCTTAATTAATCTATATATATGAAGCGACATACCACTGACTCATCACAATATCTCCGAAATTACACGACCTATTGAATTGAAATTTGACATACGTATTTGACATTACGACAAAGACCAATTAAGAACGGATTATACGAATATTTACTCCTAAATGTGTTGATAGGCTAGTTCTGTTTTTCTCTATAGAGACTCTTCACAATTCCGTGCGTGGCCGAGACCGGTCAGCTATTATATGTTCTAAGTCTACGATCCCATAGTTCCAAGCGCACATGCCTTAAAATATATTAGTATACTAGCTGTTCCTTGCGGTTTCACCCGCGTAAAAAAAACCGACCCTGATCGATGACTTTGATACTTTTACCCCTATTGATACTTTTAGGTTAATGTTGTTTGTAAATGCATGTTTTGTACGTCAGCGGTTATTGCCGAATAAACTTTTTCTTTCTTTCTTTAAATACATATCCGTCGATTTGAATCGTATTTTAGGATTTTTATTTTGTTGCGAGGAACCCTTATTATTTTTCTCAAATTAAAGTAGCCTTAGTTACCCGCTATAATATCAGCTACCTGTCAGTGAAGGTCCCGTCAAAATCGGTCCTGCCATTTCGGAGGTAAGCCAATTATTACAGGAACAAAAAGAAAGATAGACATAATTTTTATTATACTTTCAATAAGCATTGAATAAAAAGCTGTTATTTTGTTATTAAAAACAGACACTACAATTTTATTTATTTGTATAGATAAGATTGGTGATACACCCATCAAAGATTAGTTATTTGGGAGCTGATTCCAAATTAGATTTTTTAATTACTGTTTTTTTTGTTTATAATAATTGTTGCATACCGTGACTGCTTTGAATTAATTTAGTACAAGCAATGTGGTAATTCAACGCTTTGTATTATATTAGACTGTGTAACATTGTTAGTAGCTATGATGAATAAATAAATACATAATGAAAATTGTGTACATTCAATGGACTGGACCAGTCAGTGGTAACGCACAACAGAGACCCTCAGCAATTTCAAAATTATGTAATGAAGCCCCCGCTCTATCTGCTTAAGCAAGCACGACATTGTATTTTGTTACTGCTCCTGACCGCTTATGTGTGGCTTGTTTATGGACATTATTATTACTTGCGTGTATTAAAAAATATTATGTGGTAACAAGTTCTGGACCATAAATGATCATAACTGCCACGGACGTAGTACGTTTGGTTGTGTATGTTTGCCGATAGCCTGGCCAGATTATCAGAATACCTTACTTTTGTGTTCATGGTTCAAATCAGCGTTTGTTATAATTTTAGCAAAACTTACAGCTGTTTACTCAACTTATTAACAATGTTCATTATTCATATATACGTAAGGCCATTTAAAAGTTTATACTTATGAATAATATTATCAAGTTTTAAACAAAAATCATATTTTTATTACAAGGTTTTATTTGTGGGGCCGATGACTGTCAGCATTGGACTTCAAATGTGCTATGGCCATAGCACAAAGATTTGTATATACTTGTCAAAACACTAACCAGAATACTACAGTGAATTCTAAGTTTAGGAACCGGAAAGACATACGAAGAAAACAAGTTAAATAAAAGCTTGTAAATAAATAAGAAACGTTGATGAACGGATATACACAATGAACAGATGTTTTTTTAGTTTTTAATAAAGTATAAGAATTCTTTATTATTAATATAGTAGAATCCTATATAATCAATTGGAGAAAAACTTATTACTAAGCTATCGCTAATGTTGATTACTATTAGTAGCAAATAAGTCAATATCGTCGTTTTTTGACATCTCGTTCAAACTATCGCCCTTCTTTAATAACAAGTTTGCCTGTAATTATAATATGAAAATAACACTGGTTCTTACCGCATCTATTAATTTCTTAGAATCTGTAACAGATTTTCTCTTTCTGAAAGACTTTCAAAACTTAGCACAAATTGTTGATTGTTTCATATAATGACTAATAATCATTTGGCAAATACATTTTAAAAATAATTACAATTCATTAGTAATTCAGGAGGTAATTATAACATACATCGGCCATAAAGTTTAAACTCCCTTAGAGTGTTTAAGCTTCCTAAAACGTCTTGGATTTGACTTAAGCGTCAACCCTATAGTTTAATACCGCTTTAAGCCAAGAGCAGTAGGGTCAAAATTAGTTTATTACACTTCATAAGTACTACCCTGTAATCACATTCCTCATAGGCATAAGTTCAAATGTAGGTAAGTAAATGGATTAAGAAACAATGTTAATATTGTGCAAATCCCTGACTCCATGCTGTGAATGCATTAGGCGTATTCAATAAGTACTATTTGAAATGTTCAAAATATATTGTCAGATTAGTTTAACTCGGTCGGAATCACCGGTAATCCATAGAACGGATTGCTTTCACAAACTCTTCTTGCTTGTCGGAGATTTTTATAATCGGCCTGATCCGGCCTCTAAGCTTGAATGATAATTTCCGTAAATAGAAACCGTATGATCGGTCGAATCCCTCTTCTAACCTAGGATTAAAGTTATTCCTGATTTACAAAGGTTTTTGTAATTGGTTGGATCTCCCAGAGGATGGTAGCTTGAACTGATAGGTCTGCTGAACTACTGTGCGTTTATATGTCAGCCCAAGAGACAAGTCTTTAAATAGACCTTCAGAAACAGAAATACTCTTCTGACTTGGTTTACACTAAGTACATACATACTAAGTCACGCCTCTTTCTCATTGGGATAGGCAGAGACCACACACAGGTAATCAACTACAATGCGAATCAATCAGTGAACACGGAATCGAAACCAGAATTAATCTAAACGGCGTGGCTCTGCCGTTCAAATGAATACCGATTCTCTTACGCCACTACCATGCTATTAAAGCATACCGCTTTAATGCCATACCATGCTTCTCTCAGTTACGATGAACTTTAATACAGCGCAATTACAATATTCACTACAACAATTTATTCTACCAAATTACTTATTTATAATTGATGACAAACATTAAAGTCGCCGTGTTGTAGCGGCTTAAGACAATCTACCACCCTATCCCATCCCATGGGTGTCGTAAAAGTCGACAGAGGGAAAACTTAAACCAGAAGATGGGCAGCAGCATCTTCTTGGAACATCTGAATAAATCAACTGCGGTTGCCCGTTACCCCCTTGCCAAGCGTTACAACTATGGAATAACCCGCCCAAGATGGGAGCTACAAACTTTTGTGGCAATCTATAGGGGAGGCCTATGTTCAGCAGTGGACTAGTGATAGGCTGTAAATATGATGATGATAGTTATACTATAATCATCATCGTCATCTATTCACTTATTTATTTACTAATAGTTTTACTTACTTATAATTTATTTACTTATTTATTTACTATTATTACTATTATTATTGTGCCGTGTGGTGGCGGCTCGATAAAAGAATACTACCACTCCATCTCATCCAATGGATCTCGTAAAAGGCGAGTAAGGAATTAAACTGAACTGTGCAACCAACAGCGCATGATGGCGATGGGCTCACCACCTATCACACCATTGCATTATATTGTTTTGGTGAAACGTGGATTGTGGCAGTCATCTGTTTTTGCAGTGAGTGCCCAGTCTCTGACTACCCCTTATGGGATACAGTAGTGATCTTATGTATGTATGTATGTATGTATTATTATTATACTCTTATCAATCAATCATAAGTACGACGGATGTAGATTACTATTACATAATATTAGTAATACTATTTTTTTACAATATTGTTGCCAAACGTATGTGACATAACACAGTGCAAATCTTGTGCAATAATTTATTTTTTGTTGAGTAATACTGGGAAAGTTGGGTATAACGTACTTCCTGTAAAATTTAAATCAATCTTGAATATTTTCATTAATGATGCTTAAACTGTGAAACAATAATCGAATTTCTTATATCATCATTGAGCATTTCAGTAAAATGACTGAAACAATATCGCGATAAGGATATAATGATTTCTTATATTTACGCGAACACTACTACTCATTTAAATGAAACTAATTTTACGGATTTTATCGCGTTTAATTTTTTCAATAGAGAAAATGGTTGGGTATTACCACCAGCTTGGGATCCAATAATAAACAAAATTAAATCAAAAACCAAGCATACCACTGCAAGACTTCAAGACACAGTTAGCTCTTTCTGCGTAGATCGGACCAAAAATAATAATTAAAAGCTGAAGGTACCCCAGGTTAACTATGACATAAGGACATCTGTCACCTCAGTCCTCCCGTGACCATGGATGCTGTAAAGCACTCGAAACGACGGGTTATAAATAGTAAAAAATTAAACGCGATAAAATCCGTAAAATTAGTTTCATTGAAATGAAGCGATAAGGACAATTAATTTCTTTAAAATTCAGAGTTTATAGCCAACGCAATGGTCTCATTTCTTTGGAAAATATTATCAAAAGTACAAAAGACAATGTATGATGTTATAGTACACCTTAAGTCGCCCTATTCTCAAAGTCTCACATATATGTTATATCAGACATGTTAATTGGTAAGCCTATGACCGGCCAGGGAAAAGAGGTTCTAGTGATGACATGCACGACGTCGGGAGGTCGAAGAATGCATATGGCTTAGGACCGTCTTTGATGCTTTCAATGGGGCGGTTTTTGTCCTTCAGTGGACTTGTGGTGTTCCGAAATGATGATGATGATGAAGTACACGAGTACATCAAGGTATCATCACGTATACAGCAGACATGGACAGACATGCAGGTTTCCTCACGATGTTTTCCTTCACCTCCGTGCACGTGGCAAATCATCACTTAAAATTGCAATTAACTATTCGAGTGGTGCCGGCACCGGGAATCGAACCCAGGTCACTCGCGTACTATGAAATTTAAAGCGAGCGCCTAGTGGTAAGTAGCTAGAGTATTTATCAGTTGAGTAGTTAAATATAATATATTACATCAACACTCAATGTACTATAATGTAGGACCATGCTTATCAAAATGTTCGTAAATAGTTAAAGCGTCAAACCGTATATGGATTATTGCAACAATCCTAGTTAGTGGTTTAATGTATGTAATGCAAAGAAACATGCTAGAATATTCTCTAGACACGCACCTACTCTGTACGTACATACTGTATTTGTACAGCTGATATAAATCAGGATACAATGACAACTTGTTTTACCTCAGCATCATTTGTGCTAGGATTCCTATGCAAATCTAGGTAGGTACCACCACAAGGCCAGTTATTCTGCCGTGAAGCAGTAGTGTGTCTAATGCCTGGGCATTAGACTTAAAAAACCTGTGACTTGACTTAAAAACTGATGTCTCAGGGTGACGAGTGCAGGGTGAGGGTGTCACACTTAGGGTCGAACTCCAGATATTTTTTTAAACTATGCCCCACAGTAGAACAGAGATAAATTTCACGGGCACAATACAACCAGGCCTGGAAATCGAAATCTTGTGTTTGTTGGTTCCGGCTGGGATTCGAACCCAAGATTCGCGGTATAGAAGTCAGGTATACCACGCTGTTTCGTTGCTCTTCTGTCCATATATCTGTGTGCCTGTTTGGGCCTAAACTAAAATGAAACTGTAGAGTTTATCGGAATATAAGCTTTACGGCTGGAATCGGAATATAAGCTTTTTTAACCGTGGTTTTAAAGGTCTAGATTAAAAAAAAATTACAAGAAAAAAGCTCTCATCACCTTATTACCAAATGACACCTTATTGAGATACCCCAATAGTTTTATCCGGTTCTTCTCTGGAGACTTTTTAGCACTGGTTGAAGATTTTCAGGTTCATAAGAGCTTGAAACAAGTCAACAGCCTCCGCTAATCCTGACATACATAGAAAGAGAAACACTTGGATATTTTCCTACAAAACTTTCCTTCGAAACAGAAAGTTTAAAATTGTTTTAAAATATTGTTTCTACGTACGTTTTATATACACTTAAGCCGTAATCTTCGAATGGAAGTGGGTCATACAGTCATCTAGATGATTAAACGTTCAAAAAAATCCAGCGTTCTTAGATAAGATATTCCATAAAATTACATATTCTATAAAAAAAATATGTAAGATGAGATATCTTACATTTTTCTTTAGTCCATTTAGACATACTGTATTACATACATATAAGAAATTTGAATGCTTATTATCATTATCATTTTTTAGTTATAACTTTTTAATCTCGTAATTTCGTTATATTAGATAATTAATATTAATAGCATTACATTCTACAGACTCGTGATCTATATTCTTCTTTATTGTTCACTTCTAATTTTATTTTTTTTACATTGATTTATTTTATCTATCCGCGGTACAGTGTACAAAATCTATATAAATGTATAATCTAAAAATCTGTTAGATTAATATTAATTTCTTCATGAGTTAATAATCCGTTCTCAGCCAAAAAATGTTCCTGGGTTGTGTCACTAATTTATGATTTCCTTCTGATCGATTTCGACCACGGCGACGACTTCCGTATTTTTCGAGAGCTTTCAACTGCGCCGGAGATACTCGTATTAGAGTATGCAAGAATCCGTCTGCGGTTATCCAGAACCACCCCAATCATCTTTACACATAATCCTACATCATACTGGTGATAGGATTCATATACAGCAAGCCCTCTAGGCAAGGCCAGTTATACTGCCGTGAAACAGAAGTGGGCAAACATTACTGTGTTTTGGATTGAAGGGACACTGAGAGCAAGCGTATTGAATAATATATGATACTTAAGAACTGATGTCTCAGGGTGACACACAGAAATTTTCGAGCGCTGTGTGGTTTTTTAAAGTTTCAGCCTATAAATGTCCCACTGCTGAGCACAGGCGTCTTCTCATTTCTGACAGGGTTTTGAAGCTAGGAAGAATCCGCCACGCTGCTCCAATGCGAGTTGGCGGGGTGCACATGTCTTCGAATTTTTTTTGTTATTTCTCGGACATGCCGGTTTCCTCACGATGTTTTCCTTCACCGCCGAGCACGTGGTAATTCAGCACTTAAAATTGCAATTAACAATTTTAGTGGTGCCGGCACCGGGAATCGAAGCCAGGTCACTCGCGTACTATGAAATTTAAAGCGAGCGCCTAGCCCCTGAGCTACCACAGCTAAACTCTATTTAAGTTAAATTTATATAGTTTTTATTCAAATCGCTAATCCCGCCTGTAGCCATGCTTTTCTATAAAATGTTTCTTTTATTCCTTTTGTAATCTAAGTAATCTTTCCGCACTTATGCTTTACGGCAGAATAACTGACACTGGGGTGGTATCTGCCTAGACGGATTCCTGCATAGGAATCCTACCACCAATAAAAATGTATATAAGTAAATAAAAGTATGTAAGTAAAACTTCTTGAACACTTTTTTTAATATGTACTTAGTAATTTACTATAGCCTTTACTCAAAATAACTGCTTCAAACACTAAAATGTAAGTGCAATGTCTGTCCATTACAAATTCTGCGTCACTCAGAACATTTTTGCGTAGCACCACACAGCGCCTGTTGCCCGGTGTACTCATATGTCCAGTAATTACGCTAGCTCTCAGTACTCTTCAAACTGAAACATAGTAATATTTGCTCACTACTGCTTTACTGTAGTATAACTGGCTCTGCGGCTAGACAGATTCCCGCATAGGAATCCTACTACCAGTTGATATGCGTGCTTGCATGAATATTTAAGGTAGTGCAAGCATGCCTGCGCGCATGCGTACATTCCTGCATGTGCGCGCGCATGCAACATGCATGTGCGTGCGCGCACATGCATGTTGACATTTTTTTGTTTCTTGCTATTTATATACAAGCCGTTTTCTAAATGTCATAGTTATTTTCAACTTGATCTTAAAAAAAAAGGTTTTACAAAAAAAAAATCAGAAACTTTCATATATGAACTTTGTAATTCAATCGAAGTTATTAAAATACTATTGTGGTTATCTTCACCGTTGTCTTCATTTATTACGAATACTTAAAAATAATTTAATATGAATTTAATATGAATTGTGCCACTCATGCATTTGAAAGCCCACGCATAACCAAAAAACTAGAAAGAATTATAAGTTAAATTTTAATTATCACAATATTATTTTGCGATTTTACCCGGATTATACAGTAGCGGACAATTTTCAATTTTAAGAGTTATGCAGATACAAGCTCTCCAAGGTATTTCGTCTTTGGCTACTCAGTTATCTCGGGAACTCACCTGCTTGTAATCAAAGTACCTGCTGCAAAGGTATATTCTGGTACAACTTTATATTATAATTATATTTCAATGTGATAAAGTACGTTAAGCATTGCTTAGTTTTAAAAGAAAATACTAAACCGTATATATAAAAGGAACTGGCAAGAGTACATGAATAGATCTCTGCCGGTGATTACCAAGCTCACACAGAATAACAGCGTAAAATAGAAGTATGACGTCACTGTGTTTCGTAAAAAGAACCACAGACTCGATTACGGACAAAAAGGCATTCCATCTTATTCTTGAAAATGGCAACTAAATCTGCATCTTTGTGGGCCACGCTGACCTGATATCAAATGAAGTTTGTGTGTCATCTTTACTTACATAAGTACACATAATCCTTAATCCATATTTATAATCCATAAATATATGGTGGTGCGCTCGCTATACAGTAGTTCATCTAGGGAAGTACCACCGCAGGGACAGTGATTTTGCCGTGAAGCAGTAGTGTGCAAACATTACTGTGTTTCGGTCTGAAGGGCACTGAGAGCTAGTGTAATTACTTGGCATATAAGACTTAAGAACTGATGTTTCGGGGTGTTGAGCGCAGTGTGGAATTGCAGTGCAGAGCCACAAAATAATGTTCTGGGACACAAACGATGCACTTGCCATCACGTCGACGTTGTACTCTTATCGTCACATTCTTCTTTAAAAAAATCACATGTGGTAGAGTTGCGTTACAAATATCTGCCTAGGTAGGAACCACTGCTGTGCCAGTTAGTATGCCGTCGTCGCATAAGTCAAGCATAAGCTTTCAAAGTCCATACTTTCCTATGCAATCTTTAGCGTGACACCGGAACTGTTATGGGCAAGCAAATACCAACGACTTGCTTGTTTAGTCACTTACATAAATGACTATAAATAAAAATTCAAGTACAATAATTAACGTTATCGCATCTTTACTTAAAACTTGTTGTCCATTACAACAGATTATGGTTATTTACTTGCAAAGCTAACCCACTTAGGGGAACCACAAATTATTTTAACATCCTCCTGCACCTGAAACTTCACGAAAGTAGCTTAATAAATTCATGAATTTCAATGTATATTTATGACAGAAAAGTTTATAATGTACTGACTGGCTATATTTTAAGAACATGTTCTATGTATTTTGGAATGAGAAACATTTAGTTTTATTGCTTACGACTTCCACAAATTTTTAAGGAAAAATTGTGTATCAATAAAGCATCGAAGAGGTCTTGGAAATAAATAGTAACGAAATTATTGTAATTGTTTAAACGTGAAAAATAAATGTTTATGTTGTTACATATTGTTAATTGATTTGATGTTCTGCCTTTTATGAATTGAGGCTGATTCCAGACATGAACAGTAGCAAGTTCGATCGATATCGCAGATGGCTCAGGATCGTGTTTTGTGGGAATGAATGAGGTAGGCCCATGTTTAGCTATGAAATTTTTATGGTTTTGATGACAAACTATGACGATTTCGAGTACACGGTGTATAAAACTTTAATTTTAAAGATAAATAAATTGATATTGATAAATACGAAACTAATCTGGATAGGACATCCATTTTTCAGAACTTTATCATCAAGTCTACAAAGTAGGAATTTATAATTCTTACATTTCCTTTACAGATAACATATATTAAAACTGCTGGTAATTAATAAATAATTGAAAAAGTTCATCGAAAACTATTCTAAAGTGATAAGTGGATGTTACAAAGTTTGTATTTTGTACTAATGAAAAAGTAACGACGCATTTGGTTTCTTAAATAACATAATTATGTTGGCACCTGAGAATATACCATATGGCGGATACGTTAAACAATTTGTTGGCACACAAATTTTAGGTACTTCAGCGGGAATTTATTTTGTCAAAGAATATCGCTGTGTGTTCTGATAAAATGTTTGAAACTAGTGTCTGTTTTCTTAATTCAGAAATATTCAATTTAGTATAATTATATAAAAACAAAATTATTCGGTTTTATTGTAAATGTTTCCTTTTAATATAATCGATTAAGTCCACCTTAAAAAAATACAAATATTATTCATATAAACACTATTTTTTTACAGTAGAGAGAAAGTTAGATAAATAAGCGTATAAGGCCCTAGCGATTGCTTGAGAGACGCGTATGAGACGCGGGGATTTCACGCGGTTTTGTTTAATATGTCGACAAATCTATCATTGTGATACTTTTGCGTCAAAGGGAGCATTGGTCTCGCTGTGATATCTTATAAATGATGTTATTGTACTGTTACTTCTATTATTAGATAACTTAATAATTGAAATAGGACGTCGAATTATCAAGCTAGGTTTAGCAGAAGTCGGAATTCAGTAGATCTTTGCAAGAAGTTAATCATTATTGTTATATAATTAAATAACGTAAAATTACGATTATTTAGGTTGAAAGGACATTTGGCCTTCATTTTTCTTATCTCATGTCACTTATAATAATAATAAGAAATAACGAAGGTAGTGTATCTAACAATAGTCTTTTATTTTCAGCATCTCCGTTGCGGCTTGGAACCAGTGGGTCACTTGAAAATTGTAGCTTAAGTTTGTTGAAAGACATATGCTGTTACGATGATGTATTAGAACAAGGAAGTCAAAATAATACAATAACAGTATCTCAATATAATACTTCCATCGCATGTGCTGAATTGGCTGCATCGAATAGTAGACTGACTGAATGCCATGAAAAAGAAAATTACTCTGATTTACAGTTAAATAGCACTTTAGTGAAAGATATCATTACGGGTAATGTGGTAAAAATCAATTAGACATTATTTTGATTCATCAATTGGATGTGACAGTGAAACGTCAATAAAAAAATATTTATATCTCGTATGTCAATCATTTGCACGACGAAAACACTCCTATGCCCTCAGCTAATTTAGCATTAGCTGTGCATTAGTGTTTCGACTTTTGGTGATGAAGAACTTTTTCAATCAGTATCAACATATAAGCAGTGGCTTACGGATGCAACTGTCGTTTTCAGTGTTACAGTACTAGTCAGGTGAAGTTTTTACTCCATTGAGATCTAGAAAGCGAAAATTTACTAAAATAAGAAACCCACCGTTTCTTTAGTTTGCGATAAATTTTGCCATGAATGGATAAATTTGCAGAGAAAAAGAGTAAAACGTATCGGGAAATCTTACAAGTAGTAGAATGGTAATATAAGAGACGGTAAAGAATTATGGAAAACTTTGTGATAACACATGCCAATTAAAATGTTTTTAAAAATTAGACGAAGATGCAAGAAGTGAAATATTTCATATATTCTGTGATCATTCTAACCAGTATACCACCACTACCATGTTGTTAGAATAAATAAAAAAGGACTACAACACTATCTACCGTGTGATAGTGTATCAGAATCACTAAAATCCTACACATACGAGTACTACTTCTAGTGCATTTGCCTTATTAGCAAAATAATCAAGATAAAAAATTTATTGTTTGCAGAAAACATTTTTAAATACCATCAGCTGTGGACTAAAAATAATAATAAGTGCCCTAATCAAATCTGCTGTGACAAGTAACTTTGCTTTGGTTAATAATAGAGGTCGACATGGTCACCATCATATTATCACATAACCATGGTGAGTCCGTTGGCTCCCATATCTGACATAGCGACAGTCAGCCAAAGTTTGTTGAGTCTACCGCGCGGTCTTGCTCCTACCACTATTGTGTCAAGGCACCAGTTAGTTCCGCCCAGCGTACTATTTCGGTATGCGTAAAACATGCCCGAACCACCTAAACCGACTTTCCTGGAGCTTGTCAGCCACATAACGTACTCCGAGATTGCCGCGAATGTAGTCGTTACGTATACGGTCCCGCCGTGTAACGTCGCACATCCATCGCAACATTTTCAATTCCGTGACGTGGCTCTCCTAAACATGTCGAGCCAAGGTCGTCCATGTCTCACTACCATATGAGAGTACGGGTCGGATCTTATGAACCTCGTCTTTGAGCTTAAGGGTTATTTTACGATCACAAATTGTCCCTCTGACCTGCCGCCATTTACCCCACGCAGTACCAATACGGGCTCTGACGTCGTCATGTATTGTCTGCATTTTTCTATTTGTACAGCGCATTCAAAACCTATTTTGATAGATTTGGGAACTGCACTTCGATACGTTACATTTGTTTCCACCATCACCAGACAACATGTATCGATGCAGAACTGATCATGTACATCAGAGATACATCAGAACAGAAAGAAAGAAAGAAAAAAGATCAATGCCACATTTTTTTAGTTTATTAATTTATATTAATTTACTAGTGGTAACAAAAGATAAAAGAAACTTTTTAGCTATCATCAATGTATAATCACATTTGTATTAGAAAGCGCTCTTCCATACTTTACTGAATCTAAAATCAATAGAAGAACGTTCGTAAGCTGTCAGGTTGTAGAATTTTGCCTTTTTAATAAAACACTACGGCGGAGAAAACTTTAAGCTTGAAACGTGTCCGTCGTGACATAAGAAGCGGAATGCAGGACACAATATTGAAATTTTTGTAGTAGCTTTCCCGGTAGGAAGGAAAGTTTAACTCTAAAAATATGAACATACAAACAAAATTGAAATAATGTCTTCTTCTATGCAATAAAGCAATATTTTCAAGTTTTTTTAACGTTTTGCAGAATATTTGTTGAAAATTTAGTACAATATGTCTGTTATGGTTCCCTTATGTTATGTACATACTTATGTTTTTTTTTTATAACCGCACAGCTTCTTTAAGATACTGTTACACTAAAATAATATAATAGGTCGGAGAAAATATCTTATCGCATAAAGTACTCGTATGTATAGATTTGTAATACAATCTCTTTGAATGTACTTTTTGTATCTGGCTAGTTTCATGACTTTAAATAAGTTACATTTTAGAAAAAACCATATTAGAAAAATGTTGTTTCCAGCTATTTTTGATTTGTTTTTATTTCTGTCAAAATGAGTGAATCTAATGAAGAAATTCGTTCCATACATTTTTAAATTTTATTACAAAAAAGTAAAAAATGCAAACTTTGTGACGTTTATGGACCTAATACAGTCACTGACACTGGTCAGTGAGAGTAGTATAAAGTTGGTTTAAGCGTTTTCAATCCGGAAATTTTGATGTCAGAGATGTACTTCGCTCTAGCCGCCCTGTTACAGTTAAAATGGACGCCATTTTTGAAAAAGTGGAGCAAGATAGGCATATCAATTGTTACGACATATCTGAAGAACTGTGAATTCACTACAAAACAGTTTTGACCCATTTGAAAAAAGCTAAGTACACCAGAAAAGCTAGTCTAAAGCGTTTTTAAAGAGATTGATAATTGGTGTTGAAAAGTGGATCACGCATTATAAGAAAGTGCGAAAAAGGTCGTAGTCAAAGGTCAGTCAAGCTTCACAGACTGTGCCAAAACCCGGGTTAACTCACAATGAGGTGTAGCTGTATGTATAGTGGGATTGGAAGGGCGTTGTTCATTATAAGCTTTTACCGTCGGGCAGAACCATCGATTCGGATCTCTACTGCTAACAACTGATGAGAATAAAGTTGAGAGAAAGCGGCCGGAATTGATCAATAGAAAGGCTGTCTTTTATCACGACAACGATGTGTGTTGTCTAGCAACACACATCTTTAGCCACTCAGTAAAAATTAAGAGAGTTTGACTGAGAGGTGTTAATGCATCTGCCATATAACCCTGACCTTGTACCTTGAGATTTTCACCTGCTTCTTCTTTCGGTATTTTCAGAATTCTTTAGAAAGTGTCAGGGTAACATCAAGACAGGACTGCCAAAACTACTTATTGCGTTTTTTGCTCAAAAGTTCCAAAATTTCTACAGCAATGGTATCATGTTACCTTCAAGATGGAAATCGAACAAAATGGCACACACATACTGTAATTAAATATAAATAAAGTCGGAAAAAAAATGTCAGTGAGTTTTCATATACCCTTTTTCTCAAACTTATATGTATGTATGACGTAGGAAATGCTTCATTTTTTTAGAATATTGTCTAATATTATGGCAGTAATTATGTGTCTCTACGGCGAAACGAATTATTGATGTAGATTTAATCTAGAATTTCAACTGGAAAGTGTAATGACTTCTGGCAAGTGGTGGAATAATACAAAAAAATATTATGCTGAAAACATAGAGACCAGTCTGGTAATAGTGATGCAAAGAATCTGGTACTAAGACCACCAATCCATCTGCCAAGCATTACTACAATGGTAATTGTTTATTCTTTGATGAGATCAGCAGTGGACTGTAATATTATGATGATTATGAATTATGTACAATTGTGATGGTAGGATTCCTATGCAGGAATCAGTCTAGGTAGGTACAGCCTCAGTGCTTGTTACTCTGCCGTCAAGCAGTAGTGTGCAAACATAACTGTGTTACGGTGTGAAGGGGAGCTGTGCTAGTGTAATTACTGGGCACATGACACTTTGGAGATTACGAGTAAGAACCGATATCTCAAGATGACGAGCGCAATGTGGTGCCACACAAATATGTTTTGTGGATATAGCATTTGTTAAGGGCTGTCGCTGCAATTGCTATCAGATGAATGATTTGCTCGTCTCGTCACTTTAGTCTATCTCAGTCCACTGTTGAGCTAAGGCCTCCCCCATAGATTGCCACATTACACGGTCTATGTATGTAGTATGTGTAATGTGTATGAATATAGTGGAAGACACTTCGTTTACCGTTACGAGGCTTGCGCTGTGGAAACTTATTACTTACGAGTAACTTATACACTAGCGGACCCGACAGACGTTGTCCTGCCCGAACGTTGGCATGCCTGCTGTTAACAGATTCGACAGCAAACGAATTTTCGATATTCGTATTATTGATAAACTATATACTGAGTGACTTTATCATTTTCCTAGAACTCTAACGCAGCGCTACCTACCGGGTCCAATTCTGAATCTAAACCAACCATCTTTTTTTCACCTTCACGGGGGGAAGGACGGGTTATGTCGGACTGTCCGACTAAAACCCCATTGGCAGGGCCACGGGAACGCTCACGCACACATCCGCGACCCCACCGGCGCCGGCCGCCTAACATCGGCGGCCCCTTCTTGGGAGAGGACAGCTCCTCCCCACTCTCCTTCCCAGCAAGGCGCACCGGAACACACGATACGCCTTCCAGCTACGGCCCCAGCAAGGGCAAGGTGAGCAGTGTCGACTCACTCCTCACCATCCCCCCAGTCCACCGCATTGACGGTACGGTCCTGCCAGAGTCGCGGAGGATAGGGAGAGGGGCAACAATACACCTACACTCCTCTTCCTCCGCGACTCCACCTCGGCTGCGGGGGGCCGCGTACTGCTGGAGCGACCTCCTCGGGCCAGCGTGACATCACAGGCCGACCATGTGGGCTCCTCTTAGCTTCACCGTGGGTGACCAAATCACGGTTACTAAGCCCCCCCCCCCCCCCCCCCGCCACGACAAGGCGATCCGCATTGAGAGGGAAATCGAAATAAACCAAACAAACACACAAAAAAAAACATCAACATCGGTCCAGACGTTAAGGAGGAGTTCAGTGTCATACACACGCACAGAAGAATTATGTGTATATGGGTTGTTCGTCAGATTCTCGCATGGAACATATACGACGATCGCGTGACGTAATGGAAACAGTACCTGACTATAACGCCGCCGGTAATAGTTTCAAATCCCAGCCGGAGCCAACATTCTTACAAAAATACAAATTGTTGGTATTCGGGTCTGGTTGTGTTGTAATTGTCCCCTAGTCTCTAACACTGCATCCTAGTCTATACCCTATCTTTACGCTTTCTAGCGTTACATCGAGCACGGGTAGGTTGGCAACAGTAAGTGCCCCTATATTTATGCGGGCACTTGTGCACTAGGCTATCTTCTGCACAGTTGATAACTTCCGAGAGTATTCGGTAGTTGTCGCCGCGGCCTAAAAGCGGCCCGGAATATATGATATTTATGTAGCTCACAGACCGTTGGTCTCAGAATTCAAACATGTGAAATTTAGCGCACAAAATGCACCCATGATCAAGGAGAAATTCTGAAGAGGCACTACGTCTGCTGTAAATCCCCTCAACTTTCCAATTTGGGTGGGCATTATACTTAACAGTTTTTTTTATAGGAGAAAGTGACAAAACGAGTAGAACGTTCACCAGATGGTAAGGGCAACGTTTGTCCATAACAAATGCTATGTTCTGTGTGGCACCGCACTGTGTCCGTCCCCGTATGACATCTGTTCTTAAGTCTCATATGCAGAGTAATTACACTAGCTGTCAGTGCCCTTCAGATCGAAACACTACAGTAATGTTTGTACACTACAACTTCACGGCAGAATAATTGGCCCTATAGTGGTAACTGCATGGACGCTTTCTGCATAGTAATCCTACTACTAGTGAAAGTTGTTTTGTATAAAAAACAACGTATTTTTTCAATTTGCGTCTATGTAATGGGTTGGAAGCAAGCAACACTACATTACTTGCTTCCAACCCTTGTTGAATTATGAAACAGAATACGTAGAATGTTTACTTTGAGAAGCAAAAGTTTAAAGCTAAATAATGAAACTTCACTTAAACTTATCTTAGTCGAACATCTGAGTTCGCGGCTAGCGGGAATACTTTTGTATAAGTAGGTTTTATTACTTCAAGTAAATTTACATGATCTTAAAAGTTTACAAATATGATGGATGAAACTGCACTTCGAATTTAGTATTATGAAAATGGGAGCAATATGAAAACGTACTTCTGAGTACGTTTTCATATCGCTTAGATTTCTATGCTACTAAATTCGCTCTATGCTCTAGCATAGTTATTTTATATAGAACAAATGATTATGATACCGTGTCAGTAAATCTAAAGTTTAAGCTTTTAATTTACTATTAATGTTGAGATTCCCTTTGTAGCGACATCTATGCACCACATGAGAAGCTCAAGAAAGATCTCATACGTATAACATAGCGTTATTAAAGTTTCTGAGATGCGAACTATATATGCAATATCTAAAGATTACTGGCTGGAGACGTCTTCCCCAGATCAGACCATTCGATCTGACAGGTAGCCAACCCTTGGTAATATCATCAGCTAAACTTTTGACTGTCTTCCTTCATTAGTGAAACACCAAACAGAAAATGCACTTGCTATTCATATGGTAAATTATGCACCGAATGAAAACTCTAGCTAATTCTGTTATTGCGTAGTAGTTATATAATTTTGGTTTATTTTGTAATAGCATATTATTTATTTACTGATGGTAGGATTCCTGTGTAGGACTCCGTCCATATAGGTGCCATCGCAGGGACAGTTATTCTGGCGTGAAGCAGTACTGTAAAAACGTCGCTGTGTTTCGGTCTGAAGGGCACTGCTAGTGACATAGCGAGCGTGATTGCTGGGCATATGAGACTTAACGAACTAATGTATCAGGAGGACGAACGCAATGTGATACCACGTAGAAATACTCTGTCTAATACAGAATAATAGAGACGTTGCACGTACCATCAGGCGAAAGTTTTGTTTGTCTCGTCACCTTTTAATATAAAATGTTGGTGGTACTGTGGCGTTAACAATCTGGGCGGATTCCAGCATAGAAATCATACAGTCAGTAGCAATTTCATTGGATAACTGGACTGAGCTAGATATTATATAGATAGTGTGATAATTATCATTGTATCTGCGTATTGCATAAATTATCCATAAGTGAGCTCTTATATTCTATATTACTTTAGTTAAGTATATTACAGCTAAGGTATTGTTCTCAGTTGAACTGCAACTGTCTCTCTTTTAGAATTTGAATGTGCACATTAATAACAGTCTCCTTTTCTTGTATGCATCTGAGTATTCTTTGATGGCTGTGTCCGCGAAGTTTGGTCCAAGTTCACTCATATTTTTAAACCACGAAAACGTCACAATAACGAAAATTAACAAAGAAATTAAAACGTTAAAACAACAAGACACTTAATAAAAAACAATGGAATAACAAGAACTATACAAAATTATCTGGAAACAGCACTTTCCGATCTACTAGTTGATCGATAGTAAAGATGGCGGATGTAACCCGACCGATGATAAAAACGTCGAATATTAAACGTATTAAGCAATAAATATACTCTATAATTTGGTATTATTAAAATCCATTCCAATCTTTTTTTTTTGGTTTTTTTACATTTTATCTCACAGCAGAACCCTGAAGAGACTAGTAATTAACAATTTCCGTTATAACTTTATCCTGGAGCGAACTCAAATCAGACTCTACTGTGAAATTTAAGGTAAGCGTCTGTCCCCGAAGCTACCGGTTTTTAAATTAACTTATTAAAAATGTAATGCTGTAGGATTGACATGGCCTCGCAGTAGAAACAACGCTTATAATTTTCTTAAATCTTTTTCTGCGAAATGGTAAAGTTAGTTGGTGGTATATTAACTCAAACCATAGATAAGTGATCAATATGGCAGCCAGCTAATTCTTCCTAGACACATACTTATATAAGTTGAAGGTAAATTGTACAACACATAAAAGTCAAGTTGTTCAAACCTTTTTCGATCTAAAAAAAATTGGAACAATTCAGTCTCAAGTATTTATTATTTAGTCTCGCGTATTTAAATATTAACCTCCATGTTATTCTCAACAGTTTAAAAATAACTTTAATATGTTAATTATGTGACATTGCCTTATTGTTAAATATACTTTAGTAGTACAATGTCATGTTAACATATTTCCACTCCATGAAGTGCAAACGTAACAAAGCAATTTAGTAAAGATATGCAAAACTAACCAACAACTGTGAGAAAATTTAACAATTGCATTTGATGCATATAATGAGGACATGCAAAGCTTTACGTGTTATGCAGTTGCATAGCACGAAAGTTAGTGTGAACTGAGGCAATCGCAAACGAGTATGTAAACTGAACTCAACATATTTGAATATATTTTTACTATTCAATTGTTAGTGTTTAATTTAGAAATCTTATGTTTAGCTTTGTGGACTATTTAAAGAAATTCTATTTTGTAAGAGTACCAGGTCTTAAAATTATTATATTCTCATCGATATCTTCAATTATCAAATCATTCTTACGACTGTAAGTGACTGTAAATGCAATTACATACATACAGGTTAACCTAATGTTTTTCAACCATGACGACAACTACAGAATACTGTCAAACGTCTACTCTCGCAAAAACTTTTTTTTTTGTTCATAAAAGTGACGGAACGAGCAAAATGTTCACCTGATGATAATAAGTGTAACGTCTGCCCATAACAAATGCTGTGTCACCCAGAAAATTACTGTGTGACACCACACTGCGCCCGTCGCCCTGAGACATCAGTTCTCAAGTCTCATATGCCCAGTGATTACGCTAGCTCTCAGTGCCCTTCAAACCGAAACACAGTAATGTTTGCACACTACTGCTTCACGGCAGAATAACTGGCCCTGGGGTGGTACCTACCTAGACGGACTCCTGCACAGGAATCCTACCACCAGTAAACCTCACAAACCATAACCATAAGATGAACCGATTTAGATACAACTTACCAACAAATCCGCGAAATGAAACAATGCTACAAGTCACTAGTAATCATCACTGCGTTAATGACACCAATTGTACCTCCTCAAAACGTATCAACAACAGTTCTTTCGACTAATTCAAGAAATCGAAATAAATATCTATATGTATGGCGAGGATCTATATTGATATTGTTTAGAAAATAACCCGAAGATAACGTGTTATACCGACGCGTAATCAAATATACCTAGCAATTTTTTAATCGCCGGGAAACGAGCCGTGACGGGTGGCAAACCATGTCGCCGCAATTTTGGTAAGAGTCAAAAAATACTGACTCCCCATTGCGTTCCCACGAGCAGTTTAGTGACGGCATTGCATATTATGGTGTTATTCTGCACAAATAAAGGCTGTCCGTACAATACCTTAGTCGCCTCTTACGGCACCGCGGTAGGAAAGAAGTAGGTGCTGTTCTACTCTCCCGGGCACTTATCGACCTATGTGTAATTATACTTATATAACAATGAAACTTAAGAAGGTGCTTCTGGGTGAAGACGACGACGACGTGAATTTTTTACTGTCAGCTGCACTTTCTATCAGATGAAAGACTTGCTCGTCTCGTCACTTACTTTCATACAACAGATAGGGAGTAATCAGAAAACGTTTCTGCTACAGAAATCAGTTTTCATATATTTAGAAGTAACTTGCATTTCACTTTTATAATATTTAAATAAATATAAATATTCTAGGCTTGTATATGAAATTGAATGCAATTAAATGAAATGAAAATCTACCTAAAGTTGAAGTGTTCTTTGATCTTGTACCTGACAAGAAAGATATTCCTGCGACGTGACCCCAGCAGCACGTACTACAATCCGTGTACTATCATGTTTAAAATAGCTCACTCTGTCTTTTTTCTACCGTTGACTTTTTAGTATTTTTCTTTCATATTCAAATCCTTATTATAACACTACTTAAAGTTTAAGTTTTAATTAAACATGCTATTAAATTTACTTAAGAATTAAAAAAAAAAACTATCGTGTGAGTTGTAAAGTAATATAACGTTATCATCACCATCACAATTTCTGGTCTGCCATGTAAAATGTTTGTCTACAAAACGCACCCATGATACATGAGAAATCTTAATATGAGGCATCGCTTTTTAAACAAAAAAAAAAACATTGTGAACATTTTATTAAAAACAAGCAATGGTCCACACTATAATTTCTCTTGTTTTGCGAGTCAGTAAATTGCACGTGTGCAAACATCACTGTGTTTCGGTTTGAACGGCACTGTGAGCTAGTGTAATCACTGGGCATATGAGACTTAACTACTGATATAAGGTGACGGGTGCAGTGCGGCGTCACACAGAAATGTACTGGGTGACACAGCATTTGTTACGGGCAAACGATTCACTTACCACCAGGTGAACGTTTTGCTCGTTTCGACTCTATCAAAAAAAAAATATGTAGCTAAACTTAAAATTCTGATTCACATCACTCACAGAAAACTATGTACATTATTTCACCATGACGTAATTTTTTTAGGCCACCATTACCCTTTCCATTACATTCAGGCATTAATTCTACGATAAAATCAGGTGCTTGTTGATTTTCATTACGTTCTCTATTAATAGCTACACGATTACTTACAAGAACTTCACGGTTTTAACGGACTACACAGTTATGTTAATGGGTAAGGGATTTCCTTTTAAGGTCATATAAATAGACTTTATATGTTATCGTTAACAATATAATATGGTAGAATTTCTATGCAGGAATTACGCACCACCGCAGAGCCAGTTATTTGTGAAGCGGTGGTGTGCAAACATTACTGTTTAGGTCAGAAGAACACTGATAGCTAATGTATCTCAGGTTGACGGGCGAATTGTGATGCCACAACGAAATGTTCGGGGAAACAAAGCATTTGTTATGGCCAGACGTTGCACTTACCATCGGGTAAACATTTTTTATAATCTCCTAAAAAAAAATTGCATTACAGATAGTAAACGTACGTAAAAAATAAATTAACATCAATCATTTTTGTACTCCTTGCTTGGAAATCTCTTGGCTTTCGACAGGTGGCGGAAAACTATCTCGAAAAATGCCTAACAAACAATTCGCAGCCCTGTGACATGAAACACCGGCTAAGGTGCTCGACATCTGAAACTGCAATCCCCATTTTTTTTTTTTCAGAAAGCGACGAGACGAGCGAAACGTTCACCTGATAGGAAGTGCAACGTCTGCCCATAACTAATGCGTACGTAAAATATGATTAGTTTCCGAATTCAATAAAGAAAGCAAATACGTCTAGTAAAAGAAAAGAAGTATAAATTTATAACAAACATTAAAAAGTAAATAAACCTACTGCGATAATGCAATATAGTGGTTCCAGAGCAAGCGCTTAAAGTAAGCCTTGCTGGTGCTAGTCCGAATGCTATTTGGCTATTCGTTTAAGAATTATACAAGAAGCCGGTGTGTCTAAAAGGGACAAAAAGAATAGAGTTATCCGCAGAACGGAGACAACGCTCATGGGAATCACCCTGATACTGAAATTTACATTTTAAATATTCAGGGACAAACGGATCGTGTAAGACAGAGAATAACATTCCAAGTGGTCTGAAAGACCTACTATAGCGAAGAGGTAGCCATTTAAGCTGAGAACGAAACGGTAAAATAAGGTCATATTTACTATAGTTAATAGAATCAGGCGTTACTTTGCGGAAATCCACGCCACGATCAGACGGCCGCCGAGTGGCACTCGGCGGCCGTCTGTCGTAGAGTCTATTACGCTTGATAATGCCTCGTTTTGGGGCGAAACACGTGTCGTGTTCTCGACTTCAGTGGTGTATATTATCTAGTGGTAGTATTGTAGTGGTTGGTGGAGGGTACCTGGTGGCGGTTCCTGGTGGCGGTGTTAGTTTGCTTGTGCACGCTACTGAGGGAGGGCGGGCGGTGCACTTCAAAAAACTAGGTAATATACACCATTTTTATATTTTGCATGCGGATCTTAGCAAAGTAACTTACTTTTCTTCATTGGTCATATTTACGTAAACCAAAAATGAATGTATACAATTATTAAGAAGATGATCCAGTTTGTTTAGATGTTCTTGAGAAGCATCAGTGTAGCAGACGTCTGCGTAATCAACTAAAGGCAATACTAATGTTTGTATTAACATTGCCTTTGTCGCGATTGGTAAGAATTTTTTAATACTACTTTCTTTCCAGTTTACGATTAACTTTGAAACATGAAACGGAATCACTAAATGTAACAGATAGCATTAGTAATAATAAATATTACATACTAAAAATCGACCACTGTGGCATCTTCATTCCAATGCATTTTCATTTTCAGGCAGGGATGTATTACGGAAATTGTATGCTAAATCAACTCTAAGCCGCGACAGACACAGAAATTCACAATTTCGGGCTGTTGGCTACAATGAAGTTTAAAATAAATCCTTCGTTGATGGTAATATACTTTTTTCAAAATATTAAAGAAACTTTACATTTAAGATATTTTAAAAGTGGTATCCGTCCCAATCAATAATTATCTATATTTTTTTATTGGATAAAGTGATGAAAATAGGCGAAACGTTCACTTGACGGTAAGTGCAACGTGTGCCCATGGCAAATGTGCCAACCTGAATATTTCTGTATGACACCACACCGCGATCATCACCATGATACATCAGTTCTTAAATCTCATATGCCCAGTGATTACACTAGCTCACAGTGTTCTTCAAACCGAAACACAGTAATGTTTGCACACTACTGCTTCACGGCAGAATAACTGGCTCTGGGGTGATACCTACCTAGACGGATTCCTGCATAGAAATCCGACCACCAGTCAGATAACAACAACTGTTACGACAATCAGTCTTCACTATTTTTGTAATCATTTCCACGTGCTTATCTTTTTTTGTCGTTAAATAAAAACGCTTATTTAAATAAAACCCAAAGAAGTTTTGTTAAAACCCCTTCATAACCCAAAAAAAGCTAACGAGTAAGTAGAAACTAGGCTCGCTTTTGAATAAGTAAATAGATTCGCGAGTGAGAAATGGGTAAACTAACCGTTACGAAAAGGTGCGGATGCAGTGTACGATGTAGTAAAAATTTAATGTATGTTTAGGTAAGTTTTGTTTGTGGAAAAATCTTACTATAATAGCCCATATAATATTTTTGGAGTGAATATTCTTCGGTCGCGACGAGAGTACAATTATCATCATCATTATTTTAGCCTATTTCAGTCTACTGTTGAACATAGTCCTCCCCCATAGACACGAGCGTACAATATCAAGATCGAATTTGGGTGCAACGTTACTCGATGAAACGCTTCAAAACGAAACGCTTTTGACGCGAAAAGAACTTAAAATAGGTACTGAGTCTGATGGAGAAAAAGAGTGAACGATGTACGATACATTGCTGCACTCGTTTTTGTTCTCAATTCATATCAATTATCATATTAATTAATTAATTATATTTTATATACTGAACACTTATTTTACATTGATTAATATTTTTGTTAAGTAGTGTAACTGATATATATAGCTATTAGGATTAGTAAGCAGAAGATGCAATTGGCCGGCCATAGAACCGATAACCGTTGGGGAAGAAAGGTTCTCGAGTGGCAACCTCTGTACCGGCAAACGCTGTGTAGGGCAACCGTTTTGCGGGAACTCGATGGATGCTCGTCACTCAGGACCGTGTTATATGGCAATGCCCCATGCATGGGGTAGGCCTATGTTCAGCATTGGACTGGTGTGGGCGGATATGACGACGATGATAAATGTTTATAGCCGACAGGTGTCTGCCAGAGTAGTATAGCACCTACGTCTTTATTACCGAGGTATCGTAAGAGCTATTGTACGGACAGCCTTTATTCGTGCAGAATAACACCATCATATGCAAGTGAGTGCCCTGTCTCTGACTACCCCTTATGGGATACAGTCGTGATCTTATGTATGTATGTATGTAATATGCAATACTGTCACTATGCTGCTCGTGGGAACACATTGGGGAGTAAGAATTTTTTAACTCGTACCAAAATAGTGACGACGTGGTTGGCTACCCGTTACGTCTCGTTTTCCGTGAAGGCGAATAGTGAGCTGCGTGAGTGGCCGCACCTTTTTTGTTTTGGGGAAATGCGCTAACGCCTTCACGGGGGGAAGGACGGGTTATGTCGGACTTGCACCGACTAAAACCCAAGGGTGTTCCGCCTTCGCCGCGTGTTGGCAGGGCCACGGGAACGCTCGCGCACACATCCGCGACCCCACCGGCGCCGGCCGTCTTTTATCGGCGGCCCCTCCGCGGGAGAGGACAACTCCTCTCCCGTCTCTTTCCTAGTAAGACACGCGACGCGCCTTCCAACACGGCCTGGTGTGCGCAACGTAAATATGCTAAGATTACTACGAGACAGTCAGTTAACTTATCATTAGGTATTCTGTGTGGCTCTTACTACATTTATAATTTTGTAAATAAAAAGGGCTACGGGATTTTTCTACCATTCACGGGATTTTTCTACCACTCAGTATATTTTAAGGACACTGACGGGACATCTTGGGGTTGATTATTCTATGTTGCCTTCTTTTTCTTAAACATTTTATGTCTGTTTCTTCTTCGTACAAAGGAACCTCATTAGGAAACTGTGGTAGATTGTAAAAGAAATGACATTTGACAAACGAAATATGAATTTCTTACGTCAGAGAATAAATATATTTCATTAAATTTCTAAACTTTGGTACTTTACCTATTTTAGTAGCTTACCTAGTTTATTAAAAAAATAACATATTTTTTTTTAATTTAAATTATATGCAATTTTGGTTGAAGTATTTAGTAATGCAGAGTTTTTATATTTAATTTATCTTGTGTTATTTCTTAAAATTTTGCGCAGTCTTAAATTTTAGTTGCATCCAGTGAAACAAAGGCCTGATTTATTCCTGAATTATGTGAGCATGAATTATGCATACATTCTGGCCAATGCATTTAGCCTGGCTATTATTCAGGGCAAACTCAGCTTATCAATTAATATTTATAGATAGTGGTATGATAATAGTCGTATGGTAGAGACGTGTGACAATCCGTCACACCATCTGTCGCTATTAATCTCAGCTAAACGTCATACGAACCACCTCCTGATGTGCGGTCGTCAGTATCAGCGCACAATTTATTGAAGTACTTATATCGTTATTAGTCATATATATATTTATTGCTAATTTATTTATTTTATTTATTATTTCTTGTTACACCCTTAGATTTTAAGGTAACAATGGGCATTCTCTGCCAGTCAACCCGCAGTGTGGTGTGCTATTCTGGCAGGCGCAATTAAAGAATAGAGAAATAATAATTTGAAACTATATATATAGATATACACTTATGCACACATACATTTATGCATGTAAACATACATATCTACTTGTAGATAATAAATTTAATATACAAATAAAGATCATATCAATACCAGTAATATTAATGTAATATAAAACCAAACTGCTAATTATTTTTTGAATGGGAGAATATCTCAAATTATGTATAAAAACATACATAAATTGACGCCTTTTCCCCATTGGGTTAGGCATAGACCACAAATTTAACCCATTTTCGGCCCCCTCGGGAATCGAGAGGTGACGAATAAACCATGTCGCCGCCATTTTGGTAAGAGCTAAATTTCTTTCTCCCCATTCCTCGAGTAGCTAGGAAGGATGTTGTCCACTCACACAGAGCCCCGCATGATTGGGTAAGGCTAGCCTTATTCTGGGGTCGCCTGGTCCCATATCAGATCGGCACGTTAATGACTAGGCTTGCCCCTAGTCATGCAGCTACCGGCAAGGCAACCACTGGCTTGGCGGAGAGGAAGGGAAAAGGATTAGGTAGAAAATGTAATGCGGAGGTGGGGAAAGGAACTATGTGTGTAGGATACTACTAACTCGGAAGGAGCAGGAGGAGACAGCAGTACCTCGGGAGGCCGAGGTCACTTACCCGGTACTTCACCGTATTTGCCCAACAAGGCAACTTGGTTAATTACTCCTGGCCTACTAATGTATGTTTATGTAAATAAATACCTCATGTGGCCACACATGTTATCTATACAAATAAATCAAATATAAATTGTCTGTCTGTGATTTCGCAATAATTTTTCTTAATTTCATATGGTAATTTGCGAAATACTAAAACTCAAACACATTTTATGTATGTTTGTTTGTCGGGGCTAATCTCTTTTTTTTATTGTATAAAGTGACGAAACGAGCAAAACGTTCACCTGATGGTAAGTGCAACGTCCGCCCACAACAAATGCTGTGTCACCCAGAATATTTCTTTGTGACACCACACTGCGCCCGTCACCCTGAGACATCCAGTTTTTTAGACTCATCATCATCTCATCTACCTAGAAGTAGCGTGACGGAGACATTTTCCGATGCCCAATGGTCATTTTAAGCAAGTATTAGCTCGTTCTATGTTACTTCTACATAAAAGCAAGATATGGTTATTTTGTTATCTATTTGAAGTAAACATTACAAAAATTTTGCATTTGCTTGCCCTGTGTGCCCTTCAAACCGAAACACAGTAATGCTTGCACACTACTGCTTCACAGCAGAATAACTGGCCCTGGGGTGGTACCTACCTAGACAGATTCCTGCATAGGAATCCTACCACGAAACCTACTCCGAAACGGCTAACGATAAATGGATTTTCGTAGGCAGGTAGAGGACCTTTCAAAGAGCAATCTAAGTTACTATTTATTTTGGAAATATTTAGGGTTCCTGCGTAAAATCCAAAAACTGTAGTTATTAGGGGCTATGCGGACAGTACTTGGCGTCAGGTCATGGCGTCATCAGTCACGGATATGTACTTGGCGACACAGCATTTGTTACAGGCAGCGTTACGGTTACCAACAGGTAATCGATTTGCTCATCTCGTCACTTTTTCCTTTAAAAAAACTTTATATTTATCGGGCATGAACACTCTAATATACAATATCCTACAAATAGTCTATCATTGCGCGAAAGACTCCGTTATAAAATATACGATCCTGCGAACCCCTCCAGAATTACGTGTTACATTAGTTTAGTACACGAATGAAGGCATAGACATTTATATACTTTTCTGAAAGAGAGTTTGTGTTATACTTTTAAACATAATTTATTTGAAATACAAGTTTTCACAAAAAGTATATCCAACAGGGACATATGTATTTGAAAGGAGTACTAGAGTATATCAGTATCAGTACTAGGGTCGCAATTTTAAGTATTTATTTATTACGTAGTCAGCGGTATAAGACAACATTGGTATCCGGAACGTGTGTGAAATAAAAAATATTTCAACTGTGAAGTCTATCCCGCTAGTCCGCCACGCTGCTCCAATCCGGGTTGCATTGGAGTAGCGTGGCAGACTATTCCTAGCTGTAAAGACCTCTCAAAAAATAGAGTTGGCCTGCGCTCAGCAGCGGTACAATGACATGCTGTTATTTTACTGTTTTTAGTTTCAGTATTTAGTATACTGCACTATTTCGGACATCATCATTTCAGCCTATCACTAGTTCACTGTTGAACATAGGCCTCCCCCAAAGATTGCCACAAAAGTTTTAATTAACTTTTACTAGGAGATTTTTTTATTATTCGTAAATTATGTACGAGTATTCAAAGCAGTGACTTCTGAATTCAAGTGTAATTCTGCTCAAAATTTCGCATATTTGCACTGTCCGAAGTGGATTAAGTGGACTATTGTGGAATGGTAAGCTAAAGGTTGTACCAACGTTGTTTACGGGCGGTCAGATTAATCTAGCGGACCACTACAACAAAAATAAATCGCGCATTTGGCTCGGCTTTGTTTATAGAAACTCTAAATTTAATGTTCGTTACGTTGTAATTAATACCTGTTTGTAATATTGATAATAAAATAAAATAATTTATTATTTTCGAATTTTCTAATTCGTAACAATAGTGTTTACATTTTTATTTCCTTATGTATTTGTTAATTCAGTTAACAGAGATCCGTTACATAATTAATAAATGTTATTTATTTATTTTAATACATTACATAATAATATCTGATAATTCAATCAATATCTTTTAAACTCTTTGTTCAAAAGAGTTAAAACTGTATTTAACTTATCCGAGTTTTGTTTAAATTAAAATAATAGTTGAAATAACCAGGCATTACTTTGCGGAATTCCATTATAACGAAGTAAAGGCAGTTAATTTGCTAAGATTCGCATGCAACATTATTGCATTACATATCTTACCAATTAACTTTCTTTCCTTCATTAAAATAATACCCTACACTAGGATTGCTTATGTATCGAACACACAACAACACACACTTACACAACAAAACCAGACCCGATAATCAACAGTTTGTGTTTTTGCATTAATGTTGGCTCCGACTGGGATTCGAACCCAGGACCTGCGCAATAAAAATCAGATACTCTGACTACAACGCCATACTCGGACTATTACAAACATACAAATATTATGTGCTCTAGTATTTGCGATAAATTACTCGGAACAGATCAGCGAATTGAAATCTAGATGGAATTTTAAAATCAGGGTCTGGTGATGGGTGAATTACAAAATGTTAGGTTTTCCTTAGATACTTAAAAATTCATCAAGAAATAAACATAGTAAACACGAAGTAATAAACATCTTAGAAGGACTACACTCCTTTTAGTTTTACCAGTTCCTACCTACAAATATGTCTCAACGCAAAATACGCGCATATACGTGGAGTGGTAGCGGCTTAAGAGAATCTACCACCCATCTCATTCCGTGGGTGTCGTAAAAGTCGACAGAAGGAAAAAAAAATAGCAGATGGACAGCAGCATCTTACTAGAACATCTGAACAAATAAACTGCGGTTGCCAACCGGCCTGCTAAACGTGGCAACTATGGCAAAATCCCCCAAAAATAAGAGCTAATAACTATTGTGACCATCTATGGGGGTTCAGCAGTGGACTAGTGATAGGCTAAGATGATGATGATGATGATGAACTGTTAAGAGGTAGGATTCCTATGCAGAAATCCGTCTCGGTAGTGACCATCCCAGGGCCAGTCATTCTGCACTAGGCACTGTGAGCTAGTGTAATCACTGTGCATATGAGACTTAAGAACTGTTGTCTAAGGGTAATGATCGCAGTGTGGTGTTATACAGAAATGTTCAGGGTGACACAGCATTTGCTATGGGCAGACGTTGCACTTACCATCAGGTGAACGTTTCGCTCGTTTCATCACTTTATCCAATAAAAAAAATATTTAGATAATTATTGATTGAGACAGATACCACTTTTAAAAAATCTTCAGATCTTCAGATCTTAAATGCAAAGTTTCTTTAATATTTTGAAAATGGTGTATTACCATCAGCGAAGGATTTATTTGAGACTACATTGTAGCTAACAGCACTAAAATTGTGAATTTCTGTGTCTGTCGCGGCTTAGAGTTGATTTAGCATACAATTTCCGTAATACATCCCAGCCTGAAAATGAAAATGCATTGGAATGAACATGTCACACTGGTCGATTTATAGTATGTGAATATTTAAAAAATTATATCTGTTACATTTAGTGATTCCGTTACAGGTTGCAAAGTTAATCGTAAACTGGAAAGAAAGTAGTATAATATGAGAGAATATTAAAATGTTATATGTATTAGGTCGAGGAAAAACTGTATAAACTTGTAATAAAATCTTATAAAAACGTCTCTCAACGCAAAATACGCGCATGAACGTGGATTGGACCGGCCTGTTGCAATCTACAGAAACTATCTGAAAACAATAAGTTATTATTATGAAGAAAAGTAAATTACTTTGCTAAGATCCGCATGCAGAATATAAAAAATAAATAAAAATAAAATATAAAAAAAAAAAAAAAAAATGGTGTACGACAGACGGCCGCCGAGTGAATCGGCGGCCGTCTGTCGTAGACTCTATTACGCTTGATAATGCCTCGTTTTGGGGCGAAACACGTGTCGTGTTCTCGGCTTCGGTGGTGTATATTCTCTAGTGGTGGTATTGTAGTGGTTGGTGGAGGGTACCTGGTGGCGGTTCCTGGTGGCGGTGTTAGTTTGCTTGTGCACGCTACTGAGGGAGGGCGGGTGGTGCACTTCAAAAAACTAGGTAATATACACCATTTTTTTTATATTTTGCATGCGGATCTTAGCAAAGTAACTTACTTTTCTTCATTATAATGGATTTCCGCAAAGTAACGCCTGATTCTATTAACTAAAGTTATTATTAGCTGTTAAATGGTAGGATTTCTATGTAGGAATGCGTCTGGTCAGGTTATTTTGCTGTGAAGTAGTAGTGTACAAACGTTATTGAGTTTCGGTTTGAAGGACACAAGCACTGTGAGCTAGTGTAATCACAAGGCGAGTGAGACTTAAGAACTGATGTCTCGGTGACGGGCTCATTGTGGTGTCACACATACATTTTCTGAGTGACACAGCATATGTTATGGGCAGACGTTACACTTACCGTAAGGTGAACGTTTTGCTCGTTTCGTCACTTCATCCAATGAAAAATAAATACGCGCATTTACTTTTTCCAACTTGTTTCTCGGGGGCTAGGCGCTTGCTTTAATTTTCGTAGTACGCGAGCGACCGGTTTCGATTCCCGGTGCCGGCACCGCTAAAATTATTAATTGCAATTTTAAGTGCTGATTTACCACATGCTCGGCGGTGAGGGAAAACATCGTGAGGAAACCTGCATGTCTGAGAAATAAAAAATATTTCGAAGACATGCAGCTCGCCAACTCGCAGCGTGGCGGATTCTTCCTCGCTCCAAAACCCTCTCAGAAATGAAAGGAGGCCTGTGCTCAGCAGTGAGACATTTATAGGCAGAAACTTTACTTCACTTTTTACTTGTGGCATAGTGGTCATAGTACTTGACTTCTAAGCCGCGGGTCTGGGGTTCAAGTCTGGGGTTCAAATCCCAGCCGGAGCCAAAAAATATGCTAAAACACAAATTGTTGGTTTACGGGTCTGGTTGTGTTGTGATGCAGTGCCAGAACCACGGGGACGGTGTTTCTAGCACTTCATCCTAGCCTACCTCCGATCAGCGTTACATAGGCGCGGGTACGTTGGGACGAGTGAGCGCTTCTGTGTTTAAACACGTACACTTGTGGCACTGTAATATTCCCTGCGCAGTTGATAGATCTCGACAATATTCGAAAGTTATCGCCGTGGTCAAAATCGGCCAGGAGAATAACAATGTGTAAGTTTAATGACAAAAACGAACACGGGAACCAAATCCTGTGCTCGTTTTTGTCACTAAACTTATTATTTCTTATAATGATTTCTTATATTTACGCGAACACTACACATTTAAATGAAACTAATTTTACGGATTTTATCGCGTTTTATTTTATTATTTATAACCCGACGTTTCGAGTGCTTTACAGCACCCATGGTTATTATTTCTTTGTAAAAAAATTGTAAATAAAACCTTTTCTTTTCAATAACAATTGACACGGTTATTTTTATTGTTTGCTTGAAATCATTTCCGTGTTGTCCATGAAAACTGTCAAAATTAACTTTTCGATTATTCATATTTTGATCGGAGATCGGAAGTTGATATTTGTTATGTCCGAATTTCTCGTTAATTAATTGTAGTTATTAATATATGGCATATTAAATATAAATTTCCATACATACATATATAAGATCACGACTGTATCCCATAAGGGGAAGTCAGAGACTGGGCACTCACTGCAAAAACAGATGACTGCCACAATCCACGTTTTACCAAAACAATATAATGCACTTGGCGTGATAGGTGGTGGTCCATCGTCACCATGCGTTATTGGGTGCACAGTGCAGTTTAATTCCTTACTCGTCTTTTACGAGATCCATTGGATGAGATGGAGTGGTAGTATTCTTTTAACGAGCCGCCACCACACGGCTTCGCACCACACAGCAATATATTATAATATAAATTTACAATAGCAATTCACGAACAGTTCGTAAAATAAAGCAGGATTGGAATGATAGACTAGGTTTTTCTAAATGATAGAAATCCCCAAAATGAGATAGGCTGAAATGGGATAGGATTCTACAGGTTTTAGGATACAGGAAAAAAAATCAGCCAAATAGGTCAGGTAGGTATATTTTGTGAAACGAGTAAGTGTGTAATGAAAATTACAAAGAAACTGGTTTATTCGAAGGTTATAACGCCGTGTCCATCCAATGAACGGTTATATGTGTACATAGATTCACACCTTTTTCCCATATAAGGGGTAGGCAGAAGCCACACGTTATTTTAAATTATTAATTTACATTTTTTTAAGTCCATATCTGCTGCCTGCCATCGAAAATCGATATTCGATTTTTTCTGTTTCACTAAGAATACAACTATATGAATTTTTACAACTAATATAAGCAGGGCTCCGCGGTTTGACCCGCGTAAAATAAGACAACGACCACATGACTACGTAGTACGGCAAGGTATCTCGCAAACCTGAGAATTCACAGTTCGGCTCTGGCCGTAGCGTAAAGTTTATTAGCCTAAAATTTTTTCAATAAACGAGCTATCTAATGCTAAGAATTTTACCAATTGGATTAATAGGTTCCGTCTAGGTAGGTACCACCCTAAGGCCAGTTATTCTGCCGTGAAGCAGTAGTGTGAAAACATTACTGTGTTTCGGTTTGAAGGACACTGAGAGCTAGCGTAATCATTGGGCAAATGAGACTTAAGAGCTCATTTATCGTAGGGACTGTTAGATATATCAAGATGATATCACAAAGATAAAAGCTGAGATACACTTACAATTATATAGTTCTGAGAAAAAAATCATTTAATCTAATAAAACACATTTTAAAACACTACTACACAAGTGTGAAAACGAAACATGATACTTTTAATTACTTTTTATTTCAGAAAAACGATCCCGTAGTGACAGCTGGATTTCTCCTGTAGAGTGGTTGCGTTTTACAGACAAAAATCCCACAAGCACCGGAACAATAGGCCATATAAAAATTTGTCTCGTGCGGAATCGAACCCGCGACCCGCGGCGCATAAGCCGAGGACTTGGCCACTGCGCCAACCGAGCCGACTCAATAGAAACCATGCGTTGGAATGTGTTTTTTTTTTATAAAATTTAATATTAACGATTATTTCCTTTGATCGGCATTTTCTGACATTTCATTTTTTTGCCGTTAAATAATTAAAAGAGTGCTTAAGTGAAAATATATCATCTGACAGTTAACCACACTTATTTGATATTTGTATTTACATATTTTCAGTATTCCCCTTTTTACTGAGCAATGTCTTAGCACGTTCATCACTATAAGTGTTGTGTTAATCTTTCTTAAGTTTGTCTTTCCGATACGTTATGTTCGATACATACATAGAGTCACGCCTCTTTCCCATAGGGGTAGGCAGAGACCACATCTTTCCACTTGCTACGATCCTGACACACATCTTTAGCTTCCTCTACTTTCATTAGTGTTTTCATACAAGCTCGTCGGTTGCGGGTACTTTTGACGTGGCCTTTCCTTAAAACGATTTCGATCTGATCGTAATACGTTCGCCTACGTCGACCCTTACCGGCTTGCCCATTCAATGTTCGATATACGTTCCAAAGATGAAATTAGAAAATTTATTATTCATTTAAATAAATGAAGCCGTTCACGAGAAACCATTTACTAATATTTTAAATATAACGTATCATACTTTACATCCTACTTTCATACATTATTATAATGCGCACTATGTATATTTAAGGTTTTAATAAATTTTTAATTGTTTAGAAATGTATTAATTGATATATGTTTATAATAATTAATAGAATCAAGCGTTATTTGCGGAAATCCGTTACAATATGAAAGGGAAGTAAATTAATATAAGGAAAGTAATATTACACGAACTAATTATTTTTTCACGCGGATCTTAGCAAATTAAATATCTTTCCATAATATGTTTATGAGTTTGTTATGATATACAAAGAATATGTTAAAATAATAAAAAGAAGTCTAAATAAAGGTACATATAGTGGAAATAACCTCGAGTTAAAAATGCAGCTCCATTCTTTTATCCACAAATCATAGCGTACATGCTGCAGCAAAAGCCATAACTTACAGTTATCAGCACACGCGTTGCGTTCCTGTAAAATACGTACTGCGAAACAAGCCTACTCGCATTCTACCTTACGTGTACAGTAACCCAGAAATAGCGCACTGCTAGGCTAGGTATTACAAAACTACATTCATGAGTTTAGAAAATCTTTTCACATTTCCTTGATGAAAAATGGAGAATACAAAAATTCTCCATTTTTTATTTGAAACAATCCTTTTAAATAAAACTACTTTTTTACGGATTTTATCGCGTTTAATTTTGAACTATTTTTACCCGACGTTTCGGACGCTTTACAGCACCCATGGTCACGGGGGGACTGAGGTGACAGTTGTCCCGATGTCATAGTTAACCCGGAGTACCTTCAGCTTTTAATTATTTGAAGTCCGATCTACGCAGAAAGAGCTTACTGTGTCTTGAAGCCTTGCAGTGGTATGCTTGGTTTTTGATTTAATTTTATTAATAATAGGATCCCAAGCCGGTGGTAATACCCAACCATCTTCCCTATTGAAATTAGGATGTTTTTTAATTTCAATAAGCCTCGCGAATCATCCTTGGTAGGAATCGGTGTTCTTTTGCAAGGATTTGTGGTCTATCAAATCTGATGTAATGGTTGGGATGATCCAGAACATGGTCGCAGACTGCAGACTTCCTAGAGCGTCGATGCTATTATTAATGCCTATTATTAGTAGTTTTATTTAAATGTGTAATATTCGCGTAAATAAAAGAAAACATTATGAAACAATCCTATTAAAATACTTGATTTAATATAATTGATTAAAATTTTCAAGGAAATTGTTAAGTCTCATATGAATCCTGAATAGGAATCCTACCACCAGTAAATAAAGTAAACGAGAACTCCCACTACAGTCACTGAGATTATCAAAGGCATTGCCGTGCAATGTTAGATCGAACCTCGACTTGACTTATAGCTGGTTAAATTAAAAATAATGCTTTTTGCTGTTGCCAAGGGTTTTTTTTACATTGAAGATAGCAAACCGTTCACGCGATGGTAAGTGTAACAGCAAATGGATTTGTCACCCAGAACATTTCTATATAACACCACACTGCGCTCCTCACCCTGAGACAGCAGTCCTTAAATATATATCTATTATTTTTATTTATGAAAAACGGATGCTCCACACTAAGATTTCTCCAGTATCGTGGGTGCGTTTCGCAGACGTACATGTCGCAAACACAACACAGCCAGACCCGAACGGCAATGACTTGGGTTTATGCAGTCAAGTTAACCACTAGGCAACGTGGTTACTTGTAAAACTAAAATATCTGTAAAAGTACTTCTGCTATTACATACATTCATACATACATATAGTCACGCCTTTTTCCCATACAAAGGGGGAGACCACACACGCAGCCTAGTTGCTGCTTCACCTTCCAGCACCTTCTGCTTTTGCATACATTCTCAAAACTGTATTCTGCACAACAACGAATACTTACTGGTATGTTTATATAATCAATTACCACAAACTGTTCTGAAAAATGTTTTCATATTTTTATTCTATTTTATATAATGCATGCGCATGTATGTGTATATGTGTGTGCATGTATGTATATGTATATATATATATATATATATATATATATATATATATATATATATATATATATATATATATATATATATATATCTATCTATATATATATATGTGTATATGTGTGTATGTATATATGTATATATATATGTGTGTGTGTGTGTGTGTATCCGTGTACATGTGCGCATATTTATTTCTTTTAAATTAAACTAAGTCAATTAACAATATGTCCGGAAGCTGCTCGTTAAACCTGAGGCATCGACAGAATAACAGCGCTGTGGCAACTCTGCCATAGCATTATGCTGAGTCGACAGCCTTTTCGTTGCTACAACCCAACGTACGTCTGACAATGTAATACGTCGTATTTTTTGTTTACTTATTTTTTGTATGTTGTGTTGTAGTATTGAATAAAAAAAATTTCTTTCTTTCTTTCTTTCAAAAATTTAATAAAATACTGATGATTATTAATGAAGTTGCCAAATACTACAAACACAAACGTATTAACAAAGAAAATATTATGACCACTCACACAGTCTATATGCGCCGAAATAGAATAATATAACAAGAATGAACCATACTCGTTTTGTGTGCTGATGGTATTATTTTATTTATAATTCAAAGGTATGCCACAACACACGCGAGACAGTGTGTCAGCGCCAGATGTACTATTTTTGGCTGTAATAATTCTATTAAACGTATATACAAACATGTAAATTAAGAGAATATCAAACAGAATTAACTAGTATAGCTTTGTAAGTGTTTTCATAATTGTTAAACGATAGGGTTAAAGTATACTTAGGTGACACTATCAGTTTCTAAATTCATTCAGAATGGTACAAAATTTGAGAAACATATTACTCTTGTAATTATAATTGATTATGACTGATTCGTACCGAAACTCCTTAAATTAATCTTCGTAATATTAATATTTCTTAACATTGTTTAAGAAACCGTCCGTGTACTGACGTATGCACGTAAGAAGTTATACTTCTTTGGTGGAACACAACAAAAATAACTTTTATCCCGCCTGCCAATACTCTACGTTAGTAGAAATGGCGTTAAAATATTAGAAGAAAAATATTAAACGCAATTATTTAATGTTTAATTGAGAAACCTAATGAAATTTAAACGAAGTTTATATTTATTCACCATTAAATTATTTTTACACAAATAAAAAAAATGTCTATGTATATCGATATTTTCTTCTAATACGAGTATTATAAATACGAAAGTAACTCTCTTTGTCTGGTTTGTTTGGTTGTAATGAATAAACTCAAAAACTATTGAACCGATTTAAAAAATTCTTTTACGTTTAACATTAGTTATATTTAATTTAATAAAAAACCTGAGATCCTTACGAAAATTGCTATGATGTAAGTCGAGGTATCAAAAATTTACTTATATAAATAATAGTTCGAAAAAACTAAAAAATACGCTTTATATAGAAAACCAAACTAAAAAATAGAAAATAAATTTTAATAAATTAGAATTAAGAATACTGTAAAAAATTCTAATAAATATTAATGAATAACATAATAGTGTAAATAAGAAAAAAATGTTTTATTTTAAAAAAAGCGTGGGGTGCTTTTTTAAGATATCATCGAAATGATAATCCTTCTTCTCATATCTGTCAATAAAATATTTATAACTACTTGACGCGATAAAATCCGTAAAAAGTAGTTACATTTAAAGCGTATTTTTTAGTTTTTTCAAACTAATATTTATTTTCTACTTTTTAGTTCGGTTTATTTATAAAACCGTGTTTTTTTATTTTTTTAAACTGTTATTAGTTTGGTTTTCTATATAAATCGTGTTTTTTAGTTTTTTCAAACTATTTTTTTAATCTATTATTTATTTTGTTACAAACTAATTTAAGACGATGGCCTCTATAATAGGTAATATATTAGCGTCATCTATTGAGTATTTATTAGCTGAATCTTCTATAAAAGCGTGTTTTTTCAGTTTTTTTTTTAACTATTATTTTTTATTTATAGTCGAATTATTGCATTGTCATCGGTCTTTGACAGGTGTGCAAAATTTTAAGTAAATCGAATCGTTCAAAGTATGAGAAAATCGAGCTCTAAGGAGTCGGTTACAAACATACAAACATTCAAGTGAAGCTAATATAAAGCGTGTAAAAAGTCATTACTTGGCATGCGCTGCAAAAAATATTGATGATAAACAAAATAATGTACTCATTTCTTATAGTAGGTACTCATCGTAACTCATATAAAAGTTTCCGAGGTTCTATGTCTAACTATTATAGTTAAGTCACAATAACCGCTTTTTGTTCAAATTAGTCAATCAAAACACGGGTAGAATCGATAGATGCTAACATTCGTATCATAATATATAATGCTTATCCTACTAAATAGTTTTAAAGTCAAGGTTGATTATGTACATGTAAATTCCTCTTTAAATTATTCGAATCGGACCTATTATTTAGAAGTTACGACGGCTATAAAAATGCTAAAAGTAAGAAAAGTGCTGCGATGTGAGCGAACGGCCATTCGCTCGCCCGCGCTACGCGCGATTAGACTAATTTCTACCTACTCATTTTGTTTTTTGTAAACTAGAAACAATTGAATCGTGGTTTGTAATTTTAATTATATATTTTTTTTTAATTTAAAACTTTGAAACGCTCTATAATAAATACAGCAGCCGTGGTATCGAACGCCGCGCCGCCTGTCTGTGGTTTTCAGTATGCTTTCATTTTTATTTATCTTCTTCTGCCTCATGGAAGAACTTCTTGACATCTTTGTATTTGCTGTGTAATTTAAGCAGTCTGATTTTAAACTGACAGTGTCCGTCTATGTAGGTACCACCGCAGGGTCGTGATTCTGCTGTGAAGCAGTAGTGCCTCGGTCTGAAGAGCGTAGAGATCTAGTGTAATTACTGGGCACAAGAGACTTAAGAACTGAAATCTCATGGTGTCAGGCGCAGTGTGGTGTTACACAGAAATATTCAGTTTGACACAGCATTTGACATGAGCAGGCATTGCACTTACCATCAGATGAAAGTTTTGCTCGCTTCGTCCCTTTCTCCAATAAAAAAATATGTTCTGCAGTGAACTATTCACAGACTGATGATAATGAGACTAGCGAAGCCGCCGAGACCTATGACATTCGGAATCGAGACATGGTCACTTACTGCAGGCCGCCTGAAGACGCTTAAATTTTCTCAACGGTATTTCTCTAAGAGATAAAATCCGTGGTCATTATTTAGCAGCAGAACAAGAATGACCGACATAGCCTTAAGTATCATCAATTTGAGCTACCTCTTCAAACTGATAACCATTGGGTAAGAGAAAGGTTCTGGAGTGGCACCCTCGTACCGGCAAACGCAGTATAGAGCCCCTCCACGAAATGAAGCGTCAAACTGCAAGGTCTATATGGGGGACCAGGTTTACGGTTGAAAATAGTTTCAGGCCGTAAACCTGTGATGTGTTCAAATGATCTTTTACTGGTACATTCTGGTGACTAATTCAAAGAATCGTTTATAACTTTTTTACAGATTTAAAGGTGGCGAAAGGCAAGAATTTGTTAAATTAAATATTATATTGTTAATAAGTAAAAAATATGATTTAAAAATCATTAGTATTTCAGTTTTTCTATAATAATTTATTTAACTTGAACTCTACTAGGTGCACGTTAATTATCGCTGAAGGTGGTAATAACAGGAAGCTCTCGGGCGGCGGCTCGTTCACTGTAGTTTATTACGTCATAAATTCAAATATGTAGAATACTTTATTACTACTTTTTTATATAATGCGGTCATCCAAGATTTATTTAGTTGTGAGCTAAGGTATATTAAAGTTTAATAAAGTTTGGATGGTCGGTCCAGAAATCGCATGGTGCTAAATCAGGAGAGTAAGGTGGATGTGGACATACAGCAAGAATTTTTGTGGCGAAAACTAATGAATCAGAAGCGAGGTGTGACATGAAAGCCATTACGCGTATATCGTCTCGCAAACCTTTTAAAAAGCCCGTGTAATATTCAGAGATTACAGTTGTTCTCCATTGGAACGAACTCTGATCTTATCTTAGTATCTCTGTGAAGGGATAGCAGTCACTATCAAAAAAAAATTCAATGATTATGACCTTCTGATTCGACATTCACTTTCGTACCTTCTTAAGAACTCTGAATCTTCTTTCATCTTCGGTTATAATTTTGGACATGAAGTCCGAATATACTTGAAGACGTTTCTTCAACACCATGCAAATTGATTCACGAATTTCCTTCTGTTCGTCATTCAAAAGTCTTGCAACAAATTTCGCAATGACTCATCTCATTTGCAAATCATAATCATCGCAATCATCGGTCAAAATTCTTTGCACGGATAAGAAATGTTCAGTACCTTAGCAAGCCCTGAATAGTCAATCGACGGTATGTACGAATAATTTCTGCCACTTTTTGTACGTTTTCGTCTGTTTTTGAGGTCGAAGGACGTCCCGAACGTTGATCATCTTCAATCGACTCATTTCCGCTTTTGATTCGCTTATAATACTTATAAACAGTCTTGAGAGTTACCACAGACACTGATTTTAATATTTCAAATTGGACACAGGTTATCTCAACTATTGTGGAGGTAGGATGTAGCATGTAGCTAGTACGAGTATTCCTACCGAGGTGTCGCAAGACGCGACTAAGGTATCGTACGGACAGCCGTTTATTCGTGCAGAATTACACCATAATATGCATTGATATCACCATACTGCTCGTGGGAACGGAGAGTAAGAATTATTCGACTGATACCAAATGGCAGCAATCGTGGTTCGCAACCCCTTAACGTCTCGTTTTCAGAGGGGACGAAAAGTTCGACTATGTGTGTGGCCTCTGCCTACCCCTTGTATGGGAGAAAGGTGTGACTGTATGTACGTATCTGTATAAATTTAGTCCATTCGAACCCAATGAGATAAAAGGTTGCGCGTTTACCTCTCGAAAGAAACCATTCGTCGTACCACCACATTTTGGGAGCATTCTCCTCGTAGTCTTTTTTAGTTTTTTTTATTTAATAAGTGATGAAACGAGCGATACGTTCACCTGATGGTAAGAGCAACATATACCCATAACAAATGCTGTGATCATTCAGAACATTTCTGTGTGACACCACACTGCGCTCGTTACCCAGAGACATCCGTTCTTAAGTCACATCGATTGACGTTCAGTTTCGCGTTCACGTAAGAAGCGAAGGTCAAATTGAAAAAAAAAGCTTGGCGTGATCAGTAGGGCGGGACAGTACTTCGTGCCGCCCCACCGGCGTATGTTCGGCCTCACATAGAGTACTGTAGCCAACTGTGGAGGAGACGAGGCCCCCCCGTTCCAGCTCCTTCCATTAGATCGCATTCAACGGTGAGCGACTCGAATCGTCGACGACCACGTTATTTCCGATCCGCTTGATCCTATGGCCTTGCGAAGATATGTTGCATCTCTTTGCATTTAATAGGGTCTACCTTGAGGAGTATTTCGAGGAATCGCTCGGATTAATTCCAGCCGCTGAATTTCACATCGCGGCACAGCTCAAAATTCCGTCGTCACTACCTTTATGGTTGACATTCCACCACAGTGCATTTTTCGCTGAAATTTTCTGCCACGCACAGCCACTTTTTGGACTCAGCTGCCGGCAGCGGTTTTTAAGCACTTTCAATAAAAGATCCTATTACTTTTTCAAAGGCCGGCAACGCATCTGCTATTATTCTGGTATTGTGAATGTTAATGAGCTGTGGTGATCAATTACCATCAGGTGAGCCACATGCTCGTTTGCACCGTCTTCAATAAAAAAAATACTTAAATTGACTATCTTATATTGTAAAAGGACAAAAATGAAATATTTTATTTCATTGTCCTCGTTTTCTTTTACGCTTTTGATTTTTTTATGTTTTTGACATATATTTGCCAAAGACAACGGCACGGTTCTATCCATAGTTGGCTCATTTACCCTTGTTGTAAATTAAAGAAAGAAGGTGTTAAAGTTTTTGTAATACTCTGGAAAATAAACAGACTTGATATTTTACTATTTACTTGGTTTCATTATTGTTTTTCTTTTTGTAGGAAAAAGCAAATAGTGATATTTAATTCTTACTTTATTCGTTTACCGTTTTTAAAATCTTTCACACGCGTAGGTTCGTCAGACATGTAGGTTTTTAAAACATCGTGAAGAAACCTACATATCTGAGGAACAAAAAAATTTCGCGGATATGTGGAGTCCACCAACCCGCATTGGGGCAGCGTGGCCGACCGAAGAGGAGGCTAGTTCCTCTTTTTCTGAGAGTATTTTGGAGCCGGGAAGAGCTCGGTAGTGTAAGTAGACATTTAGAGGTTGATACATTACCCTTTTTAACATAAGTAGCATTCTATTGAACAAGTCATTAACAATAAAATAATCTAAAGCTATTATATGTTTATTTAATAATTTCCAACATTAAAATATTTTTTTCATCTTTTCTATTATTTACTTGTGTTAGGATTCCTATGCAGGAATCCGTCTAGGTAGGTACCACCTGCATGGCAAGTTATTCTGCTGTGAAGCTGAAGTTTTACTTACGCGGACATCACTGTGTTTCGGTCTGAAGGGCACTGAAAGCTGTTGCAATAACTGGGCATATTTAGAGACTTAAGATATTCTTTAAAAACGCGCCAGATCAGTCCAATAAATATCTTCTAAAATTAGATATTTTGACTTACAACAAACAGATGATAATTTTGTTTACAAACAACTCATTTTATTAAAGTATGGAAGACCATTTCTATACTTCAATTTAGCAAAATTTAGAAATCTTCCGCCTAAGCTAATAAAAAAGTTTAATCGTAAAAGAAAACATTCCGTCTTAAGAAAGTTTATTAGTGAGTAAGATCTACTGAAAAGAAACGAAGAATTGATGCCGCAGTTTGATTAAATTATCTAAATAAAGGAAAAAATGTACGTTGGATTTAAAAAACTCCATACCTTGCCATGCCTCTTAATTTCCGCTACGTGATTATGAAAAGTAAATGAAGTTTTTATGTCTATGTTTTATGTCTCTCATGTGTTAACGTTATAGGTGACCATTTTTGTTATGTATTCAGGAGTTTTATAAATAAGTTTGTGTTTTTGTCGTTTTCATAGATCAAGTTGCCGTAAACTAAAGACATATTGGGTGATATTGAAAAAGGTCATTACAAGGCTTCATTATTTTATCATAATATTATTTCGTCACAATCACATTTAATTAAATCTCGACTACTAACTGGGTTCGCTATTACCAAGATATGAAAACAATCTGGTAAATACGGCGACGTTCAGAGCCAAGTTGTTGTAATGGCTGGCGCCAGCTTTGCATCGTTGTTGTAAATTTTACCCGAAACCCGGGTAAAATCATAACCTTTTTTCAAGTTTACGTTTGTGCTTTGTTTTTGGTCAGCAGTTATTTGCTTCAAAAATTTATCTCGTTATTGAAGTACAAATTTTAATTTTTGTATTAATCTATCAAAATAAACACATTTTAGCCCATTACCATTTTTTCATAGGCTTATTTGATACGAGTATAAATAAATTTACACATTTTTCTATGAAAAAAGTATTATAATAACGTCAATGAATTGTGTGTCTCAGGTGATTAGATTAAATAAATAGTGTAACGTATTTGTAAAAATTAGTATAAGTACAATCATCGTCATCATCATCATCATTTCAGCCTATCACTAGTCCACTGCTGAACATAAGCCTCCCCCATAGATTGCCACAAAGCACGTAAGTTTGTGGCTCTCATTTTACGGGGATTTTATATAATTATTTTGCCATAGTAACCACGCTTTGCAGGCGGGTTGGCTACCGCAGTTTATTTATTCAGATGTTCCAGTAAGATGCTGTTGCCCATCTTCTGGTTTTCATTTTCCCTCTGTCGACTTTTACGACACCCACTGGACGAGATGGGGTGGTAGATTCTCTTAAGCCGCCACCTCATTTTTTTGTACTTTATCTATTTGTGTCTTATTTACATTTCATTTTAGATCAAAAATATTCTATGAACTATAATTAAATATTAAAAATCTAATAAAGCGGAATAATACTGACTTAAAACCTTCATAATTTTAATGGTGAACTAAAAAAAACCGACATCAGGGATTATTAAAATTTTAACACAATTCCTGCATAAAAGGTAAAGCCAAATTTTCGCCGATGCTATTTTCCTGAAATAGTTAAAGCTACCTACGAACTACGTGAAAAGAATTTGAAATTCGTTCATTCATTTAATAAATTGGCCACAAGTGGCTTACCCGAATTTTCAGTTACGTAAAGATATTGTTTCACAATTAAAGCATATTCTATGGCTATTGGAAAAAAATCATTATGTATGTGATATTTTACAATATCTGTATTTAAACTGTCTATCAGACCACATAGACGGACATGTTATTTTTGATGTGAAACATCTATTGGCGCGCCTTGAAATGTATGCCGTGATAGAAAACGGCATTACGCTCTCTTAAGCCGTCATGCCTTTTCTCCGCCGCCGTTCTCTTCTCCCTTGTGTGTGCGTGGAGCGTATACTATATAAATATATTGGTTGGTATTTTAACAAAAATATAATTATTTTAATAAGAAATTATTATTATTTTATTCGAAAATAACGAAACTCTGTTTTCATTTATTTTAGGTAGGATTTATTTATTCGTTATTTTTTTTATCGGATAAAGTGACTAAACGAGCAAAACCGTACCCCTGATGGTTAGTGCAATATATATAATTTCGGTGATGTAATCGAGTTAGCCTTTTGGCTTTTACAGCTTCACCGGATGCTGTGCTCGCGGGCCCGGGGCCCGCGTGCCAGGTTTGGTTTGACCCAAACATAAATACATAAATATTACTCCTACAAAAACATCGAAATTTGGACTGTTGCGTGCTTGCGCTACTGTGAATATCTTCATAAAATTATTTTAAGTCATCTAATGACGTCCGAGGAAGGCTGCGGGCCTCCGTTCGGACTGTCGACTTGTGTGTCGGTAACTCTGGGCGGTGAGAACCGCCCTGGAACACGGGTGTGTCTGGTGTACGCGGTATGATTTTCGACAGCTGCGCGCCGCTCTATACGGCGGTCGCGCGGCGTTGTGCGTGTTATGTTAAAGCTATTGACTGTGTGTACAGTGTTGCTTGGATCATGGCTGACCGCATCGTGGTCAGGGAGTGCTGAGACGTCCGTGTCGTCTAGCACGTTTCGCGGGCGACGTTTGCGTTCGGTGGCGTTTTTATTAGATTGGTAATTAGCTGCTTTAACCACCAGCGGGTTTGGATGAACCGCGTCTTTTTCGGAAAACCGCCGTGATACTTCTCTGAAGTGTTCAGAGATTAAGAGCATTTCACAGTCGCTGTGAAGGTCTACGTTGCGTTGGTACCAGCCGGCTCCGGTGACACCTCGCAAGAATCTATTGTGTACGCTCTGTAGTTTCTTTAAACGTTTGCCCGTCGCGTGAGCGAACGCGACGCATGCATAGGCCATTACGGGTCTAATGCATGTCTTGTAGAGGCGAATTTTGTTTCTAAGGCACATTTTGCTTGAGGAGCAAGTTAACGGATATAGACGGCTTGAGATAAAAGCCGCCCTGTTACGCACGTTCTTAATGTGTTCAGCGAACGTTAACGCTGCGTCTGTCCCCCCCCCCCCCAAGTGACCCCGAGGTATTTAACGCTCTTTTCTTAGGGAAAAGGGCGTTCGAACAGGGTGATCGAGCCTAGCTGATTATTGCCGATTGTGTAACAACGTCTAGTGGGCCTAGGCGTGTCCCTCGTGAAGTATATCGCTACACTTTTCTCGGGGTTTACCTCTACTCCATTTCCGGAACGATTCGTCTAGGCAATCGGCTGCGGCTTGGAGATGAATCGTTATTTGCCCTTGTGCTTATCGGAATAATACAGGGCGTGCTTTCGCGATTTCGACCCGCACGGAGAGGGCGGGGGCGGGAGGAGCGCGTTCCCTCTACCTGGAAGCGAAATAGGCGGTTGGATAAGAAGGCTCGTATGTTCACGAGCCTGTCCGGCACTTTAGTGTGATACAACTTGTAATAGAAGCCGTCGTGCCAGACTTTATCGAATGCCTTTGCGACATCGAAAAATAAGGCCCATGTGTCTACTGGCTTAGGGCGGTCGTGGAAGTTCTCTAAAATGTGCTCCGTTAGGCGGTGCACTTGATGAGTACACGAGTGTTCGGGGCGAAAGCAGAACTGCTCGTCTGGAAGAATATTCTTATTTAGGACATAGTCTTTTAATCGACTGAGAATTATTCGCTCATAAATCTTGGCCATCGAGTTGAGGAGACTTATTGGGCGATAATTGACTGGAATGTTCTTCGGCTTGTTAGGCTTCGGAATACCTATAACGTCGGCTTCCTTCCAGTCGTCCGGGAAGGAGCAGCTGGAGAGGAGCGCGTTAAAAATACTAACTAACACACACAATAGCGGCGTAGTTAGATATTTCATCACCCTGTTGTTTATGCCGTCGAGGCCGGGCGCGGATCTGATTTTGAGATTTTTAACTATCTTAGTGACTTCGTCGAGAGTCACTGGAGGCAGTGGTTCGCCCACTGGTGGTATGCCAGCCCTGCGTTCGAGTTTCGCGGCCACCTGCTGCAAGTGGTCGGGATCCGCAGGTGCGAGAGACGGAGTACATTGGCTCTCTAGACTGTCTGCGAGGCATTCGGCTTTTTCGCTGTCGTCGAAAGAGCGAGTTATTGTTCGATCTAATAAGTGTTGGCACGGGTGAGACCGGCTCTGCTTTGAGAGATCGTGCCAACTGCCAGTAAGCAGTGTGCGACGACTCGATTTCTCCAAGCATAGTGCCCCAGCTGTCTTTATTGTACTCAGATAAGAGCTCTTTAACATCCCTTTGTAGGAGGCGCAGTCTGAGTCTGTTCGCGTCTCTTCTGTATCTGTCGTGCGCTTTGGCCGCACGGTTATTTTCTCTAATCAGGAGTCGGAGGTCCGCCAGTAGATTACAGCGTCGATCGCTCGACACCGTAACCGTCGGGGAGGATTCTCCGACGGCTGTTTTGAGATGATTCGAAAAGGATTTTATCGCTCTGCAGGCTACCTCTGGCGAGTCGATAGTATTAGGAATTTCGTCTAAGTGCTGAGAGCTCGTAGCCTCGAGTTTGACTCCAAGGGTACGCCAGTCCACAATGGTTTTGGTCCAAGTGACCTTACCATTTCGCCGGCCCAGCTTAAAAATGACCAGACAGTGGTCCGACTCAAGTTCGTGAAGCATAACTATAGAGCCTATTGCTAAGTTCACGTCCTTAATAATTGCTACATCAAGAATGTCCGGCTGCTGATTTAATTGCACCGGAACTCTGGTTGGCGTTTCGGGAGATGTAACGTTTACGTTAAGGCTCTCGCTAAGTCGTACAGTTTATTACCGTTCGTGTTATTTACGTTGGAATTCCAACTGCCGTGCTTGCTGTTCAAGTCTTCGGCAAGAATAACAGAACGATCTAAATCTAGTAGAGATTTTAAATCTGATTCTAATAATTGTCTGGATGAGAGGTATACTGATGCAACTGATCAGTTCGCACGCAGCACGGCAGTTGGAATTCCACTCTGTGTGACATTACACAGCGCCTTTCACCCTAAGACATGAGTTCTTAAGTTTCATATGCCCAGTGATTACGCTAGCTTTCAGTGCCCTTCAAACCGAAACACAGTAATGTTTGCACACAACTGCTTCACGACTGAGTAACTGGCCCTAGGGTGTACCTACCTAGACGGATTCCTGCAGGGCTATTGCGTATCCAAAGTGATGATCACTTACAAAAGTGTCGTACGAATATCTGCTAAATAAGTGTCCGTTCATTAACCATAACCTGTATGAAAACAATTATTTGACAGAAATTCGTTCAACACTTTCGTAAGTGATCTTCACTTTGGATACGCAATAGCCCTGCAGGAATCCGTCTAGAATCCTACCATCTTTAATTAGAAATTCTTTTAATAACCATCAATTTCGATGTCACACATCTGCCGAGCATCTCCTAATGGTCAGGTTTTTTATAATTAATGTCTAAAAAATAACTAAGTCTATGCTTCATTATATTATCTTGTATGGTTCTGAATTTACAAGATTTATAAAGTCCACAAGAACAAAGTGGCAGATACAGCTTCTTTTATAATATTAAACTCGTAACTTTATTTTAGTACATAGAAAGATGGCAAATGAATAAGTATTTATTTTTATAGTCTTAAGAACATAAGAACTGATGTCTCAGGGCGTCGGGCGCAGTGTGGTGCCACACAAAATTGTTCTGAGTGGGACAGCATTTGTTGTGGGCGGACGTTGCTTTTACCATCAGATGAACATTTTGCCCGTCTCGGCAATTAATACAAAAAAAAATACATTAGCGATTAGACATAGTTTTTTTTTGTATATGGCACATTTTTGGCTAACTCTGTACTATGCTTTAATATTTTGTTATATATTATTGTACATACACAGGCTTATACTTTCAAATGAGTAGTAGATATATAAAATAGTTACCAGAGTGATTTTTACCGAAATATAAGAGTATGAAAAAATTGTGAAATAAAAATATGAAAATTCCTTCAAAATATATTTTTATTGTAATATAAAAATGTCTTTTATTAGCGAGCCAAGCCAAATACCAGCCAAATATCTTTTATTAGCCAGAAATAAGAACTGTGTTTTTTTCCCCGTCTTAATTAAATTTTATAAAAAAATACTTAGCCCAGCTTGACCTAAATGCTGGAATAACGTTCCGAAATTATCTTGAATTGGCTCGCTTGACTGATCGAATCTACCTTATTTTCAGGCGGATAAAATGGAACGGTCTGTTAGTCAGAATATGGCTCTAATGTTAAAAGATTCGTAATTTTTAGATCCAACTTCATTTAAACTAAACAAAAAAATTGTTTATGTAATTAGATTTTGTGTTGATTAATATTAGCATAAGATATCCATCGTCGCGTCTTGTCCTAGGAGTATCGTAAAACACTACACATACAAGGAATCAATTAACCGTGTAATTAGTTCACTACACTTAACTACACTTTACAAAGAGCCGTGGTAGCTCAGGGGCTAGGCGCTCGCTTTAAATTTCATAGTACGCGAGTGACATGGGTTCGATTCCCGGTGTTGGCACCAATAAAAATTGTTAATTGCAATTTTAAGTGCTGATTTACCACGTGATCCGCGGTGAAGGAAAACATCGGCAGGAAACCTGCTAGTCTGAGAAATAAAAAATAGGCCTGTGCTTAGCAGTGGGACATTTATACGCTGAAACTTTACTTTTTTTTTACACTTTATCTATAGCAGGTGTATAACCTGACTGGTGTGATGAGGCGATCAAATCGTTCACCTGATGGTAAGTGCAACGCCTGTCCCTACCGATGCCGTGTCGTCTAAAACATTTCAGTGTGGCACGATACTGCGCTCGTCAACCTAAGACCCAGTTCGTATGTCTTATATGCCCAGTAATTATACTAGCTCTCAGTAATGTTCAGAGGCAAACAAAAACCAGGAGATGGGAAGCAGCATCTTCTGGGAACATCTGAATAAATAAACTGCGGTTGCCAATCCGCCTTCCTAGCGTGGCAACTATGGCAAAATCCCCCCAAAATACTTACTAACTTTTGTGCCAATCTATGCGGAGGCCTATGTTCAGCAGTGGACTAGTGATAGGCTGAAACGACGACGACGACAGTAATGTTTGCATACTACTGCTTCACGGTAGAATAACTGACACCTACAATGAAATCGTAACGCCAGTGAAATATATCACAAGGTTTTTTTGTTCGTTTTGCCACTTATCCAATAATAAATAAGGTATCCATTTTAGTGGTGATAGGAACTGATGTCTTGGGTGATGGGCGCAGTTTACTGCAACGTAGAAATATTTTATGTGATACATCATTTTTATGGGCAGGCGTTGACAATCCGTTAACCATCAGGTGAATCATTTGCTCGTCTCGTCACTTAATCCTATAAAAAAGGCACTTCAATCGTAAACCTAGACATAATTCTAAGTAGAAATCCTACCACCAGTGAAATTTACTACTAGTTTACGGCGGCGCGTTTGATCATGTCACCATAATATGATTAAGGGAGGTAATATTTGTGTATCATACTCGTGATCGGCCACAGATGAGAAGTTCGGTCTGTTCATGGCTACTGACCTAAAACGCTCTGTGATAAAGTCAGGTCCTATAAATATCCAACAGCTGATAACAGGCCTCCTCTTATTTTCGAGAGGGTTTTGGAGTTAAGAGTCCTTCCACTGCTCCAATGCGGGTGGGTGAACTTCACATTTTGCCGAAATATTCTTTATTCCCCAAACACACTGGTTCCCTCAAGGTGTTTCTCTTCACGCCGAGCAGTTGCAAATCAGCAATTAAAATTGCAATAACATTATTTAGTGGTGATACCAAGGAACAAACCCATGTCACTCTGGCTAAAACATAACTGTAACGTAACTGCTCTATTAGGATAACAAATAACATAAACTACTGAACATCTCTGGTGGAAGAATTCCTATGCAGTAATCCGTCTAAGTAGGTACCACCCCAGGGCAAGTAATTCTGCCGTGAAGCAGTAGTGTGCAAACATAAATGTGTTTCAGTTTGAAGGCCACTATGAGCTAGCGTAATCACTGGGCATATGAGACTCAAGAACCTATGTCTCAAGGTGATGGACACAGTGTGGTGTCACACAGAAATTTTCTGGGTGACACAGCATTTTTTATGGGCAGACGTTGCACTTACCATCAGGTGAACGTTTTGCTTGTTTCATCACTTAAGGCAATAAAATAAATCTAGTATTTTTTTTTAAACGAGACCACAACTTACGCTAGCACAAACAATAATTTCAGGCTATTTCTAAATGTAGATTCCGCGCTAGCTCCCACGTTACGCTTTGTGACAATCTAAACAGGCCATGTTCGTGCTCCACGGTGCGTATACATTAATTGCTTTATTGTGAATCAAACGTTTTCAAATGTCGATACTAATTAGCATGCGTGTATCAAACATACCAATATAGATTATTCCAATATTAAGTATTATTCAGATTTTTTTTAACATTTTATTATTAATTAGGTAGCTGGTTGTAGGATCCCTATACAGGAATCTGTTTTAATGAAGGAAAGAAAGTTAATTTGCTGAGATCCGCAACCGGTGTTAGTTTGCTCGGGCACACTACTGTGAGAAGACGGTGCTCGGGCGGTGTTCGGGCGGTGTTCGGGCGGTGCTCTTCAAAACTAGGTAATACACACCATTTTATATTTTGTATGGGGATCTTAGCTAATTAACTTTATTTCCTTCATTATAATGGATTTCCGCAAAGTAACGCCTGATTCTATTAACTTTACTCTGTTTTGATCTAAAGAGCACTGATAGATAGTGTAATTACTGGGCTTATGAGACTCAAGGCCTGATGTGGGTGAGACATCACACAGACATTTTCTGGGATACACAGCTTTTAGTATGTGCAGATGTTGCATTTACCATCAGGTTTTTTTTTCTATTGTAGAAACGAGCAAAACGTTCACCTGATGGTAAGTGCAATGTCCGCCCACAAGAAATGCAGTGTCACGCAGAATATTTCAGTGACCACAATTTGCCCGTCACCCTGAGACATCAATTCTTAAGTCTCAAATGCCCAGTGATTACACTAGCTCACAGTGCCCTTCAAACCGAAACACAGTAATGCTTGCACACTACTGTTTCACGGCAGAATAACTAGCCTACCTAGACGGATTTCTGCATAGGAATCCTACCACCAGTTAACGTATTTGCTTGTCTCATTACTTTTTACTTAAAAAATAAACGGAAAATACGTTATACATGATAAATATTTTATACTGTATACGTTTAAATACACTAAAAACGTTAACATTAACGGGGTATGAATGTACGATATATGTTATCTGTCACTCGTGATTATAGTTTTGTATTGAATATTATGATTGCTATGAGCGCAACCGTTTGTATCAAAAAACGGAAAGCGATCGTCGGAAATAACCGCTGACACAAAATCTATACATACATAACATATACAATGAACAACGAAAACCCTTCTTTTTAAATTTGAATGGACTATGATTAATTTACGAAGTAAAAGATAAGTAAAAATAACATTTCTGTTATTTACCAGCGCCTATCTTCCTTTATATCTTCTTAAAACTAAGAAGAAATAATCTTACCGCGAGTTAGTGATCTAAGACATTTTTTGTTATTTTTTTAAAGGAATGCTAGCAATGTTCCTGATAACGACTTCAACTAAGATTCAAAGCTTGTGGAAGGATGGTTTATGACAGTAGTGAAATAGCGGGCTCGATACTACGTTCTCGTTCTTCCCTTTAGCGCTGCCAAGCTCCGGCCATTAGTTTGCCTGATTTTTGGTTTTGCCAGTGGCAAGTCCATTAGTTCTTATATCCAGTCGTCGAAGCAGATTTTTTGCCATGCCACTGCTTTGCTCCTGTAAACGTGTTTAAACCATCTATTGTTCTAGAGAATGTACGTCACTTTACGTATCAGCTCAAAATTTATTTAATTTATTAAATTAATTTATTTATTTACATAATAATATTACATACATAAGAAAATGTATATATTCTCTTCCGATTCCTACAAATAATGATTAGCAAGACTACATTAAAAAAAATTTTTATTCAATAAAGACGGTTATTACCATCGGCTTGAAATTGGATAAATAATAAAAACAAATCTAAAGCCTAGCATGGCACTGCAAGACTTTAAATCTAGTGACGTGCCAGTGACAGTGCAGCTCGTTTTGATTAATGTCAGACCAAAGTTAATTATTAAAAGTGGAAGTAACACCTAATTCCTCCCGTGACACGGCAATATAAAATGGAATCAAACGCGGTACAATAATTAAATACAGGTTTATGACTAGTATACACGTAAATATAAGAAATTATCATAAGCTTATTGATGAGTGATGTGCTCTTGGCCGATTTTAGACCACGGCGACAACTACCGATAATTGTCGGAAGTTATCAACTGTGCAGGAAACAATAGTGCAGGGGTGCTTAAACTTGAACTGCTGGCGACTCTACCTCAATATTGTTAGACTACGATCGATCGATTCAGAGAGGCTGCAAATATGTGTGATGCAGACTTACCGTCTAGGTAGGGTCATCGCATAGATATTAGTTTTTCGCACAATATGCATGTTTCTTGCCAAGGTAAGTCTGCTATAAAATATCAATGAAAAATCTCATAATTATTCAAAATTGCGAGTTTATTCATTGTTACAAAACAAAAGAGTTCTAATGTTAAACTTAACTAAATTACTTTGGATGTTGAAGCATGGCACTGCATATTCTCAGCATACTTTTCACAAGATGGTGCGTAATTACCGAATGCTAATCGAAAGCATGATGAAACAACATATATCCGTCAGTCATCGTAGTCGATTGCGATATTTTGACTTAAATATGTTTATTTCAGAAAATGCAGATTCGCACAAGTAGGTTGACCCAAATATTACCCTTAGTTGAAGGGCGATTTGCCTTAGATTCGGATATTTTTCCTCAGATATAAAACACCAGAATTTTGTATCAGATGTTGTGGCTTTGAGGTGTATATCTGATATAATCTGTATTAAGTCATTTTCAACAGAACATGAGTCCATGTTATACTGACTTGTTAATTTAGTAGCTGATTCCTCAATGTTTTTACACGAAAAAGTATAACTCATAAATTATGCGATATTTGACAATTTACTGAAATTATAAAAATAATTGATAATTCTGCCTCATAAATATCACAATTCAGCTGAGGAATCCTTGTTTTCAAAGACGGAAAACGTTTCAGATCCTTTCTTTCCAGTTGATCTATCATAAGTTGCGATTTACTTTTGAATGCGTTTATTGCGCTAATCGTCTCATTAATAGTTTCTCCTTTTTGTTTTATCTATAACATTGTGATGTCTGTCAATAATGCCAAAACAGTTAGCTAATTTTCCAGCATCTCAGTGTCACCTCTTTCGTTCAGAAAAGTTGTTATATCGGGCAATAATTCTTGAAATATTTCGAGGACTTTTCCGCGACTCAGCGATTTGTCGTCCGTGTGAAGAACTAAGTCAATGTGTTCAGCTGACTCACTATATTTTGCAACTACAATTTGAAGAGATGTCGTTGCAAGCTACATGCACGTATGGAATTCACAATTTTTATTGCAATCTCCTCCAAGTTTGGAACTTTTGAACACAAAACTTGTTGATGTATAATGCAATGAACGGATAGAAATGAAGGGAAATCGTCATTAGCTCGACACTATGCCATAAAACCGATTTTGTTTCCAGTCATTGCTGGTGTTCCATATTAACATATATATTGGTAGCTTGTAGTTTGTTACAAAATTAATGAGAACGTCATATATGTCTTCGACACGAGTCTTTCCTTTTGGAAGAATAATTGTCAAAATCGTCCGTTTGAGCACCCCTGTTATAGCGATACAAGTGTATGCACAAACACTCACTCCTCCCAACGGATAGCTTGCCCGATGTAACCCGTGTCAGGAGTGACAGGGACACAAAAGCAGACCCTAAAACCAACAATTGTTTATGCACTGACTTGACATGACTGACAGTGACACTGAAACTGTCCTGGGTTCCGCGGTCCGAGGCATGGTAGTCAGATACTTTAACCATAGGCGACGCGGTCAGCTTAACAATAAAAGGCTTAAGGTAAAAACACAATCGAAATTTGTATGCAATTGTATATTGTAAAATGCTGTTACCCGTAAAGAGCACTATTGTATAAGCGCTGTCTTTGGAAAAAAAACATGTCCTTCAACTGTTGTTAAGATTTAGCCCTTCTTCATGTATTTAAGATGTACATAATTAATGCGAGTGGTGGCTCCGATGTTGAAAACTTTACAGGAAGTTCATTATTTCACTCGTCCTTAGTTGTCGAGGTTTTGTTATGCAAAATCATGAATTTGTCGGTTACGGCTCTTGCATTATACATTTAAGCAATAATTATAAAGTTTAGTACGTCTTTCTTCTAAGAGTTAGTATTAAAAGCTGGAAGTACTGGTTGTAGGAATTCTATGCAGGAATCCGTAGATACAACATCTGGGCCAGTTATTCTACGTGAAGCAGTAATGCAAATAATACTGTGTTTCGGTCTGATGGGCACTGAGAGCGTGTGTGCGAGCACTGGGCATACAGACTTATGAACTGATGTCTCAAAGTGACGGGCGAAATGTGGTGTCACACATAATTGTTCTGGGTGACACGGCATTTGTCACGGGCAGACGTTGCACTTATCGTCTCGTCACTAAAAACGTTTACATTAACGGGGTTCGAAGCTGCATTGCCAAAATATTATTTACGAGTATGAATGTACGATATATGTTATCTGTCACTCGTGATTATCGTTTTGTATTGCATATTATGATTGCTATCAGCGCAACCGTTTATATCAAAAAACGGAAAGCGATCGTCGGAAATAACCATTGACACAAAATCTATACATATATAAAATACACAATGAACAACGAAAACCCCTCTTCCTTTATATCTTCTTAAAACTAAGAAGAAATAGTCTTGCCGCGAGTTAGTGATCTAAGACATTTTTTGTTGGTTTTTTAAAAGAATACTAGCAATGTTCCTGATAAACACTTCAACTAAGATTCAAAGCTTGTGGAAGGATGGTTTACACAGTAGTAAAACAGGACATCTGGGTGACACGGCATTTGTCACGGGCAGACGTTGCACTTATCGTCTCGTCAATATATCCATTAAAAAAGTATGAAAAAGTAATAAAACTTTTCTTTCATATTTTTTTATAATATTTGGTAACTCATAATAATTTTTAATTTAAGTAAAATATGCATTGCACTACAAAATTAATTTACTTTGTGTTACAATAAGAGAAGTCGTTATTCGTTATCGTGTCTTAAATGTCTTACAACGAAATAAATGAGATAATTAAGGAAATAAAGACAATGGTCTTTGTAGGGGAATTAAACTCTTTTTCTTAATTAAAACGCAGTAATCTGTACAATCGACCTTTACTTGATCACAACGACGAAAAGTATATAACATTTTTCAAACGTACCGACACATAACTTAGAAACTAATACTTACATACGACATGCTAATATATTTTAACAGGCGCTGCGACATGCCCCCAGGCGTTGAAAGTCTATCTTTCAACCAGATTCTTCAAATTCAGGAAGCGGACAAATTTTACTGAACGATCGGCGGACTAAACCAGTAGAAGTTCATCTTCCACTTTAATGGCGGCAGATTTTCTTCCTTCAGAAGCACAAGGGAGTCCAACTTAAGCGAGCCTTTACAGGAGCGCCATTTCATTCGTAATTGAAGCTCCGATATGTATTCTTAACTCCATCGAGCCCAGAAATGTTGACGTAACTGTTCGATGCGTTGAAATCGGTTTAAAGTGCTGACGGAACGATCCTGATAGTCCAGTGTTGGCAGGGAAGTCAATGGACGTCCAATTAAAAAATAACCAGGAGTTAAAGGCAGCAGATCTTCAGGGTTCGATGACAAAGGTGTGAGTGGTCTGGAGTTAAGTACAGCCTCAATTTGAATTAATGTTGTATTTAGTTCCTCATAGGTCAAATTACAATTGCCCAGCACTCTAACTAAATGATATTTGATGGATTTAACACCAGCCTCCGCAAGCCCAGCAAAATGAGGTGAATAAGCCGGTATAAAATGAAAGTTAATTCCTTCATTGGCCATCTGCTCCGATAAAGAATCACAATTAGCTTTAATAAATTTTGAGATGTCATTGTAAGCGCCTACGAACGAGGTACCGTTATCTGAGTAAATATTAAGCGGTTTCCCTCTTCTTGACATAAATCTACGCAATGCTAACATGAAAGTATTACTCGTTAAATCGCCCACCAGTTCAAGATGAATTGATTTTGTTGCAAAACAAATAAAAATAGCGATATACACCTTAACGATTTTACTGCCACGGCCCTGGCATGAAATAGACTGCATTGGACCGGCATAGTCAAGTCCAATATTTTGAAATGGAAAACCAGAAAGAATGCGCTGCTGTGGTAGATTGCCCATTATAGGAGAGACGGTTTCACCTTTCATTCTATTACATCTTACACACTTTCGGTAGCAAGATCTGGCCAAATTACGTCCTCTAATCGGCCAGTACGTCTCTCTTATGGTAGCTAACATTAGCTGTGGTCCTGCGTGTAACAATCGTAGATGTTCATGATTAAAGAGCAATTTTGTAAAGTAATGAGTGGACTGTATAAGTATGGGATGCTTTTTGTCATACGAAAATGTGGAATTCTGGAGGCGACCTCCAACACGCATTATTTTATTTTCATCAAGGAAAACACTAAATTTATTCAATGGACTTTTTATAGGTAAGCTTTTATTATCAACTAATATTCTATACTCCTTTAACGATTCGTTTTGAGATGTCCTTATAATTATATTAAGTGCAATTTGCAACTCTTGGTTACTGAGAGGACCGAAAACGGGTTGTTTTCTACACGCACTAATAAAGCGCAGCATATAAGCAACAGCGTGATGTAATCTCGTGTATTTCGAAAAGCGATTAAAATTAATGAAATTACCGTCCAAACCTTTACTGTTATTAAAGTTAATTATTCCATGGAGGATGACATTAGGTGTTTTAACCTCAGGCAACATGTCATTACCTAAACATAAGAATTTGGTAGGCCAGCAGGAGTGGTTTTCTTTTAAAAATTCTGGTCCTGACCACCACCTGCTGATAGTAGATATCTCCCTAACACATACACCGCGAGAAACATAATCAGCTGGATTGTCTCAGCTGACTCTGTAGGAACATGCCTCCACTCGCAATTACCTGCCTTCTCCAAAATTTCCGCAACTCTATTTCTTACAAAAGGTTGTAATTTACTGGGCAAAATCTTTAACCATCCTAAGACAATGGACGAATCTGTCCAAAAGAAAGTGCGCTTGGCTTGTTGCCTTAGGGATGCCACAACCTTTTGGTGGAGACGTGCACCGACAAGTGCACCACAAAGTTCTAGCCTGGGTATAGTTGTTGGCTTTAACGGTGCGACCCGACTTTTAGCTATCAACAATCTTACTAAGACCTCACCCTTATTATTAACACTACGCGTGTAAAGACATGCGCCATAAGCACGTTCAGATGCGTCCGAGAAAATATGAAATTCAAGCAAACTGGGTGAGTCGCAAATAACACGACGAGGAATACAAAGACTTTTTATTTTAGGCAAATCGACAATTATCTCAGCCCACATCTTGCTAATATCCGGCGTCAGCTGGTCATCCCACGAAAGTTTTTGCAGCCACAGCTGTTGAAGAAGCATCTTCATTTTAATTACACAAGGAGCGAGGAGCCCCAGTGGATCAAAAATTTGGGAAATTACTGACAACATTGCACGTTTTGTATTCCCTAAGACCGGCTCTCCTATAGGGAAATAGAGTTGGTCTGTGACTGCCAACCAAGCCCAAAGTTTTACTCGCTTCAAATTCACCAATGTTTAAACTAAGTGGAGAAACGTTATTTTCACCAACTAATTCAACTTCGTTCGACTTCCACTTTCTCAAAAACATTTGAGCCGACGCAAGTATAGAAGTCACACTTCGACGCAGCTCATTTACCTCATTAATATCATCCCCTCCCGTTAGCAAGTCATCGACATAAAAGTCATGGATAATGACATTGCTAACCTTGTCATCCGTACACTGTAGGCCTAATTGTTTAAGACATCGAGTTGCCAAAAAAGGGGCGCTGGAGGTGCCATAAGTTACAGTGTTAAGCTGATAAGCTTGAAGCTGCTTTGAAGGGTTGTCACGCCAAATAATTTGCTGCAAATAACGGTCATCAGGATGAACTATTATTTGTCGATACATTTTCTCGACATCAGCAGTAAGAACATATTTATGTTGTCGAAAGCGTAAAAGTATAGACAAAAGGTCGTCCTGTACCACGGGGCCTATCATTTGTATGTTATTAAAAGAAACGCCGGAAGAAGTCGGACTGCTAGCATTAAAAACTACTCTTAGTTTGGTGGTGGTACTACTTTCCCGCAACACACCGTGATGTGGTATAAAATGTGTCTTACGTGGTAAATTATAACTGACACATTTATCCATGTGACCCAGCAATTCATACTCTGACATAAATTCTTTGTACATTTTATACAATTGAGACTGACCTTTTAACCTGCGCTCTAGCGATAACAAACACTTATTAGCTCGCGGCCAAGAATCACCTAACACGTCAGGATTATGTTTTAACGGTATCCTAACGCAAAATCGACCATTTTCCAGTCGAGTGGTGTTTTTTATAAAGTGTTCTTCGCATAATTTTTCTTCAAGGGAATAATGAGAAGCAGGGCTTACCTCTTCGAGTTGCCAGAAACGTAACAATTGATTTTGTATGCTATCATCAAAATCAACTTCTTGAACAATTTTTGTAAAATTACATTTAATAGTCTTAACTCCTTTTGTCGCGCATTTATAATAAATAGGGCCTGATACTAACCACCCCAAGCTAGTTTCACAAAGTATCGGCTGACCATCTCCTAATTTTAATCTCTGGGTTCCTAACAAGTCCCAAAAAACATCACCTATAAGTATGTCAACTGAAGCCGGTGTGTAAAAATTGGGATCCGCTAGGCAAATATTAGATGGAATTTTTAAATTTGACAAATCAATATGTCTAATAGGGACATTATCAGTTATCGATGGTAAGACGAAACAATTAATGTCTCTAGAGAAGCTGTCATTTAACGATTTCATTGTCACCTTACATATTTTGTTAATATATGACGACGCGTTGTTGATACCAACAACAGTGCTCTTTACACCTTGAGCAGGCAAACCTAAACTTTGATGCAGCCTCTCAGTCATTTAACATGCGTTGCTGCCACTATCGAGAACAGCACGAGCAATATATTGACAACCGTTTGCTCCCGTAACTTTAATTAACGCCGTCGATAACAATACGTCGCCTGGTTCACTACTCGATGCAGTGCCTACTTTCGCGGATAATGAGAGATTTGATTTAGGATTAGATGACAGTTGCGATTCCATCAATGTGTTTATTTGTTCAAAATTACCTTGCGCGACATACTTATTGTTACCGGTTATTTTAGATACATTGGTGTATGTCATCGGTTTTGATTCATAGTCCGCGACGTGCACGAGAGTGTTATGCTTGCGGCGGCATAATTTGCAGCCAGGCTTTTTGCAGTGATTGGCATAATGTCCTGAACTAAAACAATTAAAACATACTTTATAGTTCGGAAGTAATTGCAAGCGCGCGTCATTACTTAACGCGAGAAACTGTGGGCAATTGCTTAATTTATGGTCACCTTTGCATTTAAGACACGGCTTGGAAGAGGCGGTAATAATGGGTTTGTTACCTGTATCATGAACTGATACCATTGTCTTTACTTTTGGGATATATCTAACCGAATTATTTGAACGGCTAGTACCCCCAGAATGTGACATTTCTAGAGTTTCGATTAAATCGGCTCGATTTTTTAAAAACGTTAAAAATATATCGAACGTAATAGGTCTATCCTTTTCTAAACGCCCTTTAAATTCTTCCCATTCACGATAAGTCTTGGAATCAAGTTTTTGAGTGATAATGTGAATGAGAAGGGTATCCCACTTTGGTTGGCTCACCAAGAGATTCTAATGCTCATAAATTTTTATTTATTTGATCAATAAGACGTTTTAAATTGACTGATAATTCCTTATTTATTGGTTCTATGTTGAATAATGCTGTCACGTGATTTTGAATGAGTAGTCGTTTATTATCAAATCTATCACACAAAAGACTCCATGCGACAGAATAATTTGCTGCCGAAAACTCTATTGATTGTATTACCACAGCAGCGGATCCCTCTAGCGAGGCTCTGAGATAGTGAAACTTATTTATGTCATCTATCTCATCGTTAGAATGTATGAGGCTACTAAATGTGTCATGGAACTCTAACCAATTATCGTAAGAACCGCTTAATTTAGGCAGTTGAATAGTGGGCAGTTTAACAAATTTGTAATTGCTACAATGAGAACCGTTGTCGCTACTCACATCATCTGGTTTACTGCAGTCTGCTAAAATATTTTTTGCAAGAGAAAGCGATTTAAAGTAAAGGGATTCAAACTCTGTTCGTTCGGAAACCTGAGCGTCCGTATTGTCAGTATTGCACTCGATCGATAATTGTACCTCGTCATATTGCTCATACATTGACTCGATCTTATTAATACGCAATTGCAACTCATTTACCTCAGTAGCGGCCAATGAAGAAACCGTCAACAAATTCAAATAATTTGAAAAGGCAGTTAATCGTCCCTTGTAGCTAGCTCGTTTTCTAATTAGCTCCTTATCTTCTGGCATATTTGCTGGGGCTGGGAAACTAGTGCAGAATGCCTGGAATTTTATACAAACCAAAAGTTTAATTTAACTCCTTAATTTAGGGAAATACTTAGCAGTTGAATACGATTTTTTGTGCACAATAATGGATAAGTGAACAGTAAGTTCAATAATCTAATATTTATATTAAAAAAAACTCTATACATAAATCACTAATACACGACACTATTGATTTTTATATTTATGTTTTACTATTAAGCTGATAAATATATTTACCAGTATTTACAGTACCTTATTATGTAACAAGTACTATTATGTACAATGGAGTGATTATATACCTTCTATCTATCTACCAATAAATTATAGTTTAATCTTATATAAAATTATCTTTATAGTCTAATATACTCGTACTAACCGTAATGTACTGAATTCAATATAAGTACGTTGTATAAGATTACATAAACTATATAATCAATTAAGTTAATGTATGCTGATTAAATACATAAATTTATACATAATCACTTTGTAAATTATTTAGTACTAACCTGCAAATTAGCAGTCGATTTACACAAATACTACCTGATAAAGAGTGCTGGGTAAAATAAATTAAATTAATAGTCAAATATCCAAAGGGTAAGGTGTCCAGGCTTCTTATTTAAAGACCTTCACTCCACCAACTCAGCTAAATCATATAGCGGTATTTCCACAATGTATATTTATGACTTCCCAAGCGTATTCCAGTAAATAATATTCGTCTAAGTACGATTTTCAAATCCGGCTCGAAGGACCATGTAGGGGAATTAAACTCTTTTTCTTAATTAAAACGCAGTAATCTGTACAATCGACCTTTACTTGATCACAACGACGAAAAGTATATAACATTTTTCAAACGTACCGACACATAACTTAGAAACTAATACTTACATACGACATGCTAATATATTTTAACAGGCGCTGCGACAGTCTTGGACTAAGAACATTATATTGCAGTAGTCCACTTTACGCCCCAACTGGAAACGAGACGTGACGGGTGGCGAACCACGTTGCCGCCATTTTGGTACGAGTCAGAATTTCTTAAACCCGTTGCGTTACCATTAACAATATAGTGGCCGCATAGCATATCATGGTATTAATTTGCACGGATAAAGGCTGTCCCCACCTCTTATGACACCTCGGTAGGAAAGAAGTAGGTGCTATTCGACAATACCTTAGTCGCCTCTTATGAAATGAAGTATTTACGTAGTTACATTTAATGTACGTTACACAAAATTCGAATGAGTGTAATGCCTAATAATTCGGTAATCACAGTAAGTCAAAAAGAAGGCCCGGAGTAAAGCAAGCCGTTTATTAATAATAACTCGGCTAACATTTTCGCCAGCGTTGAGGTCAAAAGATTATGAGGTAGGCTTACATTCACAATTTTCATAAAGTTTAAATTGAAAGCAGGTTTATCGCTAAATATATTTTAGCGTTTTAAATAACTTTTAGTGTTGATTTATTTCAATGAACATAAAACGAGCACATATTTTTCCCACAAGTATAGATCGTACATAACTCAAAACAAATACAAACCTATAATACACATACGACTGAATAGAACTACAAATTCTCTCTTTAACAATAACAGTCAATTAGTTACAGAAATAAAAAAAGTCTAAAAATAATACCCATTTCCATATATAGGGTTACATGGAAGATAATACATTAAAAATTATAATACAAGAAAAATTAAGTCCATGGTAAATTACTTAATTTCTCTTATAAATATTGACTAAAATAGACTTAAAAATAAATATTGAATAATTTGGCTAAAGCAAACTGGCTAACTATCACTATTAATGTCGGAAAATAACGCATACTTTGCGATACGTTAACTCCTAAAACATAAAAAAAATACTTATTTAATTGAAACATTGCTTTATCTTTTTTTAAAGGAATTAAGTGATGAAAAGATAAATATTGTTATGAAAATTCCTAATGTTTAGATATGAACGTAATAAGTGTTGCACACAAATTTCCAAAACCTCATTTTATACATTTACATTAAGGTAGTGAAGCGGAGACTAATGTCAAAGCAAGATTCGACTAAGCAAGAACAGTAATTAATCAAATCTTAATACGCATACTGTGCCAAAATAAACATTAAGTTTTGTTTATATCAAACGTCAAACTCGTCTCGGCTTCGAGAATAACACTCGATAAATAAACTTAAAAAAATACGAATACTTGACACGAAATTATGAAAAGGTATCACGAATAGTTTCCTATAAAACTCAGCACTACTTTTTCCAAGTTTTCTTTGCATACGTCGAAACTGTTATAATAGGGTGCAATAAGTTCCAACTACGATTACGGTAAGACTTCACTGCAGATATTACGTATACGTGGAAAATATATTTAACTTCACGTCTGCACAAAGTCAATTACTATGCTTTTGTTTTAGTTTTCCGTTTAAAAAATCATGTTAAATTTGAAAAAAATTACAAAGATTTCTTGGACGGTTTCAAATAAAGCGTCATCTTCCACATACTCAGAATATACTAACTACAGTGTCATAAATTTTGACCGATGTGTTTGACACAGTCGTCACTTCTTGTGTATGTCAGATGTATTTAATTTATTAGGGTAAGACATAGAGCAATAGGGTAGGTATAGAATCATACAAAAAAAGACAAGGAATCGACCGATTTCAATAGATATTTAGTGAATTGAATAAACGTAACTTCTCTAATCCAGAATCAAAAGACCAAATTTATTTGTATTACAGATAAAAGCTTTAATTATAGTAGTTAATTCTCTTTGTCTATGCCATTTATGCGATTATAAAAGTTCTATATAAAACTATGCGTATAACAACTAAACGATGCACAAGTCCAATTTGGCTGGTCTGATGAGGGAAGTTCACCTCCAAACAGTAATCTTTAGATATTGTATATACCGTTACCTCCAATGCGGTGTTAGATGAATAAGATATTTCTAAAGCTCCTCACGTAGCAACGTACACACACGCCACAGCAGAAACAACGTGGATGATGTCATCGTCAACGATATTAATCGTGGGGATTAATTTATGAATCCGACTCGGTAGTGTGAGTTATTTCTTTTTAATATTAATCAAATAAATATTGTGACCAAGAAACTTATTTGATCTTTCCTTTGGATCACTCTAAAGGTTTGTTTGATTGCTTACGCTGTACCAAGGGAGCACTTGGGCCCGTGGCACTGCGTAAGTCTTTCAAGTGGCCAGCTAAATCGAGTCTTAGTTAATGTACGTCGCACTGTTCAGGCACACGGCGAATAATTACGGGCAGTCTGTCCCAACAAATAAATCTTCCGTATGCGCCATCACATTGTCAGATGGCTGCAGACGTAATGTAAGTGTTAAGTTTATGGCATCAAAACCAACTACACAACTACAAGGTCAGCACAGCTATTTGCCCTGCTCACCTCAAGCTAATGGCGTACACCACTGTTCGCTTTATACCGCAGCCTTGAGAGTCTCCTCCTAGCTGGCGAGCTACCCGCATGAGGTCGACGTATAATGGTCCACCAACCATTGCAATGATGTATGTAAACTATTTATAATTATGAATCAGCCATCAGGCAGATTTGCATCATAGCCATCAGGTAGCATGTAAGTAACTGACGTTGCGAGCCACTAAAACGCTATTGACATAATACCCATGTATTATAGCGCTGGAGCACTAAGACATGCTTGTAACACCGGAGTGCCACCAAACACACTGTTCCTGATCCATAAGATAACCGGCATGTCATAGTAAAATACATTAAGACATCGACCACAAACGGCAAGAGTGCACGATGTCCACGAGCAAGTCGTATTACTACAACAGACCCGCTAACTACTATATTCTACAAAAAATATTATAAAATTCTTGGAGCAATACTTTTTGATGTATTGTATATGTATATGTATTGCGTTAGAAATATATGTATTACGTAATTTCATACAAATTTATATTATATATATTATGTAAGAAATATGTACTGTTTTCGTTGTTATAAAAACTTAAAATAATTTGTACTGTACTTTTGATAAATAATAGGTCTCTTCTGAACATATTAATTAATATTTGGATAATTTTGAGTAATTTTTAAGTTCAATATTCGTTAGGAAATGTACTCTAATGTCGAAAAACTAATATTAAAAATAAAAGTATTATACTTTTAAATTTTATATTCGGTCTTTATGGTTTTTATTATATAATTTTAATATTAGCTTTGGACGACGATAATTAAATAATTTTATTTGTAATTTATATTATGTCGTCACGGTACCACCGCAATGATAGTTATTCTGCCGTGACGCTGTAGTATGCAAACATTACTGTGTTTCATCACAGTGCAAAGCACTTATAGCTAGTGTAATAATTGGGCATATGAGACTAAAAAACTGATATCTCAGCGTGATGAGCGCAGTAAGGTGCCGCAAAGACATCTTCTAGTGACACAGCATTTGTATTGAGTAGACGTTGCACTCACCATAACGGGAACTACGAGTATTTTCTCATAAAAACACTTTCCTCTAAAAAAAAAGTTACAAGTAACGCAGGACGTTTTACAATCTTACCTTATGTTGTCTTAAACAATCTTCACTTTCCTATATATATTGTAGGAACTGAACGATAACAATCTATCTCTACAGCTATAAAACTCCTCGAGCATGACATTTGAAAATTTTAGAACCCAGAAGCTTTGAGAACAGCACAGTTGTTTTTTTTATTCTGCCACGACGTGATACGACTTGGGATCATTAAGTAAGTACGGCTATTTATAGACTCATTTCTCGCTGGCACAAACCCGCAATTCCACTGGTATTGCGGATGTTTATGGGCATGATTATCACTTACCATCAGGCTAGCCACTTGCTTGTTTGTCTCTTCTTTTTAAAAAATACATCAGCATCATCATCACTACAGCCTATCAATAGTCCACTGCTGAACGTAGGCCTCCCCCAGAGATTGCCACAAATGTTTGTAGCACTCATTTTGGGGGGATTTTGCCATAGTTGCCACGCTTGGCATGCGGGTTGGCAACCGCAGTTTTTTTATTCAGATGTTCCAGGAACATGCTGCTGCCCATCTCCTGCATTTCATTTTCCTTCTGTCGACTTTTACGACACCCACGGGACGAGATGGGGTGGTAGATTCTCTTCAACCGCCACCACACGGCCAAAAAAAACATACTATACGAAAAAATCACGGCCGCAGTATAGAATATTTTCATTAAATAATACATACATACATACACATAAGATCACGACTGTATCCCATAAGGGGTAGTCAGAGACTGGGCATTCACTGCAAAAACAGATGATTGCCACAATCCACGTTTCACCAAAACAATATAATGCACTTGGTGTGATAGGTGGTGAGCCCATCGCCACCATGCGCTGTCTTAAATATCACAGTTGTAGTAATTCCTTACTCGCCTTTTACGAGATCCATTGGATGAGATGGAGTGGTAGTATTCTTTTAACGAGCCGCCACCACACGGCTCCATCATTAAATAAAACAGCTCGGCATTAAATAATACAACAACATTAATTCAACAAGACGCTGTAATAAAGTATCGTAGCCAGAAATTAATGAACTCCTTGAATGATCTAACTTTTAATTTCCATCTAACTCCGTTTGCATAAGTTAAAATCACTAATTCAAGTTGCAATCCGCTCTGGCTCCAATAACGGTAATGTTTAACTTCTGCTTTTAAAATGCAAATTTCTCTGCGTAAGTTTTAATGAATGTTAAGGTTGGGTGTAAATCTCAGAAATCAGAAATCACAAAACAATGCCTTGAAACGTTCGACAAGACATTGAAGAAGTATGAAGACAATATTTTGAGATTTCAAGGGCACAGCGAATCACAAACTCCATCATCATCATCACCACCATCACTATGATTTCAAACCGCATCTCAAATTTAGTACTGAAAATATGGCCATACACTATAGACTGCAGTAAAGCACGGCTTTTAGCCACTGTATCAATCGATTTCCCGCAAATTTGGACAGGTCATCGCTCTATCTTAGTAATTCATTGATTAATTTACTGGTGGTAGGATTCCTATGCAGGAATCCGTCTAGGTAGGTACCACCCCAGGGCCAGTTATTCTGCCGTGAAGCAGTAGTGGGCAAGCATTACTGTGTTTCGGTTTGAAGGGCACTGTGAGCTAGCGTAATCACTGGGCATTTGGGACTTAAGAACTGATGTCTCAGGGTGACGAGCGCAGTGTGGTGTGATGACACAGCATTTGTTATGGGCGGACGTTGCACTTACCATCAGGTGAACGTTTTGCTCGTTTCGCCACTTGTGTTCAAGTTTATTAATTGATAATATTGATTTGCTTTATATACATATTTTAATAATGGTGAGTAGTTCGTTAATAATACATGAGTTTATTAAATATCACAGTAATAGTAAACATAGATAAAGAGTAATATCTGTGGGGACAAGCAGAGGGTACATCTAATTTACTTGTTTATTGACCATTACGTGTCAGAAATATTTCACGTTCCTATTGAGGAACGTGAAATATTGAGTTTCACAAACAAGTAATTATTAAGAAACAAAGAACCCGACTGCAATATCCTGTAACATTCAAGTTAATATATTCATAAAGTAACTTTTAACCTTATGTAATAATAGATTTTATTATATGAACTATTTACAACTGACTTTATAACTAAACTATCCGAGACATTTATAAATAAATACTGGTCCAATAAAATATAATATAAATACAGTCAAGTTACATTTATGTCATAGTATTTATTAAGTAAGTATCGATTAAAAAACAACAATAATAAATCGTAACATGGTGCACTCTATGCTGCTGAAACTAATTCCTATACATAGATCTAGTTTTTCTCTTTCTAGTTGAATATCTTTAAGTTCGATCGATTGGTGTTCTCCTAGCCAATTTCGACCACGGCGACAACTTTCGAATACCAGCGAGAGCCATCAACTGCGCAGGAGATATTATAGTGCTACAAGTGTAGGCGGACACACAGAGGCACTCACTCGTCCCAACCTACCCGCGTCCGATGCAACGCTGATGCGATAAGATCGGAGGTAGGCAGTGTCAGAAACACGGGGACAATCACAACACAACCAGACCCGAAAACCAACAATTCGTGTTTTAGCACAAACGTTGGCTCCGGCTAGGATACGAACCCAGGACCCGCGGCGTAGAACTTAAATTTGAAGTGTCACTGAGATGTGCGACATGGAATTCTGCGGAAGGCTCATTCTGAAAAGTTCTTCGGAATTAGCACAAACGTTGGCTCCGGCTAGGATACAAACCCAGGACCCGCGGCGTAGAACTTAAATTTGAAGTATCACTGAGATGTGCGACATTGGAATTCTGCGGGTGGCTCATTCTGAAAAGTTCTTCGGAATGAAGGTCGGTGAAAACGATTTAATTTTATAATGTAATGAAACAATAATTAATTGTTATCCAACATAACATTTAAAAGTAAATCGTTGAAGTAGAATATGGCGGTATAACATAACTTAGGGATTAACTTACCTTTCTTACACATTGTGAAGATTAACATTAGAACCTAAATTGCTCGCTTGCGGCTGAGCTTAAACAATAACAGTCAGTTGGCGCAGTGGCTAAGCCTTTGGCTTCTGCGCCGCGGGTCGCGGGTTCGATTCCCGCACGGGACAAATATTTGTATGGCCTACAAATAGTTGTTTCGGGTCTGGGTGTTTGTGTATGTGGAATTTATGTACGTAAAACGCACCCACGACACAGGATTAATCCTACTGTGGGGCATCGTTATTAATTAAAACAAAAAAAAAATGATGAAAAACTAAAGAAGAATATAAAATTCTCTAATAATTTTAACTCTGCCTAGGGCGACATAGGTCGGACCTGTTTCAAAGGTATGTGAGTTAAGTTCCACAACAAACCAATCCAGTGTGTTGATTTGTATATTGTAGAAGTTTATAGCCGAACAAAGAATTAATGTACTACGTTACGTTAGTATTAAAATGTCAGTTTATGAGTGTTACTTAATATATAAAAATGGATGTTGGTATATCTGTATGAGATTAATATACTTCGACATCGTTTGAACGATTACATGCATATGAAGGTTGGCACATATATGTATGTTTATTGAAAAGCTTATATTAACATTGCCATAACTTGCCACTAGATGGCGCTACAGCATAAGAACTTCTATACCGTTCAATCGATCGCCTCACTAATCAATAATAGAGGTAAAAAATCTACAGTGACATTACAATATCCGCTTTATTTTCATAGCAATATTACTAGTATATTATATATTTGGAATTAACTATTTACTTACTTTAATTTGATACCCATATTGTTAATATATCAAAATACATTTGAAATACTCCCTCTCTTTTTTGATTTGCAGGCGCCATATTTAAATATTATATCCTATGTCACTGAAATGAAATAAAAGCATTATGTTTTTTACATTTTACAACTGTTTCGTAATGAGGTTTCTCTGACGGAAAAGAAACTACACAGGCATTCGATATTTTTGTAATTATTTTTATTATCGTTGTCAAATAATACAATAAAGTTATGTTTGGTCTAAGCACGTCCATGACAAAATTTCAAAGAAATCGGATTCAATAATGTATGTATATACTCGTATAAAAGGGTATTGTGAACCACTACATACACCCGAAAAATATTACCCTCCTCCTGCCCAAGGATGAAGAGGTAAAACAAAAGTCACCTAAATTTAATATAGCTCAAGATAATTATAATTAAATTAATAAAAGATAACTTAAAACAAGAATAGAAGGTAATTAACTACACTATAATGCAATAAATAATTTTTCTAGAAAAAGTTCCGTAAGTCGTAACCACAGAACAGAAAAAGACAAGGTAGTAACGGTTTTCGCTGACGTGCACATATTTTTACTTCTTTTAGCTTAAAATACCTGCTACTTTTTTTTCAATTTTACATTGCTAGCGGTTGTCCGGGGTATAATTTATTTGTAAGTATTAATATGTGTATTTAATCTTCATAAATAAAATATCGCATTCACCATAAGGTTTCGCGTATGTTTGCACGCGCGACCGCATTACAGATGAAGCCAGCCGTTTTTCAATTATGACCATACTCCTTTCTAGCAATAACCTTGAGCTGAGGATAAGTGATAGAGCAGCGACAGCTCTAGTTGTAGATAAATGTTATTAATTTACTCAAAAAATCATTTAAAAACGAGGCAAACGAGAAAGCGGTTCACATGATGGTACAATATCACCGCCGATCAATATCCGCGCTACCAGAGGAATTACGGGCGCGTCGCCGGTCTTTAAGAAAGGAGTAGGCTTTTTTCTTGAGTAGTAGTTTTAAATCCGGGAAAGAAATTCCCAAACATTTCTGCGTAGTAGAGCGCTTTAACTTTAATTGTAACACTATATGTATGGGTTGGTTTATCTAGGAAGAAAATATGGTCTCAGAGAATACCAAGAGCTTACATATAGCACGTTGCACATTTATTACAATACTAGATGACAGGGATTATATTAGCAATCCAGGGAGTACCACCTGTCTAGGGAAGTACCACCCCAGGGCCAGTTATGCTGCCGTGAATCAGTAGTGTTCATTACTGTGTTTCGGTTTGAAGGGCACTGAGATCGTAATCGTAATCGTGGGCGTAATCACTGGGCTTACGAGACTTAAGAACCTCAGGTTAGATATCTCAGGGTGATGGGCGCAGTGTGGTGTCACATGGATGTTCTGGGTGACGCAGCATTTGATACGGACAAACGTTGCACTTACCATCAGGTGAACAGTTTTGCTCGTCTCGTCACTTTTTCGAATAAAAAAAATTAAAGGATGGTTTTTTTTTTAAATAATTGTTAAAGAGATCATTTTAAAAGAGAAAATTTCGATAAGGTTTTTTTTATAGGATGAAGTAACGCGATGGGCAAAACGATGGTAAGTGCAACGTCTGCTCATAAGAAATACCGTGTCACCCAGAACATTTCTGTGCCACACTACGCTCGTCACTCTAATACCACAGTTCTTAAGTCTCATATGCCTACTAATAACTTATAAAACAATGCTCTTCACATTGAAACACAGTAATGATTGGACAATACTGCTTGACGACAGAATAACGGACACTGCGGTGGTACATACCTAGTATGAATCCTACCAAACTAATTTTCTGGAAATAGCATTACCAATTTTGTAGCGCAAAAATAGCGTTTGGAGTTTGAAATAACAACACCAATTGAACAATTTAAATAAGAAATCAGGAAACATTATAATGTATCTAATTTTTTAATTTAAATTTAGAAAATTATTTTTTTCCGATGATTCCCATTTCATCCATTTTATAAGGTGGTTGGAATTTCACCACTGTTCTAACGCTTTTCTAAAAATATTCTGCCACGAACCTGAGATATTAGTACATAAATTACACATGCTCAGTAATTACATTAACTCTTAAGACCCTTCCGACTTAAACACATACATCATAATGCATAGGAATCCTGCCACCAGTAAAAGTTAATTACGTACAAGTGTACTTTGTTGACGTATGCGTTTTATGGAACAATAAATACTTTACATTCAATTGAATTTATATGAATAAATGCGTTGAACATAAAATTATTGTTAATTTACAGTTTTATAACGTATCTAAGTATGATATTGTAAATTGCATTGGGAAGTCCTGTTCGTTTCTAACAGAATAAATACAAGTATACATAAAATGAACAAATGAACAGTAAGGAAGGAACGAAAAAAAAATGAAATTCGTGAGCGTAAATGTCAATTACTTTCCTCATAAATAAAAGCTATCGTTAATAACTGACTTCTTAAAATGGCTCTCGAGCATTGAAGAATAAAGTAATAATGTTTAAATAAAACAAACAATCTAAAAGCAATATTTATTTTGCAGATGCGATAGTTGAACATCAACCTCCAATTCGATATTGTTAGATTACTATTAAAATAGTGTTCGTGGCTACGTGACTTATCTTTATTCTATCTTTAATCAGTTAATCTTAAAAAATGCTTCGTCTAGATTGGAACACAGAGCTACGTTTTAAGAGTTTTTGACATACTTTTGTCACACTTCTGTACTTTTCAATGGTCATATAATAAATCCCAGCGTTGCACTTTTTTCACATTTATTTATGTACAACAAACGAACGCCGTAGGGTGGTTGGGTTATGGCATATATTTTCATTATTGAAAAAAGTGATGAGACAAACGAACAGTTCAACTGATGGTGAGTGCAACGGCCTATAATAAATGCTGTGACGCCTAGATCGTGTATCACAGCCACAATGCGCTCATCATCCTGAGACATCAGTTCTTAAACCTCGTTCATTCATTCATTTCAGCATATCACTAGTCCTCTGCTGAACATAGGCTCTCCATAGATTGCCATAAAAGTAGTAATTCTTATTTGGGGGATTTTGCCATAGTTGCCATGCATGGCTAACAGGTTGGAAACCGCAGTTTTTTTATTCTGACGTTCCAGGAAGACGCTGCTGCCTATCTCCTGGTTTTCATTTTTCTTCTGTTCACCTTTACGACAGCAACTGGATGAAATGGGGTGGTAGATTCTCTTCAATCCACACTCCTGCTTCACGGCAGTATAACTGGCGCTGCGGTGGTACCTACCCAGACGGATAGACATCTCACTACCAGTGGAATATCATTCTATCTCGTTCATGTTTATCGTAAAAGTCGACTCAGATTTTTTGTAATAATTTTGAATGATTAAAATCGTAATCTCCACCAGAATAACTGCCAAATTAGGGGTCTAAAATACGAAATGCGGAGACAGGAGTAATGTCACAGTGATCACACTGACACAGAATTCTGACAGTTTGCAAATTTTCTAGCCGAGCTCTGTTAATTAGGAGAGAATTTAGTTCAATAACGAACCTCCAAAGGATGAGGACGACAATGATAACGAAAACCTTTTACAATAATCAGCGTTACGAATTGATTGTAACATAAAAAGTCATACGCAAAACACTTAGTAATTCAATGAATAAAACACTTCTCACAATATCATTTAAACTTTCTGTTTCTTATTAAATAACAAACTTGAAAATAAATTGCAAATATTTATTCATACAAAGTTACAAAACACAAAACGAGAAGCTACATTAATGCAGAGTTCCGTGAATATTTTATCTCCGAGGACAAGAAAACAGGATTAAAAGCCGTGACACTTTCTTTAGTATGCTTTTATATCTTCATAAAGCAGACCCAGCACTTTTCACACTTATTAAGAAACGTTAAGAAGACGCAAAATTGTCTAGTTATCAATTTAATTTTTTGCGGTATTTATATATTGATGTAATGTCCCCCCGTGATTTATGACCACGGCGCCAACTACCGAATACTGTCGGAATCCATCAACTGCGCAGGTAATATTATAGTACCACAAGTGTGTATGTTTGTAACACAGAGGCACTCACTCGTCTCGACTTACCGGCGATGACAATGTTGAGGGCTATTTTAGTTATTTTCATAGCATAATGTTTTATGGTATTTTGTTATGGGGACATGCGACTGACGTTGACGTGATTTTTGTCTTGGCTCTAAATAGTGCTCGAAGAGACATATTTAAAGAAATTAATATCTAAACCTTGGCCTCTCAAGATATATGACAACGTTTTATGTACACGAGAACATAAAACAGTTTACTAAAAAAAAGTGATGTTCGTAATGTAAAATACCAGGAACAGGCACTAATAAATAATGCCAGTTACTCGACTTCACAGAGTCAGTAACTGTTTTACTGGGGCAATGTACAAGTTTTTACAATAAAATCCCAGAAAGTGCACAAAGGCTTTCAATAAAAAAAAGTTATAATACAGAGATAACGTAGATAGAGTCACTCTACGTTACGACTCATTATTTTTAAATTACTAAAAAGAAAAAGAACTTGCACTGGGTTTTTTGCTGGTTTTAGAGGAATTTTTACAAACCAGTTTAGCTTAAAAAATTATGTTCAATAAAATAATCTATAGTGAATAAATCTATTCTATAGATTACAGTTTATGTAGAAATTTTTTCTAATGTATAGTAAAAATAGCTTAGTTACGGGTCTATAAATATCGTACCGAAAGTCTCATCTTTCAGTTACACGCTTCATAACAATAAACACAAACAAGATTTATGGAAATTATTTCATGTTGCAACCCTTACAGTTGTCGCTACAAATCTTCCTTCTCGACGTCTGGTTTTAACGTGAAATTGTTGAGCGTGTGAATAATTGATCACTAGTGACTATGTTTTAAGCGATTTTGTAAATTTTAAATAGAAAAATGACACTGCATTTCGTAGAATATATGGTTATATTATCTACGAAATGCAGTCTCATTTTTATAAAACCATTACAGCCAAATGAACACTAACTATCAAATGCCTTTTTTTAAGTTTATATTAATCTGATAATATGAATGATGACGAATCTAAAATTAATTCAACTTTATGCTCCATCGCCGTGTCCCGGTATCATACATATGTAAAGAAAGGAAAGGAAGAAAGAAAACAAATTTATTGGTACAGCACAAAACGACAATACACTTAGTTACACTATAAACATATACTCATTCAAAAAAATAAAAATAAAATGAATCAAACATACCCTTTTCATTGGCAATATGATTGGACAAAATGGTGATGACCCGGTATGTACATCCGCAGCTAGCGTCTCCGAACCACAGCAACAACGTCATCGGCAGCCATCGCAGTCACAGCACCAGACTACTGTCGGCACAACGCGTGATTCCTAGTCTCTCACCCACTGAGCATCATCAACGGGCGGCCCCTCTTCTCAGGCTGACTCCTGCGGAATCAACACCTGTCTTCATATGTCTCGACGCACTGAAGACCTGGACACAGGTTCACCGCAACGCCAGACTGCACCTCATCCCCTGACGTCACAAGTTCTCCACGCTAACCTACGACTTCCAGTCTCAGCGGGGGAGTGATGTAGCGACATCTATGTCGCCACATGAGAAGCTCAAGAAATATTTCATACATTCGCTAATCGCGCTAAGAAAGTTTTCTGAGATGCGAACTATTTACACAAAATCTAAATATTACTAGTTGGAGGAGACGTCCTCCACAGATCAGACCATTCGATCTGGCGGGTAGCTACCCTTTTCCTTGGCAATAACATCCGCCAAATACATAATCAATAATTACTATATTATACTATAAAAGATTAATCTACGATAATACAGTGTAATGGCAGTGCTCATTAATTTATTCACTACGTCGATAAAGCAGCCAAGGGCATAGTTGCGTCTTGATGCATTCAAGTGAGTTTCTGTTTTACCATACAGACTACGACTAGTGCACTGTTATTGACGCCTCATAGCCACGATTTATATAGTAATAATTTTATTTTTATAATTTTACGTCGATGATGTTTGTTGTCTTATCGCCACATCCAATCGAATAGTGTCCTTAAAATTGACTTAAATATATTTTTTAATTATCATAGATACCCATATCACAATACAAAAATGCCAATATATATGGTGCCATTTGCCGCATATGTGATAATTTTCGTTGCAAGATGGCACCATTTGGTACTTGATCGCCTAAGGTTGGAGTGCATGTAAAGCGGAGAGAATTTGAGTGTTTTAGATCGAATCAATAGTTAAGTGCAACTGTTTATACATAAAAATGGAAACATTTAAACCTAATACTTAAAAATGAAATAAGTAAAATAAATCTTATTCTGATATTCTTTTAAGTAGATTATATTATTATATACGGAGATACAGTATGTAGATATGAGTAACTATGTAAATAAAATTCAATTGCCGCAAGTATGAAAGGTCATCACTTGCAAACGGCTCAACCGAATTGGCTGATTTTTTTTGTTGCGTTAGTAACATACATACATACATACAGTCACGCCTCTTTCCCATAGGGGTAGGCAGAGACCACATCTTTCCACTTGCTACGATCCTGACACACATCTTTAGCTTCTTCTACTTTCATTAGCGTTTTCACACACACTCGTCGGTTGCGGGTACTTTTAACGTGACCTTTCCTCAAAAGTTCACCGATCTGATTGTTATACGTACGCCTAGGTCGACCCTTACCGGCTTTTCCATTCACACTTGCCTCATAAATCTGTTTCGTCAATCTCCTTTCATTCATCCTCTCTACGTGTCCAAACCGTCTAAGCATCCCTTTCTCTATCTTTGTCACTACATCTTCAACCACACCGCAACGTTCCCTTATCAGGCTGTTTCTCAGTTTGTCAATCAGAGTTACTCCAGTTATACTTCTCAAGCTTCTAATTTCCACAGCGTTAATCTTACTTTCATGCTTCTTCTGCCAGACCCAGCATTCACTACCATACTTAAGTGTGGGGACCAGAACCCCCCCTGGTACAGCCAGTCGTGCCTTTTTAGATACGTTCTGGCTACACATAAAGTTATGCAGAGCCCCATTCACTTGATTTCCTGCCAATACTCTTGCGTTAGTAATTTTTTTGATTTTTTTTTTAAATCCATGAAAATTTTAAAGTCTCACTAAAAATCACGTTCAACTTAATAGTTTTTATACTTTCTGTTTGGAACAACGATAAATGTGGTTCAGTTTGACAGTAGTGCTGACAAAGCGCGCTTTCTCATTTTGTCATTGGTAAATTGCACTTTTGCGATGCTGCGGTTATCATCATCATAATTTCAATCTACGAGTCTAATCTAGTCAACTGCTGAACATAGGCCTCCTCCACAGATTCTCCCATCGTGGGGGATTTTGTCATTGTTGCCACTCTTTACAGACGGGTCGGCAACCTCAGTTTATTTCTTTGCATATTCCAGGAATATGCTGCTGCCCATCTCCAGGTTTGAATATTTCTCTCTGTAGACTTTAACGCGGGTCTAGTATTTTAATAAAACATGGTATGTTCCCCCGAAAATATTTTTTTTTAAATTTATATATTCTGTCACATATACATTTAAGTTTCTGTCGGTCAAAATCATATTTTAAATTAACTTTGCCTGATCCAATTACATAAGTTAAAATAGCGTTGACAAAACAAACACTAAAACATAACTCTTCTGTTCACATTCCCACTATTTATATAATCTGTGTATAACGATATAGAGGCGATCACTGATACAAAATGTATTTTCGATCAATTTCCTTATATGCTACCACCATTCATAAATACAGTGCACAGTGCTATTTGATTAAAAAAACTGCAAAATAAATACATACAGTCACACCTTTTCCCATGTAAGGGGTAGGTAGAGGCCACCCACGTAGCTCAGTTTTTGCCCTCAGCGGTAAACAAGACGTGACGGGTGGCGAACCACGTCGCAGCTATTTTGGAACGAGTTAAAAAATTCTTACTCCCCATTGCGAGCAGCATAGTGACAGCATTGCATATTATGGTATTATTCTGCACGAAGAAAACTGTCCATACTGTACATACCTGTACATATAGCCTGTATTTAAAAAAAATAAATTCACATGCACAACGCAACCATACACAACCATTGAAATATTGATAAACTTATAAGTGACCTTGTTTGGCCCTGAAAGGTTACACTCTTCATTTTGTGGATGAGCAATGAAGTGAAAGGAGGATAAATGAGCTCATCAGAGCAAGGAAATGGAGGGCGATCAAGCAAACGATCAGGCATTGAATAAGTGTTTGCGGCTCTTAAGTACCTTTTGAAGATTTCTTAAACGCTTCGATTGTGTATGGTCCAAGAAGTAGAAAGCAGGATAGCATTTTTTTAGATACTATATTTAAAAAGCGTGTATATAACTTAGTACTTCCCTATTTTAATTTATATAACACGATACAACAAGATATGTCGTGCACCTTACGTTAGGTAGGGCGTAAAAGTTTCACCTGAACGAAGTGGGTATCAATATCCATATCAAGTCAGAGATTATTTGAAACAGATGACACTAAGGAGCAGAAAGAATCGGCTCATTCGAATGAAGCATCGCAGAATCGCAAACCCCGTGTAATGGCGGCTTAAGAGAATTTACCACCCCATGTTATCCGTAGGTGTTGTAAGAGTCGACAGAGGGAAAATGGACACCATGTGATGGGCAGCAGCATCTTTTTGGAACATCTGAATTAATAAACTGCGGTTGCCCACCCGCCTGTCAAGTGTGGCTACTATGACAAAATCCCCCAAAATAGGAGCTTTGCTGGCAACCTATGGGAGAGACCTATGTTCAGCAGTTAACTAGAGATAGGCTAAAATGATGATGTGATGATGATGATCGTACAATTGCTCTGATGTTCACTGATCATGTCCTTGTGCTTTTATGTTGGCATTTATACAAGAGTGTGCTTTGACGACGATTTCTGAAGTAAATTTGAGTTCTGGTGTACTATTAGCAATACGAAGACTACAGTCTGTTGATAAAATGCTTCTTTTAGCTGCGACACCTGAGAAGCCCTATGTGACTTTTTTAATTAATTATGGCTTTATGTATGAAAATTTGATCGTGCTAAACCTTTCCCACGCTCGCTTTTACAAATAAATTAAACTTACTGGGCTTCAAAATTAATCGTAAAAAAAATAATTTCAGGCATTTATGTTATTACAAGTACAATAATCAATAAATGGTAATTTTTAGTACAGCTATATTAAAAAAAATCTTAAAGTGGAAAGTATGAACAGAACTGAGTCCTGATTCGTATTTCGGAAGACAACTATTATTCTGAAAATACTTTACAACTTTTTCAAACGTGGATCGCTTTATATCAACACTACAACCCAGCGTAAGATATATTTGGATTCAGATATTGAGATTCGCGGTCCATTGTTCAAACGGACTAAGTGTAATCAGCGCGGTGGGCCAGTGAGATTTATGTATAGATCGTCATTTATATAATAGCCTATGTTTCTTTTTATAATTTTACTATTTGTTTGTTATTGTATTTATTATTATATATATATTTTTACCAGCGTTTGATTTAAAAATAGTTCAAATAGTTTCATAAGATAATTTTAATTAATTTTACACAACACAATGTAAATGTATTTCTTTTGTTTTATATCACGTTCTTAATAAGCACTTCTTAATAGCAGTAATTCAAGTTCATTATAATATGAAGAAAATATTTATATTTTCTAGTAATTTATACACCTTGGCCGTGTAGTAGCGGCTTAAGAGGATCTACCACCCCATCTTATCCAGTGGGTTTCGTAAAAGTCGACAGAGGAAAATGAAAACCAGGAGATGGGCAGCAGCATCTTGCTGGAACATCTGAATAAATAAACTGCGGTTGCCAACCTGTCTGCCAAGCGTGGCAACTATGGCAATATCCCCCCAAAACGAGAGCTACAAACTTTTGTGGCAATCTATAGGGGAGGCCTATGTTCAGCAGTGGACTATTGATAGACTGAAACGACGACGATTATACACCTACATATTGTAACGATATACTATCTCTAATAACGTATTTTTACGTTTTAGAAAGATTTAAGAAAATATTAATTTTCTAAAAAAAAAAAATGGTCGGTCCAAAAAAGTGGGAAAATATATATGAGGCCCAATCCCATAGTGAAATTTCATTATTTCCAATTTCATTTTTCTTTGGCATAATATTACCTAGATCAGTGCCTCTAAAATTACTTTTAAACATATAAATATGATCCAAGAGACCTATCTCTCGAAGTACTATAGAAGTAATTAAAATATTACAATATAAAATTAACTTCATTTGTATGGAAAATACTCTATATAGTTATTCATAATAAGGAAGTGTTCATGTAATGCCAATTACAAAACCAATCTTAAAATTAGAAGGTGTTCGCGTATTGCTAATACCATACTATTAAGTCCGAGACGCGAGTACCGTGCGGAGGGGCATACCAACAGCTCAACATAGACGTGTGTGAGGTCGAGCATGACTCTCTATAGTATCAAGCTGCATAGTGCTAATGTTCCATACAAAGATCCTATGTAAGTAAAGTATATGATAAAATGGTCTATCATTGAAGGTCTCTTGTAAGATATGATATTATAAAAATGAGTTGGGATTTAAAATTATTAAGATAGAGAATTCATTAGACTTTCATACAATCACATAAGAGAGGGTGTGGCTTTTAGCATTTCGGTGCTGGAGCTTACTCTTTCGCCCCATGTCTTAGAGCATTGGTTCTATGATACATGGTTCATACACCGGCGTCTTAGTGGCTTACTACTATGACACGTTGGTAATTTTTTTTAGTTAAACAACTTTTGCCAAAGTCGATAATTATCATATAGGGGTGTTGTGAGGAGGCACCATCTATGTGATAGTCACAATAATACTTACTGCTATTGTGGTATTGTGTTTTTAGTGACGGTTATATGAATGAGTTGCATCTGATTCAATACAACTTATGATTCGGGTTGACGGAGGTTTTTTGCAGAAGTGTAGATGTTTGCTAAGACTGTATAGAGGCCCTTGTGTTGGCGTACGTCTGAGCGATGGTCGTAATGATGCTTGTTGCACCTGTGACAATGCGTCCTAGTGCCAGTTGCTTAGATGTCGTTAATATAATGGTTGCGTCTTGCACTTGGTTTGACTCACATTTTCTTTAGATTTGTCCAAGTCGGGACTCTCTATAACGAGACTGCAGACTGTCTGCCCTCCATGTGTTGAATAACAACAATATTAAGTAAAGCTCTCAGTAAATTCCCACAAATGAATGATAACTGGAAACTTGGTGGTGGGTGAGACAAACTTGATCGAAATACATAATACTCAACGTCAATTACACAAACCCATTTGACGAATATAATAGAATGCTGATTGCCTGATGGCTGAATGAAAATTATAAATGATAAATAATGGCAAAATACATCATTACAATGGTTGGTGGAGCTAATGCGTCTATTTCATGCGGATGGTAGCTGGCGGGAGGAGACTCTCAAGGCTGCAGCCGAAAGCTGTACAACGTGGGACCCCATACCCTTGAAGTGAGCAGTGGACTCACGACGTGCTCTGCGGCAAATTGCCGTGCTGACTTTGTATTGGATGTTGATGCCACACACTCGACATTCCTCTACAGTTGCAGCGGTCTGGCGAAGTGATGGCGCGTACGGAAGGCTTTACTAGTTTATTGGGCCGAGTGCTCATAACTGCTCGACGTGTGCCAAATCCATGCGACGTACATTCACGAAGATTGGACTAGCTGTATACTTGTATGATGTAAACACGCATTGACATGCGAGACTTCGGTCTAAGTTTGTGCTTACGCACTAGCAAGAGGCCAAGCCCTCTTTTTGCTGGTTCGCCAGTGTTGCTGTGGACTACGGTCCTTGTTCCCGACTTCTTGTCCTGTGTCGGGGGGAGCGCATGGATTGGAAGGCGCTTACCGCACACGGCGGGAGTTGGAGCCGTGTGCCTTCCCCACATTTTTTTTAATAAAAATGTTGGGGGAGCGATAGCTCGTAGTGGGTTATTAATAATTTAAAGTTAATCTTATACAGGTGCGGAATACAAATCTCTTTGCAATAGATATTAAACATTGTGAACCCTTTACAAGAGGGGATATAGGGAATAATAATTAATTAGTATTAGTACACTGTCGTGGACTTGCAGCTTCTCTAGTGAATAAACATTTTTCCATGATACACCTAAAAGAACAAGTTACTAAAAATAAACACAACGTAGATAAAAGGGTCCTACCTATGACGATCACAATTAATTAACATATATCATTCAAATGGCCTAGAATGAAATAACCTTTAGAAAAGATCTTGAAAAAGATTAAGTCTATTTTCTGGTCACGTAATTAATTTTATCAACGTGAAAGTTGAATAGTTACAATATGTAAAAACAATAATCCTGGAATCAACATGTAATCGTACCGAATGATCGAAAATGGACTTTGCCAGTTTGTGTTCGGACGGCTATGTCGCTAACCTGCACGATTTGATTGCCAAACATTCTCGTAACTGAGTAACATACACATTACTCGACTATGTGCTTTATTAGGTGTGGAAGGTTCAACTCATACGAAAATACAACATTTTTGTTAAAAATTTCAAGGAAGGATTGAATGCAGGAACTCATCGAGGTAGGTACCACCCCAGGGCCAGTTATTTTGCCGTGAAGTAGTGGTGTGCAAACGTTACGGTGTTTCGGTTCCAAGGACACTGAGAGCTAGCGTAATAACTGGGCATATGAGATTTAAGAACTGATTTCACTGGGTGACGAGCGCAGTGTGGTGTTACACAAAAATGTTCTAGATGACAAAGCATTTGTTATTGGTAGACAATAAGTAAAAATCGCGGATATAGCGGTTATAATTTCAATATGTAAATCGAACGATCATATTATCATATGGCATTAAGTCCGCCGTTTGTACAATTACTACAATAAATTGTGAAATAAATAAATCTAAAAAAATTATTTGTTTAATACCAATAAAAATCGACAGACCAACGTATTAGCAAACCATTTAAAGCGCCTGTCAAAATGTTGTCCGCAAAGTGAGTTTGCAATAGACGTCTATTTAAAAGAGTTTTATATTTTGTTCGCTATCATCAATGCTATACCTAAGTCTAGGGACGAAAGTATAACCTAGGTACATACATACATAAGATCACGACTGTATCCCATAAGGGATAGTCAGAGACTGGACACTCACTGCAAAAACAGATGACTGCCACAATCCACGTTTCACCTAAACAACATAATGCACTTGGTGTTATAGGTGGTGAGCCCATCGCGACCATGCGCTGTTGGGTGCACAGTGCAGTTTAATTTCTTACTCGCCTTTTACGAGATCCATTGGATGAGATGGAGTGGTAGTATTCTTTTAACCTAGGTAATACACACTATTTTAAATTTTACATACGGATCTTAGCAAATTAACTTTTTTTCCTTCATTATAATGGATTTCCGCTGAATAATACCTGTGATCGGTAACCAAATCAGGTCAACTAGCAATGCAACAACGGTCGCTGAAACCAAAGACAATTGATTACTAAAATCAGTAAAATTTCAGGTATCTATCTATTTTGATAGACATGCGGAGAAGAATATAAGATACAGAATGTAAGAATATAAGTAACTATTTAATTAGTTGTAATTTTTTTTTATTGTATAAAGTGACGAAACGAGCAAAAAGGTTCACCTGTTGGTAAGTGCAACGTCCGCCCACAACAAATGCTATGTCACCCATAATTTTTCTTTGTGACACTACACTGCGCACGTCACCCTAAGACATCAGTTCTTAAGTCTCAAATGACCAGTGATTATGCTAGCTCACAGTGCCCTTCAAACCGAAACACAGTAATGCTTGCACACTACTGCTTCACGGTAGAATAACTGGCCCTGGGGTGGTACCTACCTAGACTTCCTGCATAGGAATGGTAGGACCAGTAAAAATTGATTTTAGTACTAAAAATAAATTGATATGAAATCTTTACCTCTAAAATAACTGAGGCGATATAGTTTCAACCGAATACGGAAACTTTAAAATGTCAATTGAAACGTTAATAGTTTGAATCCAAATTCTTTTTTACATTCGCTTTTAACTGTGCACTTAACAGTTAAAAGCAAATACAAAAAGAATAACTTCTGTTTCCTCGATGCCAAGCTTGAAAGCTTCTACATCCAATAGTTTTTTTTAGCTTAGTTTGCTATGACTTACTGAAATTTCTAGTAAAGTAAGTTTCGATACACATCTAACTTTATATTTGCTCTTACTTCTATAAATAGTAAGACAACTCCAAATTAAGCAAATCTTGTAAAGACAAATGTATTATTAAAAGTAAATCTACCTCGTATTTGTAGCTTGCCGTTATTCACTACATTTTTGTCTTCTTTAAAATTATTTGTATCAATAACTACAAACAACTAGCAGCTACATAGAAATACTCAACACTCCACCTTGAAGCAGGCAAAGGATTACTTGTGTAACCGAATAAGTGACATTCTTAAGGAGTACAAAGCTGAAACAGAGAGCGTCAGGGTTTTTTTTATATCGGATGGCAAGGATCTTTGCCAAATTCCACAACTCTGCTCCGTTCATCGGTAGAACAGTTCATGGAGCTATATTCGTCGGGTTGTTCGCCAATGGGCAATAAGGCTACCATAAATAAGTTACTGACCGTTATACTAGTACTTACCGTGTGGTAGCAGCTCAAGAGAATCTACCACCCCATATCATCCCGTGGGTGTCGTAAAAGTCGACAGAGGGAAAATTAAAACCAGAAGATGGGCAGCAGCATCTTCCTGGAGCATCTGAATAAATAAACTGCGGTTGCTAACCCGCCTGCCAACCGTGGCAACTATGGCAAAATCCCTCCAAAATGAGATCTACAAACTTGTGGCAATCTGTGAGAAAGGCCTATGTTCAGCAGTGGACTAGTGATAGGCTGAAATGATGATGACGATGATGATGATACTAGGTACACCGGCACAAAATGCTGCTATTTCCATCGGATTTATCAAAGGAGATCAACAACAGCTAACACTGCAGATCAGATCAAACTCTACTTATAGTTTGGCATTAGCTAAAACAAAACATAAAGACGGGGTTTGATAAATCTGTGCACTCACTTTTGAGGAGAAATAAACGTTTTTATTATTATTATAGGTATTTCTATAGTTTTCTCGTCTGGTTGGGATATATATGAATATTATTATTATATTATTACTTGATACACAGACCTTTTAACCCCCTATAAATAATTCTCTAATAGTTTATGTTTATTTCTAATTTTATTATATGATAACCAATATTGATAACCTTTACCACAAACACAACAGTTTTTGCACCGGCAGGACTATTTTACTTTACCTAATATTCTGTGAAGTTGAAGGTGTTATCTTAATCGTTTCAGCTAAGTCACAACATTTTGATATTTTGGAGTCTTCTGTATTTTGGAGAGTACGTATATTGTATGCCCCATTAGATATTACTTGGGCACCTGTGCGTTTTCACTTTGATCTAACTCGCCATGGCTTTTACGTGTTTTGGCTATTGAGAGTCAGATTCATTCTGTTTACAGAATAATTTATGCATTTATGAAGCAAATATTTTTAAATACGTACTGTAATATCCTTCAAGTTTAAACTAGGTCGGGGTATTCTTCGCCATAACCCTACACCAGCTATGGTTAACCTACTCGTATATTGAATTATAGTCGATCACTTTACTTTTTTATAGGACGAAGTGATAAGAAGAGGTAAACGTTCACATGAACGTCAGTGCAACGTTTGCCCATGACAAATGCTGTATCACCCAGAACATTTCGTGTGGCACCATACTGCGTCCTGAGACGTCAGTTCTTGGGTCCTTTCGGACCCACAGTAATGTTTGCACACTACTGCGTTTCGGTATAACTGGCACTGCGATGATACCTGTGTTTTAATGGTGGTGCACGGATTCATATACAGGAATCAGCCGATAGGTGTCCGGCTGAGTAGAATAGTGCCTACCTCTTTCCTACCGAGCTGCCGTAAGAGGCGACTAAGGTATTGTACGGACGGCCTTTATTCGTAGTACCATAATATGCAGTGTCACTATACCGCTTGTGGGAAAGCAATGAGGAGTAAGAATAGTTTGACTCGTACCAATAAAGCGACGTAGGTCGCCACCCGTCACGTCTCGTTTCCCGCGAGTGCGAAAAGTTGGCTACGTGAGTGGCATCTGCCTACCCCTTATATGTGAAAAAGGTGTGGCTGTATGTGTGTATTAATATACTACCAGTTAAATTGACTGAAACCAATAGTTCTCAAAATGTAATAAAAATGTAAAATATTTCGTGTCCTTTTTTCGTGATTATTTTTTTTTGGATAATGTGATGAAACGGGCAAAACGTTGACCTGATGGTAAGTGCAACATCTGAATGCTGTGTCACATAGAAAATTTCTGTGTCCATCACCCTGAAAAATAAGTTCTTAAGTCTCATACGCCCAGTGATTACGCTAGCTATATGGTTATTGTGGTTATTTGAGTCACTCATTTTATATATAAGAGTAACACTAAACATTTAAATGAAACTAAGTTTATGGATTTTATCGCGTTTAATTTTTTACTATTTATAACCCGACGTATCGAGTGCTTTACAGCACCCATGGTCACGGGAGGACTGAGGTGACAGATGTTCTGATGTCATAGTTAACCTGGGGTACCTTCAGCTTTTAATTACTTTTTTTTTTTGCAAAAATATCCTAATTTCAATACAGAAGATGGTTGGGTATAACCACCACAAACGTCGGGTTATAAATAGTAAAAAATTAAACGCGATAAAATCCGTAAACTTAGTTTCATTTAAATGTGTAGTGTTCGCGTAAATATAAGAAATCATTAAGTAACACTAAACCTCAAAAAAGAGAAAATACAAAAATTATTCCATAGTATTGCGATTGTGTCGACAGCAAAGTCTAAGTGGATCAACTTATGAGCTGTTATAATTCTATTAGACTGTAGTACATATTCAAGACCATTACCGGCGACGCCTGTTTGCAAATTATTATGCTAATGAATCCTAGCGGTGGGCTTTTAACCGTTAGTTAATTTAAGAAACAAGGTCCTTTGTAACAGTGGCTAATATAAATGTTTATAAGCAATTCCATTAAAAACGATTACTAAAAACTAATAGTAAAAATAACTTTGTGACATTAAATGTAAAGCGCCCATTGCGTAACGGCTTAGGATACGGATTGCGAAATTTAACGTTGCAATTTCGAACCCGCCATACATATTGTCTTTAACCATCTTAGTTTGTGGATTGGAGTGGTAACAGTAATACTAGTTATATTAATAGCATTGCTAGTAATAAAGATATTGAAAAAAAAATCACAAACATTAAGCATCACGTTGATTTGTAAAACACAGTCTTGTTACATAAAATAAACAAATATAAAGGCACTAAAAGATACGATTTAAGTGGTGGTAGGATTCCTATGCAGGAATCCGTCTAGGTACCACCCCAGGGCCAGCTATACTGCCGTGAAGCAGTACTGTGCAAACATTACTGTTTCGGTCTGAACGGCACTGAGAGCTAGCGTAATCATTTGGCATATGAGACTTAAAAACTTGTGTCTTAGGGTGACGGGCGCAGTGTGGTGCTTCACAGAAATGTTCTGAGTAACACAGCATCTGATACGGGCAGACGTTGCACTTACCATCAGGTGAACGTTTTGCTCGTCTCGTCAAAAATCAATAAAAAAAAACTAAAAGATAAGATAAATAATTTTTTCAACCAGAACACGTTCGGTTGTTATTGACAACCAGCGTGTCACACATGAATACTTCATTCGAGTCATATGTGCTCAGTAGACATTGATATACAATGCTACTGGTGCGTGTGCGTTATTCAATACACAGTAATATGTCTCGCTGGTGTATTTATTTCTGTTATCGCTTTGTGCGCCGTTCTTTGCAAGTATAAGTATCTTGCTACTAGAAGTACAACTGCTTTCCTTGTTGTTTTTTAGAGTGACTTAGGAAATTTATTAATATGTAAACATGTTTCGTCATGTTCGATCATGATAGAGAAGAGAAACTTATGTATATATTCGAGATTTGATGAAACAAACCCATGAATTAACTAAAATATTACGCACTGCAAAATATAACTGCCTTATTGCATAAAAGTTATTAATAAATCGATAAATATTAATTAACAATAACAGAAAAGTTGCACGGAAACGTTGCAAAAAATGCTACATTCGATTGGCCTTGGAATGTTATTCTCATCGCGCATAAAGAACATTAACTTTAAAAAATAAAAACTTGTTTAAATTGTCATAACTACATTAAATGGTACATACATATACATAAGATCACGACTGTATCCCATAAGGGGTAGTCAGAGACTGGGTACTCTCTCTGCCAAAACAGATGACTGCCACAATACACGTTTCACCAAAACAATATAATGCACTTGGTGTGATAAGTGGTGACCCCATGGCCACCATGCGCTGTTGGGTGCACAGTGCAGTAAAATTCCTTACTCGCCTTTTACGAGATCCACTGGATGAGATGGAGTGGTAGTATTCTTTTAACGAGCCGCCACCACACGGCTTATTAAATGGTAAAAAGTAATAAACACGGTATTCATAACAACACTTATGGGGTTGCTCTGCAGACGCTGCTTGTAGACAGTAGAAATACCAAGAGTCGCGGTAGCAAGGGACGGGCTCTCTTCTTAAATTTTAATAGTACGCGAGTGACCTGAATTCTTCTCGTCTCTAAAATTGTTCTGCAATTTTAAGTGCTGACTTACCACGTATTCAGCGGTAAAGAAAAATATCGTTAAAAAACCTACTTTCTGAATGCCCCAGAATTAAAAATATTTTGAAGACATTTGAAGTTCGCGAACCTGCACTGGAGCAGCGTGGCGAACTTCTCACGGCTCCAAAATCTTTTCAGAAATGAGAGGTGGCTGGTGATCAGCAGTGGGGAATTTACAGGTTGTTACTTTACTTTACAGATACTGTTGTACCCGATTATACCTTATATGAAATGCTCAATAAATAAACGAGATACTAAAAAAGATCCTCGTCATTGGATATCATCGCAACTTTCTATTTTTAAATGTAAAAATATTAAGCTATTCAAATAATTAGTATATTAATAATTAGTACTAATAATTACTGGTGGTAGGATTCCTATGCAGGAATCCGTCTAGGTAGGTACCACCCCAGGGCCAGTTATTCTGCCGTGAAGCAGTAGTGTGCAAACATTACTGTGTTTCGGTTTGAAGGGCACTGAGAGCTAGCGTAATCACTGGGCATTTGAGACTTAAGAACTGATGTCTCAGGGTGACGGACGCAGTGTGGTGTCACACAGATATATTCTGGGTGCCACAGCATTTGTTGTGGGCGGACGTTGCACTTACCATCAGGTGAACGTTTTGCTCGTTATACGATGAAAAAAAATAAAAAAAATAGTATTCAGCTATTCCACAAGACAGTACTTTGTGGTCTGAAACAGCTTAGTACACGTCTAACAACTACAATTGAATGCGAAGTCAAACATGCTTGGCCTGAACAACAAATGAGTGCAGCACGTTTGAGGAACCTGCGGCGTAAAAAGAGAACATGCTGTTTGGTGGCGACTTAAGAGTAATCTCCCACATCATCTCATCCCGTGAGTGTCGTAAAAGTCAACAGTCGGGAAATAAAACCCTTCTGGTTTTATTACCTGGCTGGTGTGATGAGGCGATCAAATCGTTCACCTAATGGTAAGTGCAACGCCTGTCCCTACCGATGCCGTGTCGTCTAAAACATTTCAGTGTGGCACGATACTGCGCTCGTCAACCTAAGACCCAGTTCTTATGTCTTATATGCCCAGTAATTATACTAGCTCTCAGTAATATTCAGAGGGAAACAAAAACCAGGAGATGGGCAGCAGAATCTTCTTGGAACTTTTGAATAAATAAACTGCGGTTGCCACCTCGCCAGCCAAGCGTGGCAACTATGACAAAATCCCAAAAATGAGAGATACAAATTTTTGTGCAAATCTATGGGGGAGGCCTATGTTCAGCAGTGAACTAGTGATAGGCTGAAATAATTAAACATGAATATTCTACGATGACGAGCCTTACGATGTTTTCCTTCATCACTGAGCACGTGGTAAAAAATAAATCAGCACTTACAATTTTAGGAGGTGCCGGGTGTGAAATTTAAGACAAGCGCCGGGTATGCAACAATAAAACAATTTGGGTGAATACATATTTTTTTTCTTTTTTTCAGCAATCTTGTTATAATTAAAATACATCCAAGTCGAAATTGATCGACGAAATTAAAACTCCTAACTATATATGATGGAAGCTTATTTTTTCTCACAAACATCTGAATGGAATTGCTTATTATGTTTCCAATGCGAGCCGAAATCAAATATGATTCAAGTATTTATATCCATTACTTACATCGCAAATTTCGCTTTACTGCCTCCATTTAATTTCATTACTGTTACTAAAAATATTTAAGGACTCAACCTCTGTCAATATTCATAATTTCTGAATCCCTTTTCTAGGAATTTAATATTCTTAAGTCTTTTATTCCATCGTAACAAATTTCGGGTCACTATTACTTTTCTATTCATCTTATAGTTTTTATTAGATTTATTCTTTATTCAATTATTAAATTTTTTATTTCGTTGTTTGCCTTTTATGATGCTTGTTCAATAATATTCTTCTACAATAGATATAACAACCCTTGATAATAAAGTACAGTCTTGTGAAAAGCTAATTAATTCTCTAAAAAATAAAAATATATATTGTTAGCAAAACACCATAATAATGAAATACAATGTGTATTAAATTAAAAACAAAAAAAAACTTATAAACAATATTTACCATGCATCTTCCTCAATTTTTCATATGAGATAATAAATATGGCCTAAAACCTGTACATCTTTAGGCTTACGTTTTGTTAACTCTTTCATCGCATATGGTAGCAAATCATATACGAGTAAATAAAATAAACATCACTGCAAACAAAATAAATGGATTATTGTAATAACGTATACAATGTTTTGAGATTTTTAATGCAAAATCGTGAAAATATTTTACCGTTTTATAATATTGCTGTTGATATTAAAAAAAAAGTTCTACAAATTTCCAGAAAATATTACATAAAAACGAATTCTCTGAATTCTCGCTTGAGTTATAAAATGATGATTGATATATCTATAAAAGAAAATGAAAAATATGAGCGGGGAAGATGAATAATACATACCGTATCACACAGAATTGCAACGCATTGCCCTGTCTGTAACAATCCCCCTAACAATGGCCTGGTCTCCAGGGTTCTCATTATTTCTTTCTTGATTATTTCGAGAGTAACAGCATCCAATGTCATACGATACTCGGAGTCCATTTCTATTGAAAGACATTTTTCTTCTTATACAACGTGAATGGGCAGGTGCCGGAGGCGACTTATTCGAGTCAGGTTGACAACGTCGCTCAAATGGTGCACTAGGCGTATCTTGTCCGCTGATGACGAAATCCACGATGCCCGGAACGATGATGAAATCCACGATGACCGGAATGTTTTTGACAACGATGACGAAATGCGCAGTGCCCTCCCATGTGGTATAAAGGGCTGTGCTGCCTGGGACCTTTACATTGTCGTCGATGAAAATCTAATCCATGGTTCGGACCATAATGTTGATGCTCATAATAACGAGGTCCAAAAATGCGATGTTGAGCATGACCGCGTTGACTGTGTCCATGATGATGCCGATGACAATGTATTTCGGAGCTAAAGCCACCGAAGAAATCACGACGAAAATGTCCTCTCATTTCGATGCGTAGACGGTCAGCAGTTAAAAGTCGTAATAATACTGAGCGCACTGTTCCGAGCATCGCTATTATATACACAATGCTTGCACAACATTGTGAAATAAGAGTTTATTACCATTTATTTATATATTTTTGTTTATTGAATAAAGTGATGAAACGAGCAAAACGTTCACGTGATGGTAAGTGCAACTGCCCATAACAAATGCTGTGTCACCCAGAAAATTTCTGTGTGACACCACACTGTGTCCATCACCCTGAGACACAAGTTCTTAAGTCTCACATGCTCAGTGATTACGCTAGCTCACAGTGCCCTTCAAACCGAAACACAGTAATGCTTGCACACTACTGCCTCACGTCAGAATAACTGACCCTGGGGTGGTACCTACCTAGACGGATTCCTGCATAGGAATCCTACCACCAGTAAAATTATAAAATACGTTACAAAATATTACGCAATCTTGCTATTGTGTTTTTTTTTCACCATTTTAAGCAATGGCACCATCTTTATTAGATAAATACTAAAATATTATGATAAATTTACTTATTTAGTTGCGCAAATACGAGACTGGAAGCAATCCTCTTGAATGAGTCATACAGTTTATTGCACAACATTGTGATGTATCGCATTTTCAGCCATTGTAATGTTTTACAATGTTTTGTAAAAAAACACGAGCATTGTAATGATTAGGAAAATAAAAGTATCCATTGTAAATTGTTGACCATTCTTCTGCTAATGTGTTTTAAATCTGCAGCTTTGATTTGCTCCGTTAATTCATAATTTGCATAGTTGGCTGGGGTCAGCTTAAGGTTGATCACCAAATAACTGGTTTGATTTAAGTAGTAAGTAAATATGCAAAGTTATTCTATGTACAAATTAATTATTATAACATCAAATAAATTAGATCATTAGTTAGTTGACGATGTAACGTGAGTCAGTGGTCCTGCTCAGTTTATGTTCTGGGTTCGAATCAAATATTACAGTCGATACAAATATAATTGTGAAACTGACAATTTATTGATTATCGGATTTCATTAGTTTATTCTTAACTTGGTAGCTAAGCCTTGCTGCGCTTGCCGCAGCAGTGATGGAAAAACATTGTGAGGAAACCTGCATGTTTAAGAAACAAAAAAAATCAACGAAGTCAAGGCCGCCAACCCACAACTGGGCAGCGTGGCGGGCACTTCTGGGCTCAAAAACCAGAAAATGAGAGAAGCTGTACTCTGCTGTGAGACATTTTAGGCAGTTGCTTTTTTACTGACTCGTGTCTCTGATATTGCTGTTCGTCCCGTTTGCCGAGTTTAGTGCGTAAGGATAACACTGAATACGAGAAGATAAGGTTGTGCTGGTGGTAGGATTCCTGTCATGATGTCAGAATCCGTCTAGGTAGGTACAACCTGTGAGACCAGTTCCTCTACCGTAAGCAGTAATGTTTTGCACATTCGTCATAAATACAATATATTACGAGCATACCGGTTAAGTAAAGAGCTAGTGTTAACTTTATGTATTTTATTATATTATTTAAAAACTGTGTATAGAACAGGTGCACGATTGCAATGGACGTGAAAAGATATTGCTATTAGTAAAAAGTCCGTCTAGGTAGGTACCACCCCCGGGCCAGTTATTCTGCCGTGAAGCAGTAGTGTGCAAGCATTACTGTGTTTTGCTCTGAAGGACACTGAGAGCCAGTGTAATTAATAGGCATATAAGACTTAAGAAAAATCTCAATGGGACGGATGCGGTGTGGTGTCATACAGAAATGCTCTGGGTGATACATCATTTACTAAGGGCAGACGTAGCCAGTGACTAAATGCTGTGTCACACTCACCATCAGGTTTCGCTCGTCTCGGCACTTTCTCCTATAAAGAGCGAGTGTCCCTGTGGTGGTAAAACTACAATACTAGTATATCCTACAGACAATATTTGTTTTTAACCAGAAGATGACGCCATGGATGTAATAGGCAATGAATGAATAATCGTAATCGGCTTAAACTTTATAACCAAACGTACTGAATATTTTCGCCAGACGACTACTTTAACCAACTCTTAAAAAGAAAGCGGTTCCTTAGAGTCAATAATATACTATCAGGTTTTTTACAACAAAATCTCAGAAAGATAACAATCATGTCGGGGATGTCTCTACTAATCCATTAGATTTTTATAATTTTAGTCAATATTTCTGTTTTATTTGATGGATATATCCCATATGCTGTATGTAAAAATTAAGCAAAAGATATGTAAAGTATAATCTACCAAAGATGTTCACATTAAATGGTCCTAATACGACTCACATTCTTAATTGATTTGTCCGGTCAAGTTTATGTTAACTACACAAACAGGTTCACGAACTACACTAAATAATACTAATATGTACTCTACTATTAGTTATCTAAATTGAATAGTGTCAGCCTGTTCAGTTTCATTTCAGTGATTCAATAGATGTGAAGCGTCTCGAAAAAGTTGAGTAGCCCCAGTGCGTTAAATTTATTTCTTAACAAGAGTTGTTCCAAAGAAATGACGAAATTGTTGGTATGAATTATCTTTTTCAAAAATAAACAGTCAATGTCTTAAATAAAAACAGGATTTCCACAAATGCTCTGCTCGAAAATCGCTTAAATCTCTGTTCGATTTACGCGCGAGTTGTAGTCGCTCAATGTACAAATACCCTGGAGCATCTCAGTTGGTATAATCTCACAATCTTGAGAGTGACAGGTGTCCGGATCGGGTTCGAATCGCACTGGGATTATTTCCATTCTACGTTCAAAGATTTAGAGTGCGTGTATGACTATTTATCGTTAGTATTATTTTCTTGTGTGAAAGTGACGACACCGGTGAGTGCAACGTCTGCCGTTAACAAACGCTGCGTCCTACAGAACATTTCTGTGCACAGTATAGTGCATATACTGTGCTCGTCATCTTGAGACATCAGTCCGTAAGTCTCATATGCCCTCTAATTACACCAGATATCACACCCCTTCAAACCGAAACAGTAATGTTTGAACACTACTGTTTCATGGCAGAATAACCAACAAGACGGATTCTTCCATAGGAATCCTGGGAATCGGCGACATATGTAAAATAAAGTATTTACGCATAGTAACATAATTATCATAATTATTACATATAAACATATTGGTAAATAATGATTTTTCGATGTTAAAAATAATTATTGAAGGATTCTAATAACTTTCGTTGATGTAAAATAAAAAAAAATGTACCTATTTATCTTTTTTATATACAATCTTATCTTAATTTTGCATTCAACTAGTGAATCCAATGTTTAGGAAGTTTAAAAAAGTGTCAGCCTTAGGTAAGATGGATTTCATAATTATACGAGTATAAAACGGAATTTAAAAAGTTTTACGCATATTTATGTTTAAATTCCGAAACTTTTAACTATCTAACTCAAAATATACTTGTAGTACTCGTATCTATAAAGTATTTATATTAAATTAATTTAATTAATTAAAAATTCAAAGAGAAAATAGCTTCACTGTTGATCAGGGAACGTATTTTAGAATTCAGCAGGGAAGCGATGTGGTTTACAGTACTTTAGTTGGTAACGAGCCTCAGTCAAAGAACAATTATTGCTACCAGATTCAACAGTGAAGTGAAAGTTTAGACTAATGCAAATGAGTAGTACCCAACCATTCACTCTACTGAAATGAGGTTAGGAATCAGGTAGTTCTTTTGGAATAATTTGTGTTCTATCCAATCTGATGTAACTGTGATTCAGAACATGGACACAAACTGCTACAATAGCTCGTAGATAGAAACAATAGCTCGTAAATAGAACCAACAACTGTACCTCAATAAAGTTTCTGGAGTGGAAAAAGTTAATAAAAAAGACGAGTGAGTGCATCTGTGTTTGCCCAGATAATTGTGACACTAAAATACCTTCTCGTCATCATTAAGGAATCTCAAAAAGGTAACATATATATATATATCTACGGACTTTTTTGAAGATTTAGGATACAATACAAATAGCTCGAATCATAAATTACAACAAACAAAGCGTTGAAAAATTAGGATCTAAAACCAGCCATTTGCGAAAGCGTGACCTTGTCGCTTGGTTATAAATGAAGTGCAGTAGTAATTGTTTACATTCCCGCCATTGTCTCCGAGCCATTAAAGTAATTGCCCCTTCTTGGCTAATGGCTTTGCTGTTTACTTAACTACTTTCATTATGATCCAGATGACTATCCCTTATTAATTGCAAAGAAAAACTTAAAAAAACTATTTTTACTTGGCTGTAGAAAACAAATTGCATGTTGATAGTCCTAGCCTATTCCTTCACGGGGATTACTTAGAAATACCGTCACAATCCATCAACTGCGCAGGAACTATACAGTGCCCCAAAAGTACGCGCAAACACAAAGGCACACTTATCCTAACCCGCGGCCGATGTATTATTGCTCGTACAAACTTTTACTGGCGGTACGATCTCATGCAGGAATCGATCATGGTAGGTGCCACAGTGCCAGTTACTCCAATAAGCAGTAGGTAAGTAATGCAAGGCAGAATAACGATTTGCTAGTCTCGACACCTTTTTCTATAAAAAAATATGCGATAAGATCCGAGGTAAGCTAAAATGCATAGTCAAAATCCAACAATTTTTAGGCTAGTCTTTGAAAAAATTTTGGCACCGAGAATGATTTGCTTGTCAGGCTCAGTTTGTATTTCGTGATTATTCACCAACAGATTTCACCGTTCGCTTTGGAAACCAAGTTTAATAAAACCTTTTATTTAAATAGATCAAATGTATAATTTGATCTCGGATTTCGTTTAACCGATTACACCAGCTGCATTTTGAACGCGATTACAAAAACGCAAGTTCACATGAAATGTTCCGGTCTTATACCAAAACTTGATGGATTTCGTATTTTGCAATATCTTGGCGACATCAAACAGTATGTTTTTACACATAGGACACAGGTTTGCAAACAATAAACAACACGAAAAAATATTTTTTATTATTCATCACCACCATTTCAGCCAATCACAAGTCCACTGCAGAACATAGGCCTCCCCCATAGATTGCTACAAAAGTTTGTAGATCTAATTTTGGGGGGATTTAGCCATAGTGGCCAAAGTTTATTTATTCAGATGTTCCAGATTTTAGATGCTGGTGCCAATCTCCTGGTTTTTATTTTCCCCCTGTCGACTTTTACGACACCCACGGGATGAGGTGGAGTGGTAGATTCTCTTAAGCTAGCGGTTTAAGACACGGCAAGTAGTAGTCTAGCTCTCGTCGGGAAGTCCAACATTAGTTGGCCATGAGATGTGAATTTTGGGTTCAATTAACAAAGACGGCTCTGCGTTTATGAAGTTAAACGTCTAATATTTGGCATTCACAATTTGAACGCGAAATTTTTACTGCGTTCTATTGATGTCTATTAAATGTAACTATTAAATAAATAATACCCAAGTAATAAAAATGATGTACAAAAGAGGAGACGAAATCGAACTGTGGTGTAAGACAAATTCGATGAACCACACCTAATTACATAGACCGTGAGGGACCTAAATTCGATACTCGACTTACCACGTGCTTGGTGGTGAAAGAAACATTATATCCTGCTTTACCGAAAAATAAAAATGTGTTGACGACATAAATGTACTGTGCTATTTTTTTATTGGATAAAGTGACGAGACGAGCAAAACGTTCACCTCATTGTAGGTGCAACTTCTGCCCATAACAGATACTGTATCACCCAGAATATTTCCGTGTGGCACCGCCCTGAGTCCGTTACCCTGAGACATCCAGTTTTTTAGACTCATATGTACCTAGAAGTAGCGTGACGGTGACATTTTCCGATGCCCAATGGTCATTTTAAGCAACGAGCAGTATTAGCTAGTTCTATGTTACTTCGACATAAAAGCAAGATATGGTTATTTTGTTATATATTTTAAGTAAACAGTCAAAAAATGTTGCATTTGCTTATTTTTCAAACCTCTGGGACATTCCTTATTTTCTGAAATAAAAGATGTAGCATTTTTGTGCAGAAGAGTACGTACCGTACGTTCCGCTCCTTTCACTTGAGAAATTTTAATGGCTTCTTATTATACAAAACGATTTTACACACCACTTTTTTCACTCAATCTCATCCCGTGGGTGTAGTAAAAATCCACAGAGGAAAACAAAAAGAGATGGACAGTAGCATCGTCCTGGAACGTCATATCAAATAAACCGAGGTTGCCGCCTGCCAAGCGTGACGACTATGGCAAAATTCCCCAAAATTAAGGCTACAAAATTTTCTGGCAATCTATGGGAGAGGCCTATATTCAGACTGCAGATAGGCTGAAATGATGATAATGATGACCATTAATATAAATAAAAATAGTTAGTTGCAAATTTTATTCAACGATTTTAATTTTTTTTTTTATTATTAACACAATACTGTCATGTACTCGTATGTTAATAAAGAAAAGATATTGTTGAAATAAAATATTTCCTTCAACTACACCGCAAACAACTCTATGTATGAATTGACGAATGTGAAATACGAGTGTACCAAATAGTACGCACCTATTTTTTTATAGAACAGTCGGCGAGGAAATGGTTCACCTGATTGTAAGTGATCACCGCCGACAACCACCGCTATAAACATCCGCAATACAAGAGGAATTGCAGTTGTGTTGCCAGCTTTTGGGCGCATCAAGGTGTAATTTCTTCCCGCAGCTTCGGTTCGTCTCGACAGAAGTTTAACTGTAGATTTTTGACGTACGTAAGACATACATGAGAAAAGACTGATTTATAAAAAAAATATATTTTGCTACTCGTATGACTGAATGATTATAAAATAGTGTCATGCTACTTTAACTACGTGATACTTTATTACGGAACGTTAATTCTCTTCGAGAATAGATAGCAAAAATTCATTAAAATTTCTCGTTCGATAGCGTCCCCAAGCGCCAACACGAAGGAGCCTCTCTGAGGCAAAGTATATTATTACACTCTAGTTACATAATCTACTAGTTTTCTTACACCTTTTCTTAGAGAACGTAAAGAAACTTTATATGCAACTACGTTATACAAGGAATATATTTCTTAACTATTTTAAAATTTATTTATTTTTAACAGTTATTTAATTTTTATTACTACTGATATTAAAGCAATAATAGCAATTTCGGTATAATTTATCTCGCAAAAATATGTACATCGTGGTTTTACCTCTTTACAATTAACCATTGAACTGGGCGAAAATCGGGTAAAAGCGCGCTCCTTGATTGATATTATTACGAGTATTACTGCTTCTTGTGATCTTGTTGATAGACATGGTCAGATTCCTGCTTCGGATTTTTCTCGCCATGATCTAATTTATGCTTCTTATAAACTCCCGAACAAGCCGGATTCCGAAAAGGCTTTTAGTACCATAGACCACATACATACCCTTCGCCAGATTGTACAAAAGACCGATGAGTACAATCTCCTGCTATGTCTGGCGTATGTGGACTATGAGAAAGCCTTTGATTCCGTCGAAATTTGGGGGGTGCTACGGTCACTTAAGCGGTGCCGAATTGACTGTCGGTATATCAATGTGCTGCAGTGCTTGTATACCAATGCTACGATGGCTATCCGAGTACAGAACCAGAGTACGAAACCGATCCCATTGCAGAAAGGTGTAAGACAGTGTGATGTTATATCCCCGAAACTCTTTACCGCTGCATTGGAAGATGTCTTCAAGCTACTGAACTGGAAAGGATACGGCATTAACGTCAATGGCGAATACATCACTCACCTTCGATTTGCCGACGACATAGTCATAATGGCAGAATCGCTGGAGGACCTCAGCGCTATGCTCAATGACCTCAATAGTGTCTGCCAACAGGTAGGTCTTAAGATGAACATGGACAAGACGAAGATCATGTCTAACGTCCATGTCACATCTATACCGGTTGTTATTGGAAACACTACGATCGAAGTTGTCGACGAATATTTATACCTAGGACAGATTGTCCGACTAGGTAGGTCCAACTTCGACCAAGAGGTCAATCGACGGATCCAACTCGGCTGGGCAGCGTTCGGGAAATTGCGTCACATCTTCTCGTCGAATTTATCTCAATGCCTGAAAACAAAAGTAGCACAACCAGTGCGTGTTGCCAGTGATGACTTACGGAACCGAAACGTGGTCCTTCACTGCAGGCTGCATGAGGAAGCTCAGAGTCACGCAGCGAGCTATGGAAAGGGCTATGCTCGGAGTTTCTCTGCGAGATAAAATTCGCAACGATGTTATCCGCAGCAGAACTAGAATAACCGACATAGCCCTTAGGATAAGCAAGCTGAAGTGGAAATGGGCCGGCCATATAGCTCGTAGAACCGACAACCGTTGGGGAAGAAAGGTTCTCGAGTGGCAACCTCGTACCGTCAAACGCAGCGTAGGGCGACCCCCCACTAGATGGAGCGACGACCTGCACGGTTTTGCGGGAAGTCGATGGATGCAGGTGGCTCAGGACCGTGTTTTGTGGCAATCTATGGGGGAGGCCTATGTTCAACAGTGGACTGTAATAGGCTGAAATGATGATGATGATGATGATAAACTAAAACCTCCCAAGATCGCCCCAATTTTTTGCATATACGCAATTTTACAACGTTAAACTCGGACAAGCTCTTGGATGATGCTTCTAATTTAGATTTCTTACCTTTGGTAACAGCTTCTTCTATTGATGATAAAATAGCATTTCTTAATAATATCCAACCGTATATCCATCCATAATAATATTAGTAACTTTTGTGTGGAGAGTTCTAAATTATAATAATTAATAATTGGTAAGTCACTCAATCGGATTGCGGTTCTTTTCCTTCCTCAGAAAGATATTAATTTACATTTTGTTTCCACTTCTGCAATGGACCCTGTAATTCGAAGTCAGACTATAGGCTTTACTCTCTTCATTCCAATTTCCTGACACTCCTGTCTTTCAGTTCTCCCCTGTGGACCTTAATGAGGTTAGAAAGACTGTTCTGGCAATAAAATCTAAGGCCGTGGTTTGTTATGAGATTAATAGGGTCATGATAATTAACATTTTTGAGTGTAAACTACCTTTAGATACTCACATTATTATTTTTCTCTAGACTCTGGTCAGTATCCTAGTCTGGAAAAAGCTTACGTAAGACCTCTTCCTAAAATATCAAATCCTTACTTCCTCATTATTTTCGCCCTATTTTTATTTTAACCGTTTCTATCCAGAGTTCTGGAAGCATGTGTGTATAAGCAAATATCCATGTCCATATTAAAACATAACTTACTGTGTTTATCAGTCAGGGCTTCGTCCTGGTCATAGCACTTGTCATAGTCATAGCACCACCACTGCTTTACTCCAGGTTTCCGAAGATATTAGACAAGGAATGGAAAAAAAAGTAACAGTGGTGGTGCTAGTAGACTTTTCTAATGGTTTTTACACAGTCGACCACGATATTCTCCTATCCATCCTTTCTTAACTTAGATTTGCTTCCTCGGTCTTGGAATGGTTCTCCTCTAATCTTTGCGGACGTTAGCAGTCAGTCCGCTTGGGGCATGAAACCTCACAGTGGTTAAAACTTGATTGTGGCGTACCGCAAGGCGGTATACTTTCTCTTATTCTTTACCTGTTACTCTCTACTCTCTTACTCTGTTTTTATTAATACCATTTGTATCCAGACAACCTTCAAATTTATGTGAATCCGATATCAATGTCCTACACAACGCAGTAACAAAACTGAATTACAACCTTTAAGCAGTTTATGACTGATCATCGCGTTTCGGAATTTCAGTCAACTCTACGAAATGTCAAGCTATGATCGTAGGTAGCTCTAGAATGCTGGCAATAATCCATCTTATAAGTTTGCCGTCCATTTATTACAATGGTATTTTAATCCCGTTCTCTGACTCTGTTAAAAATCTTGGCCTTCATTTGGACAATACCATGAACTAGGTCAAACAAGTCAATGAAATCAGCCGCAAAGTCTGGGCCACCTTAAAATCGCTCTATCGTCTAAAACACTTTCTTCCATATAAGACAAAGGTTATGCTTGTGCAATCTCCAGTCATACCCTCTATTGATTATGCTAATGTCTGTTACCCAGACCTGAATCTAAATCTTCTGAATAAACTAGAGCGTCTCCTTCACAATTATAATAGATTTGTTTTTGATCTTCATATATATGACCATATCTCTCAATATCGTATGCTTCTTAAATGGCTTACTATCCAACAGAGGAGTCAATCCAGAATTTTATGTGTTCTCTTTTCCATTTTAAATGATGTATCTTCACCTTCTTATCTTGAGGATATATTTTAGATTCTTTCGTTATCTCATTAAAGGGTTCTTCGTTTTTCATCTAATCTTAAGGTTACTGTTCCATCACACTGGACTTGCTTTATCAGCAACTCTTTTACTGTTCAGGCAATAAAACTCTGGAACTCCTTGCCCGAAGCTATTAGAAAGGTACGAAACAAGAACTCCTTAAAGAAACTAGTTAAGGAACATTTTCTAAAAACAGTGGATAATATATGAGTCACCACTGCGCCCATCACCCTGAGACTTCAGTTCTAAGTCTTATATGCCCAGTGATTACACTAGCTCACAGTGCCCTGTAGACCGAAACACAGAAATGTTTGCACACTACTGCTTCACGGCAGAATAACTGGCCCTGTGGTACATTCCTGCATCCTACCATCTGTGATTTATGACCAATTTTGAAGTAAAAACTATTGTATATTGAACAAATTTAAAACCACCCGGGCATGGGTAATGGACACTACTTTTTTTTTAAAGGTTAATTATGTTTTAACAAATATGCGGTATGCCATGGATGGCCTGTCTCCCGCCGGTTTCAAATCCCAGCGTAAGCCAAAATTTTTGCGAAAACACAAGTTGGTGGTTTTCGGATCTGGTTATGTTGGGATTATCCCCGTATTTCTGACTACTGCATCCTAGCCTACCTCCAATCTAATCGCATGAGCGTTACATCGGGCGCAGGTAAGTTGGGACGATTAAGTGCACTGTGGCACTATAATATCTCTTACGCAGTTTATAGCTTCCAACATATTCAGAAGTTGTTGACGTGATCGGAAATCGACCAGGAGGACAACATGATATTACCAAACATTTTCAACGTGAAACATTTTATACAATGAAAACTTAGTTTGACAGTTTTTCGTAGAAATCGGATTACAGGTCTGACACCTACTCTTGTATTGACTGATGCTTATTTCATTTTGCCGCTCATTATTCCCAAAAATTGACAATTTTTAAACTTAGTTTTTAAATTATCTGTCTATACAAATAAATAAAATTGAAGTATCTGTTTGTAATTACAGAGAAAATCAATTTTTAAAGTTTTTGTTCATCTGTTTGTTCCGGGTAAACTCTGAAACGGCTGGACCTATGTTGACGGGACTTTCACTGACAGATAGCTGATATTACAGCGGGTAAGTATTAATTAAAAAAAAAATTGGGTTCCGCTCATTTAATTTAAAACCCCATGATCCGATTCAAATAGGGAAGTACACAGCTAGTAATATTATAAAGCTGAAGATTTTTTGTTTGAACGCACTAATCTCTGGAACTACCAGTCGGATTTGAATAATATTTTCTGTAAATGATAGCCCAAATCTTGTGGGAGATTGTGGGCTATTTAACATCACGCTAAAACCCGTAGAAGCGACTTCTTTTAAATGAAACGGAGGGTGAAATCGCGGCTTTTCGAAATAGCTTAAATACGGTTAAAATTCAGATACATAGCGTTAAATATACTGCCGCGAGCAGTAGTGGGCAACCTGTTTACTGTGTTTCGGTTTGACGGGAACTGTAAGCTAGTGTAATAACAGCTCTTAAGTCCCACATACATAAGAGTGGCAAGTAGGTCGCCCGACTGGAATACTGAGTTGCCACTCTTAACATTGCAATTTATATTTTTGGGTGATACTGCTACTGTTATGGGCAGACGTTACACTTATTATCAAGTTAACGATTAGCATGTCTCGTGACTTACTTTATTAAAAAGTACATACATACATACATAAAGTCACGCCTCTTTCCCATTGGGGTAGACAGAGACCACGTCTTTCCACTTGCTACTTTCATTAGCGTTTTCACACACGCTCGCCGGTTGCGGGTACTTTTAACGTGACCTTTCCTCAAAAGTTCACCGATCTGATTGTGATACGTACGCCTAGGTCGACTCTTACCGGCTTTCCCATTCACATTAAAAAGTAGAGTCAAATTAAGTCAGAAGAATAAAAGGTACATCAGGTTAATCGCAAAAGTTTATGCAAATCTTAACATTCAGTTCGAATCAGCAGAAAATGCTAAAAATGAGCGATATTGAATGTTGCTGACAGAATTGCTGTTAAGGCTGTTAAACTACCAGGTCTAGATCGTCTCTTTTTTTTTATTTGATAAAATAACGAGACGAGCGAAACGTTCACCTGATGGTTAGTGCAACGTCTGCCCATAACAGATGCTGTGTTACTCAGAATATTTCTAGCCCCACACTGCGCCCGTTACCTTGAGACTTTGGTTCTTAAGTCTCATATGCGCAGTGATTACTTTAGCTCTCAGTGCCCTTCAGACCGAAACACAGTAATGTGTGGTGGCGGCTCGTTAAAAGAATACTACCACTCCATCTCATCCATTGGATCTCGTAAAAGGTGAGTAAGGAATTAGACTGCACTGTGCACCCAACAGCGCATGGTGGCGATGGGCTCACCACCTATCACACCAAGTGCATTATATTGTTTTGGTGCAACGTGGATTGTGGCAGTCATCTATTTTTGCAGTGAGTGCCCAGTCTCTGACTACCCCTTATGGGATACAGTCGTGATCTTATGTATGTATGTATGTACTACTGCTTCACGGCAGAATAACTGGCCCTGGGGTGGAACCTACCTTGACGGATTCCTGCATAGGTATTCTATCACAGGCTCTGTCTAGAAAAACCCGCTTAAAGTGGCTTTGAAAGCTGTTAAAGCTCATGAACAACTCACGAAACAGCACTGCTTTCAAAAGAACGCAATACCAAGTCAGGTTTTGCTTTCGAATATGATTGTTAAATCCATGCTAGTATTATAAATGCGAAAGTAACTCTATCAGTTTATTACCTTTACACTGTTCAACCGCTGAACCGATCTGGACGTGGCTTTTATCCTGGAGAAGGTCATAGGATACGTTTTATCCCCGAAAATTAAAGTTCCCACGGGTTATTTAAATAACCTGTTTCCACGTGGACGAAGTCGCGGGCATCAGCTAGTTGGCTATAAATATCACGGATTATTGTTATTGGTCTAATGGACAATAAGATAAGATGAATAGGTAGGTAGACGTTGTTCAAGCGGTAGTTTAATTTCCGTTGCACGGCTGGCCTTCAGGAGCCCTGGGTTATGATAAAAATGTATTACGCTACATTTAGTTTACTAAATGTATTACGATACATTTATATACTAGTGAAAAATTATTTGTGGAGAACAAGCACAACACCGCACACACAAATCATTTTATTTATAGAATCGTGAGTTACTCGCAATAGTTAATCTTAAATGTCAAACTAATTCACGAATTTTCAATTTAATGAGATGTCATCGCATATACTCGTATGGTTTTTGATGTGCATAATTTGCATCGCGTGCATTCCCTTTGATTTTTATTGGTTAAAACTATACAGAGATATTTTTTCACCAGTACAAATAAATAAATATATAACCCATCAATGAATAACCACGGATTTATAACTGAACTATTCAAAGAATTTCAATTTCTATTCAAAACATTTTAAGCGACGTTGCAGTAATTGCTGCTTGAAAAACATTTCAGACGAGCGAAGGCATTCTTAAACGTAAGCCGTAAATACCAATGAGGGAAGGATTTTACAGGTAACTCTTTAATTAAATTCATGATTAAAACAAATTCAAAGTTCCGGATTTTATCATAATATACCAACATGAACATTGGAGCAATATTTTTTTTAGTTTACTGCTCTTCAAAATTCGAACTAAGACTTATTTTATGGTTCGTTATTAATAATATTTTCTAGATAACAGAGGTAAGAAGTATTCTTTTTAAAAAATCCTCGAGTAAAAAGTCGGCGTATCCGTTTTATATATATTTGTATTCGCATACCCATCCGCATTCTGAAAAATCGGATTCGCATCCGCATTCGGAAAAGTCGTGCGAATATTTTGAATATCGCAAATACTTCACATTTTATTTATAAAATTCTTGAAAATTATGTAAAATAAGAAAAAAAAAACATTAGTACGGTAATGAACTTTAATTATAAAAGTTTTTTTTTCAAATAAACCTTTTTATATTTTTTTGAAATGAAAATTCTTTATTCAAAATAACTACTACTAATATCCTTCTAGGTAACTTATTGTTAGATAAAAAAGCAATCAGCTTAGTTCGGATCAGTTCGACAATTTCCAGAATAAGATGCAAACGGCGCTAAAGTGTGAGTATAGGTTTTCGCTGTTAGCTTTTTTTGCTTTACTGCTTCATCGGGCTTCTAAAGTGTGAATTTGAATTGCATGAAAATGCAAATTTTAGCCCAAAAGAACTGGTGGTAGGATTCCTATGCAGCAATCCGTCTAGGTAGGTACCACCCCAGGGCCAGTTATTCTGCCGTTAAGCAGTGGTGTACAAACATTACTGTGTTTCGGTTTGAAGAGCACTGTGAGGTAGCATAATCACTGGGCATATGAGACTTAAGAAATTATGTCTCAGGGTGATGGGCACAGTGTGGTATCACACAGAAATTTTCTGGGTGACACAGCATTTGTTATGGGCAGACGTTGCACTTACCATCAGGTGAACGTTTTGCCCGTTTTATCACTTTATCCAATAAAAAAAAGGGCGCCTGATATAAAAATGTATATTCTAGTCTTGAGTAGTTCACGAAAAACCTAGGTCGCCAGAGCAGAAGAAGAGCACTCTTTTAGTTGAACTATGCGAACTAGTAGATCCCGCTCTTAGATTTTTTTTTTTGAAAAAGAGATGCCCTACTTTGGGATTTCTTCTGTATCGCGGGTGCATTTTATTGACCCAAATTTCACATACACATCACAACCAGACCCGAAAACCAACAATTTCGGTTCCAACAGGTCGGTTGGCTGAGATTCGTATCAAGGAACCGCGGAAGACACTACTAGGTCACGTGGTCGTCTTATATATTTACTTTCCTGGCGGCAGCTACGCTTGTTAAAATTAAATATAAAAATTAATCAAAATTTAATAATAATAGTTGAAATACATAAATATAATTTTCTTTTTATTTATTTTTTCTTATTTATATAAGTAATTGTACGTGCCAAATGTATTATGGACCATTTTGTCGTATTATTGAACTCCAGAATATCTGAATGACAAACATTACTTAAATATAAAATGAATGAAAATTGTGAAGAATGAAAAAATGTTTTTAGGTTATACGAAAATTAAATAATTTTCGAGTAATTTCTTGAATTTTAAATTACTAGCTGAAGCCGCGACTACGTCTGCGTGGATTTAGGATTTTTAAAAATACCGTGGGAATAAAAAGTATCCTTTGTCCGTCTTCAGGATGCAAGCTGTCACTGTGCCGAAATTTGTCAAGGTTGAATCAACAGTTGAGCTGTGAAAAGGTAACAAACAGACAGATGGACAGAGAGAGTTCCTTTCTTATTTATAATATCAGTATGGATTTATTAACTACAAAATTAATATTTTTTATTGATTAGAAACAAACATTTCATGTACCTAATTTTATTGATCTGTTAAACATTTTAATTTGTTTCAATTAAAATTACAAATTTTAATGTATATATGCAGTTCTATTATTTTCCAAAGTAACTGAAAATTCAGTGGAACTAAATGAGCAAACTTGTTTGTCATAGGATTGCGAATTGGCAAACTATTATGCACAAGACTAGTATATACGAATTCGCATTCGCAAATACTTAAATATTAAAATTCATTACATCACTAATAGGACCAAAGAGAATATAAACACTACGTGACCTTACGTGATAATTTTAGATTTAACATACATATTATAAACAGTTTTAAATGTTTCGCACATAATTTTGTTTTTATTTTATTTTAATTCTATTTATTTATTTTAAATGCCAGGCAACTGCTCGGTAAACTTAAGACACCGACAGCATTACTCTAGCATTATGTCATTGACCTTTTCGTTGCTACAACCCATCGTATATTTGTAAATGAGCTAACTTTTGACTTTTTTATTATTATTACTCTATGTAGGTTGTGTTGTAGCTGTAAATAAAGTCTTTCTTTAGTTATTTCTTCCTTTCATTTTAGTTATTGCATCGTGGTATTAAGATTTGGTTTGTCTCGACAGATATTCGAAAGTGATGTTCAAAAATTTCAACTTTTTTCTTTTGGGAAATAATGTATGTGGGTCGGAGGGTTTCGAAGTAAAACAAGTTTACTGAGTCACAGCTTTAATTAAAAATTAAAGAGTATCAAAACACAAAATCCTTTGCGATCTTCGTCGTCCGCCATTTTCTACCGAGCCATAGACAGTCTAGTCTCTATGTATGGTTGCCATACGCAAAATTAATCCTACAACTCGGCCATCCTACAGTAGTTTGACCTCGAACTACGCTCTTTATTAGAAAGAAAACAAACAAAACATCAAATTGACTTCTCAACCTAGAATCTTTTACACATAATAAAATACTAGCTCTAATTAACTAGCCAATAATCATTTAAATAGGCAACAAACAATCTTAATAATGTTACATATTACCAAACAAACAGTCTTAATTTCTTTACCAGTCTTCACAAGAGATCTTTAAAAAAATATTCTTCAATATACTTAACTTAAACAGGCTTTACATAATCAACATTTTATAATTATTATTGTTAGGTCTTAGTCCAGGTAAGTCTTAGTCAAGTAGGTATAGGTCTCAATCCACGTCCGAGTCTGAGTCTACCCCCGCCCATTGCTTCATGTAGTCTGCAGATGAATAAGTTATTTTGGATCCCTCTGAACTATCAGATAGCTTCTCTACTTTGTACCTATCATTTCTGCCCACTGAGATTATTTTACAGGGTCCAAGATATTTTGCTCTTAACTTCATTGCATTCCCAAACTGGGTTCTCTTTATAGCAACTAGGTCTCCTTCAGCATACTTTGTACTAGGTTTTCTCTTCTTGTCATATCCTTTCTTGTTTTCCTCTTGTATTTTTAATACCTGTTTCCTAGCATCCTCTCTCTTATTATCTCTCTTCTCCATAAAACTTTGCTTCCATTCTTCGTCCAGTAATTTTGTTAAATCCAGGTCCTCTTTCTGCTTCAATTTAACTCCTAACAAAAGTTCACATGGTGTACTGTTCACACTTCTATGGTAGGTGCTGTTAAGCGCCCTCTGCAGCTTACTTGTATGTTTATACCAGTGCGATGGCTCTTCCAACCATAACTTAGTCAGCACTGATATGATGGTCCTGTGAACGATTTCCACCTGTCCGTTCCCTCTTGGTACTCCTGTTGTAATTTTGTAGTGCTCAATTCCTTCCTGCCTTCCTCATGCCGTGTGGTAGCGGCTTAAGAGAGTCTACCACCCCATCACGTCCCGTGGGTGTCGTAAAAGTCGACAGAGGGAAAATGAAAACCAGGAGATGGGCAGCAGCATCCTGCTGGAACATCTGAATAAATAAACTGCGGTTGCCAACCCGTCTGCCAGGCGTGGCAGCTATGGCAAAATCCCCCCAAAACGAGAGCTACAAGCTTTTGTGGCAATCTATGGGGAGGCCTATGTTCAGCAGTGGACTATTGATAGGCTGAAACGACGAATTCCTTCCTGATTACAAAATTCTTCAAAATCTTTGCTGGTGAAAGCAGCTTCTCTGTCGCTTATAATTCTTGTGGGATTTCCGAATGTCTGCTGAAAAATAATCAATTTCTCCAAAGTTTCTTTTGCTGTCACCGTCTTTACTGGGAAAATCCAGGTAAATTTTGTGAATGCATCTACTAGTGTTAATATGTAATTATACTTCTTTTTGGTTTCAGCTAATGGTCCAATGTGATCTATGTGTATAGTATGTAGTGGTTGACTCTCCTTCACTATTGGATTCAAAAAACCCTCCTGTTTCCCCCCCTTTCTAGATGCCAAAATGCATGCAACACAATTTGCAATTAATTTCTCAACTTTGCTCTTCAAGTCTTTGATATAATAATTTTCTCTCAATAGTTCTTCTGTTTTCTTTATTCCAAAATGTCCATTTCCATGAGCTCTTCCTATCACTTCATTTTCCAATCCTTTAGGTATAATCAGCTTGTTTTGTCCTATGTACAGTAATCCATTTTGCATGTAATAGTCATCATATTGTTTCTCCTCTAGTACTTTACTAATAGCTCTTAGTCCGTCATCCAACTTCTGTGCTTTCTGTATTTTGTAGTCAGGAACATAGTGTATGGATTGCGGCTAAGTGAATCCGTGTGTTTCATTTTCTCTCCTGCTCTATGTTCAACTCAATAGTCATAATCTTGCAATGTAAGTACCCATCTGGCTATTCTAGTACACAAATCTTTTTTTTAATGTCATTTCAAATGCAGAGCAATCAGTCACAATCTTGAATTTTATTCCAAATAAATATTTGCAAAACTTCTTTACTCCTACAACAATGGCCAACGCCTCTAACTCGTAGCTGCTGTACTTCCTTTCTGCATCTGTTGTTTTTCTGCTCATATAGTGAATGGGGTGTAGATTCCTATCTTCTCCACTTCGTTGCAACAGGATTGCAGCATAACCATCTATAGATGCATCCGTATGCATTTCTGTTTCAAAGTCTGGATCATAAATCTTGAGAACATGCTCACTGCATAATGCAGTCTTCAGCATTATAAAGGCTTGTCTTTGGTCTTCATCAAACTGAAAGTCTTTTCCTTTTCGAAGGAGATCAGTTAGCGGCTTTGCAATCAAGGAAAAATTCTTTATAAACTTACGGAAGTAAGAAGTAAGCCCAATAAAACTCTGTACTTGCTTCAAATTAGTTGGTTCCGGAAACTTCATTACTGCTTCTGTTTTCTCACTTGATGGTCTCACCTTCCCGTCTTCAATATTGTGCCCCAAATACTCCACTCTGGTACACATTAGATGACACTTTTTCCAGTTAATCTCTAGTCCATAATCTGATGCTACTTCTAATACTTCTTTTAGTCTCACCGTAGCTTCTTCTTCATTTATTCCTGGCACTATCAGATCGTCTATGAAAATTAGAACTTTGCCCTCTCTCATCAAGTCACGGTAAATCATACTGACAAAACGCATGAAATACTTAGGGCAATTGGACAACCCAAATGGTGCCTTAAGAAATTCATACTGGTCATCTTCAGTCACAAACGCTGTGTACTTGAAAGAATCTTCTTCTACTGCTAGATGGAAAAATCCATTCTTGAGATCCAGAGTGCTAAACACTTTAGCCTTGGTCAGTCGGTCAATCTGGTCATCAATGATAGGTAAAGGAAACTCATCCTTGACCATCTTCTGGTTAACTTTCCGATAATCTACACATAATCTTTTAGACTGATCCTTCTTTTTAACTAGAACCAGAGGGCTACAGTACTCAGAATAACTCGGTCTTATAATTCCCTCGTCCAACCATTCATTTATTTGCCTCCTCACTTCTTCACGCTCTTTATAGGATAAACGTCGCGGCCTATGTACTACAGGTAAGGCATCTTTTAATATTATTTTTAATTTTAGTGGAGCTTCTTTTATTTTTTTAAGAACATAATCTTGCACTAACTGTTCAACCTCTTCTCTGATTTAGGATCCCTGCAATAACTAACAGATACATCTGCGAAACTACACTGAAAGTTGTTCCCTATCCAGCTGTCATCATCAGTCGTCATGCTATTCAAAAATGTTAGCTGTCCGTTATTTATAAGAATAGTAGCTTTAGACATCAACTCCTGGCCTATAATAACATTATGAGGTATAGTACCGCTCGGCATAATGTGAAACACAGTACGAAACAATCTACCATCAATAGTAACAGTCATAAACAGCTTACCCAGAGTCACGACACTTTTCTGTCCAACACCTGACACAAATACTTTCCTTTTCCCATGACGAAATACCGTTCTCAATCACAAAATCACTCGTTATTAAGTTCAACTCACCACCGGTATCTACTAAACTCGGTATATTTCGATCACAATATCCGATTAACTTAACCGCACAAAATTCGCGCTCACTTTGATGTGTGTCACTGACGTTTGCGATTGACAGATCGCGGGTTCGCTCTGCTGATGTCGTACAGGCATCGCCTCCGGTCGATCGGGTCGATTGGTGCGTTCCACTTTGCACTCCAATGCAATGTGACCAAAGTTTTGACACCACGTCTTCCGACATCTTCAGCAGATGTGTGCCCGGCTCCGCCTGCCTGGCCTCATCTTTTGCTTCTTCTTTCTCCTTATCCATCATTCTTCTTCACGTCTTTTTCTTTTAGGTTAGGTTGTCGTCGTCGTCACACTTGTTTTAATTATCTTCGTACCTCCGATCCCGGACGAGCCCCCATTTGTGGGTCGGAGGGTTTCGAAGTAAAACAAATATACTGAGTCACAGCTTTAATTAAAAATGAAAGAGTATCAAAACACAAAATCTTTTGCGATCTTCGTCGTCCGCTATTTTCTACCGAGCCATAGACAGTCTAGTCTCTATGTATGGTTTCCATACGCAAAAATAATCCTACATGTATATCATCAAAAACCATAAAATGTTATCCTACTCCTCGTGGCATAGTTCCAAGAATGCACACAGCATTTTCTACCCGAATGATTGATAACTATGAGCAAGATAAAACATGCCATAACAACATGATATTATCACCAGCTGTACGACCAGATGCGGATACAATTCCCTCAGAATTTTTCCTGTGCGAGGAACTGTTGAAACTCTCTATGGAGTTTTTTTTGAATTGTAAGCTAAAATATTTTATCGACGATTTTCCTAGTCTCGAGTTTCTTGGTGACTTTTTTGCCGATTATTCGTGACTATTACTTTAATTCCTAAACATAAAGATTTACTGGTTTAGATTTCAGTATCGCCGACGTATAAATGACGTCTAGGTAGGTACCACCCCAGGGCCAGTTATTCCGTCGTGAAGCAGTAGTGTGCAAATATTACTGTGTTTCGGTTTGAAGGGCACTGAGAACTATCGTAATTAGTGGGCATATAAGACTTAAGAACTCGTGTCTCGAGGTGACGGGCGCAGTGTGGCATCACATAGAAATGTTCTGGGTGACACAGCAATTGCTATGGGCAGACGTTGCACTTACCATCAGGTGAACCACTTTATCAAATTAAAAAAAATTAGATGATGTTTTTCTTTATTAAAATACCTTTAGTAAGTGTTTCAGAATAAACACTTTATAAGAATGTACCTTTGCACAATCCACGCTGGCACACATGCTGACCTAAATACTCGTACTTATAATAACATCCTCTAAACAATTTCGGGCTTTGAGCGAAAATAAAACATCATACATGCCACTTGCCGTGGTAGCTCAGAGGTGAGGCGCTCGCTTTTAATTTCATAGTACGCGAGTGACCTGGGTTCGATTCCCGGTGCCGGCACCACTTAAATTGTTAATTGCAATTTTAAGTGCTGACTTACAACGTGCTCGACAGTGAAGGAAAACATCGTGAGGAAACCTGCATGTCTGAGGAATAAAAAATATTTCGAAGACATGTGAAATCCGCCAACCCGCATTGGAGCAGCGTCACGGATTCTTCCTAGCTCCAAAACCCTCTTAGAAATGAGAGGAGGCCTGTGCTCAGTAGTGGGACATTTATAGGCTAAAACTTTACACGCTACTTAAGGAACACAACTCGTGTAAAATTATTTTGACCTTTGCAATATAAAATATTAAATTTTATCCAGGAACTGGTATTTCTTTTGCTGAAACGAAAAAAAAATCCATAACAAAACGAAATTTTCAGCATCATATTGAAATAATTAATAGAACTAAAGCCACAACGAAATATGTTTTAGGTTTAGTAAAAAAGGATTTTTGTAAACTTTTTTACAAACAATTTTAATAACTTTGTAACTTGAAAATTAACTATATTTTGAAATTTCAAATTTATTGAAATTGTTTACTTTAACCTCTGTGAATAGATTAACTATGACTTCAAGTTTTTCACTTTGTTTTTTAATAAGAAATCCCGAAATTTGTAACGAAAGAAGTAATTAAATATAGTGAAGGAAAGTAAGTCAAGTTGCATGCGGATCTTAGCAAATTAACTTACTTTGAAGGAAAGTAAGTTATAATGAATTTCCGCAAATTTAACGTCTGATTCTATTAACTAAATTAGCTTTAAAGTGAATATATAAATAACTTTCTTACACTCACATATTACGCCAAGTGTTCTACGGTCAGGCATTAAACTTATTTTGTAAATACAAGTTATTGCTTGGCAACTGATTGTATTTAATCCTGATACTAATTCAGAACGGTAGTGAACAATCAATTAGTCGGTCGTAGCTTTGCTTCGACACTGTTACTTAAGTGCCGCAGGTGATAGAACTAGTTAGATGAATGGTAAAAACATATAATACATTGTATAATGTCTATGAAAATGTTTTAGTTTCCACGCATAATCACATAACACCTCTTAGTCGTGATCAACGCGGTGACTAAATCGTGGTGTTTATTCGTTTTATCGTTCGTTTCAGCCTATCACAATTCCACTGCTGAACATAGGCCTCCTCCATAGATAGCAAAAGTATGCGCTAATTTTGGAGGGATTTTGCCATAGTTGTCACGCTTGGCAAGCGGGTTGTCAGCCGCAGTTTATTTATTTAGATGTTCCAGGAAGATCTGCTGCCCATCTCCTGGTTATATTTTTCCCTCTGTCGACTTTTATGATACCCACGGGATGAGATGGGGTGGTAGATTCTCTTAGGCCGCTACACACGGACACAGGGGTTTAAAAATCATATGTTGTTGAGAAATTTAAATATCAAAAATTTATTACACAGATTAATTTGCTTAAACTAATTATATTAGTCCACATACGTAAAAACTGCCAACATTCCATCTCTGCATGATATTTAAAGAATTTATTAGACAAAGCAATTTGCATATAATTTGTAATTAGTTTGAACAATTTAAAATGGTCTCACCGCCTATCACACCAAGTGCATTATATTGTTTTGGTGAAACGTGGATTGTGGCAGTCATCTGTTTTTGCAGTGAGTGCCCAGTCTCTGACTACCCCTTATGGGATACAGTCGTGATCTTATGTATGTATGTATGTTTACCCCACGTCAAACATTCGTTGGTATTTTTCATCTAAATTAATTTACTTGAATGCTACTCCGAATATTTAGTGGATTACTTTATAAACCATGTTTACCAGAAACACATCATGAAGCGCCTTGATATTTTCGCTATCCCCATAAAATTAATGTCATTTATTCAAAATCACATTTGTGCAAAAACGTAAATTGTAGATTTTCGGGTCTGGTAGTATTGTCATTGTCATTGTGTCTATGACACTCCATCCTGGCCTACTTTTGATCTTATCGCTTGAGCATTACATCCATCGACACGAGTAGGCTGGGACGAGTGAGTAGCCCTGTGCTTGCGTTTACACTTGTGGCACTAGAATATCTCTTGCACAGTTGATAACCTCCGACAGTATAAGATGGTTATCGTCGGGTCGAAAATCAGCCAAGAGGACTTACAACAAAATTAATTTACAAAATTAATAAAACAATTGCTTTATGCCTTAATTAATTGCAGTATGTCAAAACAAGACCGCCCATACTAGCATTTTGCACACACATTATGTAGCATGCTCCGTTGTTGCATAAAGTCGGTGATCATGTACTTCGTAACATATATTTAAAAAAATGTGAGAAAACTTTTAAAATTTTTACTTCCTACACTCTAATAAGAAGCTGTCCAAATAAAAACAATTCTAGACAGAACTGGGAAAAATAGTCAATAATTGGTTTTTAGTAATTGGATTTCCCAGTTCTGTAGAAAAATACTATCAGTAAATTGTCTCTTACTACGTGATTGTTTTTTTTCGTTTACAAATAATAAACGAATTTACTTTAATTTTCTGATAAAGTATATCATAATTTAGATTTTATGAATAGTAATTTAAATGGTGCGTGACATTAATAAGCCATTACTCGTATTTATGTTACTGACATTTGTGACAAATTGACATTTTATAATTAAACACTAACAGTACTATTTTATCTCCGAGTTAAAATAATCCATAACCACATCTCGTTTTGTGACTTTGGCTAGTGAAATGTATCTGAAAGGAGATGGGCGATGGATAGGACAGCGTACTCCTGAAAGCATGTGGTTACAAGCTGGTCTGATAAGTGTAGCAACAATAGTATGTTTTAAAATATTAAAACCTGGCCATCTTAAATTAGAAGATTTTTATTGTTTTTTTTTATTTCACTAAAGTGACGGAACCAGCAAAGCGTTCACCTGATGGTAAGTGTAACGTCTGCCCATAACAAATGCTGTGTCACCCACAAAATTACTATGTGACATCACAATGCGCACGTCGCCCTGATTACGCTAGCTCTCAGTGCCCTTCAAACCGACACACAGTAATGTTTGCACAGTACTGCTTCACAGCAGAATAACTGGCCCTGGGGTGGTACCTACCTAGACGGAATCCTGCATAGGAATCCTACCACCAGTAAAAACCACCAGGGTTAATGTTAGTATAAATAAGAGTACAATTATAAAAAGTATAAGTATTGCCCTACGAGAACTATTAAACTCCCTCATTTGGAGGAGAAAACGAGTACGACGATGACTGAACCGATACATTTTGTTTGCCCTGTTTACGTAATTAACACAGAACTGTGAATGGTATTTGACTTTTTTCACCGTTGCTGTACAGCGATTTTTAGCTAAGAAAAATGCAAAAACACAAAGTAAGAGACGATAAATGTAATAAATGTAGCTGGTAAAGGGTACAGCATAAACATAGGAAAGAAAACCTGTTTCTGTTAGTAATTTAAAAAATATTACATCAGTACTGAAAAAACATGATACTTAAATTAAATGCTTAAGGTAGCAAAAAATAGTTTGCCCGTTTTTACTTTTGTTTGTTTTTAATTAAAACAGACTTCTGAGACTATCTTTAATCATCAAACGAGTTCTAAGGCTACTTGATTATCGTTAATATACAGGACGTATTAATAAATCACTTCAGTTAAAAAGAGCGTATCGATCTAAATGTTTGCTATGTCGATGAAGCAATATATTATGTAATGACGGTATTCGCGATTGAAGAGCACTGCAACAATCGGAAAGTGGTCGAAAGAGCGCAGCGTGGTAATTGACATGCATCGTTCGTATTTTACCAAAAAGTCTTAGTTTAGTTTAATAGGATTTAACTTTTTTTAAAAGGTGCTAATGTTAGAAGAGACCGGCATGTCGTGTTCTATATCGTACCACTGCGATTTTTCAAAGTGCATCTTTTGATTAGATTAGATTTTGATTTAAAACAAAAGTGTTCTTTTATTTGCTGAGAAATTAATTAACGTGCAAATGACATTTTCTTAATTTTACGTAACCACATAAATAAACACGTGCATTTAATTTTTAACAAAATTAATGGGTCCGGTAAATCTCAATTTTTGTCGCGAATGCGATAAGGTTTTGAGTAGTGTATGAATCATTGTTTGTCTATCTGTTTGTTATTTTTATACTGTATAATATGATTTATTTTAATCATAATGCATTAATTCGAACGTAAGAGTCCAAGTTCTTTTCGGACCACGACCGCATCCAAAAAATTTGTAGCTCGTGCTAAGTCAAAACTTCGTTAGTCAATTTAAGATTGTTTAGAGCTCTAATGAATGTCAAAGAAAGAAAGGCTAGAAACTCAAGGGTTTTTTCAATTCCTTTAGAATAGAAAAAAATTAAATAATCATCAGTGCTAGTAATGCCATTTATATTACATAAAAATTATTGCAAAATCATGTTTGGTAGCCAGTTCGCTTTGCAAGTGCAGAGGAAGAGCTATTTTCAAGCTTCTTTGTTCTCTATAAAATAATCTATTTTACAATACGTCTTTGTCTAATTGTCTTCTTGACAAATTTTGATATCTATGTCACTTTTTTATCACACTTTTATGAATTTTATTATAAAATTATGTAGATTTACTTATATGTCTCATATGTCTGTATTTCTAATGTACAGTTGAACAAAATAAATAATGGTTTTCCTAGAACTTAGCTTGTACTGCATCATGATAACTTAAAAGATTCTACATTGACATTCATTTTAAATTTTCCGCGCATAAAGCGAGTATAGCGTGCATGGAAACGTTTACCAAGAAAGTAAGGCTTTTAAATTATTTATCCCTTGGTTTCATTCCTCCACGTTTTGTTAACTTAAGTCAAGTATTTTAGTTCTTCAATCTCGTTTAACGGGGATCCCCCGAAAGAAGATTATTTTAAAATATGCCCTTCGTAAAACTGCTTGCCGACATATTATCTTTTCTTGAAATATTTCAGTCAATGAAATACTTTATTTTGTTTTAACAATTGACTTCCTACTGACTATTAAAATAATGATATTAATATTCAATCTTTCCACAGATAATTACCACTATCTATGACCAAATTGAATTAAAATTATATCTACGTCAGCTTTTGTCGTTATTCAAAATTAATGTCAATAAGCAAATTATAATTTAAAATTTTGGCGTGTGGTAGCGGCTTCACAGAATCTACCACCCCATCTCATCCCGTGGGAGTAGTAAAAGTCGACTAAGGGAAAATTGAAAACCAGGAGATGGGCAGCAGCATTTCCTGTAATATCTGAATAATTCAACTGCGGTTGCCAACCCGTCTGCCAATCGCAGCAACTATGCCAAAATCCCCCACAAAGGTGTGCTGCAAACTTTTGTGGCAATCTGTGGGGGAGGCCTATGTTCAGTGGACTAGTGATAGGCGATGGCTGTCGGTCATTGAAGGGAATGCCGAAATACGTATATGACTCAATTATTCGTATGGCATCGTGGATTACACGGTGGTGTGTGCATTGTCAATGAATAATCACGAAAGGACTTAACAGCTCTTAGTTGAAACATAATATAATAAACGCGAAATATAGTGAAGGTCACTGACATCATGGATTATTTGCAAAGAGTATTGGAGTATTTAACTGTCACATTGATATTTTAAGCGAAAATAGACCTTGTAGTTTTAGTGATGTGCAAACGACATTGAACATAAGGGTGATAAAGCAATTTCATTGTTGACTTTACATGTAAATAATAAATATCAATCAAATCGACGGGCTTATTAGATGTGACGTAACCGCATTAAAAATTTATTGTTAAACAAAAATTCGACATAACATTGTTTCAAATGTTCAATAAAACTTTTAATATCCTAGCGAAGCTCAAGAGGATACACTAACTCCCCAAGTTAGTATTCACTACACACTATACCGCACTGAAACTGCTTTATGTGACACTCGAGTGGTGTGTACAGAACCAGACAAATGTCATACTTTTCTTGTTAATAATTGTATTTCTATAATGATATTTTATTTTCGTATGCTCGACGCCTTTTTTCCATGTAAGTTAGGCAGAGGCTACATCCGTAGCCCACATTTCGCCCCCGCGGAAACGAGACGTGACGTGATACATTTTGGTACAAGCTAGAATTTTTACCCCCCACTGCATTCCCACGAGTAGCTAGGGAAGATGCTGTCTACCCAAACAGAGCCTCGCATGCTTGAGTAAGTAAGGTTTCCAGGGCAGATTAGCAAGCTTACGACTATCCTATCCTATTCACGCAGCCACCAGCACGGCAACCACTGGACTGGCGGAGGGGAAGAGATAAGGATTGAATTGGGAAAGTATCTATAATGTTTAGGATATTAATATCTCGGAAGGAGCAGGAGGAGACAGAAGTGGCTCGGAAGGACGCGATCACTTACCCGGTACTCTACCGTATTCGCCGGACAGACCAACTAGGTCAAGTACTCCGTGGCCATTTATAATTTTTACGCGAATGTTATACATTTGAAATAATCAATTTACGGACTTTAACGCGTTTAATTTTCACTTCTTCTAGAGCTTTGCAGGACCCATAGTCGGAGGTATTATGTCATTGTTAATCTAGGCTACCTACAGCTTTTAATACTTACTACTACTTTTGGTTTGATCTACGCAAAACGAGCTAACAGTATCTTGAAATCCCTTGAAAATTCGATTAAAAAATTAACCGCAATAAAATCAGCAAATTTAGTTTTAATAAATAAATTAATTATTCCAAGCATTTTTAAGCCTCATATCTACTTTGTCTATTGTAATTATTTTGGTCAATATTTAAATCTATGTATGAAACAACTGTCCACGATAAATTTGTGCTAGTTGCCAAAAAATCGAAAAGGTCATTAATTGAAAAGCCTACATCCGGAGCTGGATTAAACAGTTTTTTTTTACACTTAAGGGCCCAAATAAATTTGACTCTTGTAAGTGGTACACTAAATGAATTTTGGTTTAATATAATACAGTGTGGTGGCAGAAAATATGCCTCTTAATGTCATCCAGTTGGTATCGTAAGAGCCGAAGAAAATGCCAAGAAAATCTGATGGGGTGACGGTTTGCGCAATAACAATAGCCGTCTTAAAAATTCAAATTTAATTTTAAAACGTCACTTAGTTTCGTGTGCGGCTTCTGTTCTTATTTTTGAGTAGTTTTAAAATGTGTCAGTTTGTTTAAATTTTCTCGTATTAAAGTATTATAGCAGCGGTTATGGTAAAAATTATTCGGTTTTACGTACTTTTAACTTTCACAAACAACCAATTGAAATAAAGTCTGCATGGAGGAAGTTTTGAGATTATAAAATTACATATAATTTAAATTGAAAATTTTAACAGTTTTCCATTGTTTGCTTTTCTATTATTTTTCCAAATCCTGTTGTTGTATTTCATGGTGATGTTTTAAATTTTAATACGCTAATGTCGGGTCTAATATAAAGAGTTGTAATCAACTCTTTATATTAGACCCGAGATAAAGGAAAATACGCCATGGAGAATGTCAGTCACTGAGACAGAAAACAATGAAATGTGCCAACCGTACAGATTTCATTGTTTTCTGTCTGCCGATCCTTTTCAAGTCGATTTCAACCGATAGTAACCATCATGAAAGCATGGTTTGACGTCAACATACCCACAATGTTTAAACCAAAACAATAAAATTCCGAATTAAGAAATTTGGTACTGCACAAATTGATTGACATGCAAACTAAAAATTGATTTCAAAGATATTGAACGCCCACCTTGTACAATTAAATTCTTAGACCATATCCGAAAACCAACAATTTGTGTTTTTATACATATGTTGGCTCTGGCTGCGTAGAAGACAGATACTTTGACCATCAGGCCACGCAAAATACGCATTTGAAAAATCTCACACTTCATATTATATTGTACATATGGCAATTGATGATTCTCATTCTAGAAGGCTTAGAGTACGCCTACGATATTAATTTATAATTAAGAACGTGTTGATTTAGACACCACAGTATAATGATAGAGCCGCAACGGGGTACTTCGAGTAAGTTCATAGTTTCATTAATGTGGCACTCCTTAGACAGGCTAAATATTTATTTATTTAAACGTATATTCACTCAAATTGTACATGTGGCGGACTTAATGCCTGAAGGCATTCTTTCCCCGTCAACCATAAGACTAAACAGAGATAAACATACGATAGGCGGTGCAGCAAACATTAAAAATATAAAAAAACATTAGATAATAATAATAATAATAATAATAATAAATATATAGATAGTAATAAAATATTCATAATTGTAACATATATTCCTTGCTTCGTCCATGTTAAAAACCTTTAAATTCCAAAATTCTTTAAATGAGCCGTGTGGTGGCGGCTCGCTTAAAGAATACTACCGCTCCATCTCATCCAATGGATCTCGTAAAAGGCGAGTAAGGAATTAAACTGCACTGTGCACCCAGCAGCACATGGTGGCGATGGGCTCACCACCTATCACACCAAGTGCATTATATTGTTTTGGTGAAACGTGGATTGTGACAGTCATCTGTTTTTTCAGTGAGTGCCCAGTCTCTGACTACCCCTTATGGCATACAGTCGTGATCTTATGTATGTAAGTAACATATACTTTAACATCAACATTTTACTAGTTAAACAATAAGTGACTAGTAAATTTCAATTTACACAGTTTGCATCCATATGGCTCGTAGTCTAAAGCCTTAAATATTCATATACAAGTACACTGTATAAACTAAAATTTTGTATAAAATACTCGACTATATTTGCAATAAATTGAAATTGCATTTATAAATCGTAGGCTAAAAAGTAGATAGTTCACAGCTGAACAAAGGCCTCCCCCAAATATTGCCACAAAAGTTTATAGCTCTCATTTTGGGGGGAATTTTGACATAGTTGCCACGCTTGGCAGGCGGGTTGGCAACCGCGGTTTATTTATTCTGATTTTTAATTTATTTTTTTATTCTATAAAGTGACGAAACGAGCAAAACGTTCACCTGATGGTAAGTGATGTTCCCGGAAGACGCTGCTGCCCATCTTCAGGTTTTTATTTTCCCTTTGTAGACTTTTACGACACCCACGAGACGAGATGGGGCGGTAGATTCTCTTAAGTCGCTACCACATGGCTACGTCAGTTGCTATGTTATGATTCTGTCATCATTTGTAACTTTTATTGAAATAAAAAATGGACACGCTTAATGGCGTCGGAATAACTATTTATAAAACAGTAGGCCTGAATTTTCCAGGCCAGCAATAAACATTAGCGTCTAAAGTGTGACTCCTCTGGTACTGCGGTTGCCAAGTTGTTCGCTAAATAATTGTTGAGGAAAGTCCTATCAGCTGGAAGAGGTTATTGTCCATGAATAGACTGCTACTATTGGTACTCCCTTGAAAAAGCCTTTACATAGTAGATAGTTCATATACTTTAGAAAGTAGATTAAGAAAGCTGTTATCATGACACATCTTATTTGTGCACAAAACTCATCATATATTAGAAAGGTTTACAAATACCAAATAATTAAAAAAAAATGTGTGACGTTGATGGAATCACGTGTCTAATTCAATGCGTATTTTAAAGCAACCTTGCAATAAAGCATCTAAGGTACAACCTGAACGACTTATTTAACCTTGTAAATAGCTTGCAAAGTTTTTAAGACTTATAAAAGAACTTAAATGGTAATCGTGTCTGTAAGTTTACTAAACTTGTACAATAAATTCAGATCAGAGTTAAAAACTTTTACTATGGGTAAAAGGTGCCGGGTCAAATCGTTCACTTATAGCAATGAATAAGCCCTAAACTTGTACTTTAACTTGTAGCTTATTATTGCCCTTTTTTCTTCTGACCATTTTCTTAAATAAAGTTTCCTTTAGTCACCAATAAAAATGCGGTAAAATAAAATACTATAAAATAAGTTTTAATGAAGGTACGTGATTCTTATTGGCATTTCAATACGGCATATATAGCTACGAACAATATAAGACAAGTTCCTTTATTTTGTCAAATGGACATAACGGGGCATAACGAAATTCCTTGCTCCGTCAATGTTGAAAACCTTTAAATTCCAAAACTTTTAAATGCCTAAATGATTTTGTTAAAGTGGACGATATGAATGACTGGCTTGAAGGAACTGCCTAAATGGTAAGGGTTTACCCTTGAAACAGAAATAATCCATCGCGATGTTCCAGTACTGATTGGGAAACTTCAATGTCCTCGAAACGGTATTTTTTGTTCGTAGTTAGTTCTCTTCTCTTCTTTCTTACCTTCATCGCTGAGTTGCTGGTTAAAAAAGCACAAGAGGATCAAACCCATGTAACTCGAATACTAAGAAATTTCAAGGCAAGTGCCCAGCCACTGAGCTACCACGACTCAGTACAAAATGTCATCCTCATGTACGAGTATATGGCGAGACTGTCACAATTTCAAAACAGCACATATTTAAGAAGCGACGAAGCAATTTTTTTTTAAACTCAAGAAGGAGTCAGTTAATAATTTAATGTTGAACATATGCCTCTCTCAAGAACAGAAAATTTGGCGTAACCACCACGCACGATATGCGGATTGGTTATCGCAACACCAGACGCCTCGCACTTCAGACACTGCTTACAGATCTGCGTATTTACGAATATCTGAAGCGTTAGGATCGGAGATCTTAGGACACCTACGCGATAAGATGGAGTGGCATATTTTCATACGTCTCCACTAAATCACACTTCAATATAGGTGTGAACTAAAATCGTTATTCCACAACTGATCGGAAGGAAAATTTTATATTTAATAGAATTTTTCGAAACCATTGACCATCAGTTACGAGATCCACCTACTATTGTGGCTTTATTAACTTCGAGAAAGAGAGAATGAAAAAGAGAGAGTTGGATTGACGGATCCTGGCAGTGACTAAGTAGTTTAAATTGCAGGCAAAATTAATATTTATGCCACCAATTTTTGCTGGTGGAAGGATTCCTATGCAGGAGTCCGTCTAGGTGGGTACCACCCCAGGGCCAGTTATTCTGCCGTGAAGCAGTAGTGTGCAAACATTACTGTGTTTACGGTACGGTTTGAAGGGCACTGTGCGATAGCGTAATCACCGGGTATATGAGACTTAAGAACCTATGTCTCAGGGTGATGGGCACAGTGTAGTGTCACACAGAAATTTTCTGGGTGGCACAGCATTTGTTGTGGGCAGACGTTGCACTTACCACCAGGTGAACGTTTTGCTCGTTTCAACACTTGATGCAATAAAAAAAAACCAAATTCTTATCTGAATGTAGTTTCGCAATGTCTGTGTATCAATAGACAAAGTGTTGCTTAACTTGTAGCTCCTACTGATGGTTGGGCACTATGAAGTAGTTTGCCTAGGGTAGGTTAGGTTAGTTATACTTTTACCACCACAGTGCCAGCTATACTTTTGCCAAGTAGTAGTGGTTTCGATTTGGAGGGCACTGTAGCTTTTAAAATCTCTAGCCATACGAAACTAAATATCTGACGTCTCGCTCTTGATTTTTAAATTGAATTTAGAAAAGAAAGGACTAAAAAGAGAGCCTTCGTTTATGTCAATATCTATGTCACTGTATAATATCCTCGATTTGGAAGGCAATGTGGCTTTTAAAATTCCTTGCCAAACGAGACTAAATATCTGACGTCTTGATCTTGATTTTCAAATTGAATTCAGAAAAATTAGAACTAAAGAGTTTCCTTTCGTTCATGACAATATCTATGTCACTGTATAATACCCTGAAGTGACATTTGCTGGAAATAATCCACAGCCGCTGATGTCGTAATCAATAAAGAAGATGACATTCATCAATGTCATTCTACGATATTAATTTACCTCTTACGATAGCAGACAATTTTTGTATGAGGGTTTCAAACTGTCACTGTTCATTGACATCTTGCTTTACATAAAAAGGATCGTCAAAAAGTTTAAGCCTGTCAAAAACTTAGTTTTTCTTCACATATTTCATCGCTATAATTCGCTTGTATTATAATTGAAAGAAAATGTGTATTATGTATTCGTAAAAGAGGGAAGATACAGTACATAAATCTATTGTTACGATGTTCAACTTGAGTCAGTTCCCCTTGTCAAACACGCGACCCATAGCACAGAAGCTAGTGACACTACGAAAAATGTACCGACTGTAATTAAAGTAGACAAAATGATTTACTTTAATTTTGTCCTAATTTTATAATCGACGATCGCGTGGCCTAGTGATCAGAGCACCTCAATTCGGCACCACGGGTGGAATCCCAGCCAATCACAGGTCGCTTCCGTTGCTGCCTAGCGAAATGTCAATTTAGTAAGCGTCAACACCGTCCCACACATAAACGAAAAAAATGTGCTCAGCAAATGATGGAGAAGTGTAACTTACTCCAAATGGAAACGATACTAAAACCACATTGTGTATTTTAACATTAACTAATGATTTAAAATGACTTATACTTTATTATTGACAGCTAAACCCAATGTGGTCTTCCATATGAATTTTTTTTTTCATAAAAGTAACGGAACGAGCAAAACGTTCATCTGATAGTAAGTGTAACGTCTGCCCATAACAAATGCTGTGTCGCCCAGAAAATTACTGTGTGACACCACACTGCGCCCGTCACCCTGAGACATCAGTTCTTAAGTCTCATATGCCCAGTGATTACGCTAGCGCTCAGTTCCCTTCAAACCGAAACACAGTAATGTTTTCACACTACTGCTTCACGGCAGAATAACTGGCCCTGGGGTGGTACCTACCTAGACGGATTCCTGCATAGGATATAATTTGTGTTGCTTATGTAATATACCAGTAAGGTAAATTAAATAATCAACACAAATTGTGATATAACAAATGATATAAATGACATTATGTAACATGGTATTGAAAAAAGAAAGACCCCAGAGTTTGTTGCCGGTTCTTCTCGGAGAAGGTCTTATCTTTGAACCGGTGTAGATGTTGACGTTCATAAAAGCCTTTGACAAGCCTAAATTGATAAAGAAATTTAGATCTTAGGGACCTTCAAAAAAGAGCCTATTACTTTCTCAAAGGCCGTCAAGGCATCTGCAATATCTCCTCTGGTGTTGTAGATGTTCATGGGCGGCGGTGATCACTTACCATCAGGTGAGCCGCTTGCTCGTTCGCCCCCTCTTCCATAAAAACATATCGCTACTTTGATTTAGCGATATGTGTAACTTCAACGTATTTCGTTGCCCTACCCATGGATAAAGGGGTATATAATGGCAACTAGAGGCAGCGGATCTAGTAGCAACGGTGCAGCGCCAGACAAGCTTGCTCGACGTGGATCGTGGAGTGGAACCACCCATATTAGAAAGAAAGAAAAAGAATTTATTCACGGTTCTAATTACAATTGATACAGAAACAAAAAGAAAAAAATTGAATTACACCAAAATATAAAATAATTATGCCGAAAATAACAAACTGAAAAATATACTTAGTCTGTGTACAAGCAATCCGTAATGGACAGGACTTCGTAAAATTATACAGACTTAAATGCTCTGATCCGACACTGTTTTCAGTCAACCGAAATTTGAATCAGATCAAAGGCGAACCTCTTCGCACGTTGGCTAAACAATAAAGGTAAGGTAAAGGTAAATATTGTCAGAATAAATAAATACGTTTTTTTATTTAAGTAGATCTGTTACTTTAGGATGTTTGTTTAAACCAAACTTCTTCTTCTTCAAAATGTCAGTAAAAAAGTCTTTCTTAGGAACCGTTCAACAACAATATTGAAGGGAGTAATTTTTTTTCGATAATTTTGTCAGAATATATCCTCAGTGATCACTTTGTCAGTATCAAGAGCGCTTAAGGGGCATGTATTGCTTAGAAAATATACTCATACATGACCTCACCCACACTTGTGACTCACACACTCTTTTATATTTTAAAACAATTTATCTAAGAGAATTCCTTCTTAAGTGTCCTCTTTGTGGCATAGGACATCCGTTAATCTCATTGTCCTACTATTACACGTTTGTTATCTGTTCCTGCTCCAGGACTTCAAGACAGATATTGTCATCGGTATATGTCATCAAGTTGAGTAATTATAGGTAGGCAGATTCCCTCCTTGGTTTATGTACAGGCCTCCCACCTCGCCTTCATTACGGCCTATTCTACAGCCACCAAATGTTCTACGTGCCACACGAAGATAGGCGTTTGGTAGGTGTGTTCGCGAACGTTCGACTGTCCTTTCCTTACAAAATATATATTACACCAATCGAAAAAAAGAGAATGAGAGAAGAGTAACATTCTGAAACCATATGGTCATAACTATCTTATAAATACACACACATGACTTGTATACACGAAGAAGAAAAATTTATTTCTTAAAATAAATATTTAAATTAGGTTCCTATGTAACATTTATGTATCTACTCGTATCTACACATACGTAAAATATTGAAATATACCAAAAGACACATATTTTAACTAGTAGCTGTTTCAGCGTTTTGAACGATTATAATTATTATTTAGCTATTAGACTGACACGGCACACAATTTATTGTTTGAACAGTTTTTAGAAGAAATATATTTTTAGAGAAGATTGTTAAAACTGTGCGTTTATTTATAATATATCATAGTTTTACTTTTATCTGATATCAATACGTGAAAAGAAAACTTTGTAACCCTTTTATAGGCATATTGGGCAAAATAAATAGTGTAAGATTAGCATACCTCAAGTTTGTATTGAAAAAAGGGAGAAAGCTAAAATTTATATACGATATGAGTAACAACAAATACATTAAATTGAATATAATAAAATAAATCCGTTTGGTGGGGGCTTAAAAGAATCTACAACCCCATCTCATTCCGTGGGTGTCGTAAAAGTCGACAGAGGGAAAATGAAACCAGGAGATGAGCAGCAAAATCCTACTTCCTGAAACACCTAAATAAAAAAACTGCGGTTGCCAATCCGCCTGCCTATCGTGGCAACTATGGCAAAATCCCCACAAAACGAGAGCTACTAATTTTTGTGGCTATAATTACGGGTGGGCATATGTTCACCAGTGAACTAGTGATGGGCTGAAAAGACGAAGACGATTAATTTTTTACGTTCATACTGACAATGTCAATCACATAATAGTCTGTCGTTTGGTTACGTTTATACTGTCAATGTCAAATACATAATAGTCTGTAGTTAAACGGTCGCACAGATTAGAGATCAACAAATAATTTTGGAAATGTTGCTAACAAATAATTACTAAAACCTCAATAACGTCCAAATTTTAGAAAGTTAATGAACTGCGGTCGAATTTCGACTACAGGGCGACCACTACGTAGATATACTGAATATCAAATACACTGTCGAGCCATTTTAGCCGGGTATTAAATAATTTGAAAATTGCGTAACCAGAGTAATTGACTACTATGCGGGTCCTGCTGGGTCAAATGGTAAGTGCAACATCTGCCCTTAACAAATGCTGTTTCACCCAGAACAATTCTGTGTGACACCACACTGCGCCCGTCACCTTGACACATCAGTTTTAAACCGAACCTGTAATGATTGCACACTACTGCTTCACGGCTGAATAAATGGTCTTAGGCTGGAACCTACCTAGACGGATTACTGCATAGGAATCCTACCACCAGTTTTTTAAATACAGAGGTTTTACTGGATTTTAATAAACGTAGGTTAAATCTTAACTAATAATACAAATAAAAACGAAAGCCGCACTATTTCTTTTCCTTCGGTATTATTTCCAGCAGAGTTAAATAGCAGTATCACCTATCTCTTTCCTACCGAGGTTCATACGACATGAGTCGACTAAAGTATAATATGGACAGCCTTTATTCGTGTAGAATAACATCATAACATGCAATGCTGTATAACTACATCGCTTGTGGTAACACAATGGGGAGTAAGATTTCGCCGGCGGCGATGAGTTTCGCAACCCGTCACGTCTCGTTTCCCACGGGGGCGAAAAGTGGGCTACGTTTGTGGCCTCTATCTAGCCCTGTTATGGGATAAAGCGCGACTATGTACGGCATTATTTTCCGTACAAAGAAAATTTTACTGGTGGTAGGATTCCTATGCAGGAATCCGTCTAGGTAGGTACCACCCCAGGGCCAGTTATTCTGCCGTGAAGCAGTAGTGTGCAAGCATTACTGTGTTTCGGTTTTAAGGGCACTGTGAGCTAGCGTAATCACTGGGCATTTGAGACTTAAGAACTGATGTCTCAGGGTGACGGGCGCAGTGTGGTGTCACACAGAAATATTCTGGGTGACAGCATTTGTTGTGGCGGACGTTACACTTACCATCAGTGATACGTTTTTGCTCGATTTCCGTCACTTTCATACACATAAAAAAAATTACTAAATATATTTAATAAACAATATAAAATCTGCTGTGACGTTTGTCCTTCATATGCATGCCAACTTTCTCTCTGAGCGAACATTTTAAGAAATTTTGTATGTATGTATCTAACGTCGATATAGATTTTCATACGTATATCCCAGCAGATACTAAAGTACCTGACACATATGCTCTATGTTATAAATGATGATCATGTAAAGTCTTCTGCTTCTAGGTCGATTTCAGACCCACGTTGCTTCTGACAACTTCCGAATACTGTCGAGACGCAATTCCTTTTTAATTTCTAAAGGACTCATTGTGTTAATCATAATTTTCGCGATGAAGATATTATATAGTTCCACAGTGATATAGTAAGTATAAACAATAGGCACTCACTCGATGATGTGCTTCTCCCGATTCGACCACGGCGCCCCCGATGTAGAGCGCTAATGCGAGGAGATGATGCACAGGTGTAAGCGAAACCGAGACTCATGTCCAACCTACCCGGACCCGATGCAAGCGATAGTCGGAGTGCGGGATGCCAGAAACACGGGGACATTCACAACACAACCAGACCCGAAAACCAACAATTTGTGTTTTAGCACAAATGTTGGCTCCGGCAGGGATTCGAACCCAGGACCCGCGGCGTAGAAGTCAGGTACTCTGACACTAGGCCACGCGGTCGTCAAAACTAAACATACTACTATACAATAAAATATATAAATAAAAGCCAACCAGACGGGAGCCCTCGACAGGGGAGACCAAACGGCCGAGGGACAGAGAGAAAGGGAAAGAAACCGGCGGACTATGCGGGCCGTATCAATAAGCACCGCCTTCTGCATTTGAGCACGGAGCGTCCCGTCATTGTTATTATTATTAAAATATGTATCATTTCGTCGTCGTCGTCGTCGTTGCAGCCTATCATAAGTCCACTGCTGAACATAGGCCTCCCCCATAGATCGCCACAAAAGTTTATAGCTCTCATTTTGGGGGGATTTTGCCATAGTTGCCACGCTTGGCAGACGGGTTGGCAACCGCAGTTTATTTATTCAGACGTTTCAGGAAAATGCTGCTGCCCATCTCCTGGTTTTCATTTTCCCTCTGTCGACTTTTACGACACCCACGGGATGAGATGGGGTGGTAGATTCTCTCAAGCCGCTACCACATGGCTATCATCATTTAATATCATTTAATATCTATGTTTGTCAACATTATGTACTTGTACCGAACCAGAACTGATATTCAAAAACAACGTGGACATTTTCAAACCAGTGATAATTTTCAAAAGACTCAAATAATTCTTCTCAAATATATCAATGTGTGTAAAATAACTTAATTTGTTCCAATTTCGCGAAGATTTTTTTTTTTATTGTATAAAGTGACGAAACGAGCGAAACGTTCACCTAATGGTAAGTGCAACGTCCGCCCACAACAAATGCTGTGTCACCCAGAACATTTCTGTGTGACACCTCACTGCGCCCATCACCCTGGGACATCAGTTATTAAGTCTCAAATGCCCAGTGATTATGCTAGCTCACAGTGCCCTTCAAACCGAAACACTGTAAAGCTTGCACACTACTGCTTCACGACAGAATAACTGGCCCTGGGGTGGTACCTACCTAGACGGATTCCTGAATACAGATTCCTGATTATATTAATAATCTTAGTAAGTTAAGACAAATTTCTTGGTAGCTAGTCAAAGCGGCGAAAGGAAGTAGAAGCCGGTAGATAATTTTAAATTTTATATACTCGTAACATAAAAGTGCATCAACTCAGAATATCGTAACACTGCTGAATAACGTCCGCTTTCGGAATCGACTTCTAGTATACAAATTGGTTGCACGTAATACAATTTGTGATACGTGAGTCGCCTTTTTGAGAATTTCGGAGCATTGCTAAGGTATACGGGGTTGCTCGGAAAATAATTAGATCAATATCCAGCTGGTATTTCTTTTAGACAACTGGCAAGTGTAACGTCTGCCCATAACAAATGTTGTGCCACCCAGAAATTTTAGTGTTAGCTCTGTGTAGCACCATACTGCACTCGTCACCTTGAGATATCATTCTGTTCTTAATTCTTATACAGGGTCATTCGTAATCTCCTATACATCCCGGCAGGCTGGGTTTAGGGACGATGTGTATATGCCCCAAAAAATATAATGAGCCTCGTAGCGTGATACCTGAAGGAGATATGTCGGCTAAAAGAATTGTCTTAAAACTCATATTTTTCCTTTGAGCTGCCATCGAAAGAACTCGCAAGTACGAGGATTACATGAAGCTTACAGTAATCTGTTAGTATGACGCCGTAGTAGGGTAACATAAATTAAATGGAAGAAAACGTATTTCGATTTGTCTGGTTCGGGGCAACGACTTTCTGAGTTACGGTCGCGTAAAGTTTCACAAAACAAATAATTTTAAAGTTTTGTATGGACATTTTTAGTATTCAATTTTGTCAATAAAGCTTCACCGTTTTGTTTATCAGATCAAAGTAGCATGGGTAGGTGCCGAGGATGTTATACCCATTAAGAATGACGTTGTATATCCAGTAATTGTTTGGTTCGGAATTTTTATTTATTACGTTGAAGAATAAATAATTTTCATATCGATCTCATTTCATACCACAGCTATTTTGCATTGTAAATTTTACTAAGAGTTTTCATTTGTTCACATTAAATAAAGAATGTTGATGAGCATATGTTCTTAAGCAACCAAGGAAAGATGACTAGCGATATTATCTACAACTTTAGCAATGATTATTGTTGTAATGCTTAATCGTTAAAGAAAAGATTAAACGTTTTATTTTATTGAAGGAAATTGACGAGACGGGCATCTATTTTACGCGATGGTAAGTGAAACTGCCCTTAAAAAGGCTGAGTTACCCGGAACATTTCTGTTTGGTACCACACAGCGCTCGTCACCCTGGCACATCTATTCTTAAGTCCATTTGTCCAGTAATTACGCAGTTATCAGTATCCTTCAAACCGAAACTTATTATTTTGTACACTACTGCTTAACGTCAGAATAACTTGCACTGCGGTGGTAGGTTTGGTAAAAAGGTAAAGTAAAGTTACAGCCTGTAAATGTTCCACTGCTGAACACAGGCCTCCTCTCATTTCTGAGACGGTTTTGGAGCCGGGAAGGATCCGCCATGCTGCTCCAATGCGGGTTGTCGGACTTCACATGTCTTCGAAATATTTATTATTTCTCAGACATGCAGGTTTCCTCACGATTTTTCCTTCACTGCCGAGTACTTGGTAAATCGACACTTAAAACTGCAATTAACAATTTTAGTGGTGCCGGCACCGGGAATCGAACCAAGGTCACTCGCATACTATGAATCCTACCACCAGAAAATATAAATTTGTACTCAATGATATATTTTATGATATCAGCACGTTTACACGGTTTTGGAATGTTACGAGATAAAGTTTAAATAATAATTTTGTAAGTTTTCTAAAGGTATCGTCATAACATACGCAAGCGTTACATGTAGTAAATAGTTTCTCGTTCTTGAATTCTACAGAGTACAAAGCAGAAATACGGATAATATTTCGAAGCAATTCTCGTTGTATTGACGTTTTGAATGCGTACAAACGGCCGATGACCCACAGAGTGAGGTAAGATTGAGGTAAAATTGTCTAGTCTCCACCGCATGCGTTTATATGTAGTCAAGCGGGTTTGGTCGATATTTCCACACATTGATAAAAGGTTTAAAGCAAGACGTAGTTTCAAGTTGTTCATTTAGCTGTTCAACGAAGTTGACTTTACGTGATCATTTGAGAGCGTTACCAGATGAACTGAAACTTAAATGTCAAAAGAAAAGTGTTTAGAAATATTTATGAAATTAAAGAAAATCTGACGGCCCGCATGGCGCAATTGCGAAGCGATTGGTTTCTGCGCTAGGGGTCGCGGTTTCGATTCCCGCACGAGATAAACATTTATGTGACCTACAGATATAGTTGTTTCCGGGTCTGGGTGTTTGTGAATAGTGAACTTACGTCTTTATGTACCCACGATACAGGACACATTGTTCTGGGTGACACAGCATTTGTTATGGGCGGAAGTTGCACTTACCAACATGTGAACGTTCATTGATATCCTGTATAGACAGCGACTGGTTTTTCAAATAATCGGGATCAGGTCGGAATATGTCGCAACAAGTACATATTCCGACCTGATACAACCAAACGAATATAGTACATAAATGGCGGTCGCGTTTCCTAGTGGTTAGAGTACCTGTCCAGGGTTTTAATCCCAGCTGGAGCAACACCTGCGCAAAAACACATTGTTGGTACTCAGGTCTGGTTGTGTAGTATAAATGTAAAATTTAAGTCTGTAAAACTTACTTTCGAAACAGCAGAAATCCTAATGTGGAGCAACGTTATAAAATAAGAAAAAAGAAATAAACAAAATGTAACAAAATATCAAACAAAAATATTTTAGGTACATGTAAATCTCACGCTGCACATGAGTGTGTTGTATTTTTTTTATTATAAGTAATAACTTATATTAAAATAAACACATAATGCAGTGACGGTGCGAGAAAGATTAGGAATTCTGTTAGAACTTTTGTCTTACACTGTGTATAAAACGACGAAAATGGCGAAGGCTCTTTTTTTACATAACTACATATAGTCATGCCTTTTCCCCATATAAGATGTAGGTCTCTGCCTACGCCTTATAAGGGAAAACCACACCCAATTCTTTAGGCCTATGTAGTGGTTCAGAAATAGATCGATTTAACCGGAGAAGAACTACGCATTCACTAAATACTATTGTAAACCAGCAACGTACTCTGCAACGTAACACTGCTACGTAGTTCTGCTACGTTAAGGTAATATTGAGGTATTCCGTCTGTTGTTCTTAAGCATGATAAACAATTAAATCCACATCATCTCGATGGTTGGCATTCCACCATTGTGCGCTTCTCAACGAATTTTATATCACTCACGACCATTTTGTGGAACCTGCTGCCGCCGGCGGCTTTTGCGAACCGATACAACTTAGCGCCCACAAAAAAATAGAGTGAAATTTAAATAGAATTCCCTATACAACTACTCTGCCGGACCCGGTGATAGGTGTCCGGCAAAATAGAATAGTACATACCTCTTTCCTACCGAGGTGTCGTAAGAGGCGCCTAAGGTATTGTACGGACAGCCTTTATTCGTGTAGAATAATACCATAATATATTAATATTACTGGTGGTAGGATTCCTATGCAGGAGTCCGTCTAGGTAGATACCACCCCAGTGCCAGTTATTCAACCGTGAAGCAGTAGTGTGCAAACATTACTGTGTTTCGGTTTGAAGGGCACTGTGATCTAGCGTAATCACTGGACATATGAGAACCTATGTTTCAGGGTGATGGGCACAGTGTAGTGTCACACAGAAATTTTCTGGGTGGTACAGCATTTGTTATGGGCAGACGTTGCACTTACCATCAGGTGAACGTTTTGCTCGTTTCATCACTTTATACAATAAAAAAAAATGTATGGTATGGTTTTGACACAGTGCAAAACAGTGTCAAAAAGTGCGTTCGATGTAAGGGCACCTTAATTATTTGTTAAGCTATAACCGTTCACAATATATACACAGGATGGGTTCGTTGTGGATCTTATGAAACGTAAGTTATATCTTTGAAAGGCTCACACTTATGTAGCCTCATAATACAAATATTAAATAACTTTATATCGTTCTTAAATTTTTCTTTATAATTTATTTGGATCGGCCACACGATCAAAATTCTTTGAAAGAGTTTCAACATCTACGGGATATTAACTTTACAAACTAACAAGCAGCCTTAACTTGCAACTTTACAGAACTGAGTTGATGGACGTCCTGGTGTCATTGTTAAGCCAGAGAACCTCCAGCTTTTAATTATCAGCTTGTATTTAAAGTAACCGCGACAAAATCTGTAAAATATATTTCTTTTATTGGAAAAAGTGACGAAACGAGCAAAACGTTCACCTGATAGTAAGTGCAACATCTGCCCATAATAAATTTTGTATCACCCCGCAACATTTCTGTGTGACACCACGTCACCCTGAGAGCAGTTCTTAAGTCTCATATGCCCAGTGATTACACTAGCTCTCAGAGCCCTTCAAACCGAAACACAGTAATGTTGGCACACTCCTGCTTCACGGCAGAATAACTGCCTTGGGCTAGTACCTACCTAGACGGATTCCTGCATAGGAATCCTACCACCAGTAAAATGATTTATAATTTAGGAAACTCTTTAATAAGGCCTGTTTTTAACTAAGAAAATAGCTTTTTGACAAATAGACTTTGTACAGTTTCAGGAATTCTAATCTAAAAACGTATGCATTGACCCATGAATGAGTCATCCTGAAATGGAGTAACTGGTCTTTTCATCCACTAGTCAATAGATTTTACACATCGTTATAAATTGCCTACTTTCATATATAGGAACGCATAGTTAAAAAAAGGTATTTCAGTTGATGTATATTTATTAACATATTACTGCCGTGCAATATTGATCTGTGTACTTACTAAGTTAAGGTTAGCTCGATTATTTTACCACGAGTTTTATTTTTAATTTGATTAAAGTGTTATATTCGCGTAAATAGAAGAAATCATATCATCAATCATGTTTTGGAGTTGCAGTACAAAAGCCAATTCATCGTAGCAAATCTCACTACTATAACAAAACTGGTGAGTTTGTATGTTTGAACGCGCTAATCTTAGGTAATACTAATACGAAAAAATAATTCTACGCCATAAAACTTTATGCTACGGTCTTACTCAGCCACATGCTGAGAACAGAATGTACTGTCAAAGAATGGCCTAACTGTGAATGCGTTATAGGTTTATTTTACGCGAGTGAAACCGCGGACACAGACTAAGCTAGACACAGCTAGTAAGTAATGAGATTTAAAAATTAACTGTATTATTATAGCTACACTAACTTAGTACCAACGACATTCATTTTAAACATAATATAGTAACTAAATCCTCATTCTATTTACAACTTACGAGTAAGTCATGTAAAAACATAATAGAAAACGAACAGGGAAAAACCAAAAAGTCCTGAGCTGACTTTACAAATTAATGACAGCAAAGTGCTAAGAAACAAACGCTTTTACTCTTTGTACAACCAGCTCAGTTCATTGCTCCTGCAAATAAGACTGCCTTAAATTAGAAAATCTTTCAGCATACTCTACTAGAGACCCTTATAGCGAATCATAAAGTAAAGAGAAAGCTTCTCTTTACTTTATGATTCGCTTCCTTTTAAATGTATTATAACGGATATACATTAAGTTTTTGTTACTGCAACAATTTTAGATTTTGATACGACAATGTTTTTCTTTAGCTATTATGATTTCCTTCTAGTCAAATTTTGACCACGGCGACAAATTCCGAACACTATCGGAATCTATCAACTGCACAAGAGATTAGTGCTGCAAGTTTACATGTAAACATAGCTCTCTCGTCTTAACCTACTCGCGCCAGGTGTCACTCTCATGCGATGAGATCGTAGGTGAAAAGATAAGAAAAAAGGATGTTGTGTCAGAGATACGGACGACAATGACTTTACAACCAGAGACGAAAACAAACCATTAATGCTCTAGCACAAATATTGTGCAAAATGAAAAATGTAGGGTATTCAATGTTTAACGTGGAGTTTAAACGTCGCCTGCCAAATCAGTTATGATAAGTTTTCTTCCTTTGTTCTATGTTAATAATCGACTTACCGCATTATGCAAAAAACTCGCGAAAGAAAGTCTGCAGCGCGCGGTGCGCGGCACTCGTGTTCGTACTACTTTGACGCCATTTCAGATTCCTTGTCCGTGAGCGATGTCTATGTCTGCATTGCTGGAGCGCACATTTTAAGAAGCTTGCCTCTCTGTACTCACTCTTCTGTACTCTCTGTTTTGTGGTTAGAACAAAAGAACGAAGATGAGTGAGTGTATCAGTATTTGCGCAATTAGATACGGTACTATAATACATATTTACATTTCGTTTTTAATCAGGAAATGCCACCGTCGATCAATCTGGATACCAAAGTGGTCAACCACGAAGAGTAGATAACCACGAAGATATTTCTATCGTCATCAAGTGACAGTAACGGTTTAAGGGTTGGTATGGCAGTATAGCTACATAAAATATTACGTCATCCCCTGCAGTCTTAAGTAGGCGTCATACAAGTCGAAGCATCGGCGTCTGTATTGCAGGGTTTCAAAAAAGGTTACTTTTTTAAATTAAAATAAATATATGTAATGTTGTTACTGTTATAGTATTGGGCTCTGTTCGGTGGTGGTTACCGATAGTCGTAATATACATTTGCATCATGGAAAACTATCTTTGTATATGTCTTCATCACCATCATCATTATTTCAATATTTCTGTAAAATAACGCCTGATTAAATATAATAGATGCATATACAGACCAGCGATGAAGGAAGAAAGCTGCGTCTAAGGCTTATGGTTCCGAAATTCGTCTCTACGAGTATAGTGTAGTTGCCAAAAGATAAGTAGTTCTTACATTGTCTTAAAATCCTGCCCGTGTGACTCGTTAAGCAGCATACCTAGCCGTGAGTCGCAAGTCCTAAGTCGGAAATCACAAAGACTCACAAAACCTGCCTATATTTAATCCATTATATGGAATTTTTGAAATTGGCAGATCGCCGTGGTTAACATCGGCCAGAAGCATTTTATAACAATTTTTTAGACTTAAAAATATTTGAATGCGGATCATAAGCGAATTAACTTTGTTCATCTTTCATTAACTGTTATTGATTTTTAAAAATCAACGCCTGATTCCTGATTATATTTATTATGAAATATAATTCTATATCTGATGATGAGTGATGATACATCCGGTATTTAAAAAAATGGCATTTTTAAATGGTTACAGTTTGCACCAGCTTATGTAAATATTGTAAGCAGTTTAAGAGTTAAAGTGAGGGAGTATATATGGTATCTTTAATAAAAACACATTTGTTAATTTGGTCACTGGCAGTAAAGTTGACTTTAGTAATTTTTAATTAATGGTTTCTTATAATTACGCGAATACTACACATTTAAATTAAAATAATTGTTACGGATTTTATCGCGTTTAATTATAACTATTTATAACCCGACGTTTCGAGCGCTTTACAGCACCCATGGTCATGGGAGGAGGAATTTTTAATTATTACATTATTTTATGTTTTTTATTAAGTCCAAATGAATTAAGCTGTACTTTGAATAATGTAGGAGGAATAGATCAAGTCAAATTTAATTATAATTGAATTATATACAGTGAATAAAAACAATTAATATTAATTATATAATTAGACTTTATTTTATTTGAAATGAAAACACTTGAACATTTTCAAACTTAACATACATACATACATGCATAAGATCACCACTGCATGCCATAAGGGATAGTCAGAGACAGGGCATTCACTGCAAAAACAGATGACTGCCACAATCCACGTTTCACCAAAACAATAATATGCATTTGGTGTGATAGGTGGTGAGCCCATCGCCATCATGCGCTGTTGTGTGCACAGTGCAGTTTAATTCCTTACTCGCCTTTTACGAGATCCATTGGATGAGATGGAGTGGCAGTATTCTTTTGACGAGCCGCCACCACACGTATTATTTATCAATGTAAAAAATATAGTTTCAGTTTATTTCTATGTGCCATCATTCAATAGTTTGCGGAAATATTCATAAAGAAACATGAACCGATCACTAGCCCTGCTGCATTACTTTGTTGAAATGAAATATTTTTGTCCAGCATTCATATTTGAAAAGTTATTATTATTTATATTTAGCCGTGTGGCGTGGGCTTAACAGAATGTACCATTTCATCTTATTCGTTGGTAGTATTATTTTATCGAGCCGCCACCAAACTTAACAACTGCTAAAGATTATGAAATATGGTTCTTCAAAATGTGTGTTAGTACATACGAAACGTGTGTTAATACATTCCAAAAATACTTTATTTACTCAATAAGCTCATACAAGAAAACGCTTTCGGTGTCGCAGTTTCAAGCCAGACGTTAATTAAAAGTTTATAACAATGGTATACTGGTCACTTCTGGTCCTTGATAAAAAGAAAAAAAATTGTTTGAAATACACACTGCGAATCATGACGTGGTAGGCTCGAGTCCGCCATTCGACTATTGTAGTGAAACGCGTACGCAATAATTAAAAACTGAAGGTACCCCGGAAAATGAATAAAAAATATATAAATAGCATTTTAGGAATAGTAACATTTTTTATTTATCTCACGTGCAACTGGGTGAACCACTAATTGCTAATTGCGGATTTTTTTTAAATGAGACAAACGAGGGCAAACGAGCAAGCGGCACAACTAAGTGTAGTAAGTGGTCACCGCAGTTCATGGGCATCCATCTCATTCTTATAATCTTCACCAAAATATATCCAGCGAAATTTAAAATGGTCATAGCGGAATTCATCCTACAATCTATGAAAAATTAAGTGCTCCTGTGTAAGCGGATGGTGTAATCAATCAGTAAATAGCTTGGTGTAATGATTACAGCACCCATTACAATTGGACTCTTTGTCCTCTAAGAAGATAATACCGTGATAACCTTATTCTATTCAAAATAGTATATAAGCTTTTGAATATGATAGAATAGTCAGTTGTAAGTTACCAGTTGTACTGTTAGCATTCAAATAAAAATAATGTTATTTTTTATTTATTTACGTATTAAAAAAAGTAAAGTTTCAGCCTGTAAATGTCCCACTGCTGAGCACAGGCCTCCTCTCATTTCTGAGAGGGTTTTTGGAGCTAGGAAGAATCCGCCACGCTGCCCCAATGCGGGTTGGCGGACTGCACATGTCTTCAAAATATTTTTTTATTTCTTAGATATGCAGGTTGCCTCACGATGTTTTCCTTCACCGCCTAGCACGTGGTAAATCAGCACTTAAAATTGCAATTAACAATTTTAGTGGTGCCGGCACCGGGAATCGAACCCAGGTCACTCGCGTACTAAAAAATTTAAAGCTAGGCTAGCTTTAAATTTTTCTTCTTTAACTAATTTCAGCCCCTGAGTTAGTGTTAATTAAAAATAATGATGTGAACTTATAAAATACGCGCATGTTATGTATAATAATTATCCTCTAGTCTTTAAAATGCCTATTTTTATTCATTTGAAACACAATATAGAAAACGTTGAATAATAGTTATTCTTTCATTACCACCAATAAAAACTTGTTTCGGAGTTGTCACAAACTGTGACCTCAATTATTAAACTTCCATTATTGTGCTTTCATAATTGAGCGTCTGCGTGATATTAATTGATAATGGGATATAATTGGAGATTTATACACAATTTCAATAACGAAGTGATAACTTTTTTTTAAATTCATTTATTGTCGAAAAGCACATAGCAAAAGTTACAAAAATTATTTAACAATAATCATCATCATCATTTCAGCCTATCATTAGTCCACTGCTGAAGATATTCCGCCACCATAGATTACTACTAAAGTTTGTAGCTCTCATTTTGATGGGAATTTTGCCATAGTTGCCACGCTTGACAGGCGGGTTGGCAACCGCAGGTTATTTATTCTGATGTTCCAGGAAGATGCTGCTGCCCATCTCCTGTTTTTAATATTCCCCCCGTCGACTTTTACGACACCCACGGGATGAGATGGGGTGGTAGATTCCTTTAAGCCGCCTTTCTTATGAGACAATAGTTCTTTTTATAAATTTCTCAGTTTCCAAACATTGCCTTTTGTAGCTGTCGCCTTATAAACAGTAAATAGTACCAGTGACTGAAGTATAAACAATAACTTAATATGTCCAACTGGTGGTATGATTACTATGCTGGAATCCCTTTAGGTAGGTACTATCACAGAGTCAGTTCCACTGTGAAGCAGTAGTGTGCAACAACACTGTATTTCGGCACTAATAGCTAGTGTTACTGGGCACATACGCACTGGTATCTAGGTTTGCGCAGTGTGGTGCCACACAGAAATGTTCTGAATAAAACAGCATTTGTTATAAGACGTTGTACTTACTATCGAGTGATGGTTATGATGTTAGTCTCGACACTTTCTTCAGTATAAAAATACACGTAAAATGAAAGAAGTTTGATGTATTTAATAAAAAAAAAACCGACGCTGCATTACCAAACATACTTTTATAATTATCTCATCATCAGAACTTGACCAAAATTATATGAAACAAATTATATCAATAAATATTATGATATCCCGTTTCTACAAAAACTTAATTATTCAAATCGATTCACGAACAAAGAATTTATGCTCAAATAACATACATAAAAAAATGTACAGACCGCTTTTGTTATATAAATTATGTATTCATTGGTAGACTAACTGGATCACTAACAACTATTAAAACAATACTCCAAAAACACGCCCCAGTTCACTTGGATTTTCTTTCTCAGCTGAAGACGTTATGTCTCTATACGGTATGTCTTCCCACACTATGACATTTTTATGGACTGTTTTTCTAAGTTCATTTGTCGTTGTTCACCTGCAAACCAAATCGATATTCATTTTAATCACTGAAGTACTTTATCTAATTAAAAAAGTTTTATTTAATTTTAACACCACGACGGCTGCAAGTTAATAATAAATAAAATGCCGTTGAAGTTGCGTCTAGAACTGCAAGTTTTTGAATTCAAATGTATTTCTCACTTAAACCATTCCTACTCGAAAACTGATTAAAAATTGGTTAAAAAAACGAAGCCCCGCAGTAGGATTTCTCCTGTATCATGAGTGCGATATACAGACACAGATTTCACATGAACAACACAACCAGACCCGAAAAACAAACAATTTGTGTTATGCACAAATGTTGGCTCCGGCTGGGATTCGAACGCAGAACCGTAGAAGTCAGGTACGCTGAGCACTAGGCCACGCAGTCGTCACTATGCTTTTGAAAAGTTTTTTTTAATAATATTTGACGTCATACCACCCACAGCTTGGTACGATTGTTGTATTTATATTGGATTTATTTGTCTCAGTATACGAGTAGTATAAAAGTGAGGATGCGGCGATGGATTCTTAACAGAGTTCCCGTAGGTCGTAATAGTCGCCTTAGGGGAATAATAAAAAAAAATATTTATATTTATTATTTCATAATATAAGACCGCCGATTGCTATACCATTTGGTTGAATGTTGTTTTTTAAATATTATTATTCTTGTACATTGGTGTGTTATAAAGAGTAAATAATAATAATAATAATAAACTTAAATTATTAATAAGTATCGTAATAAAGATGACATTTTGATGATTTGTTTGTATATATATACATACACACACATATATATATATATATATATATATATATATATATATATGTGTATATATATTCATCAGAACTTTGAAGGAACCGCCTTTTAATAAAATCAACACATTACACGAATAAAGAGAAAACCAAGTGAGCCTCAGGCAAGAAACAATATTAAACTCCGTTATCGTTTGTTCTGTTTTATGCTACTAATGAAATTAATATTTTCCGCTAACTGCCGCTTAATGCGTTTGATTATGTTCTCTCATTATTATATTTAACCCAAGTTATAAAATGAACTGCAACTGACAACGTATTTCTAACTGCTTATGAAGTCCATAGATGAGAAAGAAAGAAGCATTTATTTGATAGACACATTAATAAATAAAGAAATTTCAAATTTTAAAACGCAATGTGGCACAAAACTTATGAATGTGTATCAATTACCAAATAGATTAACAGAATTTAATCCTTATAATTACACTGAGGTACTGCCGAACTCTATACAGCAATTTTAAACGATAAAAGCAACTGCGCTCCCGCAAATACATGACTCTCAAACCGCAAATTTCATTGTCAATTTAACTATTGTGTCAAATAATGATATCTTTTGGATAGGTATTTGGACTCTAAAATAAAAAAAATGTGGTTTTAAAACCAGATAAATCAGCAGCACATAAGTAGTGCTTGCATTATTTTATGCAATCAACGATATCTACGGCATAAATGATAAATGAAATGGGTCCCAGTATAGATACCTGTGGAATACCGCGAGACACTATACATGAATCGCACACAAGTGTTTTCCCATCATGTTTTGTTATAACGATATTTGGTGATCTACCTGATAAAGAACAATGAAACAATGAGTTGTGAGAGCATTGAACCCTTAAAAAGATATTTTAGACGGAAGGATAGTGTACTTCTCGGAGAAAAGATTCGAGCTTTTGACTCCATTGAAGAGGGCGTATAGTCAACATTCCTATATCAATCTGGGTGTTGGTATATTAGTATATTATAGGTATACTATCTGTGACTGCTGTTACAACAGGGTTCATAAGGTAGTCAGGGTTTGGTAAAGACCACTACAGTGGTCACTACACTGGTCTTTACGAAACCCTAATTGCGCTGAGGGTAAAATTTTTCGAAGCTCAAATTGGTTGCCTTCGTCGTATCATCTCATTTTGAGAGCTCTCCCCTGGTTGTCTCAACCAGTATCGGTATTCTTGGCGTCGACATATCGAGTGACGTTCAGTTTCGCGGTCACCTGGAAGGGAAGGCCAAATTGGCTTCCAAAAAGCTTGGCGTTATCAGTAGAGCGTGATAGTACTTCATGCCGGCCCAACGCTTGCAATTTTATAAGGCGCAGGTTCGGCCGCACATGGAGTACTGGTCTCATCTCTGGGCGGGGGCGCCCCAGTGTCAGCTACTTCCATTTGACCGCATTCAACGAAGAGCGGCTCGAATCGTCGACGATCATGTTCTATCTGATCGGCTTGATCCACTGGCTTTGCGAAGAGATGTTGCATCCATTTGCATTTGCATTTGCATTTTATAAGATCTACCATGGGGAGTGTTCCGAAGAATTGTTCGGATTAATTCCAGCCGCTGATTTTCACCATCGCACATTGCGGCACAGCGCAAAATTCCATCGTCACCACCTTGATGCTTGGCATTCCAGCACCGTTCGTTTTTCGCGCAATTTTCTGCCCCGCACAAGCACTTTATGGAATCTGCTGCCGCCAGCGGTTTTTCCGGACCGATACGACTTAGGGACCTTCAAGAAAAGAGCCTATTCCTTTCTCAAAGGCCGGCAACGCATCTGCTATTCCTCTGGTATTGTAGATGTTCATTGGCGGCGGTGACCACTTACCATCAGGTGAGCCACATGCTGGTTTGCCCACTCTTACATAAAAAAAGTTATATAATTGCCCACAAACAACTTTTTCTATTACTGTATAAAGACAGGGCAAGCTGCTAATGGGGCGTAGGACATTTAAAGAGGTGGGAAGTTTTTTTAGGCATAGGCTTATTCACAGCTCATAACAAGTGTTATCTAATCTACATCCTGCGTGCGTTGGATATGAAACTTTGCTTTGCTTTAAGATAATCTTAGCTACGTGGTTTTCATTTGTAGCAGTTAGCTTAAAAATAACTGGCTGATGTCTCCTAAATTCAAAGAAATTTAGATTTGACAGATGTACATTAATCTTACTAGAAAGGTCCAGAAAGTGCTTCCGCTATTAAATTAGTTGTAATATTAGATTTTATGTTTTTCCATAGAATTTTAGACATATTAAGCTTTTTATTTACACTGGTTTTTTTTTTGAAAATATTTTATTTATCTAATTTAGTATTTTTATATCGCGTGTGATAAAAATTACAATGTCTCATCATAATCTTAACTGTATCAGTAAATCATAGATCCTTTGGATTTTTATATGTAATCGTTGAACCGAATTTTGACCGTCCATCTCGCACTAATAATCGCAGCTGATACGAGACGATCTGAGTAAATAAACTGGATAATGACGAATAAAGTTGGTTCAGGTGCTTAGTGTATCAGAGTGTATATATGGCTCGCTTCCGCAGCTTCGGCTAACGATTTGTTACGGCGAACGGGGGCTAGTCTCCCTCCGAGCCTCCGGCTTTACAAAATCACTAGGGGTAGGAGAGTACTACGTGGAGTTAGGATTAACCAATTTGGTTCTGGTGAAGTTTTCCTTTTTCAGAAATATAGTTTAACAAATCTATTTCGTCATAATCAAACTGAAAAATGTATTTAACTAAACAGTTAGATACATCATAATCCTAAACCAGTCCAGGTTTTTCATTAAAATTCTGGATCTGCTCAGGATTATGTCGAAAACAGTAAAACCGTTTTCGAATGTAAATTGCGATTTTGCAATTACCTTCTGAGATTAGCGCGCTAAAATATAAAAAACCTCCAGCTTTATTATAGATAAGGTTAATTATAAGGTAAAAACGTAACAAAGAGTACTATGAATTTTCTAAACCACCTATTAAGATATTAAATGAAATATTTAAACGGTAATTAAACCTAAAATAATAATGACCAAGATGCAAATTCAAGCAGCGAATTACCTTCATCAGTATAGCCCTTTATTTCTACAGTTTTTTCGATTTTACGCAGGAACCCTAAATATTTGCGAAATAAACAGTAGCTAGCTTAGATTACTCTCTAAAAGTATTATTAAATAAAATCTCCGCCTCAATCGCCAAAACTGATACAGTCCTTAGCAAAATATAGCGACGACTTTGTAAGTGTTAAACTAGGTAATAAAAATCTAACTCGAGTACCCACTGTACTGTAACTCAGTCACTGCAAGTAATTTATATGTTTAACTAAAGATCCCGGCGAGTTCCAGGTTAACGGAGACAAATGGACGTCGAAGGGAAACTAAGCGCCTTCACATTAAATTGCTCTGAAAATTAATAGTGTTTACTGTGTAAAATGCAGTATAGTCGACGTTGTACAAGCACGATTATTTAATAACAAATCGCAGGGGCCGGGCGTTCCATTTAAATTAAAGCTTTACTTTGCTTTTGTACGCGAGTTACCCGAGTTCAAACTCCGGTGCTGGCACCTCTAAAATGGTTCTGCAATGCTGATTTACCACGTGCTCAGAGGTAAAGGAAAAAAATCTTGAGGAAATCCGCATGTCTGCACTCCCATTCTACAAAGTTTAAGGCGAGCATCCGGCCCTGAGCCACCGCGGCTCTGCCCAGATTTTTTATTTGTTTTTTATGCTTTTAAATTTAATCATTTTATCTTGCGTTCTGTGTGTGTTTTTCGTATCCTGTATTTTCGCGCCCTTGCCCGCACTCTAGCTCGCGCCTTTGCCGACGCCCTTGACCGCCCCCGAGACGGCGCCCGCGCCCTCACAAATACAACTCTTCCTGTTAGTATGAAATCGCGCCAATACTAATTTCCAGTGAACGAGCGGGCGCCATGTGGTGGCGACCTCAGATAATCTACCACCCCATCTCATCCTGTGGGTGTTATAAAAGTCGACAGAGGGAAAATGAAAATCAGCAGATGAGCAGCACCGTCTTCCTGGAACATCTGAATAAATAAACTGCGGTTACCAACTCGCCTGCCAATCGTGGCAACTATGGCAAAATCCTCCCCAAAAAAGGAGCTATAAACTTTTGTGGCAACCTATTGGGGAGGCCTATGTTCAGCAGTGGACTAGTGATAGGCTGATGTGAATGTAGTACGTAACGGTATTTCTTAGATAAAATGAGCTACAAACTTTTGTGCCAATCAAAAGCAAAGCGGCGAAGGCCTATGTTCAGCAGTGGACTAGTTTTAGACTGAAATGATTATGCGGTAAGAGTTACAGTATCTAATCTTTCTAATCGGGAGAAATTCCCACAACACTACGTTGAAATGATGCATCGCAAAAATCTACGACAACGCACAACGCATCGTAGAAATTTCCGAATCGCAGCGGGAACGTAGAAATCTACCATTCAGTCGGTGGCCAAACATCTCAAACAGTCTAGGTGCATTGTAACTGCAAGATGGATTACGGTATCGACTATTTGATGTACATCTTTTGTATATGAGGCGATATCAGAGTCAATAAATAGTTCCTTCAAAACTTATTACATTTATTTGTTTTAAATGTCTCATATTTCCTTTTCAAATGATTTCCAAAGTTTTTGTTTTTTTAAAATTCATTATGGATAGAAATGGATGCACCTTGTTCTTTCTGTTATGATATTTTTTATTGATGCTACGCTAGCAGAAGTAGAACAAGTGTAGTGCGATCCATGTCTCACTAGAATTTGAAGTGATGGTTAACATCCTGTCGTTCGATGACAGATGCGAACAAATGTTTACGTTGCGTTCATTGTGGTGCGACGTCGTGTATGCGATGTCGTCGCACCGCAGTGTTTTGTAAGCCTTAAGACCGGTACTTACTGTACCGGCCTTTAGTAGACGGTTTTGATACCTAATCCTCGTCAGATTATTGAATTACAATTTCAGCTAAATAAGGCGCAATTTCGTTTATTTTGGTTTATGTTTTTTTAATTTTGTTTCTTTTATTTCCGGAAAATTTAACTCCGCTCCAAATTAATGTGTTTTAACAGCGGTAACGTAATTTCAAATAAACTCCCGCGTTCTGGCCTTTCACAAACATTCCAATATTTTAGTGTATTTTACATACATACATACAGTCACGCCTCTTTCCCATTGAGGTAGGCAGAGGCCACGTCTTTACACTTGCTACGATCCTGACACACATCTATTTACATCTAGTGTATTTGACTTATACATAAAACACTTTATGTGACTTTGGTTTTATATTCTTGACTTGCTTGTCAAGAATATAAAACCAAAGTCATTGAAAGTAAAACATGAAGGGTTCTTCTTTTTATATTACATAAAAAAATATACTTTGTTCGCTTGAAACTCATGTAGTTTTACTCAAATTAGTTCCCGCAACTTACAGCGTGAAATTTAACGTGTGGTGAGTATTACCAATAATACTCAGAAAACAACATCGGAGTCGAAACCGCATCCTCTGCGCGCGCTCTGTGAAGCGAACGTCCTAGCGGCCGGTATCATCATCATTATTTCAGCCTATCACTAGTCCACTGCTGAACAAAAGTTAGCAGCTCTAATTTAGGGGTTTTTTTGTATATTAATCACCAATAACAACAAAACACCTGCGCGAGCGTGGTTCCCTGCGCCAGTTTGCAACAACATCCGACTCGAAGCGTACGTCGTTTTTTCTCTTGCCGGTGTAATATTCGACCGCTTCTTATTTATTTTAATTTTAGTTTTGCTTTGTTAGTTGTAAATTTCTTATTTGTGTTCTATCTCTTCTCTAAATTATTCTTAATGCTTAAGCTTTGCCTTTGTTGAAATGTTGACCTTTTTACTCACTATTTAATCAGTGTTGTGTCTCATTATAATAAACAATAAACCTTAAGATTTATGTGGTAAAGTTAATTTATTGACTACACCTATTCACCCATAAATGTTTATATGAATCATAACTACGTCGACTTACAATATGTGTGTATATACTGAAGCCATATAAAGTGATGGAAATGAAACCGACGGGTAATCGATAGGTAGGCAACTCTATGTCGGCGCTCGAAGCTCGAAATTTTTCCCCAAAGAGTTGAAACATTACCAGTGTACAAATTAAATAGTACTTAGTATTTTCTAGATGCAAAATACAAAGGCTCATAAATATAGATGATAATTGTTTCAGAGTCAGTTTTTTTTTAAATGGTGCCCCAGTAGAATTTCTCCTGTATCGTGGGAGCGTTTTACAGACACATATTTTACATGCACAACACAAGCAGACCCGAAAACCAATTCCACACCAAGCAAAATTCGCCGGTCAGTACCCTAAACTCTTTAAGATGTTTCTTGATCTGTTAAGGTTAAAAGATTAAGAGAAATGAAATTAAATTCAAACGTTAAACAAAACTTTAATGTCAGCAAACTGTTTTACTTTTTGAATTAGTTCTCCTTGCATGCTTTTTCTGGAAGGGACATTTCTGTTGAAAGTTTTAAAATTTGGAATGCGTCTAGGTAGGTACCACCCCAGGGCCTGTTAATCTGCCGTGAAGCAGTAGTGTGCAAGCATTACTGTGTTTCGGTTTGAAGGGTACTGTGAGCTAGCGTAATCACTGGGCCTTTGAGAATTGGGAACTGATCTCTCAGGGTGACGGGCACATTGTGGTGTCACCAAGAAAATATTTCTTTATTAGTGACACAGCAACTGTTATGGGCAGACGTTACACTTACCATCAGGTTAACATTTTGCTCGTTTCATCACATTATCCAATAAAAAAAGTATTAGGCCCTTCACGTCGCCAATTTCGTATGGTATTGTATGGGAGGAATATGAATTCATTTTTTGGAAATTATATTTAATTAATCAAAATACGTACCATTGTGCATTTGTTATGGGCAGACGTTGCACTTACCATCAGTTGAACGTTTTGCTCGCTTTGTCACTTTCTACAATAGAAAAATAAAAAAATAATGTAACGAAATGAATATGTCTACAGTTACTCATATTCATTCATTCAAACTTTCTTAATTCTAAAATTTTGACACTTTCGTTATGAAACCAAATTTAATAGAGGATTACAATGAAAATTTGTCTTATATTCCTAAACACGAAAATGGGATCTGGAAAGCCATTACGGTATATAGAGATGCCATTTTTCCAAAGGATTTAAACGATGAAAACGACCCCACACTAGAATTACTCTTATATCGAGGGTGTATTTTACGGTCATATATTTCATCTGCCCAATACAAACAGACCCGAAAACTAGAAATTTATCTTTTTGCACAGATGTCGGCACTGGCTGGGATTCGAACCCAGGACCGCGACGTCGATGTCAGGTAGTATGTGTCAGGTACGCCACGAAGCCACGCGTTTGTCTTCATAGAAATCTACATTGTACAATTCCTAATTTACAGAGACAACATACAGACATTACAAATTGTTATGTGCCGTTTGGTGGCCGCTTAAGAAAATCAACCGCCCCATCTCGTCCCGTGGGTGTCGTAAAAGTCGTCATCATCATCATCGTTCCATCGTTTCACAAGTCCACTGCTGAATATAGGCCTCCTCCATAGATAGCAACAAAAGTGTGTAGCTCTTGTTTTAGAGGGATTTTGCCATAGTTGCCATGCTTGGGGTTGGCAACCGCAGTTTAGGCCGATTTGGTCGCTACGACACGTAAAAGTTGACAATGGGGAAATTAACACCCAGAGGTGGACTGCAGCATCTTCCTGAAAAATAAATAAACTGCGTTTGACAACCCGCCTGCCAAAGGGAAGCAACTACGGCAGAATCCCCCCAAAATGAGAGTTACAAATTTTTGGGGCAATATATGGGGTAGGCCTGTGTTCAGCAGTGGACTATGATAGACCGAAATTATGATGATGCCTACGTTAGCATTGTATATGTAGTGTTACTAGTGTATCGAGGATAATTAATAAAAAAAGGTTGCCCCCAGGCGTTGGAGCTGAAAATTAGTACCATGTGATAATTGTTGTTAATATAAGACAATGGTGACAAAATAATCAGTATATGAATGTCGTTTTGGCGATTGATATTGCCAAAGAAAAGGGTAGCAAACCACCAGATCGGGTGGTCCTCCCCTAGTAATATTTAGATGTTGTATATACTCGTATATAGTTTGCATCTCAGAACCGCGTATATTTTTTTTTATTGAATGAAGTGATGAAACGAGCAAAACGTTCACCTGATGGTAAGTGCAACGTCTGCCCTTAACAAATGCTGTGCCACCCAGAAAATTTCTGTGTGACACTACACTGTGCCCAACACCCTGAGACATAAGTTCTTAAGTCTCATATGCCCAGTGATTACGCTAGCTCACAGTGCCCTTCAAACCGGAAAACAGTTATGTTTGCACACTACTGCTTTACGGTAGAATAACTGGCACTGGGGTGATACCTACCTAGACGGATTCCTGCATAGGCAGAAAATATCTCATGCATTATGGAATGTATGACATATTTTTAAGCTTCTCATGTGGCAAAATAGATGTCGCTACAACGTTAATAAATTTTCAGTCACATTAACAAAATATGATTATCCATTAAAAGTATCGATATGGACCGAGAAATTCTTGCGAATGACGTTAATAAATTATCAGTCAATGACATTAACAAAATACGATTATACTTAAAAAATATCGATACGGAACGAGAAATTCTTGTGTAGTTGAACGCAACCAGACTCTATTACGAAACCCTTCAGGAAAGAAAAAGTATCTGTTTTCTATCTATGCGTAAAATTGAAATACAGTTGAACGGGTCGAGTGAACACGATTAAACGCCACGGCGTGAAATCCTAATTTTCCCTTAGGAATACATTGATGATACTCGTATGTAAATACAGTACAGTAATATAATACAATACAATAATACATACAGTAAATGTTTTTTGAAATTACTATCAAACAAAAACTTTTCCCTTTAACTATACATGCAAGGGATAACTATTGCGACGTTTTTTTTTATTGCACAAAGTGATGAAACGAGCAAAACGTTCACCTGTTGGTAAGTGCAACGTCTGCCCATAACAAATGCTGTGTCACCCAGAAAAATTCTGTGTGACATCACACTGTGCCCATCACCCTGAGACATAGGTTCTAAAGTCTCATATGCCCAGTGATTACGTTAGCTCACAGTGCCCTTCAAACCGAAACAAAGTAATGTTTGCACACTACTGCTTCACGGTAGAATAACTGGCCCTGGGGTGGTACCTACCTAGACGGACTCCTGCATAGGAATCCTACCATTAAGATGTAACCTTTTAATCGCAGTAGGTTAGGCGCAAACGCGATAGAAGATTTATACTCGTATCGTGCGAAAGTGTTGCTAAGTTGACTTGACAACAAGGGCTTATCTTGTATATAATTATCTTTTTTAATGGAAGACATTTACTAGACGAGCACATTGTTTACCTGATGGTAAGTGAAACGTCCGCCTATAACATATGGCATATTATGGTGGATCACCATGAACAATCAGTTCTTAAGTCCCATATGTCCAGTACATTACACTAGGCAACAGTGCCATTCAGACAGAAACAGAGTAATGTTTGCACACTGCTTGACGGCAGAATAACTGGCCCTACGATGGTACCTACCTAATTTTAAAATAGTGATAGTGATTGTGTGTGAACAAGATTCGAATACTGGTACCGCGTGGCCTAGCGGTCAGAGTACTTGACTTCTACGCCGCGGATCCTGGGTTCGAATCCCAACCGGAGTCAACATTTGTGCTAAAACAGAAATTGTTGGTTTTCGGGTCTGGTTGTGTTGTGATTGCCCCCGTGTTTCTGACACTGCATCCTAGCCTACCTCCGATCTTATCGCATCAGCGTTACATCGGGCGCGGGTAGGTTGGGACGAGTGAGTTCCTCTGTGTTTGAGCGTACACTTGTGGCACTATAATATCTCCTGCGCAGTTGATGGCTCTCGACGGTATTCGGAAGTTGTTGTCGCCGTGGTCGAAATCGGCTAGGAGAACATCATCTACGACTCAGCACGAAAGTATACCTGCCGCTAAAACACTCTGTCGCTCAACGACAGGGCTTATATTAGTATAGAGAATTCTTCGCGGGTCCCGAGTTCGAATACTAGCCGGAGTAAATTATCGACGCTTATAACACTTTTTACGTATAGAAAAATTATATTATTTTGAAATTGTTGAAAATATATAAACAGTACATATATATAATCACAAACATTTGTTTGTTTAGAAATTTCAATATAAGCTTTAAGAAACGTTTCATAGGTCCTATTAATATTTTTTTTTAATTAAAACAATATACATTCAATAATTAAGATGGTGACATGAACGCAAATGCAAAAACAAAAAAAATCAACTAAAATGTATTCGCGATGTAGGTTGTTACAATGTAGGTATTTTCCTACGGAGTTTTCTAAAAACAAATATAGTGTAGATAAATTTTACAAAACAAAAAAACATATACAAAACGAGCAACCTCTAAGTGGAATAAAATGTATCGTATATCAAAACTTACTTATAACAACGCTGTGGCTCCAGCCTACGGAGGTTTATAAAACACTTTTTGTGTAGTGTGGTACACAAATACAAAGTGATGAATATGAAAAAATAATTTTTCTTTATTTAAAATTCTATAAAGTTATTTTTATTTCTGAAATACTTATATTTGATCGCGGTGAGAGTAAATTTCGAAGAACATGCAATGTTACTTTTATACATTCATTATTTTATTAAATGGTGCTAGGAAATTGTCTAGGAGGCACCACCGTTTTAAGTGCGCTGAGAGCTAGCGTAATCATTGGGCATATGAGACTTAACAACTGGTGTCTCAGTGTGACGGCTGCGGCGTGGAGACACAGAGAAATGATCTAGTTGATACAGCAACTGTTATGGACAAACGTTGCACTTACCAGCAGGTGAATGTTTTGCTCATTTCCAAAAAAAAAGCAAAAAAAATTGCTTATGAAAGGAACAGCTATTTTAAAGTGAGTAATGCATTTGTTTACTCCCGTTCATTTATTATTTTAATAAGATTGTGTTTCATGTGTACTGGAGTCTTCCACTTCCCTTTTTTCAATAGGAAGGTGTGGTAGACTTGAAAAAAGACAATACCAGGGTAATTGGTTGGCGACATACAGATAAATAAACATATTAAATACCTTCACCTGCTTATTATTAGTCCACCGCAAATTTAACGCCAGATCGAGACGGTTTGCTTTAATTGCTACTCTTGGCAGGGGGATGAGGATCGCAGCACGAAACGCCTTACACCACAGACGCAGTGTGTGTTTTCTGTGAGAAGCCGTGACATCTATTCATTTTCCTTAGTCAACTCTTATAATATCTACGAGAGATAAAGGCAGATTTTCCAATCCGCTTCCAAAGTTCCTAAAATTAGAAGTAATCTACATTTTTCAAGCAATGGAAGGAGTAAAAATGATTGTATCGTTAAAAGAATCAGGCGTTACTATGCGTAAATCTATTAAAATAAATGAAACAGAAGTTAGTTTTCTATATCCGCCACCGGAACCACCTCCAGGAACCGCAACCAGAGCCTTCACCACTACAATACTACAACTAAGTAATATATACCACTGAAGTCGAGACCATGACACGTGTTTTACGTCAAAACGAGGCATTTTCAAGTGTTACAGACTCTACGATAGACTGTCTACTCGGCGGCTTGCTTGTAGTTTGCTTGTGCACGCTACTCCCGGCCGGCGGTGCTCTTCAAAAACTAGGTAATATACACCATTTTATATTTCACATCCAGATCTTACCAAATTAACTTTCTTTTATTCATTATAATTGTATTTTTCTACAAACTTTAAATAAAATAAGTAAAATAAGTTTATACTTAATGTTAGGCCTGGAATGATTTAGTATTCAAGTCTGCTTTAGAAACACCTTCAGTAAAATTAACCGGCAACTTTTTTGTATAAAAGTTACGGAATAGAGATAAAAGTTAGGCAGTCCCTTTATAAGTAAAAAAAAAAGAAAATTATTGAGCCTTACAGCAAAACTACTTACCGAATTGGTTCTATTTAGAATATTACGAGACTTGGACCACACACAAAGTACCCCTTATATGAAGCGTAACAGACCGTGTGTTCGAAGCTTTTACTGAAGTACTTATGCAGATACGCCGCAATTTTCCGCAAATTTGATGTTTCTACTTGACCGAGTGAGGTGGAGAGGCGTTAGCTTTTTCGAATGAAATGCTGCTTATAAGAAATGAAATGTAATGAAAATCCTTTATTTCTTATAGTTAATAGAATCAGGCGTTCCTTTTGGAAATTCATTATAATAAAAGAAGGTAAGTTAATTTGCTAAGATCCACATGCATAATATAAAAATGGTGTATATTACCTAGTTTTTTGAAGAGCACCGCCCGTCCTCCCTCAGTAGCGTGCACAAGCAAACTAACACCGCCACCAGGAACCGCCACCAGATACCCTCCACCAACCACTACAATACTACCACTAAATAATATACACCACTGAAGTCGAGAACACGAAACGTGTTTCGCCCCAAAACGAGGCATTATCAATTGTCATAGACTCTACGACAGACAGCCGCCAGTGTGTGTTGTATATTTGCCTATAGATATATATTTTTTTTTTTTTGACTGATGGTCACTGTTAGCCCGAAGGCTTTTACAGCTTCGCCGGATTGAAAGGTGGCATAGCGCTGAGGGCGCTTAGCCGAAACCTTTATTTATGGATGACTGGCGCAAGGGCCCCCAAGAGGGGACCTCGGCTTGGACCGTCATCCTGTTCGCGTGAGTAACCAACTCGAGGGTGCCCAAGGGGGCCAGCCTCGGCTCGGTCAGTTACTGCAATCGGGAGGGCAATATTACTACTACTATTATTACTATTATCATGACTATTATTAGATAAGTTTACCACCAATTCGGAATGCGTTTCCGCTGGAGAAGAAATGGCGCAAGAAACTCCAGCGACGCTTCTGTTTATGATACTACTGCTAGGGGAGAACCGACCTCTGATGCGGCGGTATCGCGAATAACTTTGTCTGATACGCCCACGCCTACGGCGGGGGCGGTACGATTGTGATGTTGTGTGTTTGCGTAGTGATGAGTAGAGCGCTTGGACCCTAGTGGTCGCGTCGTCAGGGTCCTCGAGGACGTGCCTCGGTCTCCTTTTTCCGCGGGTCGAGTTTTGGTGTATCGCGAGGGGGTTGTATGTGGCGGCACTTACAACCAGTGGGTTGGGGTGCGTGGCAGCAGAGTCGAAGTATCGGCGAGAGGCCAACTTTAGATATTGGGCTATGGTAAAAAGCTCTAAATCGATATGAAGGTTAGCATTACGCACGAACCACGGTGCTCCCGTGGCTTTACGCATGAATCGATTTTGTATTACCTAAAGTCGGTGAATTTGACGCGGGGAGGCATGCGCAAATACGGGGCTTGCGTATGTCATAATTGGCCGAATACAGGCTTTGTAAAGTGTAATTTTATTACGTAGGGACATTTTGCTATTTTTATTTAGTAACGGATGTAATCGGCCGAGGACGAACGCCGCTCGGTTCCTTACTCGGTTAATATGTGGACCGAAGCTGAGTCTCGAGTCTAACAGGACGCCTAAGTATTGGACTGTCTTTTCCCAGGGGATTGGACGATCGAATAACTCTATGGTGGGGAGGCGCGACGTTAAGCGCCGCGAGAAGTACATGGCTGCACTTTTGATGGGGTTGACCTCGATCCTCCATTTCCGAAACCAGTTCCCGAGGGTTTGGGCTGCGGATTGGAGGCGTTTAGAGATAGTGTCTGGATTACGCCCAGACACATAGAGGCAGGTATCGTCTGCGAAGAGGGCGAGTTCGACGCCGCTGGTGTGCGGTATGTCGTTCGTGAAAAGGGTGTAGAGGACGGGACCTAGGACTGAGCCTTGTGGTACGCCGGCTAGGATGGGATGTGGTTCGGATCGCACCCCCTCGACGCGGTAGCGGAAGATTCGACTGCGTAAGAAATCTCGATCTCGTACGAGGCGATCTGGCACACCGAGTCCGTATAACTTGTATACGAGCCCGTTGTGCCAGACCTTGTCGAACGCTTTCGCCACGTCGAAGAAGAGCGCTCCAGTATGAAGCCCGCGTATGAAGCGGGATTGAATGTGCTCCGTTATGCGGTGCACCTGCTGGGTACATGAGTCTTTGGCTCGGAATCCAAACTGCTCGTGGATGGGGATCCCTCGAGACTGCATGAAGTCTCTTAAGCGGGCGAGAAGTAGGCGTTCGTATATCTTGCCTAGAGCCTTGAGGAGGCTTATAGGCCGATATGCGGTGGGATCGGACGGGGAAAAAACCAAAGCACGTCCCATGTTAATATTGTAGACAAGATTCATATAATAAATATTGTAGTATATTGCAAGCTCGACAACACCGGCCTCAAGAATAAATGTAATAAAGTGTAAGTAATAATGATAATATCATATTAATAGTAGCAGTGTAGTTAACACTTTATAAAGTTATTGGTACTTTACTGGTAATCGCATTTCAATGCGGTGTTCCGTCTACGTAGATACCACCGCAGGGCCAGATATTCTGACGTGAAGTAAAGTTTCAGCCTATAAATGTCCCACTACTGAGCACAGGCCTCCTCTAATTTCTGAGAGGGTTTTGGAGCTAGGAAGAATCCGCCACGCTGCTCCAATGCGGGTTGGCGGACTTCACATGTCTTCGAAATGTTTTTTATTCCTCAGACATGCAGGTTTCCTCACGATGTTTTCCTTCACCGCCGAGCACGTGGTAAATCAGCACTTAAAATTGCAATTAACAATTTTAGTGGTGCCGGCACCGGGAATCGAACCCAGGTCACTCGCGTACTATGAAATTTAAAGCGAGCACCTAGCCCCTGAGCTACCACGGCTCTTCGTTACTGCATAAGTTCAAGACACAGTAAGCTCATTTTGCGAAGTTCGGACCAAAAATAGTAATTAAAAGCTAAAGGTCGGGGTACCGTACCTTTTAATGACTATTTTTGGTTAACTTAACTTTGACATCGGGACGTCAAATATCTCGAGACCATGAGTGAGAGTATAATATTCGCATAAATATCATCAAATCCCCCAGATTTATATCGTGTAGTTTTGGATTTCACATATTCATGTCCTGTTTTTTTTATCCCACAGATTTCCTGACTATTATTTTCGTCACTGTTATTTGTTCGTGACTTAGAGGTACAATTAACTAACTAATTAAATCGAGTAGCGTATGGTAGCGACTTAAGAGAATATACCACCCCGTCTCATCCAGTGGGTGTCGTAAAAGTCGACAGAGGGAAAATTAAAACCAGAAAATGGGCAGCAGCATCTTCCAGTACCATCAGAATAAATAAACTGCTGTTGCCAACCCGCCTGCCAAGCGTGGCAACTATGGTAAAGCTCCCCCAAAATGAGAGCTACAAATTTTTGTAGCAATCTACGGGGGAGGCCTATGTTCAGCAATCGACTAGTAATAGGCTGAATTGAAAATAAAATGATTATCGACGGCGATCCATGCCCCGCTGCGTCGCGACGCCGAGCGCCGAGTCATCGTAAGCATGGTTGTCTTCTTACTCGCGGGCGTTCTGCTCGCTTTTAATTTTTTTATTGTGTAGTACGCTGTTTACCTCTGCAATTCCTTACTCGCAGTCCCTGTGCTCGCGAGTCTCTTTCGACAAAGCTGTCAAAGCTGCCGTATTAACAGGCTAAATAAACCTAAGCAGTAGGTTTACTTAGGCGGATCTGCTTAGGTTTACAGATTACTGTAGTCAGAATAGATTAGATCTAAACGTGTCCAAATGCCTTGTTACGTCTTAATCGCGTAATTCTGTAGTTTTAAAATATAGTTATTTATTAAAGAAAGAGGAGGTATTAAGGGAGGAGATAACTAGAGACTTGGGCGTCATTCACGACAGCAAACTTCTTTTTGATAACCACATTGAGACAATGCTCAAAAGCCTATAAGGCGTTAGGCTTTGTTCTACGATCGGCGGCAACTTTTAAAGATATGAAGACATTGAAAATTCTATACTGCATCTTTATGCGAAACCATGTGGAGTATGCATCCCAAGTATGGAATCCTCAGTACTCCATATACTCGTATATATCAAGATTAGAAAAGATGCAAAAGAAATTTATCTGTTTTCTGAGGCATAAATTCAAACTACCTAACGAGGACCTCAACTCTGTATGTTCTCGTTTCACTTTCTGCCACTGCATCTGCGCAGAGATATATCTGACGCAATATTCATATCGAAATTAGTACAAGGTACTGTTGACTGTCCTCAGCTGTTCTCCAAACTCATGGTTAAAATACCCCAAAGATACCCTCGCCCACAAGGCGATCCTATCGATTCCGTGGTCGCGCACACGGTAGCACTTTACTCAACGAACACTATGATAATCGTTAGGTGGGTCTATTTCTTAATAGCAGCACGGATATTCGATTTTTTTCCATCTAAATTTTGTAAACAATAGCGAATAATGTATATAACTGTACCGACACTGATACTGTAAACTGTTTTTTGCAACAACTATTCATTAAGCTATATAATAATTATCCGAAAAATTGTAAAATAAAATAAAATAAAATAAAATAAAATAAAATAAAATAAAATAAAATAAATAAATAAAATATATACACTTGAGAAAAACCAATTAACAGTTGTTAAGTGGTGGCCACCACAGAGGTGTTCGAATTCGGATAGTTTTCGTATTGATTAAATGTTTGTTAAAGCGCCTGTATATCTTAATATCTTACCACGGTTACTTTTCTTCTCGTGTATGATCTTTTTATAAGATATAGGGACGAGACGAGACCATAACAAATGTCATCCAGAACATATCTGTGTGGCACCGCCCAGTAATTACGATAGCTATCAGGGAGTGCCCTTCAGACCGAAATTCACGGTAGAATAACTGGCCCTGCAGTGATATCTACCTAGACGGATTCCATGGGAATGCGGTGGTAGCATTGCCATAGAATACAGTACATATCCCAAGTAAGGCCTTGCCATTGTGTTTCATTAATGTATCTATTTCTCTTCTGTCAGCAAATTATGTTGGAATAAATAAACCAAAAAAAATGTGCGGCTAAAAATATTATTAAATATCTAGTGATACCTACCTAAACGGACTTCTCTTGTATTCTTGTCCTGAATGCAATTTTTAAATAAATTATAAATATTAAGTCTTTGTTTTATTGGACAGTGACGAAACGAGCAAAATTTTTACCTCATGGTAAATGCAACACCTGCCCATAACAAATGCTGTATCATCCAGAATATTTCTGTGTGATACCACACTGAGCCCGTCACCCTGAGACATGAGTTCTTAAGTCTTAAATGCCCAGTGATTACGCTAGATCGCAGTACCCTTCAAACTTAAACACAGTCATGTTTGCATACTACTGCTTCACGGCAGAATAACTGGCCCTGGGGTGGTACCTACCTAGACGAATTCCTGCATAGGAATCCTACCACCAGTATTAAGTCTACTTTTTATTTCTATTAATAAGTATTTAAAGTAGTAATAAAAAAAATAGTATACATTGTGTAATTAAACAGAATTGTTGAAAATCTTACATTATTAATGCCTTTAGTTATTTAGTGTAGTATATTAGTGACGATTTCATAACTCGCATTATACAATACGAAGGCCGGCATTTAAACTAAGCACTATTACAGTAGGAGATAATACAAGATTCTCGCACTTCAATCCGCCAGGCATTGTTACCGCAACCGAGTATTCAGTGGGGATTGTCAGGGGTAAAATATTAAGAACGGCAAAGTAAAATATCTTCTCTTCTTCTTCTTTTCAGCCTATCACTAGTCCACTGCTGAACATAGGCCTCCCCCATAGATTGCCACAAAAGTTTGTAGCTCTCATTTTGGGGGGGATTTGCCATAGTTGCCACGCTTGGCAGGCGGGTTGGCAACCGCAGTTTATTTTTTCAGATGTTCCAGAATGATGCTGCTGCCCATCTTTTGGTTTTCATTTTCCCTCTGTCGACTTTTACGACACCCACGGGATGAGATGGGGTGGTAGATTCTCTTAAGCCAGTAGTCTTAGTAAAATATGGTTCATAAATTTTGCCGCGGCTTTCATTCCGAATTACTACATTACGGGCACTCTACGGCTGGTGGTCAAACAAAAAGAAATATCAAGTTCTGTTTACGAATGAAATTGGGGTTAGAAATGCTTTTTTTAATATTATTAAAAAAACATGAGAAATTTTAGTGTGAGGTAAAAACCTGTATTATAGGTACCTATGTTTTATAGACAAATTGTTAAAATTGTACAGATGTACACTTTCAGGCAGGGATCAATGGGCCTAACAAATTTGGGAATAAAACCGGACATGGATTCTTCAAGGCGGCGTCTGAAAAGCTCTGTTACATAGTAATATGCTTGTTTATTTACAAAGCAAAAACATGAGGTATTTGTATAAAGCATTGCTGATTCCTTTGAGTTCTAGGATTATCTATATAATTTTTAGATATTATTATATAGATAAGTAGGGTCCGCCTATAAAGTATGAGCACCCTAAGCTAACAAGTTCTTGTGTTAGAGGCATGCAAATTCGTTGTATCGTGTAGATAACGACAACCAACTTTGCATGAATTGAAGTGGAATATTTCGACGTTCATTTTTTTTTATAGGAGATGGGGCAAACGAGCAAGCGGCTCACCTGATGGTAAGTGATCACCGCCGCCCATGAACATGCGCAATACCAGGGAGTAGGCTCTTTTCTTGAAGGTCCCCATGTCGTATCGGTCCGGAAAAACTGCTGGCGGCAGCCTATTCCACAAAGTGCTTGTGCGTGGCAGAAAATTTCTGGCAAAGCGCACGGTGGTGGAATGCCAGTCATCCAGGTGGTGTCGATGATATTTTGTTGTGTGCCGCAATGTACGATGGTAGAATTTAGCAGCAGGAATTAATCCGAACAACTGCTCGGAAAACTCCCCATGATATATACGGTAGAAAATGCAAAGAGATGCAACGTCTCTTCGCAAAGCCAGATCGAGCTGATGGGAAAAAACGGTTCATGCTGCGCCCCACTTGAATTTTAAAATAAATAAATACGAAATATATTATATTAAGAATACAACAGCGTAAATGAATAAAATAAAGAGTTTACTGGTGATAAAATTTCCATGTATGAATTTTCCTAGGTAGGTGCTCCGGAGTGTTGATATGAAATGCTGAAAGGAAAAGCATAAATTTCGTTAGTGAAACGTTATGTTTTTTTAGAGTCATTTTTAGAGCCGTGGTAGCTTAGGGGCTAGGCGCTCGCTTTAAGTTTCATAGTACGCGAGTGACCTGGGTTCGAGTCCCGGTGCCGGCACCAATAAAATAGTTAATTGCAATTTTAAGTGCTGGTTTACCACGTGCTCGGCGGTGAAGGAAAACATCGTGAGGAAACCTGCATGTCTGAGAAATAAAAAAAATATTTCGATGACATGTGCAGTCCGCCAACCCGCATTGGAGCAGCGTGGCGGATCTTAGCTCCAAAACCCTCTCAGAAATGAGAAGAGGCCTGTGCTCAGCAGTGGGACATTTATAGGTTGAAACTTTACTTTACTTTTTTTATGTTTTTTTACACTCTAACGACCACCATTTCGAAATGAGGTTCCTCTGACGGAGAAAAAACAGGCGAAAGAAACTCCGCAGTTAAACTCCTTTTGTATTTATTTTAATTTTAAGTTAGTCATTAAACATTGTATACAATTTTATGCTTCCTTTTTCCCGAACTGTCTATTGCTTTTATCTTCGAATGCCTTCATCATGTGCTTTACATTAATTAATGTACACCCCCCTCCGCTCCCTTCTTAATTACAACAATTCTATTTACAATGGTTGTCTGGAAGAAATCGCTTTCTGAGCGATAAGACCGCCTGTTGTACATATTGTTACACTTTTGTTATTTTTGTGCTTTGTTTTTGGTGTACAATAAAGAATATATTGATTGATTGATTGATTGATACTCGTATATAGTTTGCATCACAGAACCGCGTATTTTTTTTTTATTGATAGAAGTGATGAAACGAGCAAAACGTTCACCTGATGGTAAGTGCAACGTCTGCCTTAACAAATGCTGTGCCACTCAGAAAATTTCTGTGTGACACTACACTGTGCCCATCACCCTGAGACATAAGTTCTTAAGTCTCAGGGTATGCCCTGTGATTACGCTACCTCACAGTGCCCTTCAAACCGAAACACAGTTATGTTTGCACACTACTGCTTTACGCTAGAATAACTGGCACTGGGGTGGTACCTGCCTAGACGGATTCCTGCATAGGCAGAAAATATCTCATGTGTTATGGAATGTATGAGATATTTTTTTAAACATCTAATGTGGCAACATAGATGTCGCTACAACGTTAATAAATTTTCAGTCACATTAACAAAATATGATTATCCATTAAAAGTATCGATATAGAACGAGAAATTTTTGCGAATGACGTTAATAAATTTTTAGTCAATGAAATTAACAAAATACGATTATACTTAAAAAATATCGATAAGGAACGAGAAATTCCTGTGTAGTTGAACGCAACCAGACTCTACTCGTATTACGAAACCCTTCAGGGAAGAAAAAGTATCTGTTTTCTATCTATGCGTAAAATTGAAATACAGTTGAACGGGTCGAGTGAACACGATTAAACGCCACGGCGTGAAATCCTAATTTTCCCTTAGGAATACATTGATGATACTCGTACGCAGTAAATGTTTTTTGAAATTACTATCAAACAAAAACTTTTACCTTTAATTATACATGCAAGGGATAACTGTTGCGACGTTTTTTTTTATTGCATAAAGTGATGAAACGAGCAAAACGTTTACCTGATGGTAAGTGCAACGTCTGCCCTTAACAAATGCTGTGCCACCCAGAAAATTTCTGTGTGACACTACACTGTGCCCATCACCCTGAGACATAAGTTCTTAAGTATCATATGCCAATTGATTACGCTAGCTCACAGTGCCCTTCAAACCGAAACACAGTTAAGTTTGCACACTACTGCTTTACGGCAGAATAACTAGCCCTGGGGAGATACCTACCTAGACGGATTCCTGCATAGGAATCCTACCATTAAGATGTAACCTGCTAATCGTAGCAGGTTAGGCGCAAACGCGATAGAAGATTTATATCATGCGAAAATGTTGCTAAGCTGACTTGACAACAAGGGCTTATCTTGTATATAATTATCTTTTTTAATGGAAGACATTTACTAGACGAGCACATTGTTTACCTGATGGTAAGTGAAACGTCCGCCTATAACATATGGCATATTATGGTGGATCACCATGAACAATCAGTTTTAAGTCCCATATGTCCAGTACATTACACTAGGCAACAGTGCCATTCAGACAGAAACAGAGTAATGTTTGCACACTGCTTGACGGCAGAATAACTGGCCCTACAATGGTACCTACCTAATTTTAAAATAGTGATAGTGATTGTGTGTGAACAAGATTCGAATACTGGTACCGCGTGGCCTAGCGGTCAGAGTACTTGACTTCTACGCCGCGGATTCTGGGTTCGAATCCCAACCGGAGTCAACATTTGTGCTAAAACAGAAATTGTTGGTTTTCGGGTCTGGTTGTGTTGTGATTGCCCCCGTGTTTCTGACACTGCATCCTAGCCTACCTCCGATCTTATCGCATCAGCGTTACATCGGGCGCGGGTAGGTTGGGACGAGTGAGTTCCTCTGTGTTTGAGCGTACACTTGTGGCACTATAATATCTCCTGCGCAGTTGATGGCTCTCGACGGTATTCGGAAGTTGTTGTCGCCGTGGTCGAAATCGGCTAGGAGAACATCATCTACGACTCAGCACGAAAGTATACCTGCCGCTAAAACACTCTGTCGCTCAACGACAGGGCTTATATTAGTATAGAGAATTCTTCGCGGGTCCCGAGTTCGAATACTAGCCGGAGTAAATTATCGACGCTTATAACACTTTTTACGTATAGAAAAATTATATTATTTTGAAATTGTTGAAAATATATAAACAGTACATATACATAATCACAAACATTTGTTTGTTTAGAAATTTCAATATAAGCTTTAAGAAACGTTTCATAGGTCCTATTAATATTTTTTTTTTAATTAAAACAATATTATACATTCAATAATTAAGATGGTGACATGAACGCAAATGCAAAAACAAAAAAAATCAACTAAAATGTATTCGCGATGTAGGTTGTTACAATGTAGGTATTTTCCTACGGAGTTTTCTAAACACAAATATAGTGTAGATAAATTCTACAAAACAAAAAAACAAATACAAAACGAGCTACCTCTAAGTGGAATAAAATGTATCGTATATCAAAACTTACTTATAACAACGCTGTGGCTCCAGCCTACGGAGGTTTATAAAACACTTTTTGTGTAGTGTGGTACACAAATACAAAGTGATGAATATGAAAAAATAATTTATCTTTATTTAAAATTCTATAAAGTTATTTTTATTTCTGAAATACTTATATTTGATCGCGGTGACGGGATCGCCGTGTGGTGGCGGCTTAAGAGAATCTACCACCCCATCTCATCCCGTGGGTGTCGTAAAAGTCGACAGAGGGAAAATGAAAACCAAAAGATGGGCAGCAGCATCATTCTGGAACATCTAAAAAAATAAACTGCGGTTGCCAACCCGCCTGCCAAGCGTGGCAACTATGGCAAATCCCCCCCAAAATGAGAGCTACAAACTTTTGTGGCAATCTGTGGGGGAGGCCTGTGTTCATCAGTGGACTAGTGATAGGCTGAAAAGAAGAAAGAAGAGATCGCGGCGAGAGTAAATTTCGAAGAACATGCAATGTTACTTTTATACATTCATTATTTTATTAAATGGTGCTAGGAAATTGTCTAGGAGGCACCACCGCAGGCCAGTTATTCTGCCGTGAAGAAGCAGTGTGCAAACGTTACTGTGTTTCTGTTTTAAGTGCGCTGAGAGCTAGCGTAATCACTGGGCATATGAGACTTAACAACTGGTGTCTCAGGGTGACGGCAGCGGCGTGGTGACACAGAGAAATGATCTAGTTGATACAGCAACTGTTATGGGCAAACGTTGCACTTACCAGCAGGTGAATGTTTTGCTCATTTCCAAAAAAAAAGCAAAAAAAATTGCTTATGAAAGGAACAGCTATTTTAAAGTCAGTAATGCATTTGTTTATTCCCGTTCATTTATTATTTTAATAAGATTGTGTTTCATGTGTACTGGTGTCTTCCACTTCCCTTTTTTCAATAGGAAGGTGTGGTAGACTTGAAAAAAGACAATACCAGGGTAATTGGTTGGCGACATACAGATAAATAAACATATTAAATACCTTCACCTGCTTATTATTAGTCCACCGTAAATTTAACGCCAGATCGAGACGGTTTGCTTTAATTGCTACTCTTGGCAGGGGGATGAGGATCGCAGCACGAAACGCCTTACACCACAGACGCAGTGTGTGTTTTCTGTGAGAAGCCGTGACATCTATTCATTTTCCTTAGTCAACTCTTATAATATCTACGAGAGATAAAGGCAGATTTTCCAATCCGCTTCCAAAGTTCCTAAAATTAGAAGTAATCTACATTTTTCAAGCAATGAAAGGAGTAAAAATGATTGTATCGTTAAAAGAATCAGGCGTTACTATGCATAAATCTATTAAAATAAATGAAACAGAAGTTAGTTTTCTATATCCGCCACCGGAACCACCTCCAGGAACCGCAACCAGAGCCTTCACCACTACAATACTACAACTAAGTAATATATACCACTGAAGTCGAGACCATGACACGTGTTTTACGTCAAAACGAGGCATTTTCAAGTGTTACAGACTCTACGACAGACTGTCTACTCGGCGGCTTGCTTGTAGTTTGCTTGTGCACGCTACTCCCGGCCGGCGGTGCTCTTCAAAAACTAGGTAATATACACCATTTTATATTTCACATCCAGATCTTACCAAATTAACGTTATTTTATTCATTATAATTGTATGTTTCTACAAACTTTAAATAAAATAAGTAAAATAAGTTTATACTTAATGTTAGGCCTGGAATGATTTAGTATTCAAGTCTGCTTTAGAAACACCTTCAGTAAAATTAACCGGCAACTTTTTTGTATAAAAGTTACGGAATAGAGATAAAAGTTAGGCAGTCCCTTTATAAGTAAAAAAAAAAGAAAATTATTGAGCCTTACAGCAAAACTACTTACCGAATTGGTTCTATTTAGAATATTACGAGACTTGGACCATACACAAAGTACCCCTTATATGAAGCGTAACAGACCGTGTGTTCGAAGCTTTTACTGAAGTACTTATGCAGATACGCCGCAATTTTCCGCAAATTTGATGTTTCTACTTGACCGAGTGAGGTGGAGAGGCGTTAGCTTTTTCGAATGAAATGCTGCTTATAAGAAATGAAATGTAATGAAAATCCTTTATTTCTTATAGTTAATAGAATCAGGCGTTCCTTGTGGAAATTCATTATAATAAAAGAAGGTAAGTTAATTTGCTAAGATCCGCATGCATAATATAAAAATGGTGTATATTACCTAGTTTTTTGAAGAGCACCGCCCGTCCTCCCTCAGTAGCGTGCACAAGCAAACTAACACCGCCACCAGGAACCGCCACCAGATACCCTCCACCAACCACTACAATACTACCACTAAATAATATACACCACTGAAGTCGAGAACACGACACGTGTTTCGCCCCAAAACGAGGCATTATCAAGTGTCATAGACTCTACGACAGACAGCCGCCAGTGTGTGTTGTATATTTGCCTGTATATTTTGCATGCGGATCTTACCAAATTAACTTACTTTCCTTCCTTTATTTTTAGACGTAAGAAAATTCTCAAATTTCGTTTGTTAAACGTCATTTCTTCACCATCTACCGCGGTCTCGTAGTGAGGTGCCTCTGACGGAGAAGAAGCAGGCGAAAGATGCTCCATAGGCAATCTCTTTTACGTAAATACTTTTTTTAATCTCAATGAAAAATACATTATCAATAAATTTACAAAGAATAGGCTCAAGGAAAACCAAAGCACGTCCCATGTTAATATTGTAGACAAGATTCATATAATAAATATTGTAGTATATTGCAAGCTCGACAACACCGGCCTCAAGAATAAATGTAATAAAGTGTAAGTAATAATGATAATATCATATTAATAGTAGCAGTGTAGTTAACACTTTATAAAGTTATTGGTACTTTACTGGTAATCGCATTTCAATGCGGTGTTCCGTCTACGTAGATACCACCGCAGGGCCAGATATTCTGACGTGAAGTAAAGTTTCAGCCTATAAATGTCCCACTACTGAGCACAGGCCTCCTCTAATTTCTGAGAGGGTTTTGGAGCTAGGAAGAATCCGCCACGCTGCTCCAATGCGGGTTGGCGGACTTCACATGTTTTCGAAATGTTTTTTATTCCTCAGACATGCAGGTTTCCTCACGATGTTTTCCTTGACCGCCGAGCACGTGGTAAATCAGCACTTAAAATTGCAATTAACAATTTTAGTGGTGCCGGCACCGGGAATCGAACCCAGGTCACTCGCGTACTATGAAATTTAAAGCGAGCACCTAGCCCCTGAGCTACCACGGCTCTTCGTTACTGCATAAGTTCAAGACACAGTAAGCTCATTTTGCGAAGTTCGGACCAAAAATAGTAATTAAAAGCTAAAGGTCGGGGTACCTTCAGCTTTTAATGACTATTTTTGGTTAACTTAGCTTTGACATCGGGACGTCAAATATCTCGAGACCATGAGTGAGAGTATAATATTCGCATAAATATCATCAAATCCCCCAGATTTATATCGTGTAGTTTTGGATTTCACATATTCATGTCCTGTTTTTTTTATCCCACAGATTTCCTGACTATTATTTTCGTCACTGTTATTTGTTCGTGACTTAGAGGTACAATTAACTAACTAATTAAATCGAGTAGCGTATGGTAGCGACTTAAGAGAATATACCACCCCGTCTCATCCAGTGGATGTCGTAAAAGTCGACAGAGGGAAAATTAAAACCAGAAAATGGGCAGCAGCATCTTCCTGTACCATCAGAATAAATAAACTGCGGTTGTCAACCCGCCTGCCAAGCGTGGCAACTATGGTAAAGCTCCCCCAAAATGAGAGCTACAAATTTTTGTAGCAATCTACGGGGGAGGCCTATGTTCAGCAGTCGACTAGTAACAGGCTGAATTGAAAATAAAATGATTATCGACGGCGATCCATGCCCCGCTGCGTCGCGACGCCGAGCGCCGAGTCATCGTAAGCATGGTTGTCTTCTTACTCGCCGGCGTTCTGCTCGCTTTTATTTTTTTTATTGTGTAGTACGCTGTTTACCTCTTCAATTCCTTACTCGCAGTCCCTGTGCTCGCGAGTCTCTTTCGACAAAGCTGTCAAAGCTGCCGTATTAACAGGCTAAATAAAGCTAAGCAGTAGGTTTACTTAGGCGGATCTGCTTAGGTTTACAGATTACTGTAGTCAGAATAGATTAGATCTAAATGTGTCCAAATGCCTTGTTACGTCTTAATCGCGTAATTCTGTAGTTTTAAAATATAGTTATTTATTAAAGAAAGAGGTGGTATTAAGGGAGGAGATAACTAGAGACTTGGGCGTCATTCACGACAGCAAACTTCTTTTTGATAACCACATTGAGACAATGCTCAAAAGCCTATAAGGCGTTAGGCTTTGTTCTACGATCGGCGGCAACTTTTAAAGATATGAAGACATTGAAAATTCTATACTGCATCTTTGTGCGAAACCATGTGGAGTATGCATCCCAAGTATGGAATCCTCAGTACTCCATATACTCGTATATATCAAGATTAGAAAAGATGCAAAAGAAATTTATCGGTTTTCTGAGGCATAAATTCAAACTACCTAACGAGGACCACAACTCTGTATGTTCTCGTTTCACCTTCTGCCACTGCATCTGCGCAGAGATATATCTGATGCAATATTCATATCGAAATTAGCACAAGGTACTGTTGACTGTCCTCAGCTGTTCTCCAAACTCATGGTTAAAATACCCCAAAGATACCCTCGCCCACAAGGCGATCCTATCGATTCCGTGGTCGCGCACACGGTAGCACTTTACTCAACGAACACTATGATAATCGTTAGGTGGGTCTATTTCTTAATAGCAGCACGGATATTCGATTTTTTTCCATCTAAATTTTATAAACAATAGCGAATAATGTATATAACTGTACCGACACTGATACTGTAAACTGTTTTTTGCAACAACTATTCATTAAGCTATATAATAATTATCCGAAAAATTGTAAAATAAAATAAAATAAAATAAAATAAATAAAAAAAAATAAAAAAAATACAATAAAATAAAATAAATAAATAAAATATATACACTTGAGGAAAATCAATTAACAGTTGTTAAGTGGTGGCCACCACTGAGGTGTTCGAATTCGGATAGTTTTCGTATTGATTAAATGTTTGTTAAAGCGCCTGTATATCTTAATATCTTACCACGGTTACTTTTCTTCTTTTGTATGATCTTTTTATAAGATATAGGGACGAGACGAGACCATAACAAATGTCATCCAGAACATATCTGTGTGGCACCGCCCAGTAATTACGATAGCTATCAGGGAGTGCCCTTCAGACCGAAATTCACGGTAGAATAACTGGCCCTGCAGTGATATCTACCTAGACGGATTCCATGGGAATGCGGTGGTAGCATTGCCATAGAATACAGTACATATCCCAAGTAAGGCCTTGCCATTGTGTTTAACAATTGGTTTTTTCTACATATTTCTTCATTAATGTATCTATTTCTCTTGTCAGCAAATTATGTGGGAATAAATAAACCACACTGAGCCCGTCACCCTGAGACATGAGTTCTTAAGTCTTAAATGCCCAGTGATTACTCTAGATCGCAGTACCCTTCAAACTTAAACACAGTCATGTTTGCATACTACTGCTTCACGGCAGAATAACTGGCCCTGGGGTGGTACCTACCTAGACGAATTCCTGCATAGGAATCCTACCACCAGTATTAAGTCTACTTTTTATTTCTATTAATAAGTATTTAAAGAAGTAATAAAAAAAATAGTATACATTGTGTAATTAAACAGAATTGTTGAAAATCTTACATTATTAATGCCTTTAGTTATTTAGTGTAGTATATTAGTGACGATTTCATAACTCGCATTATACAATACGAAGGCCGGCATTTAAACTAAGCACTATTACAGTAGGAGATAATACAAGATTCTCGCATTTCAATCCGCCAGGCATTGTTACCGCAACCGAGTATTCAGTGGGGATTGTCAGGGGTAAAATATTAAGAACGGCAAAGTAAAATATGGTTCATAAATTTTGCCGCGGCTTTCATTCCGAATTACTACATTACGGGCACTCTACGGCTGGTGGTCAAACAAAAAGAAATATCAAGTTCTGTTTACGAATGAAATTGGGGTTAGAAATGCTTTTTTTTATTATTATTTGAAAACATGAAAAGCCGTGGTAGCTCAGGGGCCTGGTGCTCGCTTTTAATTTCATAATAAGCGAGTAACCTGGGTTCGATCCCCAGTGCCAGCACCTCTAATATTGTTCTACAATTTTAAGTGCTGATTTACCACGTGCTTAGCGGTGAAGGAAAAAATCGTGAGGAAACCTGCATGTCCGAGGAATAGAAATATTTAGAGGACATGTGAAGTCCGCCAACCCGCATTGGAGCAGCGTGGCGGATTCTTCCTAGCTCCAAAACCCTCTCAGAAATGAGAGGAGGCCTGTGCTCAGCAGTGGGACATTTATAGGCTGAAACTTTACTTTTTTACTTTTATGAGAAATTCTAGTGTGAGGCAAAAACCTGCATCATAGGTTTGTTTTACAGACAAATTTAAAATTGTACACATGTACTTTCAGCTCCGGAACTATCAGTAGGCCTTTAAAATATTTTTCCAGTGCGGGAATAGAACCGTGCACGGATTCTTCAAGGCGGCGCCGGCGTCTGAAAAGCTCTGTTACATAGTAATATGCTTGTTTATTTACAAAACAAAAACATGAGGTATTTGTATAAAGGCATTGCTGATTCCTTTGAGTTCTAGGATTATCTATATAATTTTTAGATAATATTATATAGATAAGTAAGGTCCGCCTATAAAGTATGAGCACCCTAAGCTAACAAGGTCTTGTGTTAGTGGCATGCAAATTCGTTGTATCGTGTAGATAACGACAACCAACTTTGCATGAATTGAAGTGGAATATTTCGATGTTCATTTTTTTTTATAGGAGATGGGGCAAACGAGCAATCGGCTCACCTGATGGTAAGTGATCACCGCCGCCCATGAACATGCGCAATACCAGGGAGTAGGCTCTTTTCTTAAAGGTCCCCATGTCGTATCGGTCCGGAAAAACTGCTGGCGGCAGCCTATTCCACAAAGTGGTTGTGCGTGGCAGAAAATTTCTGGCAAAGCGCACGGTGGTGGAATGCCAGTCATCCAGGTGGTGTCGATGACATTTTGTTGTGTGCCGCAATGTACGATGGTAGAATTTAGCAGCAGGAATTAATCCGAACAACTGCTCGGAACACTCCCCATGATATATACGGTATAAAATGCAAAGAGATGAAACGTCTCTTCGCAAAGCCAGTGGATCGAGCTGA